>JAECWN010000432.1:25232500-26432500 GCA_018150725.1 Drosophila quadrilineata | reverse complement strand
CCAGAGTGGCAGCCACAGTGAAAGTAATCGCTCCGGTAACAGCTATCAAGCCAGTTCCAACGACAACGGCCCGGACAGCAATAACTGCTCCCACGGTCTATGTGCCCGTGTATCGCACTGCTGATATAGAGGCGGCACGCATGCGCCTGCCCATACTGGCGGAGGAGCAGCAGGTGATGGAGGTTATCAATGAGCATCCCATCATCATAGTTGCCGGCGAGACGGGTTCCGGGAAGACCACCCAGTTGCCACAGTTCCTATACGAGGCGGGCTATGCCCGGCACAAGATGATCGGCGTGACGGAGCCGCGTCGTGTGGCCGCTATTGCCATGTCTAAGCGTGTCGGGCACGAGATGTGCCTGCCATCCTCTGAGGTTTCCTACCTCATTCGTTTCGAAGGCAACGTCACGCCCACTACACGCATCAAGTTTATGACGGACGGTGTGCTGCTCAAGGAGATTGAGGCGGACTTTATGCTCAGCAAGTACTCAGTGATTGTCTTGGACGAGGCCCATGAGCGTAGCGTCTACACGGATATACTCATTGGTTTATTGTCACGCATTGTACCGCTTCGCCACAAACGCTTCAATCCTCTCAAGCTGATCATCATGTCGGCCACATTGCGGGTCAGTGATTTTACGGAGAATTTACGTCTGTTCAAGGTGCCTCCTCCGCTGATCAAAGTGGAAGCACGCCAGTATCCAGTCACCATACACTTCCAGAAGCGCACGCCGGACAACTATGTGGCAGAGGCATACAGAAAGACCGTCAAGATTCACTCCAAGTTGCCCGAGGGTGGTATCCTCATCTTTGTCACCGGCCAGCAGGAGGTAAAGCAGCTGGTGCGGAAATTAAGGCAGAGGTTTCCCTACAAGCAGCAGAAGCAGCAACAGCAGCAGCAGAAGCAGACAGAGGAGCAGCTGGATTTGGCGCAGGAGTTTGATATGAAACGCACCATCCGGAACATACGGAAATCCAAGAAGAAGTTCCTCAATCAAATCTCTTTGCCCAAGATCAATTTGGATGACTACAAATTGCCCACAGATGACACCGAGGCGGACATGTATGAAGCGGAACTCGAGGAGGATGACGACCTCGGTTCCGATCAGGATCTAGCTGATGAGCAGCTGGATGACGCAATGGAGGAGGCCAGCACAAAGCAGCCACTCTGGGTATTGCCGCTCTACTCGCTGCTCTCCTCCGAGAAACAGCAGAGAGTCTTTGAGCCCGTACCGGAGGGCTGTCGTCTCTGCGTGGTTAGCACTAATGTGGCGGAGACATCACTGACCATACCTCACATCAAGTATGTGGTGGACACTGGCAGGCAGAAAACCAAACTCTATGATAAGCTGACGGGAGTCAGTGCCTTTGTGGTGACATACACCTCGAAAGCGTCAGCGGATCAGCGAGCGGGTCGCGCAGGACGTGTGAGTGCAGGACATTGCTATCGCCTCTATTCGAGCGCCGTCTACAATGACATCTTTGCGGAGTTCAGTGAGCCTGATATACAGCAGAAGCCAGTGGATGATCTGATGCTGCAGATGCGTTGCATGGGCATCGATCGTGTCGTTGAGTTTCCATTCCCATCGCCACCGGATGCAGTGCAGCTAAAGGTTGCGGAACATCGTCTTAGTATACTGGGGGCGCTGGAGGAGCGCACCAATGAATCTATGCCGCCAGCCATAACCAAACTGGGCAGGATCATCTCACATTTTCCGGTTGCGCCCAGATTCGGCAAGATGCTTGCGCTATCGGATCAACAGCAGCTGTTGCCCTACACCGTTTGTTTGGTAGCGGCACTCTCCGTCCAGGAGGTGCTCATGGAGACGGGTGTGCAGCGTGGTGATGACTTGGCACCCGCCTCCAACAAGTTCCATCAGAAGCGCAAAAGCTGGGCGGACAAGGGCAACTATCGACTGCTTGGCGATCCTATGGTACTGCTGCGTGCCGTGGGCGGAGCCGAGTATGCGCACTCCAAGGGCAATCTGAGCAGTTTCTGTGAGCTGCACGGACTGCGCTCCAAGGCCATGCAGGAGGTGCGTAAGCTGCGTGTCCAGTTAACCAACGAGATCAATCTGAATGTGAGCAATGCCTCACTGACTGTGGATCCTCAGATGAAACCGCCCAGTGATGAACAGGCGCGTTTTCTGCGCCAGATTCTGCTGGCCGGCATGGGGGATCAGGTGGCACGCAAGGTGCCACTGGACGAGATCAGCGACAACGAGGAGAAGCGACGGCTCAAGTATGCCTACAACTGTGCCGACATGGAGGAGCCCGCCTTTCTGCATGCCTCCTCGGTGCTAAAGCAGAAGCCACCACCCGATTGGATCGTCTACCAGGAGGCCTACGAGATCCAAAATGGTGACAGCAGCAAGATGTTCATACGTGGCATCACAGCCATCGACCCGGAGTGGTTGCTCCTCTACGTGCCCCGGCTGTGCAACATACACCAGGTGCTGGATGAGCCGGCGCCACATTATGATGACAAGAAGGGCATCATCTATTGCTCGGTGAATGCCACATTTGGGAAATCAGGCTGGCCGCTGCCCCTCGGCGAGATTGAGATGCCGCTCAGCGATGATGCCTGCTGGTAAGAACGACATTTCCAAATTAACTGGACAACTATGTATTTAAGGATTTATGTTCTCTAGCTACTTTGGCATGTTCTTGCTGGATGGCTGCGTTTGCCCACAGCTGGCGGAATTTAAGGCCAAGTTGAAATCGAAACCAGCCTCGCTCATCAAGAGCTGGTCCAGCCTCAACAACAAGGTGCTCAACTTCAAACGTGCTCTAATCAACCGCCGCATTCACAACCGTAAATCCCTCTTCGAGATCTGGAAACTGGATCCACACTGTAAGAAATTCAATTCTGTTATTATTTGTAAACTGGAATAGTTGTATATAATTACCTAACAATATTTCTTGTCGATTCTTCTGACTCCTTTCCTACAGTTCTGCTGGATGAGTATCAGAATCTGCTGTACAATGTGGCGCTGAGTGAACTGACGCCCATCTGGCCACCACTCAAATGAGACTCATCCCATCACTATATTTAATATCTGTATAAACGTAATAATATGTTAAAATTAAACTTAATATGTTATTAATAAAAACGAAGAAAATAAATTTATATTTGATAAAAATTAACTTGAGTTGTTATTCAAGAAAGTAGGAATCTCGAGAAATATTAACCAAAATATAAAAGGGATCTTCAAGAATAAGCTTAATATAATACAATATAACTATGTACTATATAACTAGGTAACATAATTTATATATTTTTTTTTATATTTCATAACTATATTATTATTATACACCTATATAGTATTACCTTTTTATAAGCATTGTAATTTCCATTGAGAATGGTTTATCCTCATTATATCATTCTGCAAAAATTGCACGAAATTAATTATTTTTTTTTTTTTTTTTGTGTATAACAATTTTTCAAATTTCTTTATTTGTATTTTGAATCTTTATATGTAATACACACATGTGTAACTGAAACTATATTGAGAGAAATATATAAGTGAAAACATAAGGAACCAATGAACTAATGAAAAACATTGAAAATTCTGCAAATCTCGACTGAGAACTATAAATTGCAGTTTGAAACAAAATATATATGTACATATTGAATATAAGTATCATATTCTTGTTTTTTTTTGTTTTCTTGTTTTTTGTTTTGTTTTGCTTAACTTTCAGAGATTGGCTAGTTTTCAGTTAGTGTTATATAGAAATGTACAATCATTGTTGTAATTAATTAAATATTTAATTTAATTTTTAATGTTATGGAATTAATTGGGAGTTTTGTTTATTCCTAATTTGTGTTATTTGGAGACAAATTATTTGGGCATTTTGCTAAACTTATTGTATAGTATATGTATGTTTATGGTTTATATATTACAGCTTAATTAGTTAATGCATAAATTTGTTGTTTTATTTAATGATATATTTCTTTAACTATCCCAATTGTAATTATACAATGTTCCTTTGCTTTCAATCGATTTTTGTTTGGAAATTTTAATTTTTTTTGTTTGTTTGTTTATTTTTTAGTTATATACATGCATA
The DNA here is from genome assembly GCA_018150725.1 of Drosophila quadrilineata. Taxonomy (NCBI): domain Eukaryota; kingdom Metazoa; phylum Arthropoda; class Insecta; order Diptera; family Drosophilidae; genus Drosophila; species Drosophila quadrilineata. The sequence goes on along the minus strand of JAECWN010000432.1, from coordinate 26,428,432 downwards.
TACATATGTATATAGAGTTTTATATAGATATATATATATATATATATATATATATATATATATATATATATATATATATATATATATATATATATATATATATATATATATACATATACAAGTAGCTAGTGTAGGTGTGTGTTTGTATGTGAGAGTATGTGTGTGTGTGTGTGTGTGTGTGTGTGTGTGTGTGTAGATAAAATCAGTCTAATGTATTAAGGCAACGTGAGAGCTTTACAATTTTAATTATCATCAATTAACTTTGTCAACATTTAGCAAGTATGAATATATATACATATACATATATAGTATATAGTATAAATATATTATATATATATATTTTTTTTTTTTTTGCTATTTGTTAGCAACATTAACATTATAGTCGTCAGAGTTTTGTCTGCATTTCAAATTTAGTTGTTTTTTACATTTTTAATTTTCGTTTTGCTTGAAACATTATCAAATACTTATACATACATATGTATGTGTATATGTATATATTATTATTATATGTATGTATGCATGTATGTTTTGTGTTACTTCTTGTTGTTTTTGATATATAGTTAGTTATATATTGGTTTTAAATTTACATTTAAAGATTAAGCTTAAAAATTTTGGTATGTTTTGTGTTTCGCTTTGTTATTTTTTGTAATTATTACATAAATTTATATAAATTCTTTGTTAGTGTTTAACATATGATTTTTATATATATATATATGTATGTATATATTTTCTAGGATATATAGTATATAGATGTGGAGATGTAGCAGAAATTCGTCGTAGACACAAGACAAGTACAACTTCAAATCAAAATCCCATAAAAAATTTCATTTTCAACTTACCAACATAATTAAATGTAATTATTATAATAAGTTTACATTAAGCATATAGCAATAATTTAAATAAATTACATGTACGATTTTTCTTCTTTTAAACATTATATTTAACATTAATGAAAAGCATTTTGGTTTTGAGTTTCTTCCTCTTCTCCTTTGTTTTCATATCTTTTGTTTGTTCTTCTCTTTACAATTTGTTTTAACTGCTTGTCTGTGTATTGGCTGCTGCTTCTTCTTACAATATATATGCATTTCATATATACCCATATATATATATATATATATATATATATATATCTATATGTATATAAAATTATTATACAACTTTTAATACTAACAAAAATGTATGTTTTTTGTTTTGTTTTTGCAATTACTTTTCCTCTCTCATCTCTTTACTACATTCCCTCTCTTGTTTGCTTCTCTTTCTTATACATATATATTACATTAATAAAGTAGAACTAATTTGTTTTGTTATATTTAAACTAGGTTTTAGTGAAAAAGCTAATTGCATCCCTTTAAAGTGTTCCTCTCTCTTCGTTTCTTTCTTTCTTTTCACATCTGTCTCGCTTTCGCTCTCTCTATATATATATATAAATCTGTACATACACTGAGAAAAATCGTTGATAATTTCTATAATGTAATAGTATTTTTAGTATGCATATAGTACGACTTATTTACATTTATGCCATGCTGTATACAAATTTCGCTTTGTTTTTTGAAAACTTTTGTTTGATTACATGGAAGAATGAAGTATTTTTTTTCCTTTTTTTTTTTTTTTTGTATATGTATGTTGTTTTTTTTTATTTGTTCGCACTCAGCTAGACATTGCTATCTCTTTCTTCAACTTTTCAGTTTTTCCGATTTAAAAAAAAAAAAAAAATTCTAGTTTGATTTCATGGAAGAATCGAGTTAGGTTTTGGGTTGAAATCGCATTACATATTTTATTTTTTTTTGCTATCTGTCATCTCTTTGTTTCTAGCTATTGCCATCTCTTTCTAACTTGGACTGGCTGGAGTTGTGGTCTTATCTGATGGAGGTTCCATCTCCTTCTCTAGTATTTCGTCAGCCTGAATTTGCTCTGCGTTGTCCTTTTGCTCGACTTGATTTTTTGGTTTTTCAGAATCTTGCGCTGCTTCTTTTGGCTCCTCTGTTTGCTCCTGCTGCATATCCTCCAGTTTCTGCTCTTCCTCCATCACTTGCTCTTCCACAATACTGTCCTCATCAGCTGGTTCTCGTAGTTTCTTCTGGTCCTCTTCCTTTGGCTGCTGCTCTGCATCCTTTTCTGATGTTGGTGGTGGTGGTGATGGTGGTGGTGGTGGTGGTGGTGGCGGCGTTGACGTCGACACCGAGGTTGAGCTGTTAGGCGTTGCTGTGCCGCTGGGCGCCAGCGATAACTCCTCCGTGGAGGGTGGTGTTATGGCAGATGCAGCGTCCTCTGTCGCTGCCACTGCCACTGCCTGGGCTGCTTGAGCCGCGTGCTCCGCATCTAAGGCGTTCGCTTCATCTTCAAGTAATTGCAATTGCTTGAGCAGCTCTTGTTCTTGCTCCTCCTCCTCTTGCTGCTGTTGCTGCTGCTGCAGCTGCTCCTCCGTCTGCTTGGCCAAACGTGCCGCAACCAGCTCTTGCATCACCTCCGGTGGCAACTCGTCCGCATAGTCGAAATCCGCAAAGGTTTCGCATGCCTCGAGCTGCTGTTGTTGCTGGAGATGCTGTTGCTGCTTTTTTTTGTCGGCAATCAGTTTCCACATGCTGAGCAACGTGTTGAAGTTCATCAATTCGATGCCAGAGGGCGCTGCTGTTGTCGCTCGGCCAGCAGCGACAGCCCCATCCTCCCCATCTCGCTGGTGAGGGACGTCGTCATCATCATCATCATCGGAGCTACTGCTGCTCACAGCACGTATCTTGTGCTTGTGGGATTTGCCAGTGGAGCCAATGATAGGCGTGGTGACGCCTCCACCGGTGGTGAGCTTCAGCAGCATGTTGTATTCGTGAAAGTCACGCTGTATGGAGCTGGGCAGATCCTCACCCAGTATCTGGTTATACTCACGCAATCCGAGCTCCTCGACGGGCACATAGTGATCCCCAATCTCGATGAGATAGACACAGCGATTGACATGGGAACGGAAGAGTACATCCTTGTGATTGGGCACCCAGACGTGCACCACATGACCAACCATGCCGGCACTGGGCTCCCAATCCTTCCAGCTTAAGCGACCGCCATTGGCACGCATGTGGTCCGTTGGCCAGACGACGGCATCAATGATGTCCAGGCAATCGTAGATGCCCGTATCATCCACAATGATGACCTTGCGATAGATCTCAAAGCGTGGCTTACGCGGAGTCACCGTCCCCGATGTCGTCTCGTTGCTCATGAGGCAGATGGGACCCTTGGTCTTGCGCGGATAATCCCCCGGTGTAGTGATGATGTTGCCTATGCCTAGACTCCCATACGAGGAGGACAGCTTGCTCACTCTGGCACTCGGCTCGTGCTCGGCGAGCGCCTGTTGCGGTGAATCCTTTACAGGCTGCGTCTCGTTGACGCCGGCACCACTGGCTATGGGCAAAGTGGCGCGTCTCGCACTCGACTGAAGTAAGCTGCTATTACGTCCCGATCGTGTTGCTCCTCCTGCTCCACCGCCAACTCCTCCAGCACCGCCACTGCTGCTGCTCGCTCTTATGCTGGAGCCGGAATTGGCCACCTCCTGGTCACGCTCTCGATTCAACAGACCCGCAATCAGCGTTGTTGATGTAGGCTTCACGGGCATCACAGCCAGACCACCGCGCACTACAGCCAAGGTATCACTCACATAGGTGCCGCCACCCAGGCTTCCCGCCATGCCCGTCACATTGCCGCCCCGCACCCCGTAGTAGCTGTTGACGGTAAGTGTGTTGTAGAGAGGAGCAGATATGAATACCGGCGCCAGTTCCATGGAGTCGCCGCCATTGCTGCTCGCTGTGCCCGGTGCACTGCCTCCGGCTCCAGTTCCCACTGCTCCGACTCCAGCTGTGGTTGGTGGTGCTCCTGCTGTCGCTGTTGCTCCAACAGCTGTGGCGCCCACAACGCTGCCACCGCTACCGAAATTACAATTGCCGCCCACTTGCATAGATGCCTCCATTGCGGAGCCGGAGCTGCAGCCTTGCCGGCAACGCTCTCGTATACGATGCCACCAGTCCAACACCGTCTGCCGTATGTAGTCCAATGTGATGGCACCTCCAATTACCTGACACAGTTGTCCGTTCGTATCCGCATAGGATGTAGTTAGCGGCGACACATAGATTGGATAACCGATAGGCTGATCGCAGCTGGAGTTGATAATGTTGCGCAGCGCCTGCTTGGCATTCTGGATGCTGCCACGTTCCGGATTCCGGTTGCGCAGATAGATCAGCTCCTGCTGTTGTCCTGCCCACAATCCTCGCACGCACTCCCGATTTAGTTTGATCACCCGGAAGCTAAGGAATCTCTTCGTCAGCCGTATGATACGATACTCATCGGACCCATCCTCCATGACATGACGCAGCGCTAGCAGATTGGGTGCTCCGCGCAGCACAGCACTTCTCCATACTGGATCCGCTTCATGGGAGATGACTAGCTCCTTGGAGCAGCTGTCGATGGCCTCGTACAGGGCATGCGGATCCAGAAACTCATCCGGATTGGTTATGTGATCCTGTTGCAATTTAAGTGCCATCTTCACCGCTGGCGCCACCACCGAATGCAACAGCTCCATGTCCGCAAAAACCCATTCGTCCCTTGGCGAAGTGATGCGGAAGTCACCCTTGAAGAGAGCATGTAGTCCATGCAGAAAGAACTCCACGCCCGTCAGCGAGCTGTGTGAAGCGGTGGCCAAGGAACGGCGTGCCAGCAATCCCAGTGCCAGGCACAGTGACACCAGCGGTGCATCCTTCGTTACGCTGGCGGTTACCTTCAGTTTGAGCGGTGGTGCTGCTCCAACTCCACCAGGAGTCGCTGCTGTAGCTCCAGATAGACGCGAATGTGTGCTATGTGGATGTGGAGACATTTTCGCCAGATTACCTTCAGGTGCTTGGATACGTGGCGAATCCTCCTTACGCAACGATTTTGCCGTGCCCGTCGTGGTGCTGCTCATCGTCGTTGTCAATGTTGCCGGCGTCATCGTCGGCGCTCCTGATGCTGCTGCCGTTGCCGCCGTTGCAGTCTTGGAGAGCTTCACAAAGACATTCTGATCCATGTAGGCCACATAGCCACCAAGACCGGGCGCACTCTCTGATGTCTGACGCGAGATGTTGGCAAAGCTATGCGAGCTACTTAACTGATCCACGCCGCTCAACATGGCGCTGCTCGCTGTCTCCTGGACAACGTTGCCGACTCCGCCGCCGGGCGCCGTGCTCATGGTGGCGCTTTTCTGCGGTCGCATGCTGCGCAGTTGTTGCTGAGACTGGGATTTAGATTGGGGGGCACTGCTGCCACCATGCGAAGAGAGATTTGGTGTGCTCTTAGAATCGTTATGAGCGGAGGATGTGGAGTGTCCTGTGCCAGCCGCCGCCGCTGCAGCACGCCCTGAGAGCAGCAGAGGAGTTGGAGCCGTCTGGATTGGCGCTGAATTGCTACCACTGGCTGAGGTTGTCACTACTGGCGCCATGCTTCCAACTCCTCCAGCTGCTCCGCCCGATGTAAGTGTGGTTGGCGCTGTGGCTGTGCCAGCTGTTGGTGCTGCAGTTGCTGTTGACTCTTTGCCCAGTTGAAATTCCTTGCGCTTATCCACACAGTAATTGATCCACTTAAGGTAGACATAGCAGAAGCTAGAGCGGGTTATACCCACGGCACGGAAATCGAAATCCTCATCAAGATTGAAATTAAAGATGGGGTCGAGATCCACAAATTGACGACTCAGCGTATGTTGCAGTGCATCCTGTATGGGTCCAGAGGACAGCCACTGCTCCAGCTTCGGATTTTTCACAACATAGTAGATGATGCTCTGAAGAGGAGAGGAATAGGAAGCAGGAGGTCAGCTATGAACTAGTACAAGTTGCAAAAATATTTTGTTGAACAGCTATCTAACGTTTTGAGCCATTTTTTTGAATTTTGTAATTTATTTTGCAACATTTTTTTTGTCGAGAGTCAAAAAGTGAATGTTGAATATGTTTTCGGTACCAAAATAAAACTTGATTAAAATTTATCTAAGATAGGTATTTTTAAAATTTTCGTCTTTTTTGACAAAAATCGACCCCCATTTGGACCCCCATTTTTTGACTCCGGTCGATTCTAGGACTCATAACTAGCATTTTGCTTTTTATTTGAGGTGTTTCTGATGAATGATTCCAGAGATATGCTCAAAAATGTATTCAAAAATGTCCCAAAATGGCAATTTTCACATAATGGACTTCCTTATAACTTTGAATTGCTATAATTCGGCCAAATATCATCCGATTTCGATAAAATTTGAAGTTTTGGAAATGGTTTTAATATCAGTTTAAATCTGCATCAAAATTTTTGTGAAATTCGCCATTTTTAATTTTTCGACTTTTTTGACCCATTTTTCATACTAACCCCTTGACAAAATCGTCAAAAATCGAAAAATTTAGGATCTGCTAATTTTTGACGCAGATCGATTCCAGGACTCATAACTAGCATTTTGCTTTTTATTTGAGGTGTTTCTGATGAATGATTCCAGAGATATGCTCAAAAATGTATTCAAAAATGTCCCAAAATGGCAATTTTCACATAATGGACTTCCTTATAACTTTGAATTGCTATAATTCGGCCAAATATCATCCGATTTCGATAAAATTTGAAGTTTTGGAAATGGTTTTAATATCAGTTTAAATCTGCATCAAAATTTTTGTGAAATTCGCCATTTTTAATTTTTCGACTTTTTTGACCCATTTTTCATACTAACCCCTTGACAAAATCGTCAAAAATCGAAAAATTTAGGATCTGCTAATTTTTGACGCAGATCGATTCCAGGACTCATAACTAGCATTTTGCTTTTTATTTGAGGTGTTTCTGATGAATGATTCCAGAGATATGGCCGAAAATGTGCTAAAAAGTGTCCCAAAATGGCAATTTTCACATAATGGACTTCCTTATAACTTTGAATTGCTATAATTCGGCCAAATATCATCCGATTTCGATAAAATTTGAAGTTTTGGAAATGGTTTTAATATCAGTTTAAATCTGCATCAAAATTTTTGTGAAATTCGCCATTTTTAATTTTTCGACTTTTTTGACCCATTTTTCATACTAACCCCTTGACAAAATCGTCAAAAATCTAAAAATTTAGGATCTGCTAATTTTTGACGCAGATCGATTCCAGGACTCATAACTAGCATTTTGCTTTTTATTTGAGGTGTTTCTGATGAATAATTGCAGAGATATGCTCAAAAATGTATTCAAAAATGTCCCAAAATGGCAATTTTCACATAATGGACTTCCTTATAACTTTGAATTGCTATAATTCGGCCAAATATCATCCGATTTCGATAAAATTTGAAGTTTTGGAAATGTTTTTAATATCAGTTTAAATCTGCATCAAAATTTTTGTGAAATTCGCCATTTTTAATTTTTCGACTTTTTTGACCCATTTTTCATACTAACCCCTTGACAAAATCGTCAAAAATCGAAAAATTTAGGATCTGCATCAAAATTTTTGTGAAATGCGCCATTTTTAATTTTTTGACTTTTTTGACCCATTTTTCATACTAACCCCTTGACAAAATCACCAAAAATCGAAAAATTTAGGATCTGCTAATTTTTGACGCAGATCAATTCCAGGACTCATAACTAGCATTTTGCTTTTTATTTGAGGTGTTTCTGATGAATAATTCCAGAGATATGCTCAAAAATGTATTCAAAAATGTCCCAAAATGGCAATTTTCACATAATGGACTTCCTTATAACTTTGAATTGCTATAATTCGGCCAAATATCATCCGATTTCGATAAAATTTGAAGTTTTGGAAATGGTTTTAATATCAGTTTAAATCTGCATCAAAAATTTTGTGAAATTCGCCATTTTGAATTTTTCGACTTTTTGACCCATTTTTCATACTAACCCCTTGACAAAATCGTCAAAAATCGAAAAATTTAGGATCTGCATCAAAATTTTTGTGAAATGCGCCATTTTTAATTTTTTGACTTTTTTGACCCATTTTTCATACTAACCCCTTGACAAAATCACCAAAAATCGAAAAATTTAGGATCTGCTAATTTTTGACGCAGATCAATTCCAGGACTCATAACTAGCATTTTGCTTTTTATTTGAGGTGTTTCTGATGAATAATTCCAGAGATATGCTCAAAAATGTATTCAAAAATGTCCCAAAATGGCAATTTTCACATAATGGACTTCCTTATAACTTTGAATTGCTATAATTCGGCCAAATATCATCCGATTTCGATAAAATTTGAAGTTTTGGAAATGGTTTTAATATCAGTTTAAATCTGCATCAAAAATTTTGTGAAATTCGCCATTTTGAATTTTTTGACTTTTTTGACCCATTTTTCATACTAACCCCTTGACAAAATCATCAAAAATCGAAAAATTTAGGATCTGCTAATTTTGACGCAGATCGATTCCAGGACTCATAACTAGCATTTTGCTTTTTATTTGAGGCGTTCCTGATGAATAATTCCAGAGATATGCTCAAAAATGTATTCAAAAATGTCCCAAAATGTCAATTTTCACATAATGGACTTCCTTATAACTTTGAATTGCTATAATTCGGCCAAATATCATCCGATTTTTATAAAATTTGAAGTTTTGGAAATGGTTTTAATATCAGTTTAAATCTGCATCAAAATTTTTGTGAAATGCGCCATTTTTAATTTTTTGACTTTTTTGACCCATTTTTCATACTAACCCCTTGACAAAATCACCAAAAATCGAAAAATTTAGGATCTGCTAATTTTTGACGCATATCAATTCCAGGACTCATAACTAGCATTTTGCTTTTTATTTGAGGTGTTTCTGATGAATAATTCCAGAGATATGCTCAAAAATGTATTCAAAAATGTCCCAAAATGGCAATTTTCACATAATGGACTTCCTTATAACTTTGAATTGCTATAATTCGACCAATTATCATCCGATTTTGATAAAATTTGAAGTTTTGGAAATGGTTTTAATATCAGTTTAAATCTGCATCAAAATTTTTGTGAAATTCGCCATTTTTAATTTTTCGACTTTTTTACCCATTTTTCATACTAACCCCTTGACAAAATCACCAAAAATCGAAAAATTTAGGATCTGCTAATTTTTGACGCAGATCAATTCCAGGACTCATAACTAGCATTTTGCTTTTTATTTGAGGTGTTTCTGATGAATAATTCCAGAGATATGGCCGAAAATGTGCTAAAAAGGTGTCCCAAAATGGCAATTTTCACATAATGGACTTCCTTATAACTTTGAATTGCTATAATTCGGCCAAATATCATCCGATTTTTATAAAATTTGAAGTTTTGGAAATGGTTTTAATATCAGTTTAAATCTGCATCAAAATTTTTGTGAAATGCGCCATTTTTAATTTTTTGACTTTTTTGACCCATTTTTCATACTAACCCCTTGACAAAATCACCAAAAATCGAAAAATTTAGGATCTGCTAATTTTTGACGCAGATCAATTCCAGGACTCATAACTAGCATTTTGCTTTTTATTTGAGGTGTTTCTGATGAATAATTCCAGAGATATGGCCGAAAATGTGCTAAAAAGTGTCCCAAAATGGCAATTTTCACATAATAGACTTCCTTATAACTTTGAATTGCTATAATTCGGCCAAATATCATCCGATTTTGATAAAATTTGAAGTTTTGGAAATGGTTTTAATATCAGTTTAAATCTGCATCAAAATTTTTGTGAAATGCGCCATTTTTAATTTTTTGACTTTTTTGACCCATTTTTCATACTAACCCCTTGACAAAATCATCAAAAATCGAAAAATTTAGGATCTGCTAATTTTTGACGCAGATCAATTCCAGGACTCATAACTAGCATTTTGCTTTTTATTTGAGGTGTTTCTGATGAATAATTCCAGAGACATGGCCGAAAATGTGCTAAAAAGTGTCCCAAAATGGCAATTTTCACATAATGGACTTCCTTATAACTTTGAATTGCTATAATTCGGCCAAATATCATCCGATTTTGATAAAATTTGAAGTTTTGGAAATGGTTTTAATATCAGTTTAAATCTGCATCAAAATTTTTGTGAAATGCGCCATTTTTAATTTTTTGACTTTTTTGACCCATTTTTCATACTAACCCCTTGACAAAATCACCAAAAATCGAAAAATTTAGGATCTGCTAATTTTTGACGCAGATCAATTCCAGGACTCATAACTAGCATTTTGCTTTTTATTTGAGGTGTTTCTGATGAATAATTCCAGAGATATGCTCAAAAATGTATTCAAAAATGTCCCAAAATGGCAATTTTCACATAATGGACTTCCTTATAACTTTGAATTGCTATAATTCGGCCAAATATCATCCGATTTTGATAAAATTTGAAGTTTTGGAAATGGTTTTAATATCAGTTTAAATCTGCATCAAAATTTTTGTGAAATGCGCCATTTTTAATTTTTTGACTTTTTTGACCCATTTTTCATACTAACCCCTTGACAAAATCATCAAAAATCGAAAAATTTAGGATCTGCTAATTTTTGACGCAGATCGATTCCAGGACTCATAACTAGCATTTAGCTTTTTATTTGAGGTGTTTCTGATGAATAATTCCAGAGATATGCTCAAAAATGTATTCAAAAATGTCCCCAAAATGGCAATTTTCACATAATGGACTTCCTTATAACTTTGAATTGCTATAATTCGGCCAAATATCATCCGATTTCGATAAAATTTGAAGTTTTGGAAATGGTTTTAATATCAGTTTAAATCTGCATCAAAATTTTTGTGAAATTCGCCATTTTTAATTTTTCGACTTTTTTGACCCATTTTTCATACTAACCCCTTGACAAAATCATCAAAAACCGAAAAATTTAGGATCTGCTAATTTTTGACGCAGATCGATTCCAGGACTCATAACTAGCATTTTGCTTTTTATTTGAGGTGTTTCTGATGAATAATTCCAGAGATATGCTCAAAAATGTATTCAAAAATGTCCCAAAATGGCAATTTTCACATAATGGACTTCCTTATAACTTTGAATTGCTATAATTCGACCAAATATCATCCGATTTCGATAAAATTTGAAGTTTTGGAAATGGTTTTAATATCAGTTTAAATCTGCATCAAAATTTTTGTGAAATTCGCCATTTTTAATTTTTCGACTTTTTTGACCCATTTTTCATACTAACCCCTTGACAAAATCACCAAAAATCGAAAAATTTAGGATCTGCTAATTTTTGACGCAGATCAATTCCAGGACTCATAACTAGCATTTTGCTTTTTAGTTGAGGTGTTTCTGATGAACAATACCAGAGATATGGCCGAAAATGTGTTAAAAAGTGTCCCAAAATGTCAATTTTCACATAATGGACTTCCTTATAACTTTGAATTGCTATAATTCGACCAATTATCATCCGATTTTGATAAAATTTGAAGTTTTGGAAATGGTTTTAATATCAGTTTAAATCTGCATCAAAATTTTTGTGAAATTCGCCATTTTTAATTTTTCGACTTTTTTGACCCATTTTTCATACTAACCCCTTGACCAAATCACCAAAAATCGAAAAATTTAGGATCTGCTAATTTTTGACGCAGATCGATTCCAGGACTCATAACTAGCATTTTGCTTTTTATTTGAGGTGTTTCTGATGAATAATTCCAGAGATATGCTCAAAAATGTATTCAAAAATGTCCCAAAATGGCAATTTTCACATAATGGACTTCCTTATAACTTTGAATTGCTATAATTCGGCCAAATATCATCCGATTTCGATAAAATTTGAAGTTTTGGAAATGGTTTTAATATCAGTTTAAATCTGCATCAAAAATTTTGTGAAATTCGCCATTTTGAATTTTTTGACTTTTTTGACCCATTTTTCATACTAACCCCTTGACAAAATCATCAAAAATCGAAAAATTTAGGATCTGCTAATTTTTGACGCAGATCGATTCCAGGACTCATAACTAGCATTTTGCTTTTTATTTGAGGTGTTCCTGATGAATAATTCCAGAGATATGTCCGAAAATGCGCTAAAAAGTGTCCCAAAATGTCAATTTTCACATAATGGACTTCCTTATAACTTTGAATTGCTATAATTCGGCCAAATATCATCCGATTTTGATAAAATTTGAAGTTTTGGAAATGGTTTTAATATCAGTTTAAATCTGCATCAAAATTTTGTGAAATTCGCCATTTTTAATTTTTTGACTTTTTTGACCCATTTTTCATACTAACCCCTTGACAAAATCACCAAAAATCGAAAAATTTAGGATCTGCTAATTTTTGACGCAGATCAATTCCAGGACTCATATCTAGCATTTTGCTTTTTATTTGAGGTGTTTCTGATGAATAATTCCAGAGACATGGCCGAAAATGTGCTAAAAAGTGTCCCAAAATGGCAATTTTCACATAATGGGCTTCCTTATAACTTTGAATTGCTATAATTCGGCCAAATATCATCCGATTTTGATAAAATTTGAAGTTTTGAAAATGGTTTTAATATCAGTTTAAATCTGCATCAAAATTTTTGTGAAATTCGCCATTTTTAATTTTTTGACTTTTTTGACCCATTTTTCATACTAACCCCTTGACAAAATCACCAAAAATCGAAAAATTTAGGATCTGCTAATTTTTGACGCAGATCAATTCCAGGACTCATAACTAGCATTTTGCTTTTTATTTGAGGTGTTTCTGATGAATAATTCCAGAGATATGCTCAAAAATGTATTCAAAAATGTCCCAAAATGGCAATTTTCACATAATAGACTTCCTTATAACTTTGAATTGCTATAATTCGGCCAAATATCATCCGATTTTGATAAAATTTGAAGTTTTGGAAATGGTTTTAATATCAGTTTAAATCTGCATCAAAATTTTTGTGAAATGCGCCATTTTTAATTTTTTGACTTTTTTGACCCATTTTTCATACTAACCCCTTGACAAAATCATCAAAAACCGAAAAATTTAGGATCTGCTAATTTTTGACGCAGATCGATTCCAGGACTCATAACTAGCATTTAGCTTTTTATTTGAGGTGTTTCTGATGAATAATTCCAGAGATATGCTCAAAAATGTATTCAAAAATGTCCCAAAATGGCAATTTTCACATAATGGACTTCCTTATAACTTTGAATTGCTATAATTCGGCCAAATATCATCCGATTTTGATAAAATTTGAAGTTTTGGAAATGGTTTTAATATCAGTTTAAATCTGCATCAAAATTTTGTGAAATTCGCCATTTTTAATTTTTTGACTTTTTTGACCCATTTTTCATACTAACCCCTTGACAAAATCACCAAAAATCGAAAAATTTAGGATCTGCTAATTTTTGACGCAGATCAATTCCAGGACTCATATCTAGCATTTTGCTTTTTATTTGAGGTGTTTCTGATGAATAATTCCAGAGACATGGCCGAAAATGTGCTAAAAAGTGTCCCAAAATGGCAATTTTCACATAATGGACTTCCCTTTAACTTTGAATTGCTATAATTCGGCCAAATATCATCCGATTTTGATAAAATTTGAAGTTTTGGAAATGGTTTTAATATCAGTTTAAATCTGCATCAAAATTTTTGTGAAATGCGCCATTTTTAATTTTTTGACTTTTTTGACCCATTTTTCATACTAACCCCTTGACAAAATCACCAAAAATCGAAAAATTTAGGATCTGCTAATTTTTGACGCAGATCAATTCCAGGACTCATAACTAGCATTTTGCTTTTTATTTGAGGTGTTTCTGATGAATAATTCCAGAGATATGCTCAAAAATGTATTCAAAAATGTCCCAAAATGGCAATTTTCACATAATAGACTTCCTTATAACTTTGAATTGCTATAATTCGGCCAAATATCATCCGATTTTGATAAAATTTGAAGTTTTGGAAATGGTTTAATATCAGTTTAAATCTGCATCAAAATTTTTGTGAAATGCGCCATTTTTAATTTTTTGACTTTTTTGACCCATTTTTCATACTAACCCCTTGACAAAATCATCAAAAATCGAAAAATTTAGGATCTGCTAATTTTTGACGCAGATCAATTCCAGGACTCATAACTAGCATTTTGCTTTTTATTTGAGGTGTTTCTGATGAATAATTCCAGAGATATGCTCAAAAATGTATTCAAAAATGTCCCAAAATGGCAATTTTCACATAATAGACTTCCTTATAACTTTGAATTGCTATAATTCGGCCAAATATCATCCGATTTTGATAAAATTTGAAGTTTTGGAAATGGTTTTAATATCAGTTTAAATCTGCATCAAAATTTTTGTGAAATGCGCCATTTTTAATTTTTTGACTTTTTTGACCCATTTTTCATACTAACCCCTTGACAAAATCATCAAAAACCGAAAAATTTAGGATCTGCTAATTTTTGACGCAGATCGATTCCAGGACTCATAACTAGCATTTAGCTTTTTATTTGAGGTGTTTCTGATGAATAATTCCAGAGATATGCTCAAAAATGTATTCAAAAATGTCCCAAAATGGCAATTTTCACATAATGGACTTCCTTATAACTTTGAATTGCTATAATTCGACCAATTATCATCCGATTTTGATAAAATTTGAAGTTTTGGAAATGGTTTTAATATCAGTTTAAATCTGCATCAAAATTTTTGTGAAATTCGCCATTTTTAATTTTTCGACTTTTTTGACCCATTTTTCATACTAACCCCTTGACAAAATCACCAAAAATCGAAAAATTTAGGATCTGCTAATTTTTGACGCAGATCGATTCCAGGACTCATAACTAGCATTTTGCTTTTTATTTGAGGTGTTTCTGATGAATAATACCAGAGATATGGCCGAAAATGTGCTAAAAAGTGTCCCAAAATGTCAATTTTCACATAATGGACTTCCTTATAACTTTGAATTGCTATAATTCGACCAATTATCATCCGATTTTGATAAAATTTGAAGTTTTGGAAATGGTTTTAATATCAGTTTAAATCTGCATCAAAATTTTTGTGTAATTCGCCATTTTTAATTTTTCGACTTTTTTGACCCATTTTTCATACTAACCCCTTGACAAAATCACCAAAAATCGAAAAATTTAGGATCTGCTAATTTTTGACGCAGATCGATTCCAGGACTCATAACTAGCATTTTGCTTTTTATTTGAGGTGTTTCTGATGAATAATTCCAGATATATGCTCAAAAATGTATTCAAAAATGTCCCAAAATGGCAATTTTCACATAATGGACTTCCTTATAACTTTGAATTGCTATAATTCGGCCAAATATCATCCGATTTCGATAAAATTTGAAGTTTTGGAAATGGTTTTAATATCAGTTTAAATCTGCATCAAAAATTTTGTGAAATTCGCCATTTTGAATTTTTTGACTTTTTTGACCCATTTTTCATACTAACCCCTTGACAAAATCATCAAAAATCGAAAAATTTAGGATCTGCTAATTTTTGACGCAGATCGATTCCAGGACTCATAACTAGCATTTTGCTTTTTATTTGAGGTGTTCCTGATGAATAATTCCAGAGATATGCTCAAAAATGTATTCAAAAATGTCCCAAAATGGCAATTTTCACATAATGGACTTCCTTATAACTTTGAATTGCTATAATTCGTCCAAATATCATCCGATTTTGATAAAATTTGAAGTTTTGGAAATGGTTTTAATATCAGTTTAAATCTGCATCAAAATTTTTGTGAAATTCGCCATTTTTAATTTTTTGACTTTTTTGACCCATTTTTCATACTAACCCCTTGACAAAATCATCAAAAATCGAAAAATTTAGGATCTGCTAATTTTTGACGCAGATCGATTCCAGGACTCATAACTAGCATTTTGCTTTTTATTTGAGGTGTTTCTGATGAATAATACCAGAGATATGGCCGAAAATGTGCTAAAAAGTGTCCCAAAATGTCAATTTTCACATAATGGACTTCCTTATAACTTTGAATTGCTATAATTCGACCAATTATCATCCGATTTTGATAAAATTTGAAGTTTTGGAAATGGTTTTAATATCAGTTTAAATCTGCATCAAAATTTTTGTGAAATTCGCCATTTTTAATTTTTCGACTTTTTTGACCCATTTTTCATACTAACCCCTTGACAAAATCACCAAAAATCGAAAAATTTAGGATCTGCTAATTTTTGACGCAGATCGATTCCAGGACTCATAACTAGCATTTTGCTTTTTATTTGAGGTGTTTCTGATGAATAATTCCAGATATATGCTCAAAAATGTATTCAAAAATGTCCCAAAATGGCAATTTTCACATAATGGACTTCCTTATAACTTTGAATTGCTATAATTCGGCCAAATATCATCCGATTTCGATAAAATTTGAAGTTTTGGAAATGGTTTTAATATCAGTTTAAATCTGCATCAAAAATTTTGTGAAATTCGCCATTTTGAATTTTTTGACTTTTTTGACCCATTTTTCATACTAACCCCTTGACAAAATCATCAAAAATCGAAAAATTTAGGATCTGCTAATTTTTGACGCAGATCGATTCCAGGACTCATAACTAGCATTTTGCTTTTTATTTGAGGTGTTCCTGATGAATAATTCCAGAGATATGCTCAAAAATGTATTCAAAAATGTCCCAAAATGGCAATTTTCACATAATGGACTTCCTTATAACTTTGAATTGCTATAATTCGTCCAAATATCATCCGATTTTGATAAAATTTGAAGTTTTGGAAATGGTTTTAATATCAGTTTAAATCTGCATCAAAATTTTTGTGAAATTCGCCATTTTTAATTTTTTGACTTTTTTGACCCATTTTTCATACTAACCCCTTGACAAAATCATCAAAAATCGAAAAATTTAGGATCTGCTAATTTTTGACGCAGATCGATTCCAGGACTCATAACTAGCATTTAGCTTTTTATTTGAGGTGTTTCTGATGAATAATTCCAGAGATATGCTCAAAAATGTATTCAAAAATGTCCCCAAAATGGCAATTTTCACATAATGGACTTCCTTATAACTTTGAATTGCTATAATTCGGCCAAATATCATCCGATTTCGATAAAATTTGAAGTTTTGGAAATGGTTTTAATATCAGTTTAAATCTGCATCAAAAATTTTGTGAAATTCGCCATTTTGAATTTTTTGACTTTTTTGACCCATTTTTCATACTAACCCCTTGACAAAATCATCAAAAATCGAAAAATTTAGGATCTGCTAATTTTTGACGCAGATCGATTCCAGGACTCATAACTAGCATTTTGCTTTTTATTTGAGGTGTTCCTGATGAATAATTCCAGAGATATGTCCGAAAATGCGCTAAAAAATGTCCCAAAATGTCAATTTTCACATAATGGACTTCCTTATAACTTTGAATTGCTATAATTCGGCCAAATATCATCCGATTTTGATAAAATTTGAAGTTTTGGAAATGGTTTTAATATCAGTTTAAATCTGCATCAAAATTTTGTGAAATTCGCCATTTTTAATTTTTTGACTTTTTTGACCCATTTTTCATACTAACCCCTTGACAAAATCACCAAAAATCGAAAAATTTAGGATCTGCTAATTTTTGACGCAGATCAATTCCAGGACTCATAACTAGCATTTTGCTTTTTATTTGAGGTGTTTCTGATGAATAATTCCAGAGATATGCTCAAAAATGTATTCAAAAATGTCCCAAAATGGCAATTTTCACATAATGGACTTCCTTATAACTTTGAATTGCTATAATTCGGCCAAATATCATCCGATTTCGATAAAATTTGAAGTTTTGGAAATGGTTTTAATATCAGTTTAAATCTGCATCAAAATTTTTGTGAAATGCGCCATTTTTAATTTTTTGACTTTTTTGACCCATTTTTCATACTAACCCCTTGACAAAATCACCAAAAATCGAAAAATTTAGGATCTGCTAATTTTTGACGCAGATCAATTCCAGGACTCATAACTAGCATTTTGCTTTTTATTTGAGGTGTTTCTGATGAATAATTCCAGAGATATGCTCAAAAATGTATTCAAAAATGTCCCAAAATGGCAATTTTCACATAATGGACTTCCTTATAACTTTGAATTGCTATAATTCGGCCAAATATCATCCGATTTCGATAAAATTTGAAGTTTTGGAAATGGTTTTAATATCAGTTTAAATCTGCATCAAAATTTTGTGAAATTCGCCATTTTTAATTTTTTGACTTTTTTGACCCATTTTTCATACTAACCCCTTGACAAAATCATCAAAAATCGAAAAACTTTTGACTCCCATTTTTTGACTCATATCCATTCTTGGACTTAAAAACGTCAAGGAAAGTAACCATTTTCGAAAAATTGGTTTCCTTTTAACTTTAGATCACCACATAAAGCAACTGTGTGAAAACTTACCTTTATGTAGTAGGTGATGAGGACCTTGCGATATTCAAAGACCTGTAGAGTTGCACTGGCCAGATTGTCGGAGATAGAATATCCCTCGATGACGTACTGGGCGGCAACCACCTGCCAAGCAAGCCAACGGGTTGAGAACATAGCATTGGCACTGAGTAGGCGCGGCAAATGACCGGGATCACAGCAACAGCAACCATCGTTGTCCTCCACATCCTCTGTGATGGCCTCCACCTCACGCTGCTGGCAATAAGTACCACGAAACTCCAAGCCACGCATCTGGAAGGTGCAAAGACCGTTGCCAAGCTCAATGATGTGTACCAAACAGTTGAGATCATCCGATGCAAGTACTAAGCAAAAAGGTAAAAACAAAAAGTTAACAGATGATCTCCTTGGGATTTGATTTGCAACTTACCAAAGCAATCGCCCTGATTGACATTGCCCCAACGACCCATGAGGAGATCACCGCATAGAGAATGCTGCAGGGAACGTGTCAGATGCTCATAGAAAATGCTATTCAAGTTGTTGTCATCCGCGCCAAGATCCCTTTCCAGCTGTGAACTCAAGCGCGTATTGGAATGATCAATGCGACGTGTATTATAATCCCGTTCCCAGAACTTCACCGGACGCACATACGACGTGAGAAATATGGCACTGCCCAGGAATGGATTCAACGGCGTCGACAGCAATGCTGAAATGCCTGCCTGCAAGAACAACATGGCCGAATGCGGGACACTGAAAGGTTGTGCAAATGCATGGAATGCCGATCCCCACGTGATCTGCCAGGGTGCAATGTACGTCACAATGAACTGCAACTGCATAATTCAAAAAGAAAAAAATATTAGCTCCGATCTATCTACTATAACTCTCAATTTACCTTAAGCAAAAAGTCGCAACACTTGCGAAAGGCAAGAGAGACGAAGAAGTAATCAATGATGAAGCATTCTGTGGCCATTGCAAAGTCAATCCGAAAAAGCAACACTGTGAATATGATGATCAGGTACTGATTCGTCGGATCCGAATATGCATTACGCACAACTGTAAAAGAGTTCGAAATTATTGTTGTTAAAAAGTGACAAATTTCCCCTATCCCAATTTGGAAACGATTTCTGTATTTTTCCAGTTATGACTCTGTCAGAATCTAGCTGAAATTCATTTCCTTGTTTCTAGGTAGCTCCTCATTTTGAATTTTAGCATAAGTTTGCAAAAATTGAAAGGATTTTGAAGCAGAATATCCATATTTTCAAAGTTCATATAGATATAGATATGGGGCATACTCACACTTCAGTGCACAGATGGCCACAATGAGAGTGCCCCAGGGCACTCCAAATTTGTCGGCGATATTCTGTGAATCCGCAGTCAGCGATGAGAGGGCCAGCACTGGGAACAGGACGTTCCGCTCGAAGACACTCAAATATATGTAGAACTTCTCAAACCACATAATCTGTGGGGCATTGAGCACTTCAAACTGCCCAAATTCCTTTTGCCGCAAGAGGGGTCGAGCAAAGCACAGCCAGGGCATGTGCTTCCTCATCTGGGGCACCACATAGTGGAGGAGTACGCCCAATGTGCCAATAAACGCATATAGAACCACATTGAGATCCGGTTGAAGTACGGTGAACACTGTGCTACAGTGCAGGACAAGCACACTAACCGCCAGCAGTGTCATGACAACGAGATCATTTTTCAGTCGTGTCGTTACCGTCGCTTGCAGTTTACGTGGCAATGGATCGGGCAACTCATTTTCCAGTTCGGTATTGTCCAGCTCCGGTAGTGGCAGTTGTGATGGATTAGCCGGATCCGTTTCAGTGTTGATGGCACCATTAGCATCAGCATCCCCATCCGCATCGACATCGGCATCGGTGGTGGCAGTGCCAGCGCCAGCGGTAAGCGTTGACATATCCCCGGGATTTGTCGTCGATGAACTAGAGATTTTGTCATCCTGCTCCAAGACGCCTGTGCTTGGCTCTTTGTGTTTGCCATCCTCTTTCTCAATGGCAAGGGTTCCATCATCGGTGGCGAGGGCCTCCCCAATGCCAATCGAAGCATACGAACTGGACGCAGTCATCGCACGCTTACTACCACTTATGGTCTTGCCGAGAGTTTGGCTGCTGCCCAGCGATGATGCCTTCGATTTGCTACGTTTGTGCTCCAGCTGTGTCTCCCGCTCCACCTCAGCCTCGGGCTCACCTTCTTCCTGCTCCTCCTCTTCCTCATCCGCATCTAATTCCTGCTGCTGTTGTTGTTGCTGTTCCACACTTATCGGTAGCTTCTCCATCGAGCTCAGCTCTATGTGCTCATTGCTGTTCGCTGTGGAGCTGTTTGGCTCCGGCTGGCGTGTTCTTAGTGTGTTCGTCGCATCTGTCAGCCGCTTGCCACGATTCAAGGACTGCTGCTGCTGTTGTTGCTGCGCGCCTTGACTCTGCTTATGATGCACATGATTCGTGGTAGTGGTCGTCGTCGTTGTCAACTCATCCTCATCATCCCGATACGTGCTCACAATGCAGGTCTTGATCAGACGCCACAGATGACTGAAATCACTAGCTGAGCGCGACAGATGATAGCCCAATGGTATCAGCATCGCACAGAAGATGGAGAAGAGTATGTACTGCGTGCCGCGACGTTCATCCAGAGCCGCAAACAGTGGTCCATACAGCAACATAATGGCTAGCACTGACCGCAGCAGACAGAGAAATGAACCTGCAGCGAAGGAAAGGAAAAATGTTATAGTAAGAAAACTATAGTTCAATTCACTCGACAACAAAATACCATGTACGCGCTACTATATATTATTTGGGTTGACTGATTTTCATAACCTGAACAATTATTGCATCGCAAATGCTACATTCTGCGAGTTACTTCAGATTTTTGATCTTACACAAACCCAATATGCCATGCTACCTTAGAGTAGTTGTTACAAGCATGCTTAGGAGTAAACTTTACAGATTTTGTGGACTTACCTAAGAGACTGCTGGCTGCATTGCCTCCAAACAGATGCATATCGAGCTGTTCCAGAAGGTACATGAGGAACGTATTGATCTGCGGACAGAGTCCCACCGAGAAGATGATGGGAAAGCAGAGCAGCAGAATATAAAGGGACTGCAGCAGCATGGATACGACGTGGGCTGGTGAGTATCGAATACCAAAGAAGATGAGCATGCCGGGAGGATCCTCCCCATATGCTGCATCCAGACGCTTCAGCAGCAATAGCAATCCACCGCACAGACAGAAATAGATGGCCCTGGAGTAGGCGACAGTCTTATTGAAGCCATGCACTGGTGATGCCGCATCCGGCTGGACACTCTTAACCAGCGAATATTGTGCGCCCGCAATGACCGCACAAAAGAGCAGCACGCACAGATCTTTATAGTGATTATGCTGGAGTATTGCGGCACCCAGGCACGCCACCATGGTACAAAGAACGCTGGCAAGTAGGACATGTAACCAATGCAGATCCCGGTCGAAGAGTGCCAACAGCTCCAAACGATCCATAGCAATCTTGAATTCGTGTTTGTGACCGCACCATTTGAATCGATACTTGTAGAAGCTCTTGGGGGCGACGGGTTTTTCGGCGGTTAGCAGGCAGGCGGGACGCCAGTAGTCACAGTATGGTCCAAAATGTCCATCAACGTTCAACATGGGTTGGCTCAACTGATGATGCTGCTGGTGGCTATTGGCGGCGGCTATCACAGCGTTTACAGCGGCATCAGGTGGGGCACCACCACCAGCTCCACCTCCAGTTGCTGTTGAACCGGCCGCGGCAGATGCTGCAGCTGCATTGGCCGCTGCCTCATTCAGCTGCTGCTGCAGTGCATCATTGCGTGCGGCCTGTTGCTCGCTACGCATCACATTGTACAGTCCCTGTAGTGATAGACGCGCCTGCGCCTGGGCTTGTGCCTGCGCCTGGGATTGGCATGTGGCCTGAGATTGACTTTGACTTTGGCTATTGCTCTGGGCATCGACGGCCGCCGCAGCCGCTCCCGCCAACTGCTCGCACACCATTTTGGCATCCCAACTGAGCTTGTCACGGACGATGGCGCGCTCAATGTGGCTAATGTGCTCCACGGAACTGGGCGCCGGGAAGCTGCCCTGCAGAGCCTGAATTGCATCCTGATAGAATTGGAAATGTGCGCTGGACATATTTGGCGGCACAATGCTGGGATTGGCGGGTACCGGTGTGCCATCAGGCATAATCCCAGCTATGGGCCGCCCGCGCTCATCCACGCTGCCGCCATGCATCAGCCACAGCATCTTGTGTATGTCGGCGGTCAGGCTCTCCGTCAGGCTGATGCTATGCGTCGAATTCGAGGAGGATGAGTTACGTGAGGCGTTGCTTAGCTGTGCCGGTGGCAGCATCGCCGACGATGAGGATGAGAGTTTGCCATGTTGCTGCTGCTGCTGCTGCTGATGATGATGGTGATGTGGCTTTACCAAGGCCAGCTCCGTACTGCTGCTGCTGGCACCATCCAGGCAGGGATTGGGTCGACGTCGACGTAGCTCATCCACCTCACGATACTTGACCACTTTTGGTATGGCCCCCAGACTACGTGCTGCCATGCGTGAGGTGCAGGGCTGTTCCTCGTCATCGACTGGCTGCTCCAAAGTGGCTGGATGTTCCATGCCCGCCAGCAGTTGATCCTTGGAGCTGGCACTTACCTGCTCACAGTCACTGGAGGGACAACCTGAGTCTGCTTCGCTGCGTATGAGTTGACTGCGATTCGCTCCACCGTTCCCACCAGCAGCTGCTATCGGTCCGGATGATCCCGCTCCTCCGCCTGGCTGTGACAACTCCTGACGCAGTGCCTGCTCGGCGGCCAACTCACGCGCACTCTGCTGCTGTTGGCGATTGCTTAACAGCGGCGATCTGGAACCCGTATTATTGTCTGTCTCCTCATCATCGGAGGCGGCAGTTTGTGGCTGGCAGGCGGAGGAGGGGGTTGCTCCGCCGTTCGCTGCACAGGATTTCAGCACATCATTTAACTGTATTGTTGTCTGTTGGATTTCGCTGAGTATATGCTCCAGATTATCGTCGAAATCTTTAAAGACATCATCATCATCATCAGCCAGGATGCCGCCTACGTCCGACTCGGCGCTGCGATGCGTCTGACTGCAGCCCAAGGCACGTGTGCGTCGCCTAATGGGCACATCATCCAGTTCATCATCGTCCAAGTCACCATGGTGATGATGATGATGGTGATGATCAATCAAATCTTGATCCCGTTCAATATCATCACCGCCGGCTATGGCGGCTCCCTCGCTTGGCTTTTCATCCAGTTGCTCAACAATGGGATAGACAGGCGGTTCCTCGATAAGTGCCGTGGTAGAGCCGCAAGCGCTTGAGCTGCCAAAGATGACGCTGTTGCTGCTTCCGCCGGCAGAGCCCTCTTTACCACCACTAGCACCTCCACCATCTCTTTCGCCATTCTCTGTAAAGTTCTGATACAGATTCAAATGCTGATTTCTCACCAAACTTTTGCTGGGCGGCGGCAAAGGATTCCTTATTTGTCCACCAATAGCCTCCACGCTATTCGGATGTTGGCTCAGATTGGAGATTGAGGGTTGTGCGCAAATCACCTCCAGCGCAGAACTCTTGATGCGTCGGACGCTGCCATCACCGCTACCGGTATTTCTCCCTCCCCCAGAAGATGCTCCAGAGCCGGCTGCTCCTCCACCAGCTGCTAGCATAGATGACTTATAGCCCGCCTTATGATAGCTGCTGGCATTGGAATGTCTGTGTCTCTTCAAGCCCGACGTGCCACCACCGGCTCCTCCGGATCGACTTCCATTCCCGCTCCCACTAGCACCCCCATCCAATAGCTGGCCGGATTCAGTGCGTCCCGAGCATGAGCTGGTGCTCGCGCAGAGTTGCAATGCAGACATGGTGCTATTGGGATCCTTGCGTATGATGCCACTGCCACCTCCACCTCCGAGATGATGATACTGCTGCAGGTGATTGTAGTTCAACTGGTGAGGTTGTAGCTGCTGAGGCTGCTGGTGATGATGATGGTGGTGATGGTGATGATGCTGCTGCTGATCGGACTTCGTATAGCTATCATCCTCTAGGTACACATCCGAGGAGGAGTCCAATATCCAGGATTGCAGTACGCGACTGCTGCTGGCCTCGCTACCGCCACTTCTGCCCAAACCTAGGCCCAGCTCCATGTCGTCCATATCATTGACAGCGCTACCAGCGCTACTCTGCTGGGATTGATGGATCTGCTGCTGTTGCATATGCTGCTGCTGGTGCTGCATGGAACGGAATGGCGCCGCTCGGCTCTGCTGCTTCAGACGCTCGTCATGGGTCTCGGAGCTGCGATGCCGCTGTAGCATCATGGAGGAACGTATACCTGTGGTGGGCTGTGCCAGCACCAGCATTGTGGATGATGGAGTCGGTGTGGGCGTGGCAGTGTCAGCGCTGCTCGACGATGTCTGAGCATTGGTTATGAAATGCTGGCGGGTATTACCACCCTGGCCACGCTGCTGCTGTTGCATGGCCTTGGGATGCAGGAAACTGGCCGTGGTAGATGTTGTTGTTGCGCTACTGGCCGAGGTGGCTATCGTATCCGATTGATTGCGCATCAGCTTAGCACTAAAGGTGGGCTCCATGCTGCCACCCGCATCCAAACTACTCTGACGCTCCAGACGTCTACGATCCCGACGACTGAAGACGGAACATTTGCGGGATAAGTGACCGCTTCTGTTGTTGCCACCACCACCACCACCACCACCACCACCACCACCACCACCACCACCACCAGCTCCAGTAGCTCCGGCCACTGGGCATTTGCTGTTGCTATCGGTGCCATCAGCGCTACCCCCACTACTGCTGACAGTCGCAGCCGCCTCCAGAACTTCCGGATAGACAGTGAGGTATTTGCTGAAGAGTTCATTGGCGGACATGTTGTTCTGGATGGTGGAACGTATGGATTTGGTGACACTGGCGGAGCCTGTCATCGACTGCTGATCCTGTTGACTGCCAGCCGACAGCATGGATGGTGCATAGAACATCAGCTCAATGGACTCGGAACTGTTCTTGCGATGCACATCCACCTTAAGATCTGCAAAGAAATGAAGGAAATTAGTTTGAGCTTGCAGATGGATGAGAAGGACAAACCTATAATGCTATTAACGTTATCAATGGACATGATGCTATTCTCCTCGCTAGCCTCGTTGATAGCTTGCTCCACGGATAGACGTGACTCACCGCCGGCGCCTGCGCCACCAACGCCACCAGCAGCACCAGAGCCACTAACGGCACGCATCACTTTCATTTCGATGCCGTTGTCGTCATCTCGTGCCCGCTGCTCCGTCTCCTTGGTGACCTTGAAGAACTGACCCTTGAGATTCACCTCGGACATGGTCTGGGCACGATCGTACAAGCGATGCAGAGCCAAATTGATCAGCTTCACCAATAGTATGGTGCTGCTGGTCAGCACACAATAGAGGCACCATGTCAACCAAGTGCTGGGAAAGTACTAAAAGAAGATGGGATTATTAGATGAAAGAAGTTGGAACTCAGATGAGGATGTGGGGCATTCTTACCAGATAGGCAACGAATGGCGAGCAGAGCAGGTAAAGCCATAGATAAAGATGCACAACATTGCAAAAGACGCCCTGATGCGGATCATAAAAATAGCCGCCGGTCAGTGAGGCCCACACGCCTTGGCGCAGTATCTCCAAGGTCTGTGAACCCATAATGGCCTATACTGCATTGCTCTTCTTATGCCCCCCGCCAACCACTTCCCGCGGATAATACGCGAAATCACGGCACAAGATTTTCTTTATAATGACTCCAGTGCTGGTACTGCTGCTATGGCGGCGGGATCACTACGTTATCTATTGGAATGGTCTTTGATTGGAAGTTGTCGATTTCGATGAGTTGTTAATCGTAATCGGAAAAGTGAGAGTGTAACTGTGACTGTGATAGACAGGGCTGGCGAGAGAGATGGGGGGCATCGGCAATGACAAAATTGTAACTAGAGGCGACGGGCTGCTGCTGACTCAAGACTTGTACAGAGTCCAACGTGAGCAGTAATGGGGTGACTGGATATTGAAAACAAACACAAGTCCGATCGAAATAAATAAACTTTGGTTTTCTCGCCTGGCAACGACACTGGAACAACTGCAACTAACACTGAGCATTTGCATTTACACTCTTCTTCGCACTTGTCAATTTCGTATCCGTATCCGTATGCGTTTTTGTTACTCGATAAATGTTGCTTGCAGCTGTTATTTGTGCAGTTTGGTTATACATCTGTATTTATTAATTATCTTTTTGGTTAGTTATTTATGGAGATTGGTGGTGGTTGTTGTCTTCGTTGTTGTTGCAGTTTGCATTTGTTGAAGTCACAGTTGTTGGTTTTCGTTTTTCCCGATAGTTGTCATTTTTATGTACATAGTATGTGTGTTCCTGTGTGTGTTTATGTTGATCAAAACATTAGCAGTGCATTCTTTTGGCAATTAATTGAATTGAACTTTTCTTAATTTGGACTTTTGTTCGTCGTTTTTTGCTTTTTTTTGCTTTTTTGCACAAACAAAAAGAAAAGTAACACTCACTCCCTATGCTCCCTCGTTTCATATGCTTTTTCTTTTTATTTTGCCTTGCCTTCGCTCTGCCGTGGCTATGTCAACTTATCGATAATTCTTATCGGGCGAATGGTCCGATGCAAGTGTTGTGAAGTGCAATAGCACACTGGCGCGAAAATTTCAAAACTAATGTTAATGTTTTAATGTTTACAATTTATTTTCTCAGTACCCTGTACAACTATTAAAAAAAAAATAAACAAAAAAAATGTATACTTAAACTTAATATTAATCACAATATTTGAAATCACACACAAACTCCGTGAACCGACGCTACATGTTGGCGCTGCGTTGGGCTTGACTGCACACTCAGCGCGAGCGTTCAATGCTCCTCGCTGCTGCCAATGCCATCCGAATGGCCGCCAATAAAACCATCTTTGTGCTCATAATTGTGGTGGTGATGAATGTGTTCCTCCTCCTGCTCTATGGGTAAGGGTATCTTGTGCTCCACAACGGGATGATGGTGCTCATGGTGCTCGTGATGATCGTGATGCGAATGATGTTCATGATCATGCTTCTCATGGTGGTGGATATGCTCCTTTGTCTGATGATGTATTTCGATGGGTCTATGGTCTTCATGGATAATCTTCTTCTCCTCCTTTAGGACAATCGGCTTGTGATGATGATGTACATGCTTGATAATCGTATGCACATGTTTCTCGATCTTCTTATGCACGGGCACATGTATAACAATCTTCTTCTTCTTCTGATGACCACCACTGCAAAGGAGAGGAAGATGAGAACAGAGTCGCAGATCTTTGAAATCACATTAGTTACCCGGCATTTGCCTGATCTAGGCTCACAAGAAAGATCAGAACAGCCAAGATCGATAGCTTCAACAACTGCAAAAGTTGAGAGATTTGAGAATATATATTGTAGAGCCAGGATTAATGATAATTATTAAGACTCCCTCACCACACTGCGATTATCCATGCTGCTTAAGTTTTGAGGTGTTGGGATTGATTAACGATGTGACCGCTTGAGTTGCTCGATAACGAATGATTGTTGGCACACTGAGGCCAAATTATTTTATATCACGAAACGACATGATGATCAGGGAATGCAAACGCTTCCGTGCGAGGCACACCGCCAATAAGTCAACACCACATATCAAAATACAAAGCTAAGGAAAAATAAATAATAATAAATAAAAAAAAATATATATATTGAGAGACTTGAAACCTGCAATTTTGTGATTCGCATTTGCAGACAGGCAAGCAATATACCAAAAATCGTGGGTGTTTTTTATTTCACTCGTTTTTCATTCACGTTCCCACAACATTTTGTTAGGCCATTTGAACGCGCGGTATGCCCCTACAATTTACAATTTACAATGGGCCGCATTAGGGACTCCACATGCATTTGGTCCAGCAACAGGTAGAGCGTAGCGCATATTAGTTTCTGCACAATTGTTAAGCTTTTCCCATTGCATTTTTTTTGTGAGCTGTGAAACTTCTTTCTCGTTATACGTTCAGACGGAAGACGCCGCCACACAACGTCATACACTTGCACACAAAAGTCAGTCAACGGAAATATTATTAAATACCAGCATATCTATACATACGAATGTGAATGTGTATGTGTATGTGCGTGAAAAACTATGTAACAATTTTGCGCATTAACGGGATTCGTGAGTTACGCAATGACATGCACAATACTAATTCCCAAACTGTTACAATCTTTTTACACTTTCCCTGTAACTTAGTAATTAAAGTGCCTCTAGCTTGTTGCATTACCAAAGTACAAAAAAAAGGAGGAATCACAAATTTAAATATTAATCGGCGTAATATCGGCATATCGATTAACCGATGATTATGACATTAAGCAACACTGTGTTGCGCAGCCACTGATAGAACACGAACGAACTAACCAAGTCACTGTCACACACATACGCCAAATAGGCGCATACCATCAAACGATAAGGAAAAAAGCAAACATAAATTGATATTTTTTTTGAAAAGCTCATTTTTAAGGTATTTTGCAAAATAATCAAGCTAATAATTAGCAAAGTGTAGTGTTGAATGCTTGGTACATGAAATTGTTGCAAAATAATACATGAATGAATGAATTTAAGAGAAATTGAGTACTTGCATAGAAATAATAAGACGTGTTTGAGTCGTCAAATGTAACGATGTATGTATGTGCATGAATGAGTAAACTGTCGCCGTATGTGTGCGGGTGTGTGTGAGAGAGGGAGTTAGATACACAGAGCTGATACGCCCCTTCACACAGGAAGTGATGAGGAGCGGTCGGGAGGGAGGCTGTATTATAATCAATATTAGTTAAGCCTTAATTTTAACTTAACATACTCTTAGTTAAATTCTCTGTGGCTTTTGTTTGATTCTTCACAGCCAGTTCCAACTGCAACAAGATGACCGATTCAAAGTATTTCACAACGACGAAAAAAGGCGAAATATTCGAGCTCAAGTCGGAGCTGAATAATGACAAGAAGGAGAAGAAGAAGGAGGCCGTTAAAAAGGTCATTGCCAGCATGACCGTAGGCAAGGATGTTTCGGCCCTATTCCCGGATGTTGTCAATTGCATGCAAACCGATAATCTCGAGCTAAAGAAGCTCGTCTACTTGTATCTGATGAATTATGCCAAATCTCAGCCGGACATGGCAATAATGGCGGTGAATACGTTTGTTAAGGACTGTGAGGATTCCAATCCATTGATACGTGCACTGGCCGTGCGGACCATGGGTTGTATACGCGTCGATAAGATCACAGAGTATCTGTGCGAACCATTGCGCAAGTGCCTCAAGGATGAGGATCCGTATGTGCGCAAGACGGCGGCGGTGTGTGTCGCCAAGCTGTATGACATTTCGGCCACCATGGTAGAGGATCAGGGCTTCCTTGATCAACTGAAGGATTTGCTTAGTGACTCCAATCCGATGGTGGTGGCCAATGCGGTGGCTGCACTCAGTGAGATCAATGAGGCCAGTCAGTCGGGTCAGCCGCTGGTCGAGATGAACTCGGTGACCATCAATAAGCTGCTGACGGCTCTGAACGAATGCACCGAATGGGGACAAGTCTTCATATTGGACTCCCTGGCCAATTATAGTCCCAAGGATGAGCGCGAGGCACAGTCCATCTGTGAACGAATCACACCCCGTTTGGCCCATGCCAATGCGGCAGTTGTGCTGAGCGCCGTCAAGGTGCTGATGAAGTTGCTCGAGATGCTGTCCAGTGACAGTGATTTCTGTGCCACGTTGACGAAGAAACTGGCACCGCCACTGGTCACACTGCTCTCATCGGAGCCGGAGGTGCAGTATGTGGCGTTGCGCAATATAAATCTGATTGTGCAGAAGCGTCCGGATATCCTCAAGCATGAGATGAAGGTGTTCTTTGTCAAGTACAATGATCCCATTTATGTGAAGCTGGAGAAGTTGGACATTATGATCCGTTTAGCCAATCAGAGCAACATCGCCCAGGTGCTCAGCGAGCTGAAGGAATATGCCACAGAGGTAGATGTGGATTTTGTGCGCAAAGCGGTCCGGGCGATTGGACGTTGTGCCATCAAGGTAGAGCCATCGGCAGAGCGTTGCGTCTCTACGCTGCTCGATCTCATCCAGACCAAGGTCAACTATGTGGTGCAGGAGGCCATCGTTGTGATCAAGGATATCTTCAGAAAGTACCCCAACAAGTATGAAAGCATCATTAGCACCTTGTGCGAGAATCTGGATACACTAGATGAGCCCGAAGCACGTGCCTCCATGGTCTGGATCATTGGCGAGTATGCGGAGCGTATTGATAATGCGGATGAGTTGCTCGATAGCTTCCTTGAGGGTTTCCAGGATGAGAATGCTCAGGTACAGTTGCAGCTGCTAACGGCCGTAGTGAAATTGTTCCTCAAGCGTCCATCGGACACACAAGAGCTTGTCCAGCATGTGCTCTCGCTGGCCACCCAGGATTCTGATAATCCCGATCTGCGAGATCGTGGTTTTATTTATTGGCGTTTGCTATCTACAGATCCCGCTGCCGCCAAAGAGGTGGTGTTGGCAGACAAGCCATTGATCTCAGAGGAGACGGATCTGCTAGAGCCGACACTGCTCGATGAGCTCATCTGTCATATTAGCTCACTGGCCAGTGTCTATCACAAGCCACCCACCGCCTTTGTGGAAGGACGAGGCGCCGGCGTACGCAAATCTCTACCGAATCGTGCGACGGGTGCGGGCAGTGGCAGTGGCGATCAGGCAGAGACGGGTGCTGGCTCCGAAGCCATGGTAATACCCAACCAGGAGTCACTGATTGGTGACCTGCTCTCCATGGATATCAATGCACCCGCCATGCCCGCAGCACCTGTCACCACTACCAGCAACGTGGATCTACTCGGCGGCGGGCTAGACATACTGCTGGGCGGACCACCTGCAGCCACTGGAGATGCTGCACCGGGTGGTGGTGGTGGTGCCAGCAGCCTCCTAGGCGATATCTTTGGTCTGGCGGGCACTTCATTGTCGGTGGGCGTGCAGATACCAAAGGTCACCTGGCTGCCAGCGGAGAAAGGCAAAGGTCTCGAAATTCAGGGCACTTTCTCCCGCCGCAACGGTGAGATCTTCATGGACATGACCCTCACCAACAAGGCGATGCAGCCCATGACCAATTTTGCCATTCAACTCAACAAGAATAGCTTTGGATTGGTGCCGGCGGCACCATTACAGGCACCCCAATTGCCACCAAATCAGACCACAGAGATTAGCCTGGCGCTGGGCACTAGCGGCCCCATACAGCGCATGGAACCACTCAATAATCTGCAAGTGGCCGTTAAGAACAACATTGATATCTTCTACTTTGCCTGCTTAGTACATGGCAATGTGCTCTTCGCCGAGGATGGGCAACTGGACAAACGAGTGTTCCTCAATACTTGGAAAGAGATTCCAGCGGCAAATGAGCTGCAGTACAGCTTGAGCGGTGTCATTGGCACCACTGATGGCATTGCATCGAAGATGACCACCAACAACATCTTCACCATTGCGAAGCGCAATGTGGAGGGACAGGATATGCTTTATCAATCCCTAAAATTGACCAACAACATTTGGGTTCTGCTCGAGCTCAAGCTTCAGCCAGGAAATCCGGATGCCACACTGAGTCTCAAGTCCCGCTCCGTTGAGGTCGCAAACATCATATTCGCCGCCTACGAGGCTATCATACGGTCTCCTTAAGGTGCCTAATCATTCTAACAAAAGCGACAAATGGCAACAATAAAAAGCAAATCATAAGATACCCACAAAAAAGAATTATATAAATCTGTATTCATTAATAATAATTAATAGTTATTTGCATGTTACGTGTTGCGAAATTTTGTTAAAATTCAACAGAAGTGAGAAAAGTTACGAAGGAACAATTCAATTGATGGTTCAAGAAATTGTAGTTGATTAATCCCAAATGTAGCGAAAATATTGATAATATATGTATTATTGAATACTATCATAATTACTATACTATTATATACACATACACATAATGTAAACAATTATTATTGTCTATGTAATACCAATTTGACTATATACATACATACATATATTATAATCGCCTTGATGCCCCCAATTTCCGCACGATATAATCGACGGTGTTAATAGTCGCATTCCAAATATTAAAACAAACAAATTTCCAAGTATTTTCCAAGATGTCAGAAGGCTTCCTTCAATTTCAACGTATTCTATGCAACTAAGTATCCAGATCACTAGCAACAAATTTAAATAATATAACTCCCACACATATTTATCCAGAAATAACATTTAAATCAAATTATTTATTTGTATTGGGTGGGGTGGAACCTTGAAATAATATTTCTGTTTCACTTATCAAAAATAATATGGCAATAAAACTAGGCATAACTTTGGAAAGAAGCTGGCAATAGGAATTATACATTAGTATGAAAAATGGATTGAAGCGTCGACAAAATAAAACTTTCTTAACACTTATTATTTTCATTAAAATTTATATTTTCAAGAGATCAATATGACAAAATTGTCGGAAATTCCGAAAACCTAACTCAGATCAAAATTATGGTCGGCAGTAAAAATTTCATGCAAATCGGATGATTTTTCGCAGTTATGGCAATTCAAACTTAAAGAAAAATACATTTGTAATGACTCTTCAAATTAAAAAGGAAGCCAATTTTTCGAAAATGTGGATTTTTGCCATATCCCTTCACATTTTCACCATATCTCGGAAAATATTAATCAGAAACAACTCAAATATAAAGAACTACGATACCTATGAGACATGAAATCGATCAGATTTCAAAAAAATTAAAATGTAAAGCAGATCAGATGATTCCTGACAAATTTATTTGGGAGGATAATCTTTCCAAAACTGTCCATAATTCGGAGTCTTTTGTATGATTGACAGACATAACAAAGAACTGAAGATTTTCAAATTCACCTGAATTTGCATATGTTCTTAATATGTAAAAGAGCTTTCATGAAACTTTTGGCAAATGGCACCTCCTGAGCTTTTCCTCACTAAGGGTTGAATTTGCCGCACGACGCCTTTTACCTCTATTGCTATCCCGCTCTTGCCCAACGGCATTACATGGGCATAAAGCAATGCTCACGCACACAGTCATACAGCCACACAGTTACAGACAGACAGCGACAGGTAGAGAGACAACTGTATGAGAATTGCGTACTCTGTCTATGTGTTGGTTTTTATCAGTATGGTATGTCCGGTTGTCCTTGTTACACTACTTGCCTGTGGTGGGCGTTGAGCGGGCATTATTTCAGTTGCTCGTTGTACCACAAGCAAATTTGACTTGGCCCCAATTGTAAAGTCCGAGCAGCAGCAGCAGCAGCCACAACACAAATACGATTACAGTGTACACAATAGAACACCCCAAGTGCAAGAAAATAATTAAGCAAAATACATAGATATTACATTAATATATTCAGTGCGAAAAGTAATCGCGTGTGAGAGTGTGAATTACTGAAAATGTAATTGTTTATAGAAGCAATTGCACGGCCAAAGGAGTTGTGTCGTCGTCTCGACGCCCCAAATTTGCAGCACAAGGAGGGCAGAGCAAAGAGGAGGAGGGAAATAAATCAAAAGGAACAAACGGCACAACCATGTGGCAATCGCCGCCAATGTCGCTGCTGAAGCCCTAAATGATCTTCCATACATATGTAATAAATAGCAAATTGAAGACATACCTTTTGTGAATATATTGATGTTGATGATGGCAGCGATGGATGCAAGTGCAGCGCAAACTGACAGCGTCGACGTTGTCGTCACTGTTGCCGCCGCTCTAGCTGCGGCGGACGTAACTGCTGCTGCTGGGAGTGGAGCTGTTAGCGCTTTGCATTCCATGGACAGCTATGATGTGGTGTACGATGGCCAGGAGCACGATGTGGACACCAAAAGTGTATCACAACTCGATTGGCCATTTCTCATTAAGGTATAATGTTGGAGAAATTTATTCACAGCTTCATTGTTTTAAGGTTATGTGTAACTCTCTGTAGCTCTTGCGCTTTTCTCTCTCTCTCTCTCTCTCTCTCTCTCTCTCTCTCTCTCTCTCTTCTTCATCCAATTATTCGTGCATTCGCATGCACGTTTGCGTGTGTGTGTGTTGGCATGCATGTTTTCATGCGTGCATACTTAAGTGTGGAGAGAGGCTTTATGTGTCAACAGCCAGGCTAACTGAGTCATCAACATCATTAAAGTGCGCTTGTGTGTGCACACGTGTATGTGGGAGAGAAAGAGCGCGCGTTAAGTGTGGCCAGCAGCCAAGTGGCGCCAAGTGTGTCAGTGGCATTGAGTGTGCAGCTGCCTGTTTGTGTGTGTGTGTGTGTATGTGTGTATGTGTGTAATAGAAGCTCTTAGCACAAAAGTCGTCCTTGATCGAATTACAGCGTGGCACTCGCACTAACACTTACATACATATACATTTGTATGTATGTATGTATCTGTATGTAAATGTGTTTACATGCTGCCCACTTAGACGAGATCCCATTACAGTGCGTACTATACGTAAGACATATTATGTATGCATGTGTGCTGTCAATGTTTTCAATTGCAGCCAACTTCAAGTCAATAAGCTGCGGCCAACTTAAGCTTATTCCAGTCATTACAAACATACTGTTGATCAAGCTATGTTAATATGTGACTGTTACATAATGAAACCTACATTCTTACATACATACATATGTACATACATACATACGTATGTTATATTTATGAAAAGAATAATCAAATGAAATTAGATATGCCTTAAAAAGGTAACGGTTATATAAAACCACAACTTACTCTTCCCATCCAATTGTATACTTTGTTTTCATAAAAACAGGTGCATAATTCACCTCAAGCAGAATGGCGAAAACAACCCTGACATCCCCCAACACTAAAAAAAAAATCCCTATCTATAAATATACATAGTATATTGTATATCGCGAAATTTATTACTTAACGCATGACTGATTAGCAGTAACTAAGCAATATCCGTTTCCGTGCAGGGCATCCTGGAGAGCAGCCAGACATGTACACCCTCCACACCGGACACCCTGGCCGCATTGCTCTGGGCGATTCTGGCCGTATTTGGTATAGTCTATGCGCTGCTTGGCTATCGCTGTCTACGTGCTGTAGGTTTCCTTAGCGGCTTGATGGTGGGCGCCAATGGCATCTTCATATTGCAGGACTTTCAGATAACATGGCTGGGCAAGCCTGCGGATTCGGCATTGGCCATTGTGGCGGGTCTCCTGGGTGCAGTACTGGGCTCCACATATCCTGTGGCTTCGGTGCTGATCAGTGCATTCGCCGGTGCACTACTGTCGGGCGCCGCCATGGCCGTTTGTGTGGCTACCATGCCGGATAATGAGTTTGGAGTAAGTGACTCATTAGACTGGTTGGGTATAGATATGCTCTAGCTCATGTTTCCTTTCACAGTACCGTGAGATCTATGTGGCTGTTGTCGGTGGAGCAGTGATTTGCTCGGTGCTGACGTTGTGCTGCGTCAAGTATGTGACCATCCTGACCTCCAGTATTGTGGGCACCGCCATGATCATTGGCGCCATTGATTTCTTCATGCATGATCTGGAGACCATCAACTGGGTAAGCTGATTTACATTTTCTCTAAAACGCTACTTAATCTAATCCTTGCCTCAGATACTAAATATGAAGCCACACCCGCTGCCGCCTCCTTGCTACGGAGGATTACTGATCACCGCCTGGCCGGTGACCATTGTCATCAGCATTATGGTGCAGTGCTTCATTACGGCCTGGCGTGTGGATCATCGCAAACGCATCTATATGCGGCATCATCATCATCATCAGCAGCTTCCACATGGAGGCCATGGCCTGACCCATGGCCAGCCACCGCCGCCCGGCAATCCGCATGTGCCCATGCGGCGTGCCGCGTCCCGAACACGTGAGACGCGCGAAGAGGCACGCCAGCGCAAGTTCCGCTATCTGTACCAGGTGCGTACAGCACGTGGCGACATCATCTCACAGGTAAGTGGCTCCTACCCATAGTATTCCCCTAGCAATGCCCAAATCCTAAGGAAATCTCTCTCAGAACTTTGTGTCGGCACTACAGAAGCGTATACAATTAAGCGGTACAGAGACCCCATCGGAGCGTTCGATCAAGACGAGCTCCAACGAACGTAACACCTTTCGCAGCGATCGAACACACTTCACCACCATTCATGATCCGGAAATGTGCGACAAGATTGAGATTGTGCGCGACATTGGATAACAAACAAGCAATAGCTACATGTAACTATATCCGTAAAGGGGAAACGGGCGGTGCCATCAGAGGAATAGGTCATAGGTCGGGGGAGTTTATAGCAAAATTTGGATCACGGTTATAGTTTCGGATGGTAAATAATATGTAGCTACCAAATGAAAGATTATAGGGATGGAACTCGAACAAGCTTTAACTTGATAAATATGAAAGGATAACAAGGAGGATATTGTCTCGTATATATCCGAGACTGTTACATTTGATATTTAAAAAATATCGTGACTAAACGAGGAGACATACAAAATTAAACAGAAGCGCTAGAAAAGTTATATGTTGTAAAGCTAAAGCTACAGATAAATGCATACATACATACATACATATGTATATAGGATATAAGAAGATAAATAATATAAAAAGGAATATTCCTCTAGCGCATAATTATAAATTATAAATCATAATCAGCCAAAAAAATAAATTGAAATTAATGAAAAGGCAATAATTTGTTCTTAACTCTCGCTAAGCAGAAATGTTACTAAAATCAGATCACAAATATATATATATATATAGATCCAATAACTGCAAGTTATTACAGTTCTTAAGTTAATCGAAATTAAAATTGTTAGATATATACATAAATATATATCAGTACAGTAAACAACATACGAGTGAAGCATTGTTTTTACTATAAAATTATGTACACACATATATGTGAATGTATTTCTAAAATATTTATATAATGTAACCCGCAACTTTCTATATCAATTGTGTATTCCTTGTCTCAATATAAAAAGAAAACCAAAAATCACACATTTAACTAATGATTTTCTGAACTGTGTTACATACAATTATACATATATGTAAGCGTGACTACTATATATAATATTTCAGCGTATTATAAAAAAAAAATAACAGATGTTTCTATCGATTTAATGATATATATATAATATATATATATATTAGCATTTACTAACTATACATATATATATACCTATTAAGTACAATAAATTAAGTGTCCAGTTTCTAAGTAGCGCGACAAGATATATAAGACATATATATGGGCAAATTGGAATTATCTATCTGAACAATTTATCATAAGTTTAAGCATAAACTTTAAGTCCACACATAAAAAAAACATCCATGCAAATTGCAGTACAAAACCAAAACTCTAATTAGTTCAGAAAAAAAAACGAAAATGGAAATCTATTATATCCACGATACTATATTGTTTGAAATTTGCACAGTTCTCTATATTCTCACAACTATCGAAATATATATATTTTAACATTATCTATTTGAGTATAAAAAAACCTGCGCCGTCCGCCACCGACTTGTTTCATAAACATTGTACAAAAAAATGAAATATATTTCAGTTCATTTCGCTTTGACATTTTCTGTTATCCTATAATTTTC
Source organism: Drosophila quadrilineata (assembly GCA_018150725.1). Taxonomy (NCBI): domain Eukaryota; kingdom Metazoa; phylum Arthropoda; class Insecta; order Diptera; family Drosophilidae; genus Drosophila; species Drosophila quadrilineata. The sequence continues at coordinate 26,390,520 of JAECWN010000432.1, read as the reverse complement.
TAATATTTCTTTTTCTTTTTAAAACTCCTCAAAATCTCGAAAATCTAAAAAAACCAAAAAGACTTTACATTGTTTCAACAGCTAAATAAGAAGATAAACCATAACAAAGAAGATAATATTGCTAATCATACATACATAATATGCAAATAGTGAATATTGTGTTGCCGATTATTGCAAATACTACAACAACCAAAAATTTTAATAAATAAAGCAAGCCAAAATAAAAAAGTGTATGTGCATTTTCTTACTTTCTCTTTCCCAGCTGTAAACAGCTGAAGCTTCCAGCCTTCCAGTGGAAATTTGCTAGTCTTGATGATGTTGATAATTGATGACGACATTGTTGTTATTGTTTTTCACAAATTTATTTGTTGTAATACACAATTGTTTGTAATACAGTTGCCTGTCGCAATGTTTATGTTGTTTGTGTACTGTTAATCGCACGCTACATAGACAAGCATTGATCGAATTTATGTTAACACAGAGAAGAGAGTCCTCGTGTCATAACATCAATTCTCTCGCTGTAAACACACTGTAAACGGCTCTGCTAAATTTATGTTAATTGTTGTTTGTGTGTATGTGTATGTATGTGTAGGTTGTGTTTTTCTCAATTGATTTGGTTAATATTCCGCTTTAGATGCGACCCGGGAATGTGCCGCTCTCGCGCTGATCATCCCACTTCTCCACCCAGGCATTGGGACACATCGTCTTGTAGACCTTCTGGAAGTAATTGCATGGCGCAAAATCTTCACCACGCTTCTTCTGGCAGCGATGGAAATCCACATACGACTGATAACAGTAGCGGGTCACGTTCTGATTGGGGAAACGTGGATCGAAGGGGGCTGTCTCCATCTTGTAGGCGGACATGTTGTCAGTTGATGACTTATCGCTGTTTTTGTTTTTAGACATGAAAAATTGCATATATATTGACTTAAATAATTTAAAACCAAACACAAATCAACAGAATTACACAAACAGAGACGACAAAAGAAGTACAGAGACAAAACGCAACGGATATGAATATCATAATATAAATATACAAAACAGATGCAAATTGATAACATGAGGTTAGTTCATGAGAAAAGAAGTGGAAATGTTTTTTTCGTTAAATAATATGCATAAATAATTTGTCAATATTAAAATATATGCATTTCAGTTAACATCGAGTTATAGAATTAGGGAGAGAGAGAGAAAGATATATATGTATATACCGTGAAAAAGTCAGAGTTGTATATGTATGTCATAATAACAAAAAAAAAAAGAAAAACTTAATTTCCACTTTAAAGACTTAACTGAAGTTTTCAACTTAAAACTAACTTATCAAGTAGCATGCAGAGATTATCTTTACTTAAATAACTATATACATATGTATAGAAATCTGTACAAGTGTATATACATATATAAGTGTGTATATATATGTGTGTGTGTGTGTATCTATGCATGTATGTGCTTCTTAGTCGACTAAGCTAAGGCTATATCAGATAATAATAATCATAATAAATTGAAGGAACCTCCTTCTTCCTCTTCTGTTTGATCATCTCTTCTTCACATTCAAATTCATTTTTCCATGCCTTTGTGGGTGTTTTTTTGTTTGTATGTATGTTTGATAAAAGTTTGTCTTTTTTAAGTTTTTTTTAGTATTTTTAGATTTTTTTTTAGTATTTAAGAGTTATTTTTTTAGTATATTTTGTTTTAGTATTTTTGCTGTTATGTAGCTGTTGCTGCTTCTATTTGACCAGTGGCCGTTTCCCATTGTCCGTATCGCAAGCATTGCTCTTGTATTTATTGACCTCGGCCAGGTAAAGTGACCAGAAATCCTTGGGATCCACATCCCGTTCATTGGGCGCCTTCAATTTGGCGACAACGCCCGTCTTTAGTATCTTTCCGCCCCGACGTCGTCCCACCATTGGTATTGGTGGTGGTGGTGGTGGTGGTGGTGCCGCTTTGCTACTTGCTGCCGCCGCTATATACGGTGCCGCCGTGCTGCTCGCCCCACCCATGACTATAGATGGCAGTGTCCCAAATCCTGCTGTGGCCGCAATTGCTGCTGCTGCTGCTGCTGCCGCTGATGCCGCTGCTTCCGCTTGCAACTGCTGATCTCTTGCTGCACTGGCAGCTGCCAAGGCAGCGGCTGCATCCATATGCGTATATTGTCGTTGTTGTTGATGTTGATGTTGATGGTGCGGACGCAGTTGCTCCTCTTGCATTTTCTTAAAGAGCTCCATGAAGGAGCCATCGTTGGCAAAGACGGGATGCGATGCCTCCACTTTCGGTGGCGGATACACTTTGCCATCAAGTGCTAAGGTCTCGCGCAGCTTCTCCTCCATCTCCCGATGTATGCGCTCCTTATCGAAGGGTTCATCCGTGTCCAAATTGTAATAGGCGCCCACAGCCGAAGCAGCAGTGTCACGATTAGGATTGCCCGTCGACGTTGATGATGATGGCATGGGCACGTCGCCCACATCAGAGATGACTCCACCCGCTCTGCTGGAATCGTATTTGTTGGGCTGCTGCTGACGACGTGATCCAGTTGAGGATGATGATGTGGGCGGCGTGGCCGAACTTCTTTCATGGTGGTAATTGCGTCGATTGTAATCCCGCACTCTATGACTATGACTATCTCTGTCTCGCTCACGTTCACGTTCACGTTCAACGTCTCTGTCGCGCTCCCAGGAGTGATCACGTGAATCTTTGGCATGATGGCGATGCTGCTGCGGCTGCTTATGCTGTTGATAGTGACGTCGGTCGTGATCTCGACTGTGACGAGGACGATGGCGTTCAACGGATCGACTGTGACTGCGGCTGCGACTATAGCGTCGACGTTCTACAGACCGACTGCGTTCTCGTTTGGAGCTGCGCTCATGGTATCCACGTCCGCTGCCGCCGCGCCCACGACTGCCGCTCCGACGGTGCTTTGACTCATCCATTAATGTAGATGGGCTGATGGTTTGGTTGATCTGCAATTCAAACTGTGCCCCGTTAGAACAAACTGTGTGGCAGTATCGAAGGATTCGTTCTACGGTATACCTATACACACAACAATATTGATGGCGACATACCTGTTTGATTGTTATTGCAATATATATTTCTTTAATTACATTACCCACAAGGATCGCACACACGTATACCCAAGCGGGGGGCTGAGTGCAGTGTGGGCGCCAATTTTGAATCAAGACTTAAATTCAATTTATCGTTATCGTATAGCTGAAAGCTATGTAGATTTTTTTTCAAGGACTGGCAACACTGATCGGCACTGGAATAGCGCCTAGTTAGTGTTTGAAATGAAAATGGGGCTAAATAGCTTCATCATAGTAAACTTATGCAATTTTTGCAAATATCTTTTGGTTTTTTTTTATTTTTTTTTTTTGAGTAAAAAGAATTGTAAAATTTACTTGTTTTTGTTTTATCCCACGGCAATTGTTGTAGCTGCTGCGGATCCGTTGCTGATCTTGCTGATGATAGTTGTTGTTGTCGTTTGTTGTTCCTGTTGTTGTGTTGTATCCAGGTAAGGTTGCCACCCTTTTCAACAGCCTTGCAGTGGCTCCTTCCAGGGGCTTAACTGGAAGTGGGTGAGGAAACGGGAGTCCGATCGATTTGTTGTTGAAGAATTGTGGCGAGTGCGTGAATTATGTATTTTTTTGTTTTTAATTTGATTTGGTTTAGGTTATTTTGTGCATTTGTAATTTGTTTATCTAAAATCGGTTTGGAGCGGATTTTGTTCGTCCTGCATGGAAAAATGAACTTGAACGCATGAATACAAAACGTTACTTGGACCGGAAACGGTTGTGCAACGAGTTTGTTTATGATTATTACATTTGCAACAAACTCTCATTTTCTGTTTTGTTATACTTATTTGATTGCTTTTCTTGTTCGATCTCTACACTTTTTGGTTTGTGGTTAGGATACGGATACGAAACTCTTTACGGGTCATCATCATACAATTTCGAACTTAGTTACATAACTATCAATAGAGCTTAATTTGCTTGCCTTATTTATTAACTTACTTATGCCAAAATAGAACTTGCCTTTACTTCAACTATAATTTGCACACAAAGAATTTGTGAAGTTATGTAAGTTTTTTTTTTTATTTTTTTTTCTTCACTTTGCGGCGTTCGATATGTGTATGTTATGTGTAAATGTGTGTGTATGTTATGGCGAACCTATGATAGGTAAGTATGTTTGTGTGTGTGAGTGTATGCGTGTGTCTAAAGGCGTTGCATAAATGCAATCAATATTTGAGCCACTGGTTTACAAGTTGAATAAGTTGCGTTTTGATGACTGATTTCTTTACGTTACTCTTTTCTGTTATTGTTGCTCCAGTCGCTTATAACACATACCTTTGTTGTTCCGAAAGTGCAAGGAAAAATTTTCAACTGATGTTGGATTCTCGCTGTGTTACGAACGCGAACCAGACCTCGATAGTTTGTAGGCACGAGTAAGGCCGATGTATTGACTATCGGATAAATGTCAAAGTGACAGCTCTGGTATGGCGTTGCCATAAATTTGAATGAACCACTAAACTGGATCTTTAGCTTTGTTCAGAGAACTGATTATAGTTGAACCAATTGTTGCGAATGATTCGATAACGCCAGTACGAAATCGGAAGCCAAATAATAAATTTTGTAAACTCGGCGAAGTGATGGGAGATTAAATATTCCCCCTATTGTGCATATTGATAATGGATAAAAAACCTTCGGATAGCGGGGCAAAGCCAAGGACTAACAGAAACAATCAAAGGCAGAAGTGTGGCAGTCAAAATCACCGAGTGGTGCGCAAGGTGCCACCGCGTGGTGCGACTGATAAACGAAATATTTATATTACAAGTAAATCAGATTTTAAAGTGAGTTTTTAAAGTTAATTATTCAATGTACAACTTAATCGAATTAAGTGCACTTTCACTTGCTTCTCTTGCAGTCACAAGAGAAACGATGCAAGGATCTTTTGAACTCAGGAACTAAGGAGATATTTTTGCATTGTATGGGGTACTCCATTACTCGGGGTCTAAACTTGGCACTGCGTCTGATCGAGAACTCAAACGGTGTGCTAAGCTACGCAATTAACACGTCGACCATCCACTTGGTGGATGAACTGCATCCACTCTGTGATAAAGACGATATAACCTTTCGCGAGCGCAACAATTCCGCTCTACATATTAAAATCTTCAATAAGAGCTTGTTCGACATTGTGGTGCCCCAGTTGCCGGCACAACCAACATTACAGGCCAACAACCGGAGGTCGGAACAACAGCAGCAAAAGCAGAAGAAACAGCCACAGGAAAAATAACAAAAATAGTAATCGATTGGTTTAAGCATGTTCAAGTTATCGGAACTGGTGCGGTGGCTGGGCCTAACCGAGTTCGAAATATTGGTGAATCTTTGTGGCCTTTTGGTATTTACGATAACGTTGGCGTTAAAGATCTCTGGCACATTTAACAACATATTCCCGGATGTGATGAGCGATTGGTTTAGCATATTCAGTCCATTGTTCTTTATCGACATATGCAATGCATATTTCTGTGTTATTGTCGGCATACGCATGTACCTGGATTCCGATAACAAACGCAAGGCTCTGCATCGTTTCATGTGGAGCACATATTTCCTCGTCCTGATCGCGATCTTCAAGTATCTACTTTGCCTGAAACTTTCCGGTGAGACGGGCCTCGAGTATAGCGAAGTATTCTCCCCAATATTTGTGCTGCTGCAGTTGGTTGCGGTTCGTGCCTGTCAGTTGCCCAATTCTATTTAATAAGAATTCAACTAACAAAAATTTATCAAACCAATATATGTATAAAATTAATTTAAAACACAAATCATAAAAAATAAATTTAAAATAGAAATATGTGGGTTTTTTTTTAAAGAGCGCGATTATTAATAACGGTTGCGAACAGATGGCAACGCTCTCGGTTAATGATTAATTTCACCGATAGCCAGCATAAGTACTTATCGATAGGCAAATCGAATGTTTTGCAACTCTCAACACTTTTGTTAGTTTTTGTTTTATACGCTTTGAGCTGTTTGCAAGCACTCTGAAAAATGTCTACATTAAATCGCCCAAAATCACCGCATACGCCCACTGCAATCAAAAAGGGCGAAAAAGAGGATAGCTTTTGGGATAAATTTAGCACACTCGGTCGTAAACGCGGCACCAGGGAAGGTAAAATACAAGAAATGAGATAAAATGTCGCCCCCTCAATAGGATATCGTAGTGAAATCTCTTCAATATTGCCAAATATGGAATACATTATGCTGGAGAATCGTGATGAATGCGTGACTATTGTTCGTTACTGATAAAGTGCAGTGAAGAATTGTTTGCTGAGTGGCTTTTCAAGTGATTCTACAACATTTATGTTAACAGATGTGCAATATAGGCTGTCTCTGTTTTGTGTATATTAAAAAACATTGCGTCATTTAACATTTGTGACGCATACAAACAAAACAACACAACCGATCGCTGTAGGTGTGTGTGAAAGAGTGTATGCTAAAATGTTTTGATGTGCCATGTGTGTGTGTGTGTCTGTGTGTGTGTGAGTGTGTGGGCTTGAGGGTTGGGGTTGTCGTAGTATGTGATGTCATCGGTTTTTGTTTACATTTCGATATTCTTAAATTATCATCGACAGTTAAGAAAATCCAAGAAGAGGGTAAATATGCAATCGACTCCCCTGGTTCACCCAATCAATTCGATATACCACCAGAAGATTATGCACTACGTAAGTCATAAATAAAGTTTTTTTTTTCAATATCTTCCACTTTGACAAATATACGTTCTCTTTCCAATTCAATGCAGGCGAACACGAACAACGTGCTGTTATCGATCCACAATCGATAAACGATCCAGAGGTGTTAAAACTGCAGAGGATACTTATCGATTGGATCAACGATGAGTTGGCGGAGCAACGTATCATAGTACAGCATCTGGAAGAGGATATGTACGATGGTCAGGTGCTGCACAAGCTGTGGGAGAAACTAACCGGCAAAAAACTGGACGTACCCGAGGTGACACAATCCGAACAGGGGCAGCATGAGAAACTCAACATTGTGCTGAAGGCTGTCAATCACGTAAGCAGCTAGAAACTGAGTCAATTCTCAAACTGGACACTAATTGTAATTCTGATTCTATATACAGACACTTGGCTTTCATCAAAAGATTCCCAAATGGTCGGTGGCCAGCGTTCACTCCAAGAATATTGTGGCCATATTGCATTTGCTTGTGGCATTGGTGAGACACTTCCGTGCTCCTGTCCGCTTACCCGAGAATGTCTTCGTTACCGTGGTCATTGCTGAGAAGAATGCCGGCGTATTGAATGCACAGTGAGTATGAATTAAGGAGCACTATTTTATATCTCTTCAACGTTGATAACTCTTTTAGGAAATTTCAAGAGCAAATCACCTCGGAATACGATGATCTGGGCATGCGCTGTGAGAAGGATGCCTTTGATACGTTGATCGATTGTGCACCCGATAAGTTAGCCGTCGTCAAGAAATCCCTGATCACGTTCGTCAACAAGCACTTGGCCAAATTAAATTTCGAGATCAATGATTTGAATACGGATTTCCGAGATGGGGTATATCTGTGCCTGCTGATGGGACTGCTTGGTGGCTTCTTTGTGCCGCTGCACGAGTTCCATTTGACGCCGCAGGATGTCGATCAGATGGTCAACAATGTGGCCTTCGCCTTCGATCTAATGCAAGACGTAGGCCTGCCGAAGCCCAAAGCACGGCCCGAGGACATTGTCAACATGGATCTGAAATCCACATTGCGTGTCCTCTACAGTCTATTCACCATGTTCAGAGATTACGCCTGAGCTATTAATAGTGATGCTATTGCCGGCGTGCCTTAACTTGATGATTTCGCTGTTAAATTATTAAATATCAATTATTAATAATTTATCGATGTTTAAATTGTAAAATCGTCGTCAGTCGTAATTGAAAATGAAATTCATCGGAAGAACTAACTATATTTAAACAAATATTTATATACATTCTCATATGTATGTACATACAAATATGATGTGTGCCTAACCTGTAACCTAACCTTAAGTCCAATTGTTAACTTGTGTTTACCATTGGTATATATCATGCCGTAGTTGTTACTAAATGAATTTATACATTACAATTTTGTATTTAATAAAATGTGAATTGACAATTTGACATCATCTAGTTTGCATCATCTAGTGAGCCACTCAGAGCAGTCAAGCAGTCCCATTTAAAAATTCTCTCGTGTAATTAAAAAAAAAAAAATTATAGTAAATAACTGAAACTGACCAGAAGGAATTTTTGAAAAATTCATATTTCGCGGGGAAGCATAGCGTTGCCAGACTGCCCAAAAGCAGGTTTTATGTTACTCAATTTGGCGTTAACAGCATCGTCATCGGCAAAAACAGCTGACTGTCCATGTGGAAACAATTTGTCCAACGTCCGATTAGCAGCTACCGAGTTAAGGTAGCTCCAACACAACTTTCAGGAGTCAGTTTTATCGTGCGCCGTATACAAAAGCGTGTCATCCGTATATTGCATGATCCCGAGTCCATTATGTCAAAATCAGCGTCATTTGAACAACAACAAACCGGCACAGATTCCACTGCGGAAGCCAAACAATATGCCGCTTTTCGAAATGCCAACAAGCAGGACAACAATTGCCGCACATGCACCGATTTTAAGTCGTGGTCCAAGCAACAGCGTCTCATAACGAATGCCCAGGAGACAGCCAAGGTAATTATCTCCATGCTGACATACAACATATTGACATATTATACACGGTCTCGTTGATGCAGGAAAAATTCAAGAACAGCAGTGAGAAACCAATAAATTTATTAACAGCAGAGGCCGCACCACGAGAGGACTGTCCGCTGGACAAGGTGAGTCTGGGCGTATCCACCTGGGGACTACTGCACACCATGGCTGCATTTTACTCGGACAATCCCACCGATACGGAAAAACGTGATATGCGCACCTTCTTCGACGTGCTCTCCCGTCTCTATCCATGCGAATATTGTGCCAAAGATTTTCGTAGCGAGTGAGCGTATTTTCCCCATTCAAAATTGATTTATAATACTCATGTACTTTATGTATTTGCAGCATTAAAGTGAATCCTGTGAATGTCAACTCACAGAAGGATCTGTCCTTGTGGCTATGCAACTTTCATAATCGTGTTAATAGTAAACTGGGTAAGCCCCTATTTGACTGCACCAAGGTGAACGAACGTTGGCGGGATGGTTGGCTGGATGGTTCATGTGATTGAGGCTACATCAATTTAACCACAAATCGCGATTCAACTACTCCCGCTATTCCTCCCAACCTGCCTTTCCTTTCCTTTCCTCCCCTCCACCTCTAGGAAGCTGCATATTTTCGAATTGTCAAATTTAGCTGGCTTTCAACACTGGCATCCTGATGCTAGTCAACACTTCCTTCAAGACACTGGCTTTCCAAGCATCCAATTCCAGTTTTAAATTCCTTGGATACGGACGTCATTTAAATTTCTAGTTTTAGTGAAGGAGTTGTATTGTAGGACAAAATTTGTATTTTCCTTATGTATTATAAACCAAAAACAATAACATGTTGCATAATTTTAATTGACATATTTACATTACTGTATCTGCATGTTGCGTCATTTCAGCAGAAAATTATTTCACAATATTTCACAATGAATCAACAACGGTATGTTTAAGATATTGTTTATGCATAATCATAATCATTAGCAGAAACATTGTTTTTGTATGTCACGCTGATATAAATTATGTCTCTCAGCTCTAAAACTGCAGGTCACATTTTCAAAAATACCGCCAATGTATACGATATTGCCACATTGATATATTCAGCAAATGGCAACTTGTCGTTTCTAAAAAAAAATAATATATGGTTTATCTTTACTAACTTGACTCATACGAAACATTTAAATATAAAATCATTTTAGCTTTTAGGACCATAGAAATTGGCGAATTAACTAGATTCATAAAAAGCTAATAACCTGGAAAGGTTCATCTAACTCTGCTGTTATATAACATAGCAATGGTGACGTCACAGTTAACAGCCCAGCTGTTAATTCTGACATTGCTCTCTGTGCAAAAGTCTCTCTTTCTGACTGGTATTTTTGGTATTTGCGGTTGGTCATACGGCAATCACTAAGCGCGAAAACTTAAAATCATTAAACGCTTAATTGTATAATATTAAAAACACGAGGAAATTGGAGGCAAATAGATTGCTTTAGATATTGATGAAGTTCTTATTCACTTGGGCCTATAAAGTGTTTTTGATGTAAGAAAAACGACCGAAAAGCTTATGCCTGGGGCTATTGCAGTGCTTTTTTTTTTTGTTATTTATTTAAAGTTGACATGCGGTCACACCGCTCTCTGCAGTGTTCTCCCATGCTGTTTCGATTGGAGCAATTAAGCTAACGAACGGCGCGGTCGTATTTTTAAATAAATCCAACAAGCAATTCGTATCAAATAGTTGAGCGGAGCAGACGTCCCGGTTCTTATATTCGCAATAAACAGCAATAAGTTAAAGTGAGTCTGAGTTTGGACAGTAGGGAAAATAGTGATAATTATTTTTGGCGCAAGAAATGTACATTTCACAAATACTTGACAAAATAAAAGACAAGTTACAGCTGAGCGTAAGACATTAATCATTTTTGATTATTGTTGTTGTTGTTTTCTGCCGATAGATTATTTCACAAGTTTTTGCGCACAATTCTCAATGTATTATCATAGGTACATGTGAATGTACACACAACTACATTTGTACATACATATGTAGCTTTATTGGCACGGAAAAAAATTTGCACACACACACACTGACAAACGCTGAAAACGTTTCCGCTGTTTTTGCAATTTTTGCCGGTAGCAAAAATAAAAGCGCTATGGCGTCGATAGCGGGCGACATTTTTTTTTGTATTTAAATTATTTGCTTGAATTTCGAGTAATTCTGCTAAAAGTACCCTTATAGTCAAAAATTGAACGTGCCATTTAGTACATTGCACGTATGAATTACACGTATTAAAAGAAATTATGAACATCATGGCATCGATATGTGCAAGTCATCAATTTGAATATTGCAAATCTTTTGCTGCGTGCCGATGCTGATGCCAAAATTCGACTTGGAAAGTTTGGCCGCCATATTTGATTCTCATTTTGTTTTTTGGTTTGCTTTGCTCTCGTCTTTCTTCGATTTAGATGCCACAGCTACAGAAAAAAGCACCCGAATTCTCCGGCACCGCCGTTGTCAATGGCGCCTTCAAGGACATCAAATTGAGCGATTATGAGGGCAAATACCTGGTACTGTTCTTTTATCCATTGGACTTTACATTCGTGTGCCCCACCGAGATTATTGCATTCTCGGAGCATGCTGCCGAATTCCGTAAGATCAACTGTGAAGTCGTCGCTTGCTCCACCGACAGCCAGTTCACACATTTGGCCTGGATCAATACACCCCGTAAGCAAGGCGGTCTAGGCAGCATGGACATTCCCCTGTTGGCCGACAAGTCCATGCAGGTGGCACGTGATTACGGTGTTTTGGATGAGGCCACTGGCATTCCGTTCCGCGGTCTCTTCATCATCGATGGCAACCAGAATTTGCGTCAGATCACCATCAATGATCTGCCTGTGGGACGCAGCGTTGAAGAGACTCTGCGCTTGGTGCAGGCCTTCCAGTACACCGACAAGTACGGTGAGGTGTGCCCAGCCAACTGGAAGCCCGGCAAGAAGACCATGGTGGCCGATCCCACCAAGTCCAAGGAGTACTTCGAGACCACATCTTAAATGCAGGTTGCTTCAAAAATTGCGACATTTTTTTTTTTCCTATTATTTATGCTATGCTTGTGTTGTGTGACGGCGTGGGAGCGACAGTTGATCTGGCAACTCCGGTTGTTGAGCGAATGATGAAAGTAAAGGAAGAGTAGTGAAGATACGTTGCTCACACACACACACACACACACACAAGTATAGCCTGAGGCTGCTCACACACACACACACACAACAAACAACACCCACGTACCAATACACTTGCATATACATATGTATACCTATTATAAAAATTACGCTAGGCTACCATCCATATGAATGTACCAAGTACCCATACACATACATACACACACTTATATATACATACATATGTAATTTAAGAGAACAGTTGAACGAGTTCTATGTCTTTGCAAAATAATACAAATAAATAATATTCATATACCATATAATAACAGTCGTATTGAATAGTCATCAAAACACGTGGGCTTCCCAGCAGAACATTAACGTACATACATATTCTTCATTTATTTTTCGTTGCCTCCACTAGCATTATATCTGCATTAATAGTAACAAGTCACTGTTGCCGCCCGGGTCTAATTCCAGTTTGCCGGTTAGATTTTTGTAGACTTTGCCTTATCTAATGAATAACCACTCAGCAGCACGTTGCCTTCTGGAAATCATGAATTGACTTCGTCTAGCGTTGATTACGATAATGAAAATCTTTTACAATCGCAAATATACATATGTACATATGTATGTATGTAGTATAATATGAATGTACATACATATGTACATATGTATGCAAAGTTCGCTGCACGCGTCACTTTGTCTCGGCTGTGCGTATGCATGCATGTCACACACAAGCACACATACATATGTACATATGTATGTATGTTCACACATACACGTTCTCGTTTGTCCCACTGGCCAAGTGCAATTCTGGTTTTTGTTTTCAGTTTCATTGCCAGCTGTGTCAGCGGCTGCTGCGCTGCTTCTGCTTCTAATTCTGCTCATTGTATGGGATGCCGTAGTTAAGCTAATGAGTAAGCAAACTACATACATACATGCATATGTATGTACATATATACTTTCATATATCGGGTAACTTGCGAATTACTTGGGAAATGGCAATGTTTGCATATTTATACTGGATATCAATTATTTGTTTGTTAATCTCGCACGTATCCAATATACGTACATATGTATATGTATAAGTATATACAATACTGTAGCTGAGTAAGTTAAAGGTGCCTGCTCCCGTCTCGGATCAAATTTAATATAAACACATACAGACACAAACACATGCGCTTGTACAACTGTCTGGCAACGTAGATTTGTTCTTATTGTTGTAATAACAGCGCATCACGCGCTGTGCCATTTAAGACAAGGTCTACGTCCCCGTCTCTTTAACCAAACTAGTTTTTGCACAAACACACACACACACACACACACACACACACATGCATACTTTCAAACATACAAAAAAGTCAAAGTCACAGCTGTCATACACACACTTAAACAAAGAGCAGCAGTTGAGGCGATCGAATTTGCCAGAAAGACACAGAAAACCCTTTCAAATGATATTTTACCGACTCTGTGTGTGTGTGTTTGTGTTTGTGTACTCTTCAGTTTGTTTATGTATGTATGTATGTATGCTGTATCAGGCGAGCAGTGTTGCCGAACTCGCCGCTTAAAATTTTGGCGAACTGCGGCCATCTCAGTTATTTATTTAATTATTGTTGTATTAAGTGGTGAAATGTTTTTGTGTTGCACCACTTAACAAGATTTTAGTATGTTAACTTCATATAAAAAAGCACACTAATTTTTCATTATAACGCATTTTGTGTTTTCGTTTTCTTTTTTCAAGCACTTTCTCACCAAAAGCTGACAACACTGAAATTGATCATGGATGCCTGTGTATGTGTATGCATACATACATATATACATACATATGTACATACATATGTATGTAAAAAGGGCATAATACGAATTTCAAGTCTGCCTGGAATTGTTCATTGTTATGCTATTTCAATAGAAACACACATAGACATGCATAAATAATTTGGTAGCCGAAAATTGAAATGTTTGCTCAATTATGCGTATTCAATTTCATTACACTTATTTACTAATTATATATGTATGTATGTATGTACATATGTAAAAACGGGACTTACATGCGTGTGTATGTATGAATGTGTGTAAAGATGTACATATGTATGTATGTTGTATGATTGAATGTATGTATGTGTGTGAGAAACGGAGCTTTGGACTTTTTGTTTGCTAATTTGCCAAATCTGTGTATGTGTATTAAGAAACAATTAACTTAATGGCGGCTGCGTAGCTGCTGATTCATTGGCTACATATACATACATACATATTTGTTTGTACATATGTATGTACATATGTATGTATTTGAACTTCACAACTATTTCAATTATTGTCGTGAGCATTACGAGTGACGCTCCAAATCGCAGTACACAAGAAGCACTTCACTTCAACAAAAAAATTTAAAAAAAAAGAAACAGACAAATGAATGCTGTGTGAGCCAAATTTAAGAAATTTGGCACAGATTGTTCAATTTTGCGTCAAAGCGTCCTCAATCATTTTATAAGGGCAACTAGCGAATTACATGGCAAGCGCATTATAAAAGCAAACTGGAATTAAGAGAATACGATTAACTGCATTACGGGAAATGACATTTCAATGACAAATACCATTGTGTGTGTGTGTGTGTGTGCGTATATATGTATGTATGTATGTATAGTCTGTCGAGTTGTATTTAATGATTTTTGTTACGCTCGCGATTGTTTATGGCTCTCTTTTATACAATTGTAAATATGTATGTATGTATGTATGTACATACATAGCTCAAGTGAGGAACTGATAAGAGTAAAGTGTCCGACTGCGATAGACACCGTTAGAATGTGGTGCGTAAACCACATACCATCAACACACACATACATACATACATATGTACATATATAGCAGCCATTTTGGACGCCATGCTGCAAACACAACTACAACTGTCACCCCATTCCAAAGTCTTTAATCTGGCATAAATTTTCAATAAAGTATCCACAATTGTCCACGTACCTGCGTATGCTTATGATATACATAGTAATACCACTGACAAGATAAGTACTGCTGATTGAATGTGGGCGGCAATACAGCCGCTACATTATGGAAAATGGAATATGAAATGAGAGGGACTCGCATAAGCTATGCCCCCACCCACCCACAGTGAGTTGTAGTAAATTGTTATCGATCTTTCATCTAGGACGACTGCAGGCACGCAATGTTTGTTGCTGATGCCACAAGTGCCACAATTTGCGCCCAATCATTGTTCAATTTAAGCTAATTATTATTGATTTAGTTGCTGTTGCGTGTAACACAAGACATCACATAATTTGAGTTATTCATATTCATTATTGAAGTGAGATTTGAATTTCAACGATTTGGCGCGAAAGTTATCGATAAGTCTAAAAGTAGGCAACAAAATATTATTACCGGTTTCGCATTTCTACGGTGTGCTGCCACTGGTTAGTGCTGCCACTGGTAAGTAGTGCTGCCACTGGTTAGTAGTGCTGCCAACTCGTCCAAAAGAGAACGGCGGGAAATTATAAAGTAAATATTTTTTAAATTCCGAAATTTCTCGATTCACGCTGTGAATTTGTGCTGCTATATAATCCAGTATAGCAAACTAGATTAATGCAAATGTTTGCTTTGCTCACAAACATCAATTTATGAGCTTTAAATTTCACATGTAATTTGTTAATTTCAGACCTCTTACGTGCTCGATATGTAATAAACACATTTGTACTTTCTTTACATTTACTCCAGTGATAGCCGAAATTTAGCTTACAGTTTATAGAAAAAAAATAGTGTTTTATTTAAAAATTATGTATTAATCATTTTATTTCTTCTGGCCACATTTCATTTTATGTGTGAAAGCAGCATTTGTTGTTGTTGAGCGCGCCAGGGATGGAGAGAGAAATAGGATCACATTCCTCGCTCTCTCCCCAAACACACACATTCAGAAATAAACGCTTTGATGTTGTTGTTGCTGTTGTTATTATTGGTTCGTCCTGTAGGTGCACAACACACACACAAACAAAAAAAAAAAGGATGACTACTTAGAAGAAGAAACCAAGGATCTTGCCTCCCAGATGTTTTCTCTTGGCCTCCTCGTGATCCATGATGCCGCCAGATGTGGTCAGGACGACGTAGCCAAACTGACGGGAGGGCAGCAGATTGTTGGTCCACTTCTCGATGTCATTGATGGGCACATCAAAGCGAGGCGAGATGACGCCGCATTTGTTGAGACGTCCGGTAAGGTTAACAACAATTTTGCCAGATCGATGATCGTCAACGATCTCGAATTCGCCAATGTATCCGTGCTTCATCATCACAGTAAGGAACTTGATGATGACTTTGGAGCAGGGACGGAGAAGCACTTGACGCTTGCCACGCTTCTCGGCGTTGTTGATGCACTTCAGGGCATCGGCCAATACGTTCATACGCACCATGACTGCAATTAAAGACTCAATTAGTTCCCATTTCAAATCAACAAACCAAAAAACAAATTCCACTAAAACAAACAAATCAAAAACACGTGCAAATGCGCCTTGAAAATGTATATATGCTTGGCCAATTTCCTCTCTCTCTTTAACTGCCTCATTCTATAGCTATCTTTGTCGGGTGTGTGTAAATACAGGGTGCGCCCCTTCCCTCGCAGGCAAATGGTGGTCGAAGGGTAGCCATGTAAACAACGCAATGTAAAGTTGCCGAAAAGTGCACAAAATGCGCATATAAGTGACGTTTCTGGCTTCAATAATGAATTACAACCATCGTATTTTGTATTCACACAACCACATTCGCATTTGCCAATTGCATTGGCTTAGAATAACAAGAACAACAACACAACTGAAGCTGCTGTCACAATGTTGTCCCTTTTTGCGGCAAACAGCACGAAAAAAAATAATTTAAAAAAAAATGGTTAGCATTGTAGTTGACAGAGCTGTGTTTTGTGTTGTATATACGGCATAAACACTGGCATTTGTCTTCTTAACATTTAGCTAACTCTTTTGGTGTTTTGACGTTGCCGCCCAAACAAAATAACTTCGCTTCACACACAATAAAAAAAAATCGAAGTTTTTGCACATAATTTCCAAGGCACACCCACAAAATATTTAGCGCTAATTAAGCGTACGTTATTTCTACAACATTTGCCTTGTTTATTTCATGATATTTCATAAATATTATCGCGGATTACCTAAGATTTGGTTTTTGTGATTTTACAACACAAATTTACACGACCGCGAACGTATCGGAAAAGAGGAAGTCCATATTCCGGCATTTGACAGCTGCAGCTGTCAGCAGGGCTGCAAAGCACACGGTTGCTTAGATCACAGTTAAGTTTTCGATAACTTTGTTTTGGTGTTGCCACACTTCACAGCACTCTTTGTGGGAAATTTGTGAGATTTACAACACTCGAAATGTCTAAGCAGTGAGTATCTGTGGCATTTGTTTTGTTATTGTTTCAATAATATTTCTAAATTTTGTACAGATTTGGCCTAATTTTGCCAGGGCAGCAGAAAAAGGCGGCGGTCAAACCGCCAACCAGACCATGCATATTCGACGAAAGCAGCGAAGGTTCGTCAAGTGGCGATGAATCCGGAGCCCCGCCACAGATGCGTCCCACTAGGAAACCGGCTGTGGTCAGTGGACCCAGTTTAATGGAGCGTCGTGTGGCACGCAATATGCAGGAGAAAGCATTGGCAGAGGATCCAACTATATTCCAATACGATGAGCTGTACGACGACATGGACAACAAGCGAGAAGAGGCAAAGGAAACGAAAAAGCGCGAACCACGTAAGGCGAAATACATAGGACGTCTGTTGGAGCACGCAGAGAAGCGGAAACTGGAGAATGAGCTGCGTATTGAACGACAGGTGCAGAAGGACCGCGAAGCCGAAGGTGAAATGTACAAGGATAAGGAGACATTTGTGACGGCCGCGTACCGTGAGAAGCTCGAAACGATACGTAAGCAACAGGAACAGGAGAAACGTGAAGAGTACCTGGAGGCCATCGGAGATGTGACCAAGCAAAAGGATCTTGATGGCTTCTACCGGCACTTGTACGAACAGAAACTGGGTACCCGGCAACCCGTCAATCAACCAAAGACTGCATCCACCACAGATGAGATTGCCTACAAACCGATCATGCCCCACGTTTCTAGCACCAGCAAGCAACGCACCTACCGTCAACGCAAATCCTCCGACGATGATGAGGACAGTAAGAGTGCCCCGACGGCTACGAGCACGGGTAAAGGCGAGACCAAATCTCATCTGGCCAACAACATAGATGCCGACTCAGACTTCAGCATCGACTACACGAGCGATGAGGAGGAGCAGGAGAAGGAGCAGCAGCAGCAGCAGAAGCAAATAAATGTTTCAAAAAATGCAGAAATAACTGTCAATTCAACTACTCAAAATAAACTGGAAGAAGCTGACGAGAAAGAGAAGCCATCAACGGCTCATAAAACAAAAGAAAAGGTTGAGAATGATGATGATGATGATGATGATGATGATGATGATAATAGCAAAGGTAGTGCAGCTAATGAATCAGAGGAGGCCGTGAAACAAGAGACACCAGTCAAGCCAACTATTGATCGAAGTCTTATATGGCGGAAACGCACCGTGGGAGAAGCTTTGGACGCAGCCAAGGCTCGTTATCAGGAGCGAAAGCGACAGAGATACGCCTAATAAGGGGAAGGGAGATACATACATACATACATATACATATATATGTTTACATATTAAGTTAGTTTATAATACAGACATAAAATATGCATGGGCTGCCTTTGTGCAAATATGTATTTTGGCAGAAAATAACACAAGCATAATAGAAAAAAAGTTGATATGTAAATAAAACTGAAACAAAACAAAGATGGCCGCTTACGTTGTTAGTTCTTCTTTTTCTGCCTTTTTGCTGATTTAGCTGCAAGTCCCTTTTATAAATACATACATATATACATGCTTATGTATGTATGTTTGTAGGTTTGGCGTTGTCATAAAAGCGAAAGCCGGCATAGCTCAGCTGACATGCTTAGTGTGTACATTTGTATGTATATACATATGTATGTATGTATGTAATACATACATACTATGTATGTGAGTACTTACTGTGTATGCAGGACAGCGCCTAGTTGTAATAGTAGTGGTTGCATCTGGTGTGTGTCAGCAGCATTACATTGCTTTTGATGTAGTCAACGTCTCGTCAGCGAAATTAATAGCGAAATCCATTTACCTTTCTGAGCAATGGCTGCCGGCTGCTGGTTGCCGGTTGTTGTCTCTGTCACACTCACTCTACAGTCAGACATACACCTGCAATTGGCGAGAACTGCATTTGGGTTGCCAGATGTCTTGAAATACTGCGCTATGTTTTATGCCTGCTCTTTACTGCGTCTCTCTTCTGTTTTATGCTGCACTGTGGTCATTTCTAGTCATTGTACATACAAATGTACATTCAAATTTATAAGAAATGAACATGATTTCCAAAAAAAAAAACATTCAAAAAACCTTTTTTAATTAATATTATAGTTTTTCTATTGTTAATTATTTTCTCACTTGATTCAAAATTGAGCTGTTGGTCCCACGGTGGTAACTGCATTGCTTTGATGTCTTGCAGTTAGTTTGGCTTAGAGTTGCCTTTTTGATTGTATCATCAATCACATGTCGTACTTGTCGTATGTACATACACTAGGCAGAAAAAGTGTGCGTACAAATTTTAACCGAAACTTTGACGTTAAATAAAAACTGTTGTGTAGAAGATATTGCCCCAATTTCTTTTTTATATTAAAAACACATCTATTGTCACTAATTATAGCTACTCTTCATTTATTTAATTCAACAACTTCTTTAATTAAAATTAAAAAAACCAAAAATGCACACGTTTTTTGGCAAGAAAAAGTCTGCGTACAGCTGTTTCAAGCTGTTAAAGCTGTGTGGAATGCAAGAAACAGCGATTACCGTTGGATTTTTTTGATGTAGATTATTTTAGTATTATATTAGCAATTAGTAATACTCATTTAAAATATAAACATCACATCATATTTAGTAATATCACAACATGGAGCAAAATGTGCAAGAAAATTTCTGTTTTCTACCAAAAATGGTTTTAAAGTTATCCTTGGCTACTCTATTATGCAAGAAAATTGATGTCCTAGTTGTAAGAGATAACTCCTCTATCCAAAAAGTAATAAACCATAGCAAATTATTTGGTTGGATCTTCTCAAAGGCCGGATTTGGCCAACCACCTTTGGTCACCAATCGCGAGCAGAGGATTGTAATTCATCCTGGAGTCCGTATTTAGTTGGGTTGTGATCCAAATTGTGTTCCAATATGTTGATATCGTCCTCCTGTCCCATGATAGACTCAATAAATAAAAAAAATTTCCACTCTGTACTGCTGCTATAGAGATTTGCATCACATTTTAGGCAAATTAATATTCCAGGCCAATGTAGCGCATGCCAACAATTCTCTTCCCTCATTTTTGCTTTATGTACCCCTGCCTCTATGGCCAAAATACAGCGGGGGAGCAAGCGAGCAGGCATGCTTTCTGCTCAATATGCTCAAATTTTATTGTCTCTTTCTTTGGCATGTAACTGATCGCAGGCTGCGCTTGTTATCTCTTTCTGGCAACAGTAGCAGCAGCAAGTATGCGAAAAGAGGACATGGTGGAGAGCATGAAAGTATGGAAATGTTAGATTTGTTGGCAAGAGTTTGAAAATATATTAAATTTGTTAAATTTTGTAATGGCGCAAGAAATGTGCTGTAATCAATTTGTTATCATAATTAAGTTTGTGCTATGATTTCTTCTTTGCTTTGGCACGCCTCCAAATTCATATCACATATTTTCAATCAACGAAGGAGGACAAAGCATAACATTTTCAACATTGCCTTGGCCGGGTCAATAAAGCTCAGCAATAAAGGCTTAAAGATGTGATCCATTCACGTGTAAATTCAATTATCAAAATTTCCAATGGCCTCGTGTAAAGCAAGTCCCCCCCCCCCCCACCTTCTACACAACTGTGGTCAGTTGCTGCTGCTACTTCTATGTGTGTGTGTGTGTGTGTGTATGTGTTTGCTGTCTGCTTTCGTTTGTGATTTATGTGTGTGCGTGTGTGTGTGTGTGTGTGTGTTGGAAATGCATAGGAGCAGGCGCGTCCAAAATTACGCTGCAATGGCTGCCAAAACGTGTAATGAAAAAGTGCGCATGGGTAGAAGATGAATGTGGGATAAGTGAGAGAGAATTTGCGGAAGTCGTGAAGCGAAGAAGCAAGGAGGGGGGCATATAGTGAAGGCAAATCTGAGGCTGGCAGGCAACATGACAAAGTCATGCAGACACAAGCACAGGCACACGCATAGCTGCAGACATGTGAACAGTGTTGCCCACAGTAATAGTTACGCTTCGTTTCTTAGTTCTCATTAGGCTGATTTTTATTTATTTTTTCTTTTATTTTACTTTTTCTGAATGAAGTATACAAATTGAAAACAAATTAAAATAAAATAGTAAAGATAAAAAATAATTATTTCTCCATTTCTAATTTCTTACTAGGCTGTTTTTATTCTATACATAATATATGTACGAATTTAATAAAAAATTTAATTTTTGTATTTTAATACAAATTCACTAATAAATAAATAATAATAAATAAATTCCCGCAAGGTAGTGTCTTGGGGCCGCTGCTCTACTCGCTGTACACCGCCGACATCCCGACCCCTAGCGCAGCCCACATGGACGAGCCTTGGAAGGCCTTGATAGCCACATATGCTGATGACATCGCTGTCATGTACAACTGCGAATGCCGACGTGAGGCTGCGCATGGTCTCCAGCAGTATCTCAACTCGTTAGCAGCTTGGTGCAGGAGGTGGAATCTGAAGATTAACCCAGCCAAAACAACTAACCCCTGCTTCACACTGAAGCAATTATGGTCTACTACCCCCGAGCTGAGGCTTGAGGGCGTATTACTAGAGCAGCCCCCACAAGCCAAATATCTTGGCATCACGCTCGACAAACGCCTCACATTTGGAGCACACATCTCAGCAACTATAAAAAAGTGTGGGCAGAGGATGCAGCAACTGCGATGGCTGATACATAAAAAAAGCTCGCTCAATCTGCGAGCCAAGAGGGCAGTCTATGCGCACTGCATCTTGCCGATCTGGCTCTACGGGGTGCAGATTTGGGGCATCGCTGCGAAGTCGAGATACAAGCGTATCCAGACAATGCAGAATCGCGCCTTGCGACATATAACTGGTTGTCCCTGGTACGTTCGTGGCTCCACCTTGCATAGAGACCTAAATCTGCA
Source organism: Drosophila quadrilineata (assembly GCA_018150725.1). Lineage (NCBI taxonomy): Eukaryota > Metazoa > Arthropoda > Insecta > Diptera > Drosophilidae > Drosophila > Drosophila quadrilineata. Next base: position 26,368,420 of record JAECWN010000432.1, on the reverse strand, counting down.
TACCGTAGAGGAGCAGATAAACAGGCATACCAGTAGATACGGCGACAGGCTGGAGAGGCACCGCAGTTTGTTGGCACGGCAACTACTCCCTGCCAGGCCTCTCAGGAGGCTGAAAAGACCCGGCTTTGCCAAGACGCTGGGGAGGCGACAATAATTTAGTTTAATTCCTTTGTACATACATACATATATAAATCAATCCTCTTGTCTTCAGCAAGGGGTTAGGTGTTAAGTAGTTGTAATTGTATAGTTATGGTACGTTTTGTTGTACCGGTTCTATATTTAATAAACAAAGTTTTCCAAAAAAAACTAATATATTATTAATATATATATGTATGTATGTATGTATTTTTTATATTTTAAGAAAAAAATGGACAAGATGTTCTAATTTTGTGGCCTAGACTGTACTTGCATGTGCATGTGGGTTACTCATTGCATCTCGCTCTCGCTGTCATTGTTGGTCATAAGGCTAACGACGCAGAGTAGCACGAGTCTGAGCATGAGAAATTATTGGCGTGGGAAGAAAGAGCTCTGTGTATGCATGTATGTATGTGTGTGAGAGAGAGAGAGTCTAATAAGCAGGAAATTAAAATGTTATATGCATTGCCATTGCCCCATAGCTGGTGGATGCTGGTCGCTTGACGCTGCTTAGCTCGCCTACATACATACATATGTATGTATGTATGTACATAGTGCTCGCTAGTCTAGTTTAGTTAGCTTGGCATTGTCAACACTGCACTCTCTCTGTCTCTGTCTCTGTCTCTCTCTCTCTCTCTCTCTAGCTGTTTTTTTTCTTCGACTTTGTGGCTTTTGTGGGGCAAACGCGCACGCCTTGAAGTATGCATTATTTTTACGTGTCAGTGCGCATTTTTGGCATAATTGAAGCACAAACAGCGTTGACTGCCTACTGCATGGGGCAGCAGTGGCTGCCGTTGCTGCTGCTGCCGTTGCTGCTACTGCCATTGCTGCTCTGAAGGTCGCTCTGCTGACATGACATTGCGTACTCGACTCAACTCGTAACACCATCTGACGGTTGAAGTTAACAGCGTGTGTGTGTGTGTGTGTGTTTATGATGGGGAGAGGGGGGAGGGGGAAAGGGAGGTTGTTGTTGTTGCTACAAGTTTAGCCAACTGTCAACTGTTTGCCAAGCAACAGCAACGGCAACAACAGCAACAAGATTAATATCAATACCAAACTTTTCTTACACCCCCATATACATACATACATACATATGTATGTATTTCACACACTACTTTTGGCGCAAAAATTCCTTTGGGTGACAATTTCTTTAAGTGAGTTTCTGCTGCTTGCCGCGTCGCCATCGGATGTAGTTACATACATACATATATACATACATAGATGCAGCTGCTCGACCTTTGTGCGGTCTTCCGCATGGCCAGACTCCACCACCAACGACGACGACGACGACGACGACGACGACGACGACGACGATGGCGATGGCGACGACGATGGCGATGGCGATGGCGACCCCAAAGCGTCTTCACTTCCAGCAACCTAATTAAAAGTGCTTTATTATGCAATTAATGTCGAGATAATATTGTATTCGTATTCGTATACTCATTCCCAATCCCATTCTCATTGTGCAGTGCCGCAAAAAAAGGAGATGAAGTGGAGGGAAGGGAGTGCTGTTGCAGCTGGAGGTGCATGCAACGTTTTAATGCGGTTGCTGTAGGTCAAACGCAACATGACCTCCCACTTTGACAGCTTCTTCTTACTATTTGCTTGACAATTATTACGCATAAATTAAAAAAAAAGAACAAATAAATTATGTAAAAAATTTGTCGTTTGATATTTCTTGCCTATGCTGACAGGGGGGGGTAATGGGGAATCGAGGGGTTTAGGTGTAGTCGTAGTTTGAAATTGGATTTGAGTTCTTGGCTCTTGTCTTTACTTTGGCCTGATTTATGCGCACTTTGTGTTTTGGCCCCAAAAATGCGATGAACCACCACCCCCAACCCCCGCAACCCACCACGGAACCCCCTCCATCAACCCACACTTTTTGGCACACCCACATGTCTAGCTACATACATGTATGCCTGTGTGTGTGTGAGTGTGTATGTGTGTGTGTATGTGTGTGTATAGCTGTTTATACGATAAAACGCAAAAGCATGCTAATTTATTGCTGTTGATTTTAATAACTTTGCCCACTTTGCTATGCAACATAACACAACGCCCAGATAACTATGCTAAACTTTATTGTGACTCCATGCATACATATGTATGTACATATCCCTACATACACACGTACATATACATACATACATATATGTATGTCCATATGAAGAAATGGTGTTTTCAATATATAATAAAAAATAATCGAGCATTGTGAATTATAAATTAAATATTAATTGTACATATGTATGTATAGTGTGTATTATTATGTACATGCAGCAAACATTAAATTCAATATATTTATGTATGAATATAAGATTTATATACCCATGTACATACATATGAGTTTTCAGAGGGAAAGTTGAAAGTTGCATTAATAGTGAATTGTGTGCTTTGCAAAAACGCCTCTTTAAAACCAAATCAACAAATCAAATTCAAATAAATAACGGTCAGGTTTTTGTCTAGACTATGCGTTAACAGCTCGTTAAGTTACCCGCTGTTAACCAGCTTCGTCAACTTCAACGTTTCGTTCAATTCACACTTACAATCCACATGTCCTCGCAACTGAACGACAACAGCCACAGAGACAAGTTGCAAACCATGTGCCAATTTATAGCAAGCGGATGTTGTCCCAAAAGTCGTGTTGCAAACCGGCAAATAGGTCGAAAACAAAAGCCAAGACTTTATTTGCGAATCAGAAAGAGATGGCAGCTGAAAAGCTTTTGCAAATATTGCGCATACGCCGAGTGTGCGGGCGACAAACGAACGAAAAGTATGCAGCATGCTTTTAGGGGGCACGCGCTCTCAGTCGGTCGCGAGATTTCGTCCAGCATGGATATCCAGATGGACGGTGGAACCTATCCCAAATTCGCAAATTGTTGTTATTGTTGTTTTTATTGTTGCTGTTCTTGTTGCTGTTCAGCTCAGGTTCAGCCGTTGTTGAATTGTTAATAAAAGAAACGTAAATAATCGTAAATAAAACTTGTGCCATATATTTTGTGTTGTTTAATGTGTAGACTGAAAGTTGCACTCAGTGTTGCCAACCCGAAAAGTGAAAGCAAAACAAACAACAAAAACAAGAGAGCAGCCAAAAGAGGAAACGGTAAAGTACAAATTTTTGATATAAAATGTTGTTTTTCTTTTCCATTTCTTTTTTTTCGAATTGAATAAATACTGGCAAATAGTCAAGTGAGAGGACAATGCTTGCATTTACCGCAATGTTTGCACAAGTGATATGTGTGTGTGTGTGTGTGTGTGTGTGTGTGTGTGTAAAAATGTATGTGTATGGTGTTGTCCATTTCCGCCAACATGCTCCAATTTTGTGTTATCTTTGACTTTCTTTTTGACTTTCACCAGCGCTTTCACTTTAAGTTTGCCCCGCCCTGTCATCCCTATAGCCCCCACAGAGGCACCTCTTTAAAGACTCTTAGACTGCCATGCATGTATGTACGTACATATGTACATATGTAGACATGTGTATGTATTTAAAACATATTCATGTATTATAGTTTGCAAGTTAAGGCTGTGACGTGACCAAAACTCATTTCGCTTTAACTGCCAGTTGGTCCAAAATTGTCCAGCCGAAAGCAGGTCACCAGATAACCCAACAGCACTTCAACCAACCCCCAACTTCACAACTATCACTTAACAAACATTGCGTTCAAAATTTAAGCGCCCCAAAAAACCTATCGATAACTATCGATAAACGGCATTTGTTCATATACATAAGTAGGTCTGACAGAATTTAGAAATTTATTTACATATTTATATTTATTGTATGCCAGGCAATGACCCACTCTGTGCACGTGCGAATGACCTGCCAGTAGGTTAATGAAATGTTGTTCCTGCTGATGCACTTATGTACATATACATATGTACATACATACATATGTGCTTAGGTTGCCACTCTTGGCATCCTTGCGGATGTTTCTAGTACCTATGTGACTCTCCCTTTCTCTCTCTCTCTCTCTCTCTCTCTCTCTTTCTCGCTCTGTGTGTGTGTATGTGTGTGTTGGTGGAAAGAGCTCATTAAACGCTTATTTCATTAGAATGCATTTATGTAGCTGCATAATTAAAATGAGCAGCCAAGCATGAAATTGGAGCAGGCCAACGCCTCCCCCAAGCGACAAAAAATTGCAACTTTTTTGGATAAATTTAAAAATTATCACTTGCTCTCTTAACACACAAGTGTGGCTATGTACATACATACATATACAGTAAGTAGTATATACATATACACAAAATAAGTGTGTTGGAAACACACATAAAATGTGCATCTTTGGTGTGTTGCAACACTGTCAACACTTACCTTCACTACATCGACTCATCGTATATCGATAACTCAAGCAGCGAGCAGCGATCGTCGCTGAGCGCACCCATAACATGCAGGTCGAAGCGAGACAACTAGTGTGCACTGCGAACGCGTCATTTCATTTGTCGGCTTTGATATTTGACGAGCCTTTGATGTGAAAAATGCCGACGGCCGCCGTCTGCCGGCCGCCGGTTTTGTTACAAATTCAATCAAAATGCTGTCAACGAACACAACTACTGCCTGCGCCACTTGACTTGACTGCAACAATAACGCTAAGGTAGGCGGAGATATGTAGTATAAATAGAACTACAAAGAAATTGCTACAGCCAACACAATGACAATACAATTGAGACCGACACTTGCGGCCGTGCCCCTTTTCATTTACCCCCACCCCCACCCCCACCCCCATCGCACCAACACCCACGCATCAAATATGATATGAGATAATAGAGCATCATCTTTGTTGGCGGGTTTTGTAAAACGATGCTAGATGAAAGTGTTGACATGTCAGCCCACACCCGCTACCACAACCACCCCCTTTCCAATAACAACCAACAGTAGCTTCTGCTCAAGTTTATCTTCACTTGTGCATGCATGTATGTATGTGTGTGTATGTGTATGTTTCGCCATCTCGCTTACACTTTAGTCACTCGACTGCATCCCTTTCGATTTGTGATTTTTCCCCCTCTCGCCCACCCTCTTTGTCCTACTCTTTTGTTTTTGTGCTATGAGCTCATTTCTGCCGTTATTTTTCTCAAGAAAAGATTTTGGTTATATGTATGTATTTTCGTTACCTTGTCCTCCTCTTTCCAACAATATCTCACCCTGGCATCCTCTTTCTTAAAAAAAAGGAAAAAAAAAACTATGCCAAGTACCACTGGGAAAGAAGCTATGCCCGTGCTCAAGGGGATGCCCAGTTGCTGTTAGGTGGAAATTATGCAGATAGTTTCTTTTGTGCGCCTACCTGATAAGTTCCATTAGTTCTCAGGTCTATTTGCTGCCAATTTATGAACCTATCTATTAGTTGCTTACTCATGAGTCGACACAAATTTCTAAAAAGGAACATATTTGATTAAAGTCTTCGAGACTTCCCACTTGATGCATTTACAATGGCATATGAACTTTCCAAAAATTTCCAATTTATAGCATATTATTGAGAGTTATCGCAAAATAGAATCTATCCCAGTTAACAAATTTTTGTTCAATTTTTTTTCTTAATTTTAGAAGCTTTTAATCATATTTTATGCCATAACTCGATAAATATTGATTAGGAACACATCAAATAAACAGCAAAACGCTAGAAATGATTCCAAGAAATCAATTTTTACGAAACTTTTGATGCAGATATAGAAACCATTTCCAAAATGAAAAATTTCATGAAAATCGGATGATATTTGGCAAAGTTATGGCAATTCAAAGTAGCAAAGAAGCCTTCATTACGAAAATGGTGATTTTGGATGACTTTCAGACACAGTTTTGCCCATATCTCGGAAAATACTCGTCAAAAACATCTCAAATAAAAAGCAAAATGCTATTTATGATTCCTAGAATCGAATAAGAGCAAAAAATTTCGTTTTGATGATTTTTCGATTTTTGATGATTTTGTCAAGGGGTTAGTATGTAAAATCGCACAAAAAATTTGAAAAATTGAATATGCCAATTTTTACAAAACTTTTGATGCAGAATTAAACTGATATCGAAACCATTTCCAAAATGCCAAATTTGATCAAAATTGGATGAGTTTTGGCGAAGTTATGGCGATTCAAAGTTCCAAACAAGCCCATATTACGAAAATGGTGATTTTGGGTTATTTTCAGACACAGTTTTGGCCATATCTCGGAAAATACTCGTCAAAAACATCTCAAATAAAAAGCAAAATGCTATTTATGATTCCTAGAATCGAATAAGAGCAAAAAATTTCGTTTTGATGATTTTTCGATTTTTGATGATTTTGTCAAGGGGTTAGTATGTAAAATCGCACAAAAAATTTGAAAAATTGAATATGCCAATTTTTACAAAACTTTTGATGCAGAATTAAACTGATATCGAAACCATTTCCAAAATGCCAAATTTGATCAAAATTGGATGATTTTGGCGAAGTTATGGCGATTCAAAGTTCCAAACAAGCCCATATTACGAAAATGGTGATTTTGGGTGATTTCAGACACAGTTTTGGCCATATCTCGGAAAATACTCGTCAAAAACATCTCAAATAAAAAGCAAAATGCTATTTATGATTCCTAGAATCGAATAAGAGCAAAAAATTTCATTCAAAAAATTTTTAAATTTTTGATGATTTTGTCAAGGGGTTAGTATGGAAAATCGGTGAAAAAAGTCGAAAATTTTAAAATATCAATTTTCACACAACTTTTAATGCAGAATTAAACTGATATCGAAACCATTTCCAAAATGCCAAATTTGATCAAAATTGGATGATTTTTGGCGAAGTTATGGCAATTCAAAGTTCCAAACAAGCCCATATTACGAAAATGGTGATTTTGGGTGATTTCAGACACAGTTTTGGCCATATCTCGGAAAATACTCGTCAAAAACATCTCAAATAAAAAGCAAAATGCTATTTATGATTCCTAGAATCGAATAAGAGCAAAAAATTTCATTCAAAAAATTTTTAAATTTTTGATGATTTTGTCAAGGGGTTGGTATGGAAAATCGGTAGAAAAAGTCGAAAATTTTAAAATATCAATTTTTACAAAACTTTTGATGCAGAATTAAACTGATATCGAAACCATTTCCAAAATGTCAAATTTCATGAAAATCAAATAATTTTTGGCAAAGTTATTTCGGTTCAAAATTTCGAAAAACAACCTTTGTTTTGAATGTGATACCCAACATTCTATTAGAAACACAGTCATTACGAACTTATCCCTTCTTTTTTCATATGTACAGAGTTATTGCTGGACTAGCACTTACACTAAGTAGAGGATGCGCGTGAGAAGTCGCTGCTAACTGTCTTCAGCCTCATCCTTGACGACAACATCAAAAACTACTAAATTACCTGAAAACCCCAACTAGTACCTGTCTCTCAACACTACTCCACACCACGACTACAACTGTTCCCATACATATACTAATCTCGCCATGGATGGGGCCGCGTTGAGCTTGAGCTTCAGTAGTTTGGCGTTGCTGCTGCTGCTGCTGGCGATGTGCGTGCTGGTGGCGTGTCATTGTCTCGGTCCGCGTGCCGCCAGCTGGATGCGCATGCGCTCCAGCAAGGAGGAGAAGATTGGTCTATCCAAGCACAAGCATAAGCTCTTTCATCCCAATGGATACATGGCCAGCGTAAGTATCAAAAGAATTAATATTGAGAAGTGTTTTCGAAGTTGAACCCTTCATTCCGCTGCAGATTCAATCCGGGTCGGAGTTTTTGTTGAGCACCAGCGGTAGCTTCAAGCGCTTCGATACCATTGACAAGGACGACTACAATCGCAGCCAGCAGCAGTTGCTGCAACAGCAACAACATCATCAGCAACAACTGCTCCAGCAGCAGCAGCAGCAACACCAGCAGCAGCAGCAGTTGTCGCTGAGCCTCGTCAATGGCGGCGAGTGCAGCACGACCCCTTTGTGGAATCTACCCCAGGCGGATGTCAGCATACCGCCGCAACCGTTGCGTCCGGCGCCGGCACCGAACAGTGCTGGTCCCAGCAGCAAGACGGTCACCTTCTCCTTTAACCAAATCAATGAGCTGAGCTCGCCTTCGTCTAACGCCGTGGAACGCGTTGAGCCGCGATCGTGTCTGCGTGGCATGCAGCAATCGCAGCTGCCGCAGCCATTGGAGGCGCCGCCACCGGCAGCGCGTCTAACCACATCCGCCTCGGTGACGCTGTCGGCCACAGCCATACCGCGACCCATAGCCAAGCGACAGATATCCCTGCAGCAGGGCATCAATCGCCAGGATGTATCAGAGTTGCCGCAGCAGCAGGAGAAATCTCAACTGGAGTTGGAACCGCAGCCGGAACATCATGCACCGACACTAAAGCGCCGCAATTCCAGCACAAATCCTTTCCTATGCGAACCCAGCGAGTCTCCTCAAGTGGTGACAGCGCCAACTTCAACTTCAACTCCAGCTCCAGCTCCAGCTCCAACAACCCAGCAACATAATGGCAATCCATTTGTGCATGGCCAGAGCTTGTCCAGCCGTCTGCTGAAGCTCCAGAATACCAACAATCCGTTCACGGGTCTCGCACAACGCGTCAAGGGACCGCACATGCTACAGAAGACCATCTCCGAGGATTACTTGTTCCGCAAACTGGGCGCCGCCAATGGCCAGGCCAACAATCTGGCCAATGGCAATGGTCCCAGCAACCATGCACCGGGCCAGGCTAATGGTAATGGCAACTCCACTTGGTGCTTCGGTCGGTCCCTGTTGCGTCAGGAGTCGAGCATTAGTTTGGGACTGGGCAGGCGAAACAGTTCGCAGCTATCGCTGGATTCCGGTTCTTTGGAGGGCATCAATTTGGAGCATGCCATTTCCTGTGATTCCGTCAACTCGGATGCATCATCATTGTGCCTGGATCAGCTGGATCAGCCCTATACACAGATTACAGGGTATCTGTGCGTCGCTCTCCAGTGTGAAAAGTGAGTTGGCCCAAACACATATTGAGAATCTCCTCAAATCTCTGTTGGATTTCCAGACACAGCGAAGAGTTGGAGGCGTCTGTTGAGCTCACCGTTAGCGTGCTGGAGGCGAAGGGTCTCATCTGTCCATTCACCATGGATCCGCATACGCTGGACACATTTGTGCGCATCTATCTGGTGCCAGATCATGCCGGCGGCATGCAAACCAAGGTAACTGGGTCCATCAGTAACATCAAAAGTCACCATTACTCCATCCTTTGCAGGTGATTAAGTCATCCGTGACTCCGGCATACAATGAGACCTTCAACTTTCGTTTAATGCGTCAGCATGAGCGCCACTCACTGTGGTTCCATCTTTATCACAATGGTCCCACCCATACGCTGATTGGTGAGGCGGAAATGGAGATTGGGGAGATGGCACGTCCGGTGACCACTTGGATACCGCTCTCGGATTCGCGAAAATGTAACGCGCGCTTTGGCGAGCTGATGTTCTCCTTGAGCTATCTGCCCACGGCGGAACGCCTGACAATTGTTGTGGTGAAGGCGCGTAATCTTAAGCTGGACACGGATGCGACAACTCAGCCGCTGCAGCATGTCTTCGTTAAGGTTAGTTGGCATATCCAGTTTTGATGCAACCGTCACTAGCCCCTCCTATTTAAAGGTTTATCTGATGAACAACGACAAGAAGCTGTTGAAAAAGCGCACCTCTTTGAAGCGCCAGGATCGCTGTCCCATCTTCAACGAATCCATGATCTTTAGCCTGCCACCGCAAGGACTAACAACGGTTCAGCTGCGTCTCACTGTCTTTGGTGTCACTGAGTCCGGCACCTTGCCATTGGGCCATGTTATCGCTGGCAGCTGTGCCGTTGGCAAGGGACTCCGTCACTGGCATCAGATGCTCTCCTCGCTCCGTAAGCCCGTTGCCATGTGGCATGTCCTGCGACGGGCCGTCAATCAGCCGGTCTTTGTTGGCGGCGCGGAGGCTGTCGTGGCTGCTATGCAATGCACTCTGCAGCGGGCTAGCGCAAAACGCAACAGTATCGTGTAATCGAACAGCTATCGATTTTATGGTTTATCGATAGTACGATGCACTTAATTTTGTACACGTTGCCTTTTCTATCTACTCCACATACCACTTTCTTGCACTCTCTATCTATTAATCAATCTCTCTTGCTCTCTCTCTCTCTCTCTCTCTCTCTCTCTCTCTCCGCTCTCTCTTTATCTCTGTTCTACTGTTATCATTTATCGATTAGCATTTATCAAACATTACGTCATATTTCAGAATCAATTCCTTTATTACTGCTACCAATCTTAATCACTTTTAATGATGTTTCCCACTGTTAAACTGTTATCGATTTTAGGGATATCGTTTATCGATCGTCAGTGACATGTTCATTTTCATCCATCATATCGTTATATTAAATCAACTGTCTCTTTAACAATAACGGCCCTTTTACCAGAGTGAACAATTTTATCGATTACACGCGTATCGATAGCAAAATGCATTTAAGTTTGCATTTAGTCTGTCCTTACAGACCTTTCGTTTCTATTATTCCCGTCAACTTTCCGTATAGGGAAGCACTTAATATTTTATATCTATATGCCAAAGTATACATTGAAAGATACCTATTATATATCTAAATGAACTTTATAAAAAAAAACCCCGCACCAAAGGACAAATCGAGCCTACTTAAGCCGTTTCTACTACACCCATAGACGCACTCATTGTTATCGACAGTATTTATACGAGTTATCGATATGTATCGTTCTCTGTAACAACTCAATGCATAATCAAAAATACCCAAAAAAAAAAAAAAAAAAAAAAAATGTCTATATGAAAATACTTATCGTAATATATATCCGATTGTATAAGACTACTGCGGCTTGCGATTAATCGATTGTTATCGATATAGACGCAGACAAGGAACTGTGAGCTAGCAACAAATTGATTGATATACATATAGTATATCACAAATCTTCGAGAGTGCCAGCTGATAACTTTCAGAGCGCACTGTGCTCTGAGCATACCACATTTATGTTTACTTTGAGGCTACAAGAATATATATATATATATATATATATATATATATATATATATATATATATATATATATATAGTATACATATTTATAATATAGATAGATAGAACATTTTCTGGCAATCATGTTTCTTAAAAGTATTCAACACAGATTTACATAGAAGATAAACATTTTTAATAATGCAACAATAACAATTAAATTCGAAAACCAGATAAAATTCTTAAAAAAAAATATATATAAATATATATATATTAAAAATAAAACCAACAATATTCTGCTATGAAGATATGATAATGCAAAAAAATATTGAAACATAAACTTTGAGCCATGTGATATGTATTAATTCCGAAGAATAATAATTAATTATTATAAACTCAAAAAGAAACTGAAAAATAAGTATTATATAATTAGGAGAGGGAATTATAATTTAATGGAAGCAAAATGAAATTGTTAATTAATTTGTAAACACAATGTGGGCATTTATAAATTAATTGTGTTTTATTATAGAAACTTTTTTAAATTACAAAACAGAACAATAATAGAAATCAAAAATATATAATAAATAAATAAAAAAATTTACATTTTCTTAAAAACTTATTAAAACAGAATACTTATTTAATAAAAAAAAAATAAAAACAAAATTGTATACAAATAAACCAAAGAAATTGTGTTCGAGCAAAAATATTAAAATACAAAATACTGCATATATTAATAACAAAAATATATATATATACAGAAGAAATAAAGCAAAAGACAATAAATTTGCAAGCATTTAGAACAATTTAAACATTATTTAAAGTAAAATCAACATTTATTAAAATTTATAGTTTATTCATATATGTCCATTAAAACTTTTGCCAAACAACATAATTCAACTACAAATTAAATTAGCCCAAATATATTCAATTCGCACGCTGTCCAAAAACGAATTAAACTGAGCACATAATATACATATATACCTATTGGTAAAATCTCTATATAGTATATATATATATATATATTTAACTATATAATCGCTAAACTATAAATGACCAACGAAAAACTCAATCCGAAAACAAAAACAACTGACAAAAAACAAAAAAAAAAAACAATTTCTAACCTGGCACAAAACTTTTAGCAGCTTTAAAATATCACCTTAAAAAATGGAATAGAAAACTCTATATGATACATACAAATCATAAAATATATAAATGCGAAAAATTGTTAGTAAATTTGAAACAATAATTTCATAAAAATAAAAGCTAACTTCAACTCTGATCAAGTCATAACCGTTTTATAAAATGTCGCAAAAACGATAAAAACAAACTTGTTATAATGAAAATTAGTTGAAAATTTTCTGTCGTTGAATTTTGTATTTATATTATATACATTATAGACATACATCTACCATATATGATTGTAATGTGTAAGAATATAGAAAACTATATATATATATATATATCTATGACCATATTGTATAGATGTAAACATTATATATACAAAAAGGCTACACGAATTGTTATACAAATAATAAATGAAAATAATGTATTTCAATATATTTTTTTTTTCAGACTTGACAAGGAAATTTTTCAGAAATTTTGAGAAATTTTGAGAGTGTTGCGCAAATGGTGCATACCCCACGGCAACTCATTCACACGACGCAACAGCGCAATTAAAAATTGATACTTTCCTGAAACAGACAGCTGTGATCAGTTAGTTAGATTCTATAGCTACAGAAACAGATACAAATGTATCTGCGGTTTTTCAATTGAAAACAGTTTTCGTTTCATTATTTTTTTTTTTTTTTTTCAATTTCCATTGATGTCTGCCAGCTGTGCTGCCATTGGATGAACTATTCTTAGTAACAGCGATTAGCAGCCAATGGCATCAGTATCTCTCTCTCTCTCCTCTCTCTGTTACTCGACGAGATCCCGAACTGCGGACCACTTGACGTGCCAGACTGTCTGGCATTGCCGTCGTCTAGATCTCAAGTGCCATCCGTCTCGGTAACGGTATCGGAGACGGTGACGGTGACGGTGTCGATCTCCGCATACATCCTGCTCTTATAATTGTGGTAACCGCGCCTGATCCTTTCAGTTGTTAGCTAAACGTGCCAGGACTAAGTTAACTGCATCGGGGTGAAAGTACCGCGACTCCTCAATCATATCAAACACTAACGAAAAGTATTCAAAACTATTCAATACAAAAGTGTAAAAGTGCCTCAAGAAAAGAATTGAAATTCGAAAAGCAAAACATTGACAACATTTTTCAAAATATTTATAAATTTATAAAAAAAATAGAAAACTATAAAAGTATAAATTACATCAAAATCGAGTGGTTTTTTCGTATCTGAACTGCGAGAGGATTTCCAACTTTAACCGCAAAGCGTGAAAATTCCTTGCGTATTTCCCCAAGAACTATCTTCAATTTGTTGTATGTTAACCAGCATTAGTTGCTCCACTGCGAACATCATGTCCAGCTGCAAAGAGCGTCGTTTCCTACGCACACCCAAGTGCGCACGTTGCCGCAACCATGGCGTCATCTCGTGCGTCAAGGGGCACAAGAAGCTCTGCCGATGGCGGGAATGTTGCTGCCCCAACTGTCAACTAGTCGTCGATCGTCAGCGTGTTATGGCCGCCCAAGTCGCGTTGCGACGACAACAGACAATGGAAGCGCTTGAGGTGAATAGCAGTGGTGGCTCCAGTGGCGCTGCCACCACAAAACAGGAGTTGGCGTCGCCGGCCAGCGATGAGGAGCTACCGGTGAGCAACTGCAGCACAATGGCGGCGAATACGTTGCGCACGCGTCAGGCATTGATTGCCCAGAAACGCATCTACAAGCAGCGACTGCGGCAACTGCAGCAATCCACGTTGCACATAACAGCGGCCATGGAAGGTAAGCGATATATATCGATATACGATATACAAATATCGACGCACAGATAGTCACAAATCGGTATTATAGTGAATCGCGCAAAACGCAATTTAGATTAATTTTGTATGCTACCGTTATTCATATGTATGTATATAATTGATACACGATAGCGATACTTATCGATAACAGAATTTTAACGAGACTTTGACCATGCGGTGCCAGACTGTCTGGCAGGCACACACTGTATACTGTAACAAGATCACATATAGAGAAAGGGAGATAAACATATATGTATGTATGGTCTGAGATCACACCCACACCCTTGGGCCTAGGGTGAACCAGGAAATGCCCGATTGTCTAGCCGAAAACAATAACAAAATTTGTCAGAGGCTGCGTAATTGGATGCCTGTCCATCCATCCAAACAAAATATGTCTTCTTAAGAGCTCTATCGCACTTCCCTCAATTTATTTATTTTCTTTTTCTTTCGTCTTCTTCTGTCCTGACTTGACTTGTAAATTGATAGCCTGAAAACGGGAAAACCTCTGCACACACTTAGAGGTCGATCTGCCCGTCTCTTTCTGACTTTCGTGTCTCACACCCTTGGGCTCTTGAAATTCCCATCTGTTTTCCAGCTAAGAAACGTAAAAATCCGCAGACATGCTGGTGCCAGACTGTCTGTCTAAGGTTTATCGTGCCATACTCTCAGTTAATGCCTCAATTTACAAAATTCTCTTACACTCTCCATGTGTCACTGTCTCTGTCTCTGTCACTGTCACTGTCACTGTCTCGCTTCTCCCCTCCCTCAACTACGACTTACAAAATTTGAAAAATTTTCCAGCAATTTGTTTTGTCGCATTGCTCAAAGAGTTTGCTCCAACGCCCACAATCTAACCCTAATTTTACGGATCTGCTAATGTCCAGCCCCACAAAACTCATGGTCTTCTTCAATTTGATTCTTTTTTTTTTTTAGAATACAAACAGCGCTTTCCCACGTTCAATTCACCACTGCTGGAACGTATGCGCAAGAGACGCGCATTCGCTGATCCGGAACTCAACTATGCGATGGATACAACACTATTTAGCGGAGGAGGCGGTACTGGTGGCAGCGGTGGCAACTCAGCGTGCAACCAACCTTTGAACACGCCGTCAACTGCCACCTTTTATGATCTATTGGGTAATGCCGTCGCGGTGGCAACAGCAGCAGCTGCTGTTGCGCATCAGCAACAACCATATCAATCACTGCCACTCTTTTCACACACGCCCACCGCAGCAGCACCAATAGTCATGCCCACCGTGAAGAAGCCCAAGCTCAGTTTTTCCATAGAGTCGATCATTGGCATCAGCACATAGCTGACAAAAGGATCATCAACCAATTTGTACATAGACCACAATATTTTTTTTTACATTTCTGTTTTTTTTTTTAATTAGTTTATGCATACTTTAATTGTAAGGAAATAAAATATATCAGTATGTTTACTGAATTCGAATTTGAATCTTTGGCGCTCCTTTCTCAATAAACAACACTGGTTTTCATAGCAACATTTGGCAGCACTTCCAAATCAATAAGAACACTTTCATGGCGCCCAATTTAAAATTGGGAATCTGAAGGGATTTATTGATGTGATATGTGGTTGCTCACACACAATAAGAAAAAATAATCTTACTCATGATTATTTACTATTAACAACCAATAAGTAAGAGAATTCAAAATTTAAATATTATCGCATTAATCGTTACTGAACTGCCACATATCGATATTTAGACGAGTACACGTTCGCGTGCTAATCTATTATCGTTTATCGAAAATCAATCAACGCCGCCCTATTGGCGAAATTCAACGTTGTCTCGCTTTCTCTCTCGCTCTTTCTGGCTTTCTACCAGACACAGGTGACTCAGAAATGACAACAATTTTTTACGCCGATCCCGAACTCGTCCTTGCGCATGGTCGCAAGGTGTTGTTCGTAAATCCGAATGACTTGCAAATATTTAAGGAAATCGAATTGCCCACAGATCTGACCACGTGTGGCCTCAAAATCGACGCAGCAGCACAAGAAGCCACAGCCGAGGAGCCGCATTCCGATGCAGCCAAGAATAATACAAAAAGCGGAGCGACCACCAATCTCGAGGTATCCATACAAAATGTAAGCTACTCACCGAACCGTCAACTCATTGCCTTAACGACGGCGGGACAGAAAGCGCTGCTGCTATACAAAAGCCGCCCGGAGCATGCCCAGTTGCTGTCTGTGCGATCTCTGTCACGTGCCTCCAGTGCGCTCCGCTTTGCATCCGACTCCAGTTCTGTGCTGGTCACGGATAAGACCGGCGATTGCTATCAGTACGATTGCATCGAGGTGGAAGCGTCGCCACGACTGCTGCTGGGCCATCTTAGCATCGTTTACGATATACTGTGGACGCC
Source organism: Drosophila quadrilineata (assembly GCA_018150725.1). NCBI lineage: Eukaryota > Metazoa > Arthropoda > Insecta > Diptera > Drosophilidae > Drosophila > Drosophila quadrilineata. The sequence continues at coordinate 26,352,075 of JAECWN010000432.1, read as the reverse complement.
GGATGGAAAGCATGTCATCACCTGTGATCGTGATGACAAGATCAGGGTGACCAACTATCCGGAAACATATGATATACACAGCTATTGCTTGGGACACAAGGAGTTTGTATCGGGCTTGGCGTTCCTCACCGACAAACATATCGTTTCTGTCTCTGGCGACAAAACGTTGCGCATCTGGAACTACATTTCTGGCCAGGAGCTGCTGCAGCACGAGCTGCCTGCGGCTGCAGTGCGTCTGCAGCTGCGCGAGCTGTTGCCTGGCCAGCGCTACCAGGTGGCGGTGCTCTTCTACGATCACATCGAAGCCATTGGTCTCTACGAGCTGCAGCTATCAAAGGAAACTCCCAACACCTGGAGTATTCCAGGCGAGCAAATGATACGCGCCGACGCCGGCAGCTGGAACATAGGCAACTTCACGTTGGCCGCGGATAGAATCTATGTGGTTGGTGCTGTGAATGAGAAATTGACGCTGCGCATTTATAACACCAGCAATGGTGATGAGTGCCAAGAGGTACCTAATGGTTGGCTGGACATGGTTGTGGTCAGTCTGGATGACGGGCAGCCTTGTGTGCCGGAGGACATATCCGTGTGGTTCAAGAAGCGCTACGATAATGTGAGTGATTATCTGGAGCGGAAGAAGCGACGCATCGAAGATCAGCAACATAAAACGTAATTCATACTGTATATTTAAACATGTTGAAAAGTTGCGACGTAGAAGCCAAAGTTGAAGCCAAAACTAAGCGAACAAAAAGCGCGAAATTGCGGTTTAGTGAAATCGCAGCCAACTTCGCTTTGTTTTTGCTTGTTTCAGGATAGGTTAGAGCGAGACAACATGGCATCTGTAAATCTTAACCAGTAGAAGCAAATTAATAAATATATGTATGTACTGAAATAAATCGTTAAAAAAAAAGTAAACGTTTCGTTTGCGGCAGAAGAATTACCACGCACAAATTAACAGAAATCGTTGTTGTCACATGCGCTCTCTCACTTTCTCATTTACTGTTTGTTCAGTTATAAATAAAACCGTTGATCACTAACTATATAGCTGCACTCTTCACTCTGATGACAATCAATACTTTGGCTTGAAACTCGTTAACATATAGAATGTATTTATGATTTGTAAATAAGTTTATTTATATAATTATGCTGGGAGATTGATTAATGATTAGACTGGCTTGTAGTCCAGTTTGCTCTCCAGCTTCTTATTGTCAGACACCTTGCGCACGGCCTTCATGAAATCCTCCTGTATAACATATTCACGTTCAGCTCTGAAATGAAAATAATATATTAGAATTTTGTATTTAAATTAATTTTTAATTTTCCGACCTGATGGCAAAGAGACCCGCCTCTGTGCAGACATTGCGCAGATCGGCGCCGTTGAAATTATCAGACAATTTGACAATGGCTTCATAGTCAATCTCGCCATGTTTGGCAATCTTCAGTGCATGAATCTTCAGAATTTCCAAGCTACGAAGATTAATTATTAAACACAGTTTCCAGTTGGGGTCGAAGTAGTCTTACCGCGCCTGCTCATTGGGTAGCGGAATCTCAATTTTGCGATCCAAGCGGCCAGGACGCAGGAGAGCCGGATCCAGGGTATCGGGACGATTGGTGGCCATGATCATCTTGACCTGTCCCAGTGAATCGAAACCATCCATCTGGTTAAGGAGCTCCATTAGCGTACGCTGAATCTCACGATCAGCGGACGTGCCCTCCGAGAAACGACGACCGCCAATAGCATCAATTTCATCCATAAAAATGATGCAAGGCTGATGATCGCGGGCATAATTGAACATCTCACGTATCAAACGTGCACTCTCGCCAATATACTTGTCCACAATGGCCGAGGAGACGACCTTCAGGAAGTTGGCATCCAGCTGGGAGGCAACGGCTCGAGCCAGCAGCGTTTTGCCCGTACCAGGAGGACCATATAGCAGGCAACCTTTGGGCGGAGTGATGCCGACGCGCAGGAAAAGCTCAGGATTGAGCAGCGGCAGCTCGATAACTTCGCGCAATTCACGAATTTGCTCGGTGAGACCGCCAATGGCCGAATAGGTAACATCGCCAGGATCCTCATGGGACATGTTGTACACCAAAGGATCCACTTCACGTGGCAAATAACGCATAATTGTCAATGTGGTCATGTCCAAGGCGACACGGGTTCCAGACTTGAGCTTCGCCTTGTCCAGTTGGCGACGGCAACCGACCACATAGCGAGGTCCATTAGTGGCCTTCACAATAACTACAAAAGGTTCGCTTTAATATCTTCTTCAAAATCAATTTTCTTCTTCTTTTTTCTTTACTTACATTTATCTTCGGTCAATTGCTTGAGAACTTCGCCAACAATTTGTCCGACGCTTTGCAAGGCCTTTAGATCATTCTCGGATTTGTCATAGAGCTTGGTCAGCTCCTTAATCTCCTCGCGTTCTTTTCGTATAATTATACAGATATTGAAAAATTATTATTATTTATAAATAAATGCAAATACAAATAACACTCACTTTCTTTAAGGCGGCCCTCAACTTCTTTGTGCTCCAGCAATTTCTTTCTGTAGTCGGAAAGTGCCTTTTCACGCACACTTTCCGCGGAAGGAACACCAGTTACAGTCATTATTTTCACTGATTTTCGACAATGCTTCTATTAAATTATAAACTAAAACTTATCCACACACGAATTCGTCGGCCTAATGATTTTGCAGTTTTAACGAAGGTGTGACCAGCGCTGAAATGTAACATAAAATACCGAAATTAGTATTTTTCAAGTTCCATATTCAGTGCACTAAGTGTCAGTGTTGTAAAACTCATTTCGGTCAATAATTTAAATAATTATTTTTGTAAATATGCATAACTAGTATTATATATTATTTATTTATAAATTATAGATTGTGAAGTATACGACCTTTTGTTGTATACAGTGAATTCAAATAAGTTGGTATATATATTATAGCCTATGACGTCACAAACGCAGTGCTGGAAACTCTTTATATACTGCTAACACACAACCTTTAAACGGCAGTCTGCTTTGTTTTGGTGTCATAATGCCAATAACCGATCAATTTGTGCGCAATTTGCGGCGGTTTCGTTTAGTAACTTTTGACGTTACAGATACGCTTCTCCGGCTCAATGATCCCATGAGGCACTATGTAGACACAGCCGCCGCTTGCGGAGTAACCGGCTTAAACAAGTCGAAAGTGGAATCCTGCTTTCGCCAACAATTCAAATGGATGAGCGTGAATCATTCAAATTTTGGCCGGGATACGCCAGGCATGGGTTGGCAAAAGTGGTGGATGCAGCTGGTAACGAAGACCTTTAGATCTGTGGATGCGAACATACCGCAGAACAAGCTCGAGACCATTGCCGAAGAGCTGCTGAAGCTATTCCGCACCAGCGCCTGTTGGACGCACATCGAAGGCGTCGATGAGTTGCTGCAAAATGTCCGTCAATCGGGCAAATGTATTGGCATTATATCCAATTTCGATCCATCATTAGTCCAAGTGCTCAGTGCCACCGGCTACAATGATAAATTCGATTTCATTCTGACATCCTACGAAGCTGGCGTCATGAAGCCCGAGCCTGCCATTTTTCAAATTCCGCTGGAACGTTTGAAATTGACGCCCACCGAAGCATTGCACATTGGAAATAAGTTCGACATGGATTTTGTGGGAGCACGCAGCGCCGGCTGGAGCAGTCTGCTGGTGCAAACACAGACCGATACCGATAATAAACTGGACACAAGCTCAGCTGCCAAATATACGTTCAACAGTATGGCCGAGATGTTGCAGATATTAAAATCCCAAAAAATCGAGTGGTGATAATCAAATTCAATTTGATCAATATTATTATTAATTATTTAAATTTTATTTGTATACATAAATGTTCTTTTGTTATTTTCTATGGATGTTTTTCCTTTGTTGCAACTGATAAGTACGAAAAAGTTAAAAACAAAAGTCACGTCAGGAAGTGTACCGTAGATAGACGGCATTGTCCGCGATAATCGCAGTCATTGTGTCTAGCCCGGCTCTTTGTTGTATAATTGTGATTTTCTGATTGAATTAAACGCTTTTATTTTTCTCCAATAGAATGGTTACGATATCATTCTAAAATCTTAAAATTAGCAATAACATAAAAAGTTTTTTCCTGTTATGTTTTCCTTGCATTTCTCCAGTGTTGCCGCAATATTTACAACGCTGCATAACACTATTGGGGAGTCCAGCAATGGATTTTTCTCTTTTACCAAGTAGGGACACACTTCTCATCCTAGACGTCCTCTGTTGTTTACACACGCTTCTTACTTACAAACTTATCGATTATTTACAATTATGATTAACATCAACTTATATATAAATACATACATACATACATACATTCGAAATATTTAAAAAATACAAATTAAAATAAAAACCGTTGTCATGTCCCAAAAACTGTTGGGCTTGGGAATGCTGCTTAAGCTGGAATCGTTGCGTTTCCGATTTGTTATCGATTCTATGTTGCTTTGATGGATTTGGCGGGCATTTGAGCTTTGGCTGCCTTTAGCTGCTCCAAATTGAATTGCTTGCGTATTTCCGTCGACACCTGACGTATCACGTTCTCCGTATTCGCCATTAAATCATGCTCCAACACATCGATATCAATATCCTTGCTTTCGAGCCGCATCTGCATATCGGAGTAGAAGTCACAGAAGAGAATGGGCTCATCGGACCCATTGGGCGTCCGTGTGCTGCAGTATTGGCCACGTTTATGCAGATCCTCATTATTAATGGCCGAGTCCAAGAAGCGACGTGCGCCCAGTGGCAATTGCTGCTGGACAAGCCGCTCATGACTCTGCTGTATGAGATATTTGAGCTTCTTGAATTCCTTCAGCTCGTTCTTCATGTACTTCACATAGCTGTACATCTTGGAAGTCTTTTTGTTCAGATTCTCCAGGCAGCTGATGAAATTTCGCACCTGCTGTGTCCGCGGCAAGGTGCTAGGATCCAAGCGTTCCGCCTCGTCGAAATGCTGCTGGGACCGATTGAAGTCATGCTTCATGGCAAGCGCTGAGGCGAGCACCACGTGATTTTCAGCCACCTCGGGTGCATGCTCTACGGCGGCGCTCAGTATAAGATCGGCATCAGCCAGCCTTCCAATACGGAATAGAATCGTACCCAAGCTGAGCAGCGGTATGTCCTTGTGCTCGGGTGGTGCCAGCATTGCGGCCAAACGGGCACAGGGTATCGCCTCCAGAGCATTACCCCGCATCCGCCAATAGTAGGAGCCGAGCGTATGATACTTCCAGGAGTCTGGTTGTCGTTGGAGTCCCTCCAGAGCGAAGCGTCGCATCATCTCTACTGTGGCTGCGCCAATATTGGCATCCAGCTCCTTATCCAAATAGGCCGATCTCAGCATGTCCGGCTGCAAGCTCTCCAGATGATCATAGGCGGCTGGACCTGCGTTTAGCTCGAAGTAATTACTGCAAATTGGTTCCGTGCTCCGATCTATGTTTGTGGGCTTCAGCTGTTGCAGCTCCCGCTGCTGGGGTAGATTCATGCGTTTCAGCTGATCCGGCGAGACCTTAAGATAGGACATGCCCTTCTCCAGCAGATAGAAGTCCATAGCACATTTGGCCTGCTCGGCCAGATCTTCGCCAAAACGGATCGAGAATCTCAAATGTTCCACAATCTGTTCACGTTTCCGCAGTAAATTCAAGTAACTGCGCTCCACATATTCATTATACTGTATCTGGTTGAGGAACGCAATTAAATTGTGGGGCTCACGCATGAAGAAGGGCGAGTCCAGTTTCTGGATGATGTGCTCATCTTGGAGGACCCAATGATTACTGGCAATAAGCACGTGAATGCAGCTGGCGGCGATAAATATTTGTCTGAACCACATTATGCATTTGAATATTGGATTAAAAGTCGCTGTGGGCGACTTGGTGGACACCTAGTTGCCAATGGAACGCATCTGTTGACAATGTTGGGAAATGTAAATAAACACCGCCGGTTAACAGCTTAGACTTTGCTGTATCTTCTCTTCTGGTTATATTTAGTTCATTTTCAGTATTTTAGTAGGCGGTATTTTATGCAAATGTTATGTTTACAGTATCTTAAAATGTCTCTCAATCTAATTCTGTAGACATTATAAATATATATATATATATATATATTAATCGCACCATTTAATGCTGATAATTGAAGTTCTTTTTAAGTAAAACTATCTGTAAAATTGTTCAAAATATAACAACCAGTTGATGGATTGTTAGTTGGTTACAACAATTATTTATTTTATAGGATTTCATTTGCTGGTATTTCTTTGGATTTTCGTATCTACAGTGAACGGTCACACAAGCCGCTACATAAAATGCGAAAAAACGGATTCGCGGAGAACTGTAACGCGGAAAAGTATATTAAAAAGGTTCGATTCGTTTCTCGTGTTCGTGTTTTTTTTTTTTTGCTCGCCAACAGCACAGTTTGTAATTATGAAATAACCAATAAATTCATGGCAATCTACATCGCGTTTAAAGTATTACAATCGTGAGAAAATGATACGTCGCACTCATGCAAAGTAGAAGAAAAAGAAGGCACACACACACACATACCACATGCAAACATAGATACGCACGCACGTCGATGGGCAGGAATATATGTATCTACATATGCTTTTGGATGTATAAGTGTGCGCTGCTGTTGGTGCGCTAGTATGGATGTGTGTGTGTGCGTGCAGAGTCTGACTCTATGAGAAGGGGGTGGGGAAAAGCAGAGCAGCGGCGTTTGAGCGTTGAATAAAGAAAGAAAAAAGATACGTTAAAATGAACTGGCAAAGTCGACGACGACTTCCACACCATGAATGCCAAAGAACCTACAGTGTTCTACTAAGGCTACAACTGTGATATTTGGATAGAAAAGCCGCCCCGCATCGAAAAACAAGCCTTCTACGTGCGCGTCGTATGCTTGTGTGTGATTTCTGACCGCTGGACGACGTTGGCGAATATAAAGTTTAAAAAAGAAAAGTAAAAACGAATTACCAAGTCAACAAACAAAGCGGCATCCACAAGGACCGATAGAAGCAGGAACACCAACAACAGCATCAGCAGCAGTACCTCAGTGAAATATTATTAAAGGTACATACATCCATACAAACATACATGTGTAATGGGCGCCGCCATTTTTCATGCGATCCATGTAACAAGCTGAAAAAACCTGGACCTAGGGTTGGCAAGAAAACACAAACAAGCCGTGTCTGTAGTTCACAAATAGCCAGACAAAGAGCACTTCAGTAAATGAAAGAATCTCTATAAACAATTAAAAAAAAAAATCATTTCCGAATATTCAACAAATGAGTGTATATTCACCAAAAAGTATATTTTAGTTCTTATTTTTAGTGGAAAGTATCTGACAACCCTGCAATCTTTTTCTTTGTTGACATTTTCAATTGTGTGTGTGTGTGTCTGTGTAAGTGTACGTGCATATATGTATGTGTATGTGCATCTGTGTTTTGATGCGTACATAAGTATTGTGACGGTATAGCCAGAATTCCAAATAAAATTTATCAGATGCAAAAAATTATTATCGAACAAAGCGAAAAAGACAAGTGCATTTGCGTTAGTGCCTAATGAGTATAGAGGCATCACAAAAAAGCTTGAAATGATTTTCTGAATTGTACTTTTCCCTAAGTGGCAACCTTGCGCAGGTCACTCTCATTTATTTCGAGAGTGATATGCGCATGAGTGCATAGATGCTCTCTCTCTCTCTGTCTCTCCCTCTCTCTCCTACACAACGCTTCTTATGAACAGCTGAGAATTGCTGCTACTCTTGGACAGCAATAAAGTGCATACGCATATGCACATGTGTATCTGTGTGTGCGTATATATGTATGTACATATATATAATATACAGCCACGCACATTAATATACATTAGCGAATTATTAAGCAGCTGAAAGGTATAAATTCAACAAAGCCGCTACTGTCGCTTGATTAAGATTATGTATAAGTGTGTAAACGACTTTTGAAATTAAGAAAAATTTTTAATTTCGGTTTCATTTCGAAGCACTAACATTGTGTTGATTGACGCGTTCATTACACATGTGCTTCCAAGTTAATTGATTTTTATTTTGAACCTGTATGGGTGCAGAGAGAGCGGCCACAAACACATAGAACAAAAGAGAGAGAGAGAGAGAGAGAGAGAGAGTGACGAGAGTGAGTGAGCGAACAGAACGCGTGCCGTCTGTCGACCTCACGTCTTATACCCTTCCCACAAACAACACTGAGTGAAGCCGTACATTTCTCCTGTTCAAATCTAAGTGCTGTCTATCAATTGCTTTAGTTACGTCTCTAAAATCGTAGATATCGTACTTTATTCTCAATTTGCCTTTTCTGCGATTTATGCTTTGTCTATCTCAATTCTTACATGCTTATCATTACGAGCGGCGTCAGCACAAAACAAATATTGCTTTTGGAAGCTTTTCTGTAAATTTGTATGAGTGCGTGTGTGTTTGCTTGTAGATGTATTGCGAATATTCTATTGAGTGCTCAAATATCAGTGTTGCCATCTCGTTTTGCATTTATAAGAGCACAAAAAAAGAAAAAAAAAACACTAACTCTCACTATCCTTTCAACGCTCACCTGGCGTCAAACACAAGCTACCGTATCAACAGTACTTTCTGTATTCATTTCTGACAAAGAAAAAAAAAAATACCAAAACAAGTGTCAGCTGGCGGGCCACACAGTATCAGTCACAGTTTTATATTAGAGCCGGTCACACTGTTATGGCAAATGTACAAAAGCTCCAATTTCAAAATGAAACAAAATGTCAATAGTGTGATTGATTATATGAAGCCCATTTATTATGTGGAATTGTTACTGGATAGTTTTGCTTATAAACAATTGCTCACCATAATGCCTTTTTATTGTTGTTGTTATGATTTCAGACTGCAAACGAAATTAAACAAAAATGGTCGTCGGCTCGAATCACACGCGTCGCAGTGATACTGCCGGCAGATATAATAATAATAACAATAGCAACGCGAATAGCAGCAACAGCAACTCCACCAGCGCAAAGTCTTCAATTTCAAACGCATCCTCGGCGACGGCGGCGACAACATTATCATCAACGTCATCATCATCATCATCATCATCATCATCCACGACGTCGTCGTTGTCGTCAATGTCACACAATAACAATAACAATAATAATAATAATAATACGAATAAAAGCCAAAATGCAACTCTCAACGGCACACATCAACAGCAACCACCGTCGCAGCAACACCACCATCATCACCACCATCACCATCATAATAATAGCCACAATCATCATTACCAGCCGGGCAGTACAGCACAGCAGCAACATCATCATCATCATCATCATCATAGCTCTAGCTCAGCTGCCACACTATTGTCCACAACATCATCAGTATCGTCATCATCATCGTCATCGTCAATGTCTTCAGCGGCATCTGGCGGAGCTGGTGGCACATTAAACAGTTGCAATGGGAGCGCTGTTAGTCGCTTATCACAATCCACGGGCATGTCACCACGCGAGCTCTCCGAGAATGATGATCTGGCGACATCGTTGATACTGGATCCGCATCTGGGATTTCAGACGCACAAAATGAATATACGTTTTCGGCCGCTCAAAGTGGATACACAGCAGCTCAAGGCCATTGTGGAAGACTTCATACGCAGCCAGAACTATGATGTGGCCATACAGCGTATATATGATGGACCCTGGATACCGCGTCATCTCAAGAACAAGAATAAGATAGCCACCAAGCGTTTGCATGATCATGTAAGTAGAGTTTCTCATAAAATTTGCCTGCACTCTATAGATTTAACTAATCTTGTTATATCTCTCAATCTCTCCGCTCTCTCTCTTTCACTCTCTCTCTCTCTCTCTCTCTCTGTAGATTGTGCGCTATTTACGTGTATTCGACAAGGATAGCGGATTTGCGATTGAGGCATGTTATCGTTATTCACTGGAGGAGCAACGCGGCGCCAAGATTAGCTCAACGAAACGTTGGTCCAAGAATGATAAAATTGAATGTCTGGTCGGTTGCATTGCGGAGCTAACGGAGGCCGAGGAGGCCGCCCTCCTTCATTCTGGCAAGAATGATTTCTCTGTGATGTACAGCTGCCGGAAGAACTGCGCCCAACTGTGGCTCGGACCCGCCGCCTACATCAATCATGATTGTCGCGCCAATTGTAAATTTCTTGCCACCGGCCGGGATACAGCGTGCGTCAAGGTCTTACGGGACATTGAGGTCGGCGAGGAGATCACCTGTTTCTATGGCGAGGATTTCTTTGGCGATAGCAATCGCTACTGTGAGTGTGAGACATGCGAGCGACGCGGCACCGGCGCCTTTGCGGGCAAACACAATGCCAATCAGTTGAATGAGGCCACCATGCTGGGATTGACGACGGGATTGGGTTTGGGATTGGGCCTGGGCTCGGCGGGTGCCACCAATGGTGGTGGCTATCGGTTGCGTGAGACGGACAATCGCATTAATCGCATCAAGAGTCGGGCCAATAGCACCAACAGTACCTCCAACAGCAACAGTAATGATAGCAGCACCAACACCAATGGCACACCTGCAATAGCAACGGCAGCAACACCCACCAGCCAGGCAGCAACAGGTGGAGGAGTAGGAGGAGGAGGAGCGGTCGGAGTAGCTGCTACAGTGCGTCCAAAGAGCAGCAGTTTAGAGTTGAACGCTGTGGCGCTCATGGACAAGAAGATCATGCCCAATATTGTGGTGTCGCCTTTAACCATGAAGGAGCTGCGTCAGAAGGGCATGACCAAGTACGATGCCGAAATGATAATGGCCAATGCCGCATACCATCAGCAGCAACATCATCCGCATCCGCATCCACATCCACATCCCCATACCCATCTTCATTCACAGCAATTTCATGCGCACCACCAGCAACAGCAGCAGCAGCAGCAACAGCAGCACGCCAGCAACAATGCCGAAGCTGCCACACAGGCAACGGCAATGCAGAAGCCGCAAGCTGCCGCCGAGCTTAACAATGGGCGTGCGGGCGGCGCCGGGGCGCTACGTAAGTCGACGCGCGTGAACAGCACTAGCAGCAGCATCTCAACAGCATCCACAGATGAGACCTTACCCAACTACAGCAGCAGCAGCAACATTGCCAACGCAGCAACAATAACGACAGCAGCATCAGCAACGGCAGCAACTGCAGCTGTAAGCACACCAGCAACAGTTGCTGGCAAAGCGCCAGTGGTGTTGATGCCACGCTATAAACCCGCCGCTGTGGTGGCTGTCTTGCAACAGCAGCGGCAGCAGCAACGGCAGCTGCGACGCAGCGAACGACAGACGCAGCGACAAAAAACCTGTCGCACCGATAGCGAGAGCAGCGATACAGATTATCAGCAACAGTTGCAACAGCAGCAACAACAACAACAACAACGTATCAGCGAGGTGGCAACAACAGCAGAAGCAACAACGACAATAGCTGAGAAACGCGTCACACGCAACAGCGCTGGACGTGCGGCAGCAGCAGCAGCTGCTGCTGCAACAACGACAACATCAACACCAGCAACAGAAACTATAACTGCCCACAACAGCAACAACAACAACAGCAGCAACAATATGAAAACAACGACGGCAAATTGTAATATTACTAGCTATAAACTTAATCCTAATATTAGATTTAGTGAACGCAACAAGCTAAAGGCAAACGAGTCGCAGGCAACAGCAGCAGATGCAGCAACAGGGATAACGACGGCAACAGCCAGCGAGCAACACCAACAGGCAACAGCAACAGCAGTGGCAGTGGCAGCAGCAGCAGCAGCAACACGCAGTCGCAGCAACAGTCCTGCCTACAAAAAAAACCTGATGGCCAGCTTTGAACAAGCCACCTCCCCCTCTACATCTGGGAAGCGTGCAGCTGTTGCTGTTGCTGCTGCTGTTGCGGATGTCGCCAGCAACATGTCGGAACCTACCAAACAAAAGCGTAGCCGTCGCGCCGCTGCTTTGGCTGCCGCCCAGCACATACATTGCGAGGCCGTTGGTGGCGTCGTGGCGCATCGCAAGCGACAGCAGCAGCAACCAAGTACGCCAACAGCAACAGCAGCACCACCAGCAACACTAGCAACAACAACAGCAGCCGGTGCTGCTGGCAGCATAAACAGCAGTGCCGTGGAACCTTTGCTGAAGACACCGGAACGGCGCTTAAAGTTGACGCTGCGCATGAAACGTTCACCCATCCTGGATGAGGTGTTTGAGCTCGGCACCAGCCTGGGCGAGGAGCAACGTCTGCTGCACAATGGCAGCAACAACAGCAACAATCAGCGCAGCAACAGCAATAATGGCAGCAGCAGCAGTAGTCGCAGTCACCACAGCGCAGGACTCGGTGGCTTGGGTAGAATGGCCGCTGCTGCTGGCGGTGGTGGCAACCATGCGGCATGCAACAATAATGCGGCAAGCAGCGATGGCGTAGAGTATGAGATATTGCGTGTGGAGGGCATCTCCGAGCATGGCAACGATGATGATGATGATGACGATGACGATGAGGAGGCGGAGGAAGAGGATGATGAAGATGATGATGACGACGAGGAAGAAGATGAGGAAAACGGTGATGATAATCCAGCAGCAGTTGACGATGAGGCGGAGCGGGAGCAGGCTGAAGCTCAAGTTGATGAAGATGATGATGTTGCAGCTGCTGAGCAGCAGGAGGAGGAGGAGCAACAGCAGCCAACAGCAACAGTTGCAACCGAATGGCGCTACAAACAGAAACGAAGACGCAGTCGACGCGCAGCAGCAACTGTTGTCACTCCGCCACCAGCAACAGCTGCTGCCAGCAGTAATGGCATCTATGGCACGCCACAAAAGAAGCGATTGCGTTTGATATTTGGCAACGAATCGCATACGATAGACATTCCACCACCACCGCCACCAGCAGCAACAACAACAGCAGCAGCAGCAGCAACCAGTCATGTTGCTGGTTGCAGTGCAACAGCAATTGTTGCTGGCAGCGGCATTGATGAGCTGAACAGCAGTGGGATTAGTGCCAGCGATGAGTCCTTTAACGCTTCCTATGCCAGCAGCAGCAGCAGCAACAACAACAGCAACAACAACAGTGGCGGCAGCGGCACCAGCATGACAGTCAACACATCCTCGCTGAACAGCACGCACACATCGACAACATCAACAGTTGGTGATGTCGCTGCCGAAATAACGCCAAGCACATCGTCAGCAATATCGACGGCAACAGCAACAATTGGTGTTGCAGCAGCAACACGTACGCCAGCTGCCGATTCACCCACATCAACGACATCGTCCAACATCAGCTCATTTCAATCGGCCTGCACATCAACAACAAATTTCTTTACGCGCGCCAAAACCCCAACAAATTGCTATCAGCCCAACAGCAGCAATACAAGTTATTTGGGCTACTATCAGCAACATCAACAGCAGCAGCAGCAGCAGCAACAGCAACAGCAACTTGGCAAGTTTAGCAGCAACAATAAGCGTGTTGCAGAGCAGCAAGCGCAAGCTGTGGTCAGCAGCAGCAGCGGCAGCGGCAACGGCGGCAGCAACAATGCAAACAACAGCAGCATGTATTGCAGCAACAGCAGCAACAATAATGGAACAATTAGCAGCAGCACGTGTGCAACAATAATTGTTGGCAACAACGTGTCCAGCGGGCACCCATTTCTGCCACAGGCATTGACCATGCCCAAGCCGAAGCATACATTCGGCACCTGCGTATTGGTGCCGCCCACAACCTTTGCCATCATACAGCAGCAGCAACAGCAGCAACAACAGCAACAGCAGCAGCAACAACAACAGGCAAAGACAGTTGCTGTTGGCAGCTGTGGCTTGCGAGCAACAGAGCAGCAACCAACATCAACATCAACATCAACATCAACGTCAACTTCAACTTCACAGCAACTGCAACAACAGCAACAGGTGTCATCATCACCGCAGCAATCAGATAGCAACAAATAACCTACAACGACTGATCTCCAAGCAAACTGCTGACTGTGCTGCTCCCATTGCCATTACCAACAACAAGAACAACATCATCATCAACAACAACAACAACAAGGGTATGAAGAGGAAGAAAAAGTTATGTTGCATTGCGTCTCTGCTGCCTACGTTTGCCTACTGCTAAACAGAAAGAAGCATATGCTTAGATTTGCCTTTGTCCGTTTTTCTGCTTCGGTCAACAGTCTGGCAACGCCATTACAATGCAGTTATCGTTATGTTAGGGGAGTGGAGGTGGGGGTGCACAATGAACTCTTCTTTTCATTTGCCTTTCTTTACATATTTTCATTTCTTTCTTTCTTTCTTTCTCTCTCTCTCTTTCTCTTTGTCTCTTTGTATGTTTCTCTTGCCATTGCAGATGGATATTTAAAGCATAAAAGTAGCAAGAAAGCGAATGTTGTTAATGAGCAAGTTGAGATTAGAAACATCAACAATTATAATAATAATAATTATAATAGTAATATTAATAACAATACTAATTACGATTACAGTTATAATCATAATCGAAGTAATATTAATAATAATAATAATAGCGACAACAACAGCAGCAGCAGAAGCGACAACAACAATAACAATAACAACAACAGTTGCATAGTTAAGAAATTAAGAATAGAGTTAAAACGTATACAAATCATGTACAGATAAACAGTGAACACACACAAAAAAAAAATAATAATAATAACATCAAGAAAAAAACAAAAAACGCAAAGATTTGTTAATACATGTGCATAGGTAGATGCATAACAAAGCGAACTGTAAAAAAATAATATATTGTGAAAGTAACGATAAACTTGCTGTCCTGCTCGCACTTATTAGGAGCAAAGCGGCAAGAAAGCATTAAGGATTAATAATCGATAATTAGTAATCGATTACATATGTACAACAAAAACACAAAAAAAAAGAGAAAACAAAAAAAGATATATTCTAAATGCACTCACACAGACATACGCAATTAGCAGCGGTTTTAGACGCCTTACGACTAAAGTTAAATTTATAAATATAATATATTATAACGATATGAAGAGCGATAAATAAATATATATATATATATACAAAAATAAATGTAGGTATATGACATACATATAGCAAAGCAAACAAATTAGTAAGCCAACAAATTAATATAACAAAATAGAACCAACAACTTAAATTAAAATTAAAAAAAAAAACAATAGTAACAAAGCAATATATACATACATGTAACAAATTCAATTGTTTAAATAATGCAAGCAACCAACCAAATTTATTTCACACCAACAAAATTGTATATATAGTAAAGGAATATAAATATATAAAGAATTTCCAAATCATTTCAATAAAAATGCATATAAAACTAAATTCCAAATTAAATCTGCATATACAACATAAAATAAACGCTACAATTTGAAGAAATTATAACAAATGCAACTTGTGTAAAGAAAGCGAAACAAGAATATATTAGTGTATGTTTCCATTATATTCACCACACACACACACACATACATACATACATACTGCATGTAATTTCCATGATGAATTAGAAAAAGGTCCTACCTTTTTTTTTTGTTGTGTTCATGTTATTAGTTATAATTTCTACTTTTAATAATTTAATTATACTTACACTAAACACTCACGCATACAAGGAAAAACATTATTGTGTATTTGGCCAACAAACAAATCAGTTTTGATTTAATCCTCTATATATACTTTTTTTTGTTTATGTCGTAAGTTTGAATTTTTTTTTTAAATGGAGTATACAAGTAATTTACGAAACGATTATGAATATATATATATATACATACAAGCACAATATATATTAAACAAAATATATAATTACATATACATACATATAAAATATACATACATACATACCAGCGTACGAATTCGATTGACATTCATTAGCATCAAATAACTGTTCTTGCCATCCTGATCGTCATCGATTGCTGTGGTGAACTTCTTCTACTTGGCAGTCGCCATTTTGACAGCGATCGGGTTGCACACGTTGAATAATTATTTTCTCTTTTTGTATATGTGGGTGTAAAAACAAAAAACAAAAAAAAAGGGAAAGCATACAATTTGGTGATTTTAATGCTTAGCATGATAATTCATTTATTCCTGGTGGCAATAAATTACAAAGTCGAGTACTTAAACAATGCTAAATTTGTATATTCAGTTCAGTGTGAAAAGTTGTTTGTGTTTTTGCGTTGTGTCGCCATTTTGAAAGTGTATGTGCGTGTGTGTTTTCGCGAGTTACATATGTTAATGTGTGAGTATGGAGTGAATGCTGCTAGTGACCGTATTTCTGGAAATCCCATTCACGATTATCCAGCGGACAAACCTGGCGCGTCTTCAGCCAGCGAGAGATGCAGTGGAAGTGGAAGGCATGATTACAAACGCCCCAAGCGACGGTGCATTCCTCACTAGTGGCGGATGCCTGATTCGCTTGGCATTCGATGCACAGGTCCATGATGTGATTGCGGCAAATCGCGCAATTGTCCACAACGATATCTGCAAGTACACAATTTTTAGTAATTTTACTTAAAAAAAAAAAAGGTTCAGATTGGATATTATGCCGGCAATTGGAGCAGGGATTCACTAAAACCATTACACGCACTTATATATGTACATCAGTATTATTTACAGTATATTTCTGTGCTTTTCAAATGTATACTATGTATACATATGCAGTCTGTAGGTTTATGGCGAACTTCTTTGTCCTTCGCCTTTCATGTTGATACTTACCCCAAGCCCACAAAGCTACAGCATTCCACTGTTGATGAAAATAAATAAATAAACATTAGTAACACGCCGCCATGACTGTGCCAAAAAATTATGTTTACAGTTTTCCTTGTGTTTAGATAATTTTATGCCCTCTTACCTTTTTGACTTCGAAACGTTTCTTTTCACCCTTGCTGCTGCTAGATGGTACCTCGAATTCTTCCTCATCAACTTCCATTTTTCTCACTTTTTAATTTTTTATTTACCAAGTTTCTTAAGTTACTACGGTACAATCTATGACTCGAGAGAACGAAAAGTACGGCTGCAGTAGTGTTGAACAGCGTCAATACTTTGTCGAGGGCTACAAGAAAGTTTTCCGTTAAGGGTTGCATTTCGATACTAGCTGTTGCAAATTCTACTGGTGGTATGATATACAATATAAATTCTTTTTTTTTCAGACAAGTAAAATGCAAATTAAACATTTTTTTTTTGTTTTAAATGTTATTGCTGAAAATTTTGTTTTGAGAATGGTCACACCTTGTTTTGGAATTTTCCGGCAATAACACTGAATTCAGTTTTTTTTGGTATTTTTTTGGAAGATTAATACAGCAACACTTGTTGCTCACATCTGCGAAATTCCAATAGTTGCACGTGTTTTTGTTATTTTTGGGAAACAGAATTTGAATAAGACGCAATAATTAAACAAAGTTACGGAAATAGATGGATCAAGTGGAATACACGGGCGTTAGCCCCCTAGGTACTGCAGCCAACAACAGCAGCAGCGCCATGATACTTTGCTGTGAATGTGGAGTTGCCATCCAACCTAATCCCGCAAATATGTGCGTGACATGCCTCCGGAATCATGTGGACATTACGGAGAATATACCGAAGCAGGCGGTGCTGCATTTCTGTCGCAATTGCGAACGGTATCTGCAGCCACCGAATGAATGGATTCAGGCATCTCTGGAGTCCAGAGAGTTGCTCGCCGTTTGCCTCAAGAAACTCAAGGGACTGAAGGATGTGAAGCTTGTGGATGCCGGCTTCATTTGGACAGAACAGCATTCGAAGCGCATCAAGGTTAAGCTAACGGTACATGGCGAAATCTCTGGCGGCACAGTGCTCCAACAGGTGTTCGTTGTCGAGTTCACCGTACAGAATCAAATGTGCAACGATTGCCATCGAACGGAGGCCAAGGATTTCTGGCGCTGCCTGGTGCAGGTTCGTCAACGGGCGGAGAATAAGAAGACCTTCTATTATCTGGAACAGTTAGTGCTCAAGTACAAGGCGCACGAGAATACGCTGGGTATTAAGCCGGAACATGGTGGCCTGGATTTCTACTATGTCAGTGAGAATCATGCCCGGCGCATGGTCGATTTCCTGCAAACGATGATACCCGCCAAGGTAACCACATCAAAGCGTCTCATCTCCCATGACATTCACAGCAACAACTACAACTACAAGTACTCGTGGTCCGTGGAGATTGCGCCCATTTCCAAGGATAGCGCCGTCTGCTTGTCGAAGAAACTGCGACAACAATTTGGCAACATTTCCCCCATCTGTTTGGTGAATCGTGTGTCCAGCAGTATCCATCTAATCGATCCCATGACGGCACAGATTGCTGAAATTACGTCACAGGTATATTTCCGGGCACCATTCGAGGCCATATGCAATCCCAAGCAACTGGTTGAATATGTGGTCATGGACATTGACATCATCCACGACAAAGATCGTAAACATTATCCCGGCCAGGGCACGGTGTCCTTCAAGCATGCCCTCTGCGACATCTGGGTGGTACGTGCCTCGGAGTTGGGCATCAACGATAATCCAATTCACACACGCTCCCATCTTGGCCATCTGCTCAAGGTAGGTGACTCCGTCATGGGTTACAACACGGGCGAGGCGAACATCAATGATGCTGAATATGATAAGCTGACTCCCGAACTCATTCCGGATGTGGTCCTGGTGCGTAAGCACTATGACCGCCAGACGCGTCTCAATCAACGACTGTGGAAGATTAAGCATCTGGCGGATGAGGCTACCGATGAGCGCAGCAAGTACGATTATCATGAGTTCCTCGATGACATCGAGGAGAACGACGATATACGTGGCCAGATCAATGTCTATCGTGATAGCAAAAAGTCCCTTCCCGTGGAACCAACGGCGGATGTGCCACAGATTACGCTCGCCGAGATGCTCGAGGATCTAACCCTCGAGTGTGCCGATGATGAGATGGGTGATGGGGATGCCGAAGGCGGCGAACCTGATGCATCCGAGCCCCAATTGTAGTAGTTGTTTCAAATGCTATACATTATATACATATTATATATACATTGCGAAGATGAATAAAAATATCGTTTCGGTTCGTATCTAGCCTAAATACATCCTTACTTTCTCGCAGCAATTGATTGTAGTACTATTTAAGATAATGTATAATAGTATTATCTTTTCATTTCTTGACCACATCTCGGGAAATATTCATCAGAAGCACCTCAATTTACGAGTAAAATGCTAGTTATGATTCCTAAAATCAAATTAAACAATTTTTTTTTTTTTTTGCTAATTTATGGCGATTCAAAGTTCCACACAAGCCGATATTCCGAAAATGGTGATATTGGGTGACTTTTAGACAGAGTTCTTGCCATTCGAAAATTGAATATGCCAATATTTAATAAACTTTTGAAGCAGAATTAAACTGATATCGAAACCATTTCCAAAATGCCAAATTTGATCAAAATTGGATGATTTTTGGCGAAGTTATGGCGATTCAAAGTTCCAAACAAGCCCATATTACGAAAATGGTGATATTGGATGACTTTTAGACAGAGTTTTGGCCATATCTCGGAAAATACTCGTCAAAAACATCTCAAATAAAAAGTAATATGCTAGTTATGATGCCTAGAATTGAATTAGAGCAAAAAATTTCGTTTAAAAAAATTTTCGATTTTTGATGATTTTGTCAAGGGGTTAGTATGGAAAATCGGACAAAAAAATCGAAATTTTTAAAATATCAATTTTGTACAAAACTTTTGATGCAGAATTAAACTGATATCGAAACCATTTCCAAAATGCCAAATTTGATCAAAATTGGATGATTTTTGGCGAAGTTATGGCGATTCAAAGTTCCAAACAAGCCCATATTACGAAAATGGTGATATTGGATGACTTTTAGACAGAGTTTTGGCCATATCTCGGAAAATACTCGCCAAAAACATCTAAAATAAAAAGCAAAATGCTAGTTATGATTCCTAGAATCGAATAAGAGCAAAAAATTTCGATTAAAAGAATTTTAGATTTTTGATGATTTTGTCAAGGGGTTAGTATGTAAAATGGGTCAAAAAAGTCGAAATTTTTAAAATATCAATTTTTACAAAACTTTTGATGCAGAATTAAACTGATATCGAAACCATTTCCAAAATGCCAAATTTGATCAAAATTGGATGATTTTTGGCGAAGTTATGCCGATTCAAAATTGTAAAGAAGCCATTATTACAAAAATGGTGATATTGGATGACTTTTAGCCAGGGTTTTGGCCATATCTCGGAAAATACTCGTCAAAAACATCTCAAATAAAAAGTAATATGCTAGTTATGATGCCTAGAATTGAATTAGAGCAAAAAATTTCGTTTAAAAAAATTTTCGATTTTTGATGATTTTGTCAAGGGGTTAGTATGGAAAATCGGACAAAAAAGTCGAAATTTTTAAAATATCAATTTTGTACAAAACTTTTGATGCAGAATTAAACTGATATCGAAACCATTTCCAAAATGCCAAACTTGATCAAAATTGGCTGATTTTTGGCGAAGTTATAGCACTTCAAAGTTTCAAACAAGCCGATACTACGAAAATGGTGATATTGGGTGACTTTTAGACAGAGTTTTAGCCATATCTCGAAAAATACTCGTCAAAAACATCTAAAATAAAAAGCAAAATGCTAGTTATGATTCCTAGAATCGAATAAGAGCAAAAAATTTCGTTTAAAAAAATTTTCGATTTTTGATGATTTTGTCAAGGGGTTAGTATGGAAAATCGGACAAAATAGTCGAAATTTTTAAAATATCAATTTTGTATAAAACTTTTGATGCAGAATTAAACTGATATCGAAACCATTTCCAAAATGCCAAATTTGATCAAAATTGGATGATTTTTGGCGAAGTTATGCCGATTCAAAATTGTAAAGAAGCCATTATTACAAAAATGGCGATTTTGGGTGACTTTTAGACAGAGTTTTGGCCATATCTCGGAAAATACTCGTCAAAAACATCTCAAATAAAAAGTAATATGCTAGTTATGATGCCTAGAATTGAATTAGAGCAAAAATTTCGTTTAAAAAAATTTTCGATTTTTGATGATTTTGTCAAGGGGTTAGTATGGAAAATCGGACAAAAAAGTCGAAATTTTTAAAATATCAATTTTGTACAAAACTTTTGATGCAGAATTAAACTGATATCGAAACCATTTCCAAAATGCCAAACTTGATCAAAATTGGCTGATTTTTGGCGAAGTTATAGCACTTCAAAGTTTCAAACAAGCCGATACTACGAAAATGGTGATATTGGGTGACTTTTAGACAGAGTTTTAGCCATATCTCGAAAAATACTCGTCAAAAACATCTAAAATAAAAAGCAAAATGCTAGTTATGATTCCTAGAATCGAATAAGAGCAAAAAATTTCGTTTAAAAAAATTTTCGATTTTTGATGATTTTGTCAAGGGGTTAGTATGGAAAATCGGACAAAATAGTCGAAATTTTTAAAATATCAATTTTGTATAAAACTTTTGATGCAGAATTAAACTGATATCGAAACCATTTCCAAAATGCCAAATTTGATCAAAATTGGATGATTTTTGGCGAAGTTATGCCGATTCAAAATTGTAAAGAAGCCATTATTACAAAAATGGCGATTTTGGGTGACTTTTAGACAGAGTTTTGGCCATATCTCGAAAAATACTCGTCAAAAACATCTCAAATAAAAAGTAATATGCTAGTTATGATGCCTAGAATTGAATTAGAGCAAAAAATTTCGTTTAAAAAAATTTTCGATTTTTGATGATTTTGTCAAGGGGTTAGTATGGAAAATCGGACAAAATAGTCGAAATTTTTAAAATATCAATTTTGTATAAAACTTTTGATGCAGAATTAAACTGATATCGAAACCATTTCCAAAATGCCAAATTTGATCAAAATTGGATGATTTTTGGCGAAGTTATGCCGATTCAAAATTGTAAAGAAGCCATTATTACAAAAATGGTGATATTGGATGACTTTTAGACAGAGTTTTGGCCATATCTCGGAAAATACTCGTCAAAAACATCTCAAATAAAAAGTAATATGCTAGTTATGATGCCTAGAATTGAATTAGAGCAAAAATTTCGTTTAAAAAAATTTTCGATTTTTGATG
The DNA here is from genome assembly GCA_018150725.1 of Drosophila quadrilineata. Classification (NCBI taxonomy): domain Eukaryota; kingdom Metazoa; phylum Arthropoda; class Insecta; order Diptera; family Drosophilidae; genus Drosophila; species Drosophila quadrilineata. The sequence goes on along the minus strand of JAECWN010000432.1, from coordinate 26,329,997 downwards.
ATTTTGTCAAGGGGTTAGTATGGAAAATCGGACAAAAAAATCGAAATTTTTAAAATATCAATTTTGTACAAAACTTTTGATGCAGAATTAAACTGATATCGAAACCATTTCCAAAATGCCAAATTTGATCAAAATTGGATGATTTTTGGCGAAGTTATGGCGATTCAAAGTTCCAAACAAGCCCATATTACGAAAATGGTGATATTGGATGACTTTTAGACAGAGTTTTGGCCATATCTCGGAAAATACTCGTCAAAAACATCTAAAATAAAAAGCAAAATGCTAGTTATGATTCCTAGAATCGAATAAGAGCAAAAAATTTCGATTAAAAGAATTTTAGATTTTTGATGATTTTGTCAAGGGGTTAGTATGTAAAATGGGTCAAAAAAGTCGAAATTTTTAAAATATCAATTTTTACAAAACTTTTGATGCAGAATTAAACTGATATCGAAACCATTTCCAAAATGCCAAATTTGATCAAAATTGGATGATTTTTGGCGAAGTTATGCCGATTCAAAATTGTAAAGAAGCCATTATTACAAAAATGGTGATATTGGATGACTTTTAGCCAGGGTTTTGGCCATATCTCGGAAAATACTCGTCAAAAACATCTCAAATAAAAAGTAATATGCTAGTTATGATGCCTAGAATTGAATTAGAGCAAAAAATTTCGTTTAAAAAAATTTTCGATTTTTGATGATTTTGTCAAGGGGTTAGTATGGAAAATCGGACAAAAAGTCGAAATTTTTAAAATATCAATTTTGTACAAAACTTTTGATGCAGAATTAAACTGATATCGAAACCATTTCCAAAATGCCAAACTTGATCAAAATTGGCTGATTTTTGGCGAAGTTATAGCACTTCAAAGTTTCAAACAAGCCGATACTACGAAAATGGTGATATTGGGTGACTTTTAGACAGAGTTTTAGCCATATCTCGAAAAATACTCGTCAAAAACATCTCAAATAAAAAGTAATATGCTAGTTATGATGCCTAGAATTGAATTAGAGCAAAAATTTCGTTTAAAAAAATTTTCGATTTTTGATGATTTTGTCAAGGGGTTAGTATGGAAAATCGGACAAAATAGTCGAAATTTTTAAAATATCAATTTTGTATAAAACTTTTGATGCAGAATTAAACTGATATCGAAACCATTTCCAAAATGCCAAATTTGATCAAAATTGGATGATTTTTGGCGAAGTTATGCCGATTCAAAATTGTAAAGAAGCCATTATTACAAAAATGGTGATATTGGATGACTTTTGGACAGAGTTTTGGCCATATCTCGGAAAATACTCGTCAAAAACATCTCAAATAAAAAGTAATATGCTAGTTATGATGCCTAGAATTGAATTAGAGCAAAAAATTTCGTTTAAAAAAATTTTCGATTTTTGATGATTTTGTCAAGGGGTTAGTATGGAAAATCGGACAAAAAAATCGAAATTTTTAAAATATCAATTTTGTACAAAACTTTTGATGCAGAATTAAACTGATATCGAAACCATTTCCAAAATGCCAAATTTGATCAAAATTGGATGATTTTTGGCGAAGTTATGGCGATTCAAAGTTCCAAACAAGCCCATATTACGAAAATGGTGATATTGGATGACTTTTAGACAGAGTTTTGGCCATATCTCGGAAAATACTCGTCAAAAACATCTCAAATAAAAAGTAATATGCTAGTTATGATTCCTAGAATCGAATAAGAGCAAAAAATTTCGATTAAAAGAATTTTAGATTTTTGATGATTTTGTCAAGGGGTTAGTATGTAAAATGGGTCAAAAAAGTCGAAATTTTTAAAATATCAATTTTTACAAAACTTTTGATGCAGAATTAAACTGATATCGAAACCATTTCCAAAATGCCAAATTTGATCAAAATTGGATGATTTTTGGCGAAGTTATGCCGATTCAAAATTGTAAAGAAGCCATTATTACAAAAATGGTGATATTGGGTGACTTTTAGATAGAGTTTTGGCTATATCTCGGAAAACACTCGTCAAAAACCTCTCAAATAAAATGCAAAATGCTAGTTATGATTCCTAGAATCGAAAAAGAGCAAAAAATAGTTTGCGAATTTTTCTATATTTTGTGATTTTGCCAAAGTGTGAGTATGCAAAATCGTTCGATTTATTGATTTTCATATATTTTGTATGTGATGGGATGGGGAAGGGAGTGAATGAATTTGATTTGTCAGCTGCTAAACTTACAACGACTAAATTTGCTAACAATTATATTACATATAATATTTGTTTAAATATATTCACTTAATCCAAACTGCATACTCTCAGAGCGAGAGAGATAGCTGCATGTATAGTATATATGTATCTATCTATGCATCTCCGTCTAATATTTTGGTTTTTTTCTTCTCGGTTTGTGTCTGGGATAACTGCAAGCGGACGCTGTTGTGTTGGGTGTCTAGGATAAGCTGAGCTTGGGTTTCTCCTTGAAAAAGTAGACATCAATGCAATCACAGTCCTGAAGAGAGTTGGACTTTTCCCAGTCAAGTAGCGCACTCCTTACGATGGGCAATATGTGCTTTCTTGTGGCCTTCACGTTGTGTTGACGCATAAAGTAACCGCCCATGAAATTCGAGTCCTGGTCGTGTGGGGTTAGCTCCAATCGTGGCTCCTGACAGTCGAATAGTGCTCGTCGTATATGTTCCAGCAGCTGGGTTTGACCCGTTGGCGAGATGAGTGCGACGTCACGTTGCACTGATCCGCTGCTGGTGACATACATGCCCAGTATGACCAGGAGACTGCCATCGCCAGCAAATTCTCGAATGGCCTGCTCGGCGTCGGATTTGTCGATGAAATCGCGCACCAGCATCGGGAGCCCCGCCATGGGCACCTTGTGCTGTGCCGTCTCCAGCTCCTTCATATCCTTGCGAAGCACCTCGACTAAGGTGAGGCGACTTATGTCGGCACGAGCCGCCACCAGCTCATCGAAGAGTTCGTGACGTGGGGGAGTATGCTCCTTAGAGTCCTTAAGAAGCTGCTCCAGACGCTCGACTGTTGACAGATCCTTGTTACAGAAGCGATTGGCGGTGGGCGAAAAGTTGATGGTGTCCAGCACAATAGTGGCATGCAGCAGCCGGGCCACAACCTGTGAGCGGTGTGCCTGCTCCTCTATGGCGAAGAATTCCTCAGCGACTAACGTCGAACAGGATCCCACATCGGCTTCAATGTGATGTTCACAATCCTTGGGCACAAGTTTCAGATTAGCATCTTCCACTGGACGATGATCGAATATCTGAACCACATTGGCGATAAGTGGGCTAACATGGTGATCTACTAGTATGACCCCGATGTCACTGGGCAATTGCTGGGGGAGATCATCCTTGAATAGCAGCACCTTCTGGTCAATATCGCATTTGCTCAGCATGTGCACCACTTCGGTCTTCAAGGGGTAATCCAAGCGTGGTATATTCAGTATAGGTACATAGTCATTATGGGGCCGCCGCTGGGCATATATGAAGGCCAGTGTCAGTGCGGACACAGCTGAGTCCAGATCACAGGATTCATTCCCAACCACCAGATGCAGTTTAGGCAGTGTGGAGCCCGCTACGGTGTTATCCGATATGTGCTGTGAAGGGGTGGCAAAAGTTGAGCACGGAAACCATAACGATGCATGATGCATGAGAAGGCGGCACAACACAGGAGAAGGTTGCAACTTACCCGGCCAAGTGTCGAACGTGCTTGCATTAGGAAACGCAAGAAACACATTTTGTTGATGAATTTATAATCAATGATACAAAACCGATTGTGAGCATTTGTAGTAAGTAGCTAGGGTCACAGTCAACTATGTTTAACAGCAGCCTTCGTTAGAAGCTAGAAGTTTGTTCTGTTATTATATCGATAGCAACAGGTGCAACTGGCTATCGATATATCTAACTGACAAACGGTGCAGCAATAAAACAAATCAAAACATGACAATGAATCAATTAACCGGCTAATGTCACTTACAGCCGCAAACAGTAATAACAGTAATTAACAATTATTCATCAATTAATTTCATTCAATTATTTAAAAGTGCGCGCCCAAGCAACAGTTCATCAAATTCAGTTTATTTCTTCCGGTTTATTGGCACAACAGTTGCCAGGCATAGGCATTGTGGCCAATGTTGCCATATTTGGCGAAGCGCATCGAAAGCGTAACAGCTGCTGCTCGATGACACACATGTCACTGTCGTGAACCTATCGATGTCAAACTACCACATATAAATCGATTGTTATCTGTAGCCATCCCTATTTTTCAATTAAACGGCATTTTTGTGCGCGTCTCATTTGCTGTCGAATGTTGTTTTGTGTATTCACAGTTGTTCACGATTAATTCCAAAATACAATATAGCATTGAAAAAAGTTAAAATATCAAAAAAATAAAAAAAAATAAAATTCAAATGGATACACCACGTCATAAATTGCGGAGCCTCCATATGGAGAATGTGCAAAACAATAGCACACCCATACAGATTCCACCATCACCGATGCTGAAAACATTGGGACACGGCACAGGTGTTAGTGTATATCGCCTGGACAGGTCACCCAAACGGGGCCACATACGTTCACCATGGGCTGTCAAACGCATCACGCAGCGTGCCCGGGCGCAAAAGGACAAGTTGGTCTTCAACGACCGCATCGTACATGAAGCAGCCATTTTGCGGTAAGTCCTGCCAACTCCACTACGTTGCTGAGTTCGGGTGTGCAGCGAATGTGCACAAGTGTTTGTGCGTGTAACACATACGGGATGCTCAGCGATAACTGTATACACACTCACACATACTTACATACATACATATGTAGGCGGCCAGAGCCGGTGAATGCCTGTGCCTGTGTGTGCGCGTGTATGTGTCGTAGCAGCGAGCTTCAGTATGTGTGAGAGGACTGCATATGCGTGAGGCTGCGTCTTAGCTTTATGCGTATGCGTGTGTGTGTGTGTGTGTGTGTGTGCAGTTTGGTGTACATAACTATGCCCCGTTTAATTTTCAGACAATAACAATAACTGGCGACTGCAATCTGAAACTGTAATATAATTATTACAGACAATAAAACAAAACAACTGCAATTGTAAACTGATACTGATATAGGCAATTATTTATTTGATTGATTATTTTACTATAGGAAATTGAAGCATCCAAATATTGTTGGTTTTCGCGGTGTCATCAAATCATCGGAGGGTGTGGACACACTGGCACTGGAAATGTGCACCACCTCGCTGGGCTCCATACTGGAAGAGCGCCACGATGAGGACCTTGGACCGCTGCCCGCCAAACAAACCTGCAAAATGATCATGGACATTGCACGTGCCCTCGATTTTTTACATACGGAAGCGCGTTTCCTGCACGGTGATCTCAAGTCCTTCAATGTGCTGATCAAGGGTGAATTCGAGATATGTAAACTTTGCGATTTTGGCGTAACGCTGCCACTGGACGAGAATGGTGAAATCAACTTCCAAAAGAATCCGCTGCTGCGATATGTGGGTAGGTTGGCAATGATTCAATGAACGAATCCCCACTATAACCTCACTGCTCGATTCCAGGTACATCATTGTGGTCGGCGCCCGAGATCATCGATGAGCTGGAGATAATTGACAGCAAAGCGGATATATTTAGCTTTGGCCTAATCATATACGAGACATTGGCGCTGGTGCCACCGCATACCCTCGAACTGGATGAGGCCTTCAATAGCAGCAAGGTCACATCTACTGATGGTGACACCTCGCTGGAACTGTCATCAGCAGGAGCAGCAGCAGCAGCAGCAGCAACAGGAGTATCACGTAAACAGCTCAATTATTCCGCAGACGGAGATACGACGACGTCCTTAGACGAGGATTTCAAAGAGGATGGAAATCATGATGAAGACGACGACGAAGACGAAGAGTATGATGAGGGGGATGACACGAAAGAGAATGATATATTAGATGATTATTCGTTGAAACACATCGAGCAGGCCTATGGCACACGCCCACCACTGCCCGTCGCTTTTCAACTTAGCGATGATTACAACTGCGCCGTGGAGCTATTCTATCTGTGCACGAATGCCCTCAGTGAGGATCGGCCGTCGGCTCGTACCATTTGGGAGTGTTTCGAGAACAATGTGATCAACATCAATACTACCAGCGATTAAATTTTGCACACCTTACACCAACTATCCCCCCAACACCTTACTTCCAACTCCTCTCATATCGTTCTCTTAACTATAGCTATAACTATAACTCTGTACTCTTCTCTGTGTACCTAATAACAATTCAATTCATATGGTAGTCGAGCAACCTCGACTATTAGATGCCCTGTGCCAAACTATTATATATGTATGTTTATATTTTTGGTGAAAGGCGTCGATTTACCCTTTGTATCGTACATAATCTATAATTTCTTATCCGATCTTATATTTCATTTTTTTTTTTCAAGTTTTTTCTATATATTTAAAAAAGAAGATTCCATTGGGAAGAACCGCTATTTAATAAACATTACCAAAAGGTACAGGGTATACTATTTAAACAGGGAAAGCATCATGGTTAGAACTACTTATGTTTATATATGTATATATATATATATATATATAATTTTTGTATTGTATCGGCCATGTCCTTTTCCTGCTACATAATACTTGTTCTCGCACAAACACAGTATACCATCGTACCGCAGATACGTGGCAACGAAGGAAAATCAAATTAAAACAATCTCAGAAAATTCCCAAAAATAAAATCGCACAAAAAACATTATACTAAACAAATACAAATTCGAATTGCAAATTGACGTGAAACTATAAATTACAAAAAAAAAAATAAATAATAATAATTATTAAGTTGTTCATAAAAAATATCTTTGAAATGTTTTTTTTTTAATGTTATAGAAATTTAGTTTATTGAGGATAATTTCAATTATGTGTGATAGTCGAATGTGAACGACTATGAGTTACTCATTGAAATGCTGAAATTCAGCCATGGCAAGAGGCGTGGCAGATCAGAGATGGAGGGCAGGTGAGCAATGGAAGTATCTCTAAAATATTTAGATTATGACATTTAATTGTAAAATATGAATTAATTAAAATTGTACCAAAAATAAGTTTTATGTTTTTTTTTTATTTTTATTTTGCTTATTGTTTTTTTCAGTGCATTATGCAAAAGTTTAACATAAATTGTTTTGTTTTTTTCTCTCTGTTTGTTTTATTATTTAAAAATACATGCATACAATTTAATATGTGTGTATATATAATTAATTAAATAATTTTATATATAATTTTACTTGTTGAATTTTTTTTTCTTAAAAAAAAATGTTGTTCGATGCGTTAAGTCGAGTGCGGCTGCTCTTAGTATGTGGTTTTTATAGGGTATCTGGTATTCGTTCAATTCGTATGCTGTCATATATAAGTACTAACTACAGCTTTTTATAATTATTACGATTAATTCATATATATTTTAAGTAGTTCTACAAAAAAACAAGGATATTTGCCTTTGTCTTTCTCTCATATGTCTTGTTAATGTTTTCTTTATTTTTTTTTTTTGCTATATATTGTTGTTAACTTCGAGTCGCAATTGACTTTATAAATATTTATATAAAACTACATATAGTTAGCATATGTATAGTTGTATGTATATATTATGCATATAAATGTTTAAAAAGGCGCTGTTGGTGTTTTGGTAGTTTCACATTTCTCCTCGTCTTGTTTTTCTCTTTCTATTTTGTTTTTAGTTGTTTTTTTTTTTTTTTTTTGCCAAATAGAAGAAATAAAAAAATTTAAAAAGAACATTAATGCAATGCAAAAAAAAAAACAAAACTTGAACGAGTATTAGACACGAAATAAGTTTATAATAAATGAAAATACATTTACGTTTAATTGGTATATAGTTTTGTAAATTGTTTAAGTAACACTTTTCGCACACATTAAAAGATTTCCAAATTTCCACTTAAGTACATAGAAAATACAGGTGTGTGTGTGTGTGTGTGTGTGTGAAGTACATTTAAAAAAAAAAAATGGAATGTTTGGATTTAAGTTCGAGTTCAGCATGTATGTGTTTGTTTGTGTATTTGTTGCTTGTTAGGCAATGCACAATTAAGAAAAAAAATAATAATCGAAAAGAAACAAAAGTAACTCACTCTCTCTCTCTTTCGCACGCTTAACAAAGGACAAAGGCTTACGAATAAAATACAAATATTTAGATGTGTATGTGTGTGTGTTGGTGTGTGTTAAAATCTCGCTGTTATGTGCATATGTAACAAGTAGAGTGTGTGTTTCCATACACTGGAAGTATTGGAATGCTTACAGAGCTGCAGCAGTGTGAGAGCGATGTGGCGATGTTGCCTGTTGAAAGCTGGCTGCTATGACAAACACATTTGTTCAGCATGACTTTTGGAATGTTATTAGACTTGTGTGTGTGGGTGTGGGTGTTAAATGTTGTTGCTGTTTGACTGGGACGTTTACAGGTGCAAGACGCCATCCTTGACATCGCTGGCCATGATGGTGGACGCATTGGAAGCGGCCTGTTTGTGATGCGTGGACGGTGATGTTGCTGCTGATGAAGATGTTGATGATGAAACATTTGTTGTGTTTGTTGTTATTATTGTTGTTGTTGTGGTTTGTTGATGTGTATTGTGTGTGTGTGGTTGTGGTTGTTGTTGTTGTGCTTGTGCGGCTGCAGTTGTTGTTGTCACCGTACCCGTTGGACTCTCATCGAGCGTCACTCCAGTCAAATCGACGATATCATCCTGATCATCATGCTCCAACTCATCAGAGGTGTTGGTGTGATTCGTATGATGGGACCCACTGGACAATTGGCTGTTCCGCGAGAAGCTGCCGCGCTGCGTCGACGTCAGTGTGCGTTGATTTGCCGGCTTCACGGTAATTATCAAATTCGAGCTGTTCGCCACCATCATATCCGTTACCTAAACGGCAAAAATGGAAGCATCCAAGAATATTAATGAAAATTCCATTGGAATTATTATATTATTGGAATCTCATGGCATTTCCAATGGATGAGAAAAGATAGTAAACCAAATACTAGGTAAATGCCATAAGCATATTTATGGAAATTCCAGACATTTCCAATGGAAGTCGCAGACTCCCTATTAACATTTTATTCTAACCTGATCCAGTGTTTTGCCGGCCACTTCGATGCCATTCACTTCGATCACCTCATCGTTGACGGCCAACAAACCGGTGCTCTCGGCCAGACCGCCCGGCACCAGACGGGAAATGAATATACCCGGCTGTTTCTCCAAACCGCTGGCCGTCACACGCACCGAGGTGCCGTCGCGTATATAGAAGCCGAGGGGTTTGTCGCTGCCATGCTTCAGCAAACGGACCCGACGATGCGTCTCTGGCACAATATCCACATCGATAATGGCCGACACTTGACGGAAATCATGCGGTATGGATATCGATGGTGCTTTGGTCTTAACCGGCGTATGTCCAAGTATGCTGCCAATCAAATTTCGTGACTTCATGGTGCCAAAGCCCGAATACTCATTCAGATCATCTAAGAGAGAGAGAGAGAGAGAGAGAGAGAGAGGTGGAGAGAAATTCATCACTAGTGGAAGACTGGAAAGTGGAATTGAATGGAATTGGAAACTCACCTTTGCGTTGCACGATCACGCGCAGTAATGGACGTGCCGTTTTCAAAGCACGCCCAAAATTATCATCATTGTTGATGGGCAACAGATCGTTATCCCGCGGATCTATATAGAGTATCAGAAACTGTATGTTTGTCAGCTTATGCAGCTGCTGTATGAGCGAGGCGAACTTCTCAAAGCTCTGCTCGGCCTCGTTGCGCTTAAAGCTCCAGCGTCTGAATTCGGCATCGAACTGCAAATGGAACAAGAAGATTGACACAAAGCTGAAAATCACAAACACTTTGAATTTCAACCCCCAAAAGCCGCAAACACACACACACAGGCTTATACACATATACACCGACAAGCACACATACTAATGCACACAACTGTTGCTTAGTTTGTGACTGAGCTTTGCCTGTTGCCGCTGCTGCCATTTACCAATTTCCATTTCCATGGCTAATGAATCAGCCAGACTCGCACACACACACACACACACACACAAAGTGTTGTGTTTCTGTCGCCCATTTTTTTTTAGAGTAATGAAATTTGTATTGTTTTGGCATTAATTGAATTCCACTTTGATCCGTACCTTTGATTTAACTTCAATTATGTTGGTCTCGGCACTTGCCGCACTTGCTGCCGTTGTGTTTATTTTATTTTTCGACATATTTTTTTTTGTGTTAAATATTTTTATGTTTTATGCCCACTTCTATCACTTGGTGGCCACTTCCCGTTGCACGCACACACACACACACAGACTCACACGAATTTCACAGCACAACAGCAACGCACAAACACAACAACAACAACAGCAGTAGCAGCAGCAACAGCAACAATTGTGACAATTTGTGCTGCGTTTATTTAAGTGGGCGCCGCAATGAATTTGGTGAATTATTTTAAAATGAATCAATGTTGAATAAATTAGAAATCGAAAAAAACTATTTAAACTAAAACTAAATTATGCGTTGGCGTTTGTGTTAAAAAAACATCGAGACATCGCGATTTTTTTTTCTATAAGCAACATGCAACGATGTTATGCAGGCACAATTCATCGATATCTTTAACATTGGGTATCGATTATTGTTTAACATCAAAAAAGTCTCATTAAATAATACAATCAATTAATTTATATTAAAATAAATAATTTTATTAATTATATAGGTTGCTATACAGCCGACTCGATATTTGAAGAGGCACTTATCGATACTAATTCAAGCAACAAACGCAACTCACAGACTGATAGGTGGCAACGCTCGCATAATAATTGCATTATTGCAACGAATATAAAAGCTTAATAAGCCAAACATATATTATTTTTTAAATATTACGTATATGCCATAAATATACACATATTTTATGCGCTTTGTTATAATAATAATATCCTAAAAATACTGTAAACTTATAAAAAAAATACTAATTATATTCCCAGAGTGTAACAAGCACGAGCAGGACAACAGTAGTGCATGCGCATAAAAGCAGTATAGATAGCTGCCAACGATTTCGGCTTTTGTAGCATTTAAATACGCTGTAAATTCATTTGCTTAAGAACAACTATCTTAAAATTGTGAAATTAGTACTGTTGAAGAAATTTAAGAATCTGTTGTCGATATTATTATGTGGAAAAGAGACTTTAACATTCAACAACTACACAAATTAAGGGCTGCAATGTAAAACGGCATGTTAAACTGATATACCCAACAGCGGAGGGCATGCCATACGACGAGGGTTACTGTAAATGGAGGCTGTTTTGTGTTTTGTTGTTGAGCGTGAAGTGTGCAATTGAGTAGAAATTGTTATTGTTTTTTATTTTTTTTGTTGGTTTTTAAATGTGTCGTAAAGCCAATAACGAAAAACGCGAAAATCCAAGCCAGCCACCTTCGAAATATATTCAATGTGCCAACACTAAACGACGAAACATCAACACAAATTGGGAAAACACAAACGCATACAAAACGAAAACACAAGCGCAGGCAGAAGCAGAAGAAGACCAAACGGTTTTCCCCCCAACCCCCTAAAAAAAAATTGCACGAGACGCTGACGCTGTGAGCAGCGAGCGACGCTCAAGTGAAAATACAGTTACTGAGAACCAGGATTTACTTCCATACATACATACATACATATATTGGAAAGCAACAGCAACAGTAGCAGCAGCGGAAGCAGCGGCAGCAGCATTAAATTTTTTTTATTTATGCATTTTTGTTTTCGATTTGTGCGTGGGAAACCTTGAGTCGCATTGGCATATAAATATATATACATATACACACACACATACACAGAGAGAGAGAGAGAGAGAGAGAGAGAGACAGATAAACGCGCGCATAAACATACAGAGACACATTGGCGCTTGAAGTGGGAGAAGCATCAGAGACGACGCCATGAGTTCGGTAATGTAAACAAAACGTTGTGATATCCCAATTGCATTTTCAATAATTTGGAACTTTCCACAATTGTTCTTTTGGTTTATGTTGATTGCCAGCAGCAATATTCAAATGTGGAGAATTTGTCGCCACAAACGATACGTCAGGTGATGAAGGAGCTGCAGGATATGGAGACAACGCCACCGGAGGGCATCAAAGTGCTGATCAATGAGAGCGATGTCACCGATATACAGGCACTGATCGATGGTCCAGCTGGCACACCGTATGCCGTCGGTGTGTTTCGTGTTAAATTGACGCTGAGCAAGGATTTTCCACAGACGCCGCCAAAGGCATATTTCCTAACCAAAATTTTCCATCCAAATGTTGCATCCAATGGTGAGATCTGCGTAAATACATTGAAAAAGGATTGGAAGCCCGATTTGGGCATCAAGCATATACTCCTAACCATCAAATGCCTGCTTATTGTGCCCAATCCGGAGTCGGCACTCAACGAGGAGGCTGGCAAAATGCTCCTCGAACGCTACGATGATTATTCACAGCGTGCCCGCATGATGACCGAGATTCATGCTCAGGTAAGTCCACTCTATGACAGAGTGAGCGAGACAGTCTGATCGTCGTCATAATTCCAATAATTGAATGCTTCCCACATTTCCATATTTCCAATGTCAGCCGGCAAAATGTGGTGCTGGCGTTAGTGATGCCAAAGATGATGACGGTCCCTCAACGAAGAAACATGCGGGACTTGACAAGAAGTTGCAGGACAAGAAGAAGGAGAAATTGCTAAAAGAGAAGAAACGGATGCTAAAAAGGTTATGAAAGGCATAAGACGACGTGGAATTAGCCAAGAGAAATGGGCAACAACAGCAATTACATGGGAGAGATCTATTCATGAGAGTTTGGATGAATTGGATGTAGCATAGAGGAAGACAAAAACTACATACGCAATACACAAAACAACAGACAAAGAATTGTAAAAAGTAAACAAACCTGCAACAACAAAAATTCCCAAAGAAGCAGCAATAATATCGACTGGAAGTGCAGTTGCATTTTATCGGCGTAGCGATCTACGCGAGGCAACTAAATGTTATCGATATTAGTGGTACATTTGACTACTTTTTCAATATCCGTTATCCCCACTACTCCTGGCTGCCACCCACTATTCTTCAACTTCTACATATTACATAAAAACAAAAAAAAAAGAGAAAAAACAACAATATTTTTATACATATATATATATTTTTTTTTTAATTTTTGGTTCTTTTATATCTTAGCATAAATTATGAGTGTAATTAGTTTATCAAAAAAAAAATATTTGTCGTCGTCTTAGCCTTAATTACACACTCCTTTCATTTTTATTTCTATCACACACACGCACACACATACTCACACACACACACATACGCGTCTCGTTTCGACTATGTAAGCCCAGCCCAAAACACCAAAAGCATCACTACTGTAACGTTATGCGATAAAATTTAGTTAACTGAAGACACAATTTTTATTTTCATTGGGTTTGCTAGCAATTAAATATGTTTTTTCTTTTTTTGTATAATGTAAGACACATAAAATTCGAAAACATTTTGCGCTTGAATTTGATGCGCAGCGCGCCTTTTGTTGTTATCGATAACAGCACACTGTTTGGCTTGCTGCTATCGATAGCTGTGTAAGCTGGGCGCGCCTAATTTTCAAACAGCGCATAACTTTAGGTTATGTAGAAACAAATAATGGATATAAAACGTGAACATGAGAAAAAAAAAAAAAAAAAAAAAAAAAAAAAAACAAATTATGTGCCCTTTTAATGATGATAATACTATAAACAGTAACATTTCTCATTGCTTAAAACTGCTAGACGGATTTCAAACAAATGTAAAATCTCAAAAAATCAATTAACGTAGTAGTTCAAAAAAAAAACACTATAAGAAATTAAGAAAAAAAAAAAATTAATATTGATAATTTACGTTGAATATGTTCTAACACAAAACATGGAGCAAGCCATTTTGGAACACAAAACAAGTTTATGATAAAAATAAATTCGCCATTTGAGAGCAAAATACAATTGTACACAAAATAATACATATTTATGTATATATAAATATAAGAGATTATGCTTGTATAGTCGCTGCACGTAGCGCGTGCCATGCCGCGAAGGCATTTCCGACTTATAAAATCCGGAAGCGAGCAGCCGAGTAGAATTATTGCGATCGACAGTTGATTCCATGAAATGCCAATGCGACAGATATACAATCACATAAATACATATGTATGTACTCTCATTTTTATCTGCAGGCATACATACATATGTATGTATGAATGAATGGATGTGTGTATGTATGTATATACAGGTGTTTACTTGAATGTGTGGGTGTTTCTCTCTCTCACACTCGCCAACGCGCAACGCCAACGCCGGCCAACATTCCAAACGTCGTCTAACCTTCACAACAGCTCCAAAATTGTCGCAACTCAATAGCTGCAGCAACCAACAACAACAACAACAACAACAAAAACAACAAGAGCCATAATATTGTGAGCCAGAATACTTGAAGCATTGTGAGAGAGTTATTATTTGTTCGCTCTTTCCATAACAAAAAACCTGATGAGGCGCTACGAAGTAAGCCACCGCCAGTGCTGTGCAGTAGCTATTTTTTTCTAGCTAGTGCATACAGCATTGGCGGGAATTTGGCGGCATTTGTACGCTAAATACTCCCAATATAGTTTGTTTAGTTATTTATTGTAAGCAAATAGTATGTTTATGTATATTTTAACTCATTGACTGCATTTGCGATTTATAGTGTATACTAGAATTTTAAAACAGGTTTAGCCGTTTTATAGCTAAACTGCTCACAGCTATCTGTGCCGGACACTAATACTCTCACTGGAAGTCAGTGATAGAGAGAGAGAGAGAAAGAGAGCACACGATTGAGATGAGAGGTAATGTATGAATGGGCTGGAAGTTGTCAGCAGATGGACCGCAAAGGCGAATACAGCGAGAGCTTGTTGTTGTGAATACGTGTTTGCGTAGAGCGGGACGCAGGCGCAGTGCTGCGGGGCACTTTTAGACGAGATTGAATGATCGGTTTGTTAAGATGCGGGAAGGCGGCTGTGCAAAACGAAGTAACTCATGTTCAACTGTGTGTTGTGTGTGTGTGTTTTTGTGTGTGTTTGTGCGCGCGCGCTCGATCGCCAATTCCAATTTGGCTGTGCGCGACAAAAGCAACAAAAGCAGCTAAACAGCCAAGCGAGCAGCGGCAGCGGCAGCAGCAGCAGCAGCAGCAGGTAGATCAGTTGTGAATCTGGCACGGACGGACTACAACAAACCATTTAGCTTGGCTTGGAGCTCTCTCGCAAAACGGGCTAACGCGACGGCGGCCGACAAAATTATTATTAAAGAAAACAAAGTAAAAAATACGTTTTGTGCGCCTCCTTCGAACGGCAAAATTAAGGTGTGTTGGTGTGTGTATACATATACATACATACATAGTTGCAAGTGTGTTCCTATGTGTGCTTTTTTTTGTAGTGTTTCCCAGTTGCAATGCTTCTTGTTTTTTTTGTTTGATTTTTAAGTTCCGCGGAAGCTAAACATAAACAAGCATCTCTGAAATTAACAAAAACACGCCCAAAGCATAACTAAATTCATAAACATATTTTAAATAAAATTTGTTGTGTGCGTGTGTGTGTGTGTGTGTACCAGTATTGGTTAATTTGCATTCGAAAAAAAAAAAAAAAAACCGAAGATCAATCGATAGTTCGATTGCAGGGCCAATCAGCCTGCCGCCACCCCTAGAACCTTAACCGCAAAACAACAACACAGAATACTAACGCAGTCAGAGAGAGTGAGATAGAGTGAGATAGATAGAGAGGAAGAGGAAGAGGGAGGTAAACGGGGATAATGGCGTTGCAGGTTGTGCCGTGCCTTACCATATTGGACAGTTTGATTGGTTTGGCGTTCAACGGCGCATGGCATGCGACAATTGTCTGCGCGCTCAACCATTTTATTTGGCATTTTTGCAACATCTGTTGCTTAAGCTGTTTACGCACCAAGCGCACCATTGCACACTATCACACCTGATCATGTGTGTGTGTTTGTGTGTGAGTGTGTGTGTGTGAAGTTCGATGAAGCAGTGAAGGAAATGAAGCTGATTGGAAAGTGCAATGTCTGTCAAACAGCTGTTGTTGGGTGTGCTTTCCAACCAAGCCGCACTTACATATGTACGTGTATGCATGTGTGTGTGTGTGTGTGTGTGTGTGATCGATGGCAGTGTTATCGATTTGACCAGTGTGATCTTGTCGTCGTTGACGGCTTTCACACACAAATCGAAATCGAGCAAATATTTCAAACGGATGAATTTATTTGCATACAAAACTCGACGTATGATAAATAACGACTTGTTGATTTACTACACATACATACATACATATGTATATGTATATGTTCTCACTCACACATGTTGCCGCAGATATATACGTATGTATGTATGTGTGTGGGATGTTAGTAAAGTAAATTCAGACGCGCATAACTCGTTCATTTCGTCATTTCGAGCAAAAGTCGTCAATAAATATTTGTTAAACAAATACATACGCGTATGGAAATTTAACTACACACACACACACAAACAACTAAACGATGCCTTGAAATTGTCAATCAACTTCAAAATCCTAAAAAAAAAAAGTCGTTATTTTTCTCAGTTTTTCGCCCAATAAGTTTCTTGTTGTTGTTGTTGTTGTTGTTTGAATTTATCTTCATTTCGGATATTTTTGTGTAGAATTTTGTATCTCGAGTTTCTGCGTTGGCAGCATTTTGGCGGGCGTTGGTGGGCGGTCAGTTTGTGTTGCCTGGGCTGCCAAATACGTCAAAACTCATTTTGACCAAATGCGTTTCGGCCAAGTTTCGTAAGTGGGCGAACCAGCCAAGCAATTACAGACATACTACAAATGAACGTTCTTTAACAAAACAGCCAAGACTCTATCGTAATTTCAATTCAATTCTCTCGATTCTCTCAATTCTTCTGTATAATTAATTAACTTTAGTTGTCATGCCATGCAATTATAAACCAACCTCGATTGGGGGATTCCTTGACGTATTATAATGTCATAAGATTGTCATCAATTTCTATATCTCTGTTTTCCCTAGATTGTAGAAATTCTTTTTCTATTCTTTTCTGTCATTTTCCTACGATATTTGAATATTATTATCTGACATTTATATATATTTTGAATGCTATTTGAATTTTGCCTAAGATGATCATTCTCAAATATAATGCTCGATTTTTCCTATTGGTTCTTATCAGTATAATTTTACCGGTTCTTTATAACTTTTCCTTAGTCAAATTTCACAAATTTCATCATTATTTCTTCTGATTTCCCAAAGATTGCATTAAGATTTCCCAAATTTGCTTAGAACTTCGACATTAA
Source organism: Drosophila quadrilineata (assembly GCA_018150725.1). Lineage (NCBI taxonomy): Eukaryota > Metazoa > Arthropoda > Insecta > Diptera > Drosophilidae > Drosophila > Drosophila quadrilineata. The sequence continues at coordinate 26,312,659 of JAECWN010000432.1, read as the reverse complement.
AGTAAAAGTATCTACGAATTTGCAATGTATCTGGACAGCCTAACTAGTCTTACCAGTGTAAACACATTGTAGCTGAAAGATTCTTTCGTTAAAGTTTATTTTCTAATTACCAAACAATTTTTAAGCATGCCTTAAGAAATTTCAAAAAAAGAAAATTTCATTTTATAACCGTTACATTGACATTAGCACGGATACACACTCATTTAACAAAGACACACACCACGCGGCATATTCCAATCAAAAGCATTGCAATTGTGAGCACAAAGAGCTTTTTGTGTGCGCAGCCTAAAAGTATGCAGCGCGGCTGAGAGTAAAGAAATAAAATTTGAATTTGACGAATTGCAGCCAAAGTGAAAATCAAACACACACACACACACACTAATAGATAGCGTGGGTGTTTGTGTGTGTGCAGCTGGAGCCGAAGAAGTTACGAAGTCGAAACACGAAGCCGCTTAGCTTTGGGGAGGGTCGCTGGGAGGCGCCATGGCACTGAGCAAGACGAGCAAAACGAAAGCTGGCGCCAAAGACGAGCAGAACGAACTGGTAAGTGAAGTACAAAAACAAAACAATAACAATAAACACCAACACAAATACCAACATACAGTTGAGTGTGTATGTGTGCTCGGCAAAGCTTTAGCTGTGGCAGCAGCAGCAGCAGCAGCAGTGTCTGTGGAATACAATGGAACGAACGCAAGCGCACTTGGTTGAAATGAAAATACAGAAAATGAAGAAAAAAATAATAATAAGCGTCGCGAGTCGCGACTCGCTCAGTTCAGGTGTAACAAACTAACGGTGCAGCTCGTGTTGCGCCGCAGTCGTCGCCGCGCCATCGCCAACGAACGAAGCCGCGCACGTTTTATTTTTGTTTCAAATTGTTGTTGTATTTTTTTTTATTTTGTTTCGTTATTTGCGAATTGTAGTTTTATGTTCTATTTGCTTTTTTTCTCGTGTTTATTCAATTTAGTGTATGTTGATGTGTGGCAACTGCAACAATTAAAAACAAAATATTTAAATAGTTGCAGAATTTATTGTTGTTGCTGCATTAATTATAAAAGAAAATGGCAAACAAATCGCAGCAATTTACTTTGGCCTTAATGGCAAAGTGCAAAGTGTGACCAAATCACATGCAGACTAAAGAACCCAACACAACAGTGAGTGGCGAGACAGCGAAAGAGCAAGAGAGAGAGAGAGATTGAGTGATCGTCCCTATATGTATGTGTGTGCAAGTGTGTGCCCTGCTGCACTTTGCACAGCTGTATCTATTCGAATGCATAGAACAACACTGGCACACACCCTTCCACACTTCCAATACACCTTCCCATAGCGCAATAGCGAATCCCACAACCTTAAGTGGCGCGCGCTCTTTACAAGGTAAAGACGCAAAAAAAAAGAAAAAAAAAAATACGTGCAAAAAATTAATCATTAAAAACGCGACGCGACGCTGTTAACTTTGTTGTCGTGACATTTGTTGTTGTTGTTGCTATTTATTTTTGTATTTTTTTGCACTGCATTGCATAAGCATTGCGTAAACGTAACACACTAAACGCCACCCACCCTTGCCTCAGCATAACAAAAATAAGAAAAAAAAAAAAACAAATAACAACACACATTAAATTAAATAATAGAGCGAACAAAAATCTACTGCATATCCTGCGGCAGTCGATAAATGCGCCAATTTAGCTATCGATAGGCAATAGTATAGTGCCAGAATGACAACAAAAACAAAAAACAAAACAAAAAATGACGAAAAAAAAGAAGCAGAAAATCGCAGCAAAAATATTTTCCCAACATTAAAGCGCACACAAGCAACAACAACATCAGCAGCAATAACAACAAGTGAGCGTGAGAGAGGTGCAGAGTGGGAGAGCGGCAGTGTTGGAGAGCGGCAAAGACAGATCAGACAGACAGAGAGACAAACAGACACACACACACACACACATGCATAGCAGTCACAACACATGCATGCAGGCCACATGCACATGTATTCATATACAAAATCACGCGCAATTGGACAAAATGCTTGGCAATAGGGCAGCAGCCGGTGAGTGAGGGAGAGAATGCGAGTTTGACAGATACAGAGAGAGCATAGAGAGCGGCTGCATATTGAGTTATAGTGCGAGGAGTGCGAGGAGTGGCGAGCGGTGTGCAGGGAGTGTGAGGAGTGTGGAGCACCCACAAGCGGCAATTGTATTGCATTCGTCGCTTCACAAAGCTGAAGCTTTATTTAAGATTCTGTGCGTCTCTCCTCGTTGTTGTTGTTGTTGTTTATGATATTTTTTCAACTTTGTCCAAATGAAGGAAAAACCTTACAAAATGGACACGACAACAACACAAACACAACATACATACATACAATTCAATGTCTTTGTATGGCAAGCAAAAAGGCGCAAATTAGCAGCATGTGAGCTTGGTGACGGGAGGCGTGGCATATGTGTGTCTCCCTCTCTGTGAGTGTGTGTGTGTGTGTATGTGTGGGTATTTTTATTTATTTATTTATTTTTTGTTGACCAGTGCGTGACTTGTGGGCTCGGCTGTCGCCTTAAAAAAAAAAAAAAAAAAAAAAAAAAAATATTTTATTTATTTTATTTTTATTTTTTTGCGGGCAACAGAAACTTCAACGCCTTTTTGGCTGCAACGTGCAACGTGCAACGTGCAGCAGTTTTGGGTCAAGTAAAAGGCAGTTGCCAATTCCATTTGCAACTTGCCACATTGTCAAAGCACATTTTTTGCTGGTATTTTTTTAAGTTTTTTTTTTTTGTCACTTTTTGGGCGCTGCTTGTGAGTCATTTTGAAGAGCAAATCGTATGCAAATAAAGTCATGAAAAATAAATTAAAAAAATTTTAATAAAATATAAATTTAAAATGTCTTTATAAAAAATATTAAAAAATATATTATTTTTAAGTTTTTCTTTTTTTTTTTTGGGCACTTTTTTGAGAGTCAAATCATTCAAAAATTAATCTAAAATGTCTTTAAAATATTGACAAAAAAAATTAAAAATATTTAAATTTAACAATCGTATAAAAAATATGGAAAAACGAGCTAGATACTTTAAAAACTAGTTATATATATTTATATATACAGCTGTGTTCATGGAAATAGCAGTGCGACTTAGGTGCAACTTTTAAACTATATTTTTTTGATATTTTATTTTGATAGTCGATCGGTTACACATTGATTTTATAAAATGGATCATAGAGATAAGAAACAAGCAAAAACCCCGTTAGATTTGTTCTTTTCTTTGCTTGTTTTCGCATTTTTGCTTAAATGCAGAGAGAAGATTGACGTAATGCCATGGGAAGCACTGTCCCCGGATATAAATCCGATTAAAAACTTAGGGGGGACATCATGCAATACGTTTCGATTAAATCCTTAGCTTCTAAGCCGCAGATTGGGAAGTTATTCAGGGGGCATGGAGCCAGATTGGCCCCAATCGCTGCGAGGACTTGGTGGACTCCATGCCACGTAGGTGTGGTGCTGCAATAGCTAATTAAGGCTATATATCAAAATATTTGACCATTATCTAATCGATATTTAGTAAAATTAAGTTATTCATAAATTATTTCCAATTTTTGTTATGTTTTCTTTTGGTACTGCTATTTCAATGAACACCATAATTTCTGACTTTTTTTACATTATTATCCATATTTTCTAAAGTATATTAGTATTTAATATGAAACAAACTTTATATTATTTAAAAATAAATAATTTAAGATGTAAATAAATTTTGTATCAAAGTAGTGTTTAAAATAGTTTTTTCCAACCTGAAACGTGCAAGTCGCCAGCACTGCTATTTCTATGAACACAGCTGTATGTATATATAAAATACATATGTATATAAATTTACATATGTATATGTATATAAAGTATATATGTATATGTAAAAGTTTATATATATTTTAGAAAAGGGTATAGTTTATATTTTTTCGAAATCAAAATTCGTTGCAAATCAGAATTTTTCCAATTTCAATCGTATTTCCGTTTATATCGGAGAATCAATAAATCGGCCAGAAACGGTTCTTCAATTTGCTTTAATGGCTGCCAGCGGAAGTAATTACAAAAATGGCCAAATTGCAATTAACAATTTAATTGTTGTGACGCTATTTTTTTTATTTTTTGCTTTTTTCCATTTTTTTTTCCATTTTTTTTTTAACATTTTTTTTTGTATTGTTGTTGTTGTTGTTGTTGTTTTGTCGGCCTGATGTCATGCGCATATTGATGATGTTCAAGCGAGCAACAAATTGACCCGCAAAATCGAACAACAGCAACAACAGCAACAACAACAACAACAACAACAACAACAAAAACAACAACAGCAAGAAGAAGAAGAACAACAACAATAACAACAATTCAATGAGGCGAATAACAAAACACAAAACGCAATCGACAATCGGTCAACCACAATAACAACAATAACAACAGCAACAAATACCAACAAATATAACAACAAATAGAGAACTGGGGTGGGGTGTAGTGGGTGGGTGTGGAGGGGGAGGGTGAGGAAACTATCAGTTAAGCAAATTGATTGTTAAAGCGTATTTTTTTGTATTTTTTTTTTGTTTTCTTTGCATAGATTCAAGAATCGTTTATCGAATGCCAAAACAAAGCAAGAAGAAAAGCAAAAAAAAGCAAAAAAAAGAAAAAAAAAAAGAAAAAAGCAATAAAAAAGAAAAAAATGGCAAAAAAGCAAAAAAAAACAAAAAAATGCACATAAACAGCAAACAATGAATGACAATCGATAAATAATTGATGATGAAAATAACTGTAGAGGAAGAGTTGCGGAAGGACAGAAGGGGGGGTGTGTGTGTGTGGAGAATGTGTGAAAGAGACAGAGAAATTAGTGAGCAAAGTGCAACAAATGCAATAAAAGTGGAAAGAGAAGCAAATGGAGAGAATAGAAACATGAAGAGAATATTGCAGAACAAAAAAATTCCATAAAAAGATAGGGAATTTTAGAATATAAATAGTACATATTTTCGCAGAATTTTATTTACATTATATTATATTATTTAAATTATATTATATTATTTAAATTATTATATAATTTAAATTATATTATATTATTTAAATTATATTATATTATATAAACTAAAGCATATTTCTTTTAGCGAATTTTTGCAATAGTTGCCTTAAAGATATTTCTAAAATGAATTCTGTGAGAAACATGCTTTAAGAAGTGTTTCCTAAAACAATAATTTGCTTTGCACACTCCTCTCGGAATTTCTTAAATAGCTGAGGAAAGTTATTCCTTTTGTTATCGTAACCATGGTATCCAAGAGTTGCTCAGAGTTCCACAGACTTTAGCTAAGTTATGATGATATTTCTGTAAACTCAACATCCGAAACTAGAGCAAAGTTCAACTCTTTGTTCGTCTTGATCAACATCGTTAACTTATCATGATCAACTTGGCGTTATAGTTTCAGTTTCATTGACCTCACTCAAAACAGTCTCTGTCTCTGTCTCTCTCGCACGTTCATGCCATCTCGCTCTTATGCCACCTTGTCTTGCTTTTAGCATAGTTCAAAAGTTGCCCCGATCAAAGGTTAAATGGATATAGTTTATGGTCCACAGAGAAATGAAAAAAAAAACGAGTCGGAAAATGAAATGGAAAACGAACCCAAATGCATTCTCTCTCCCGCTCTCTTCTCTCTCTCTCTTCTCTATCTCTTCTCTCTCTCTCTTCTCTCTTTGTGTATTCCCCCACAACCTTCTTTCGTTTTGTGCAATTTGTGGCCTAAAAATACACATACTATGTAGATAGAGGTTTCTACGTGACCCAAAACCAGAGTTGAGGCACATTCAATTTGCTTTGATTGTGGGAGACATTCGTAAAGATGCTGAGAGAGACGAGGAAATGGCACACAGAATTGATAAAGAATATTCTTTCACATATTCTTTATCAATTCTGTGCTGCAATTGAGACAATCAGCCAGAGATATGATAGAGTGAAGTGAGAGGATATGGTTTTTTCAAATCAACACTATTTCTCCATTTCACTTCCGCATAGTTATTCCAGCTTTAATTTCATATTTTGTTACTTTTCATACATTTATTTGTTATACATTTATTTTCTCTGCTTTTCATATATCTCTCCACATTCATATTCTAATACATTTCATTTACATTATTGGAACATCTTTTAAATACAATATCTGCTCTTAGGGTTTTCCTAACATCTCTCCAAGGTAGATTCCTCCTCTAAGTTCTTTGCTTTCATTCAATATATTTTTCATCTTCTTCATTTTTAAATAGCAGTCTTTCCTTTACCCCATTATGCAGAAAATATTTTTCTCAAAAAAAAAAAAAATAATAATAAAAAAAAAAAAATTATAAAGTTGAAAAATTTTTTTTTTGTTAATTTATTATGTTTGTTGGCGCCGCTTCAGCGCCATTTCCAGGGAAACGTGGAAACGCTTGCTTGCCACATAGTAGCGGTGTGCCCCGTTGCATGCCCCATTTTTCGTTTGAGGAAAGAAACTTATATAGCAAAATAATACAAAAAAAATTAATAAAAAGTAAAAAAAAAAATAGAAAAAAATTGGGAAAGTAACAAAAAATTTGGTTCTAACAGCTTAACGCTTCACGTGCCACAAGACACACCTTCCACCTGTCGTGCCCCTTTACAGACTAGCTCTCTCTCGCTCTCACTGTCTCACTCTCACTGTCTCGCTGTCTCTTTTTTGTTTGTATGTGTGTCTCTCTCTCTCTCTTTTGTTGCTGTGCTTCACACGTGCCACACTTGCCACATTTTGTTAAGATTTGTTTTGTTGCAGCTGCTGCATTTCAATCATAGAAAACGTGTAAAAGCAGCAGCGTTGCAAGCGTTGCAAGTCGCGTGTTGCATGAACTGAAATTCAAATCACAAGTGGCAGCGAAAGCAAATCAACATTAATTAGGCAGCAGCTGAACGTGGAGGGGGCGGTGCAGGCAGAAAGCGAAGGTGGCATCAGAGGAAAAGAAGGAGAAGAAGGAGAAGGAAACGGAAGATACGGAAAAGAATAAGGATAGAATCTCAAACACTGCCGGAGGCGCCTCAGCAGCAACAGCTGTAACTGGCGAGAGTTAGAAGAGGAAGAGGAGGAGGCAGAGGCAGTGGCAGGTCAGCTGTGTGGGCGTGGCGCGTGCAACAGCATCGCCAATCGATGTAGGCAATAAAGCAGCGAAGCGCCGCCAGATGACGAACGAATGGTGGTGATCCTTCTACTCTCGCCATGCACATGCAGCCAAAGCAGCAGCAGCAGCACCACCACCACCACCACCACCACCAACACCGCCAAATACAACAACCACAATCAACTTGATCACCACCAGCAGCAATACCACCCACAACAGCACCAACCACAACCGCAATCGCAATCGCAACCGCATCACAGTCACAGCAGCAACAGCAGCGGCGGCGGCAGCGGCAACAGCAACAGCAGCAACAGCAACAGCAATGGCAACGTCTCCTCATCGGCATCGACGGGTGACACGGCGATACCCAGCAGCAGCTACTATAGAGCCACACACCACCTCCCACCAGCTGCACCACCAGCACCACCGCATCATCCACAGCAGCTGGCAACGCATTGGCCTAGTCAGAAGAAGTGGCAACGGGCGACGGATGCTGCAACTGCCGCCAATGCTGTGCCGAAGCCGCCGCGTTGTTATCGCTATTTGCCGTTCAACAGCCACGCCCCAAATGATGATGATGATGATGATGCTGCCGCCCACTGCCATGCCCCAAGTAGATGGACGGAGGCGGCAATGTCATCGGCGCCAATTGTATTTCGCATCTTTGCGCCACAAACGCAACGACAACTGCCACAGCAAAGACTGCCACAGACACAGACACAGTCACAGTTCACTATTAATCGGCAACGTTCCACATTTGGTGGCAACAACAACAACAACAACAACAACAACAACAGTTGTGATTATGTGCGACACGTGACACGCGTTAATTTCTACGATGTTGATACTTCGCAGGTCGAATTCGAGCCCAAAGATGATGATGACAACAACAACAACAACAACAATGACAACCATGAGGCACATGCAACAGATTGCGATACAGAAGCTATAACCAAAGAAGGTAAGTGCAACATACATGTATGTATGTGTAACTTAATTTTTGTAATTCCATTACAACCTTTTTAAGTCATATTTGTAGTTGGAAAACGTTTGATAATTTTCGAGAAATTTAAACAGATTTTTCTGAAAAACAAAAAAAAATTGTTAAGAAAATTTTTCTGTCATTATTTTTAAGTATATTTGGGAGACTTCAAAGAATAGAAATTCGGTATATCAAATCTCTAGAATTTCGAATTTAAATCTAGCTTTTGGTTTTTCAAAAAAAAAGATATGTTAAAAAAATTTTTAAGAAGAAAGAAAATTGGTTTGCAATTGATCTTTATAATGTTCAGAAGTAGATCAAGTTTAGAAATTTTTTGTTTGTTTGAAATCTCTAGAATTTTGAGTTTTAATTTTGCCCAGGGTTTTACAAAAAAAAAATGTTAAGAAAATTTTGAAGCCATTATTTTCGAGTATATTTGGAAGATTTCAAAGAATTATAAATTCAGGATATCAAATTTATAGAATGTGGAATATAAGATTGAAGTTATTATTCAATTCATAAGTTTTGCAAAAACTTTTTCAGTATTTCAGTCTATAAAGATGTAAAAAACTAACTTTTTCAAAAGTATTCCTTGAATATTTTACTATTTTCTTTCTATATAATAATTCCTTTTTTAGATTTCACTAAAGTCTGACAAAAAATCGTTTTCAAATCTTGCAAAAAATATGGTTTTCCAAAAAAAAAAGATATGTTAAGAAAATTTTGAAGCCATTATTTTCTAGAATATCTGAGACATTTCAAAGAAAAAAACAAAAAAAAAATCATATTCAGGATATCAAATTTCTAGAATTTTGAATTTAAATTTTGCTCATGGTTTTCCAAAAAAAAAGATATGTTTTGAAAATTTTGAAGCCATTATTTTCGAGTATATTTGGGGGACTTTGAAGATCAGAGACTTTGGATGTCAACGAGCACACAATAGTACTTTATGTCATACATATATATATATACATATACATATATATAGATATATTGTAAATATATATATATACATATATGTAAGAATGAGACTGTGTTTGTAGAGTTCGGAAAGTGTAGAGTTGTCAAGTTGTAGAGTTGTTAACATGTTTGGGGCATAACAAGTGCTGCCGCTGGGGACTATTCAATTATTACTTATTTTTGCATATGCGAAACGAAAAGTAAAACAACAACAACAAAACAACAATAATAATAACAATAACAATAACAATATATGTATGTATGCACTATATTGTTGCTTAATGTTGTTGTTGTTGTTGTCTTTGTTGCTGTTGTTGTCGTTTGTTAGCGTTGATTTTTAATGATTTTCGCTAACGTGGGAAATTTGTGTGCGAGTTGAAAAACATTTTCTTTGCTTTTCTTTTCATTTCTTTGCTTTTCTTTTCTTTTCTTTTGATTCGTATTTGCATTTGCATTTGCTGTGGCATTGTTGCTGTTTGCTTGTTATTTTCTAATTTGTTGCAAACAATGTTACAAGCTATGCGGCATTATTATAACTATGTATTTTTGGTATTTTTTTTATTTTTTGTATTTTTTTTATTTTTGTGTAGCGCCAAAAGGCGCCTTTGTGCTTTTGTGCTATGTTAATCACATAATTAAATCAAAATTTCAACAACTTTCTTTCAATGAGCGCCGGTGGTGTAGGAAGAAGCAGAGTAAGTGAGACAGTTCATAACGGTTCAGTTCTCTTTCTCACTCTCTTTCTCTATCTTTCTCTCTCATTCTTTGTATCTTGCTGCATATAAGTTGTGATTGTCATCAGATGTTGTACGTGTCGTATACGTAATATTTATGAATCAGAAATCAGAGATTCCGAATCTGTTTTGCAGTTTTCAACATAGGTCCCTCTCTCTCTCTCTCTCCCTCTCCCTCTCTCTCTCTCTCTCTCTTTTCTTTGTATAAATGTATGTATATTCCGTATATATTCTGTTGTGTTTTCCTTTGTCTCATGATTCAAACTGATGATTATGGATCTTTGAACATGCTGAAGGTGCGGCTCAGCAATTTCAACTCAATCTAATCGCGTCTAAAATGAGATGTTTTCGTATTTTTATAGTTTCGTGTTGAAATATTTTTTGCGAATTTCGAATTTTTGGGAAATTATTTTTGACTCGATCTTTTTAGGAATTACAGATTTATTTATTATGAAAGGAAATTCTTTTTATAATTAATTTTCTTCATATTGTATTTATTGTTTTTTTTTTTTTTTTTTTTGCACTTTTAAAAATATTCTCAATTTATTTGAAAATTGCAATTTCCTGCTTGAATTGCACTTGTACAATTTGAACTGTTTCTATGCATAACAAGTTGATGTTTGGTTATAGTTTTAGCAACAATATCGATTGAGGTCACCTCAAGATTAGCGGAGCAGACAGTCAAGTGATCTGGAGTAGGAAAAACGGCTAGGGAGGGTGGGTTGTGGCAGAGTTGCCAAGTGGGTTGACAGTCAACGTTAGCATGGCCATAATTGATACCGCAATTAGCCCAATGAGCGGCAAAACAATGCGAACATTTTATGAAATGAAAAACTACAAACAACTGACAGGTGGTGGTGGGGGAACGTGGAAGGTGGGCGTGCCACTTGAGACATGTCATCGATGCAAACGATGATTGCTGGCAAAGCTATGAGGTAACTGCAACTTAGATGCAAACCAACTCAATGGAGGCAGAATGAGAAAAGCGACTTGCAAATACTTGTCAACATCATCAACTCGTAACTAGAGTTTTGCTTTTTATTTGAGCGGTTTCTGATGAGTATTTCCCAAGATATGACCAAAAATGTGACTGAAACTGGCCCAAAATCCCCATATTCGTAAAAATGTCTTCCTTTGAACTTTGAAGTGTAATAACTCCGCCAATAATCATTCGATTTTCATCATTTTCGGATTTCTGTTAATGATTCTGATCATAGTTTAATTCTGCATTCAAAGACTTTTATTTTTGGCCGTCTAAAATTGTTCGTCTTTTTTGACCGATTTTGCATAACCGCTTGACAAAATCATCAAAAAGCGAAAATATCTTTTAACCAAATTTTTTGCTCTTATTCGATTCTAGGACTCATAACTAGCATTTTGCTTTTTATTTGAGGTCTTTCTGATGAGTATTTTCCGAGATATGGCCAAAATTGTGTCTGAAAGTCACCCAAAATCGCCTTTTTCATAAAAAAGACCTATTTGCAACCTTGAATTGCCATAACTTCGCCAAAAATCATCCGATTTTAATAAAATTTAGCATTTTGGAAATGGTTTTGATATCAGATTCATTCTGCATCAAAAGTTTCGTAAAAATTGACATTTTAAATTTTTCGACTTTTTTGACCGATTTTGCATATTAAGCCCTTAACAAAATCATGAAAAATCGAAAAATTTTCAAACCAAATTTTTTGAATTTTATTCGATTCTATGGATCATAACTAACATTTTGCTTTTTGTTTGAGGTGTTTCTGATCAGTATTTTCCGAGATATGGCCAAAACTATGTCTAAAAGTCACCCAAAATCGCCATTTTCGTAATATCGGCTTCTTTAGAACTTTGAATCGCCATAAATTTGCCAAAAATCATCCGATTTGGATGAAATTTGGCATTTTGGAAATGGTTTTGATATCAGTTTAATTCTGCATTGAAAGTTTTGTAAAAATTTGCATTTTAAGTTTTTCGACTTTTTTCACCGATTTTGCATACTAACCCCTTGACAAAATCATCAAAAATCGATCAAATTTTTAAACGAAATTTTTTGCTCCTATTCGATTCTATGGATCATAACTAACATTTTGTTTTTTATTTGAGCTGTTTCTGATGAGTATTTCCAGAGATATGCCACTAAAATGGGGCTGAAATGCTCACATGTTTAAATCTCGAAAATTCTACATATCAATTATGCTGGTCAGCGATTGTAGCCATGCGCTGTGCTTTATGATTGCCTTCATTTTTGTGAAGCGCCCATTTTCGATCTATTCTCTGATCATATCGTTCTCCCTTATAAATCTTGTCCGTAACTCTGTTTATCGTTGGGATCTATTGAAAATTCGATACTCGTACGTCTCGTGCTGTTTGTTTACTTAATTGTGATCGTCTGTTGCATTTTCGTTGCTGTTGCTGTTGCTGTTGCTGTTGCTGTTATTTATGAAGTGCTTGGCTGATCGTCTGGCAGTTGCCAATGCTGATGCAATGCGGATGTATGCACAATTGATAATGATAAACAGGGCATTCGTCGAGCGACAGAGATGGCGATATACATATATGTGCATATGCATACATATGTATGTATGTATGTATGTGTGTGTGTGTGTATGTGCTTGCAACGATGTTGAATTTGGTTTCGAATCGAAACTGACCAAGCCAATTGCGATTGCAATTGCAACCATGTTACTAAATCGCAGTTTTCTTTCGGCCCATAAACCACCTCCAACTTGCAACTTGCAACGTGCAGCGTGCAACATGCTGCTTGCAACTAGCTGCATTCAGCCAGTGCCCAGCGAGACGAGATCTTGTTTCGCTCTTGCCTGCCGAGATAAATTATATAAGCGACCTTTAATGGTCCAGCGATTTTCATGCAAACAGCCTAGACAACCGCACCAGACACATATACAGCAAGACAGAGAGACAGCAAGAGAGAGAGACAGCAAGAGAGAGAGAGAGAGAGAGACATATAGATAAACAGACAGACAGACAGTCTATAATAGTTGTAAACGAAACTCGCAAAAAGAACAGTTATCTGTTGGCCATAGCCGCACTTTAAATACGCTATTTTTCTTTTTTTTTGTATACGATGAAATTTGTTCAGATATCGCATATTTTGAAGCTATCGCAATCAATGTTATGCAAATATCGACATATCGATATTAATTGTGATAATATCGATAAATATAATTACGTTAGTAAATATTATATAATATTATATAACTATATATTATATAATTAAATTGTGAATTATCTGCAAGTACTAACAATAAGTTGTTTTTAAAATTTCTGAAAACTCAATATTTCTCAAAACTCCCACACTGAAAATAGTCGTAACCACGTTTAGAAATATTTCTTAGTGCATCTTTTTCTATCTAAAAGGTTCAGTTCTTTCAGAGTTGCTTACATTTCAGATATATGTTTATTTGTAGCTAATTTTTATTTTTTTTTTTAAATTTTAAATGTTTAAAAATATACTTAGTTATTTACAAACATTTCTTACTTTTCAATTTGTTAACAAAAATGATACGAATTTCTTAAAATCGGTTGTGTTTTTTCTTTCTGCTACCATAACCTAAAGAAAAACAAGCTCAACTTTACAGTGTATGCTAAATGGAGAATACACACACACACACACACACACATATATATGTATGTGTCATACACACACACACACACACACACACATACTCACTTATGCATTGAGTTGAGTTTTCATTCAGCGAAAAAAACAGACTTGGACACGTTTTGTCGGATGTCCGCGTGCAGCGAGCTTAGCTCAACTTGCCACAACAGTCACAAAAAGTCTGAGACACACACACACACACACACACACACACACACACACACACACACACACACACACACACACACACACACACACACACACACACACACACACACACACACATCACACACACACACACATAGTTGGACATGGGTTACGTAATTGGGCGAGCTGCCAAATGGCAACCAAATGCGGCAGGCAACACAGAGTGAAGCGCTCAACCGCTGCAACAATATATGCTGTTGCATCTTCTTCTACATACTTCTGCTGCTGCTTCTTCTTCTTCTACTTCTGCTTCTTCTACTACTTTTGCTTCTATATATGTGTGTGTGTGTGTGTATGCAAATTTAGTGTTAAATTTTATGTTTTTGTTTTTGTTTTTGTATTTGGTGCTGTTGCCACAGGTGTTGCAATGAGAACTGCGCCTGCAACAGGCCCACAACTATTGATAACTGTGTGCGACTCACTCTCACGTCCATCCGTCCGTTTGTGTGGCAAGCTGTTTGGTGCAACATGCCGCTAATGTGGCCATTTAATTACATGCATTTCAATACGAACTGGCTCAATTCACGTTGCGATTATTCCCTTCTATTTTTCCATACTCTGGTTATGCCCTATACAAAATTTAGCAAAATAGGGTATTATGAATGTGTGCAAACTTATGTACGCGAATGAAGAAATTGTGCCTAAGCATATAAAGTATATATGCACATATATTGAGAGTTGATTTCAAGAACAATAAACCAATAAAAAAAAATTTGGAAACTGGAGATCTTTGGCTACCCCAATTAGAGATCAACAGGGTATCTCAGAGTCGTGCATCGACATCAACGACAGCTGCTTTTGCCAGTCAATTTTTGTTTTTGTTTTTTTCTGCCGATTTCTGATTTATGATAATTATGGCTTTGGGGCAGCGATCGTGGCAACTTGCAACGTTTGTTGAGGCAACTGTCACTTTAACACATTTGCAAACAAGCTACGATTAAATACATATGTTATGTATGTATGTTAATATGTACAACAAATATACGGTTCTTTTCGTATACATTGTAATGATTTTGGCGACAAGTTGCACTGCAAAACGAAAGACTTAGGCAACGAACTGGCCTGAATTCAAATATGCAAAGGGTTGAAAAGTATACCATAGAAACCAAATCTATGATATGATCTATCGATAATTGATCTTTCCTGATTTTGAAATTCTGTAATTATCAGAAATTTCATTAAAAATATGGAAAAATTTCGTATTCAATTCTTTTTACAACATTTGATTCCAGAACCTGAAGTATTGAAGTTGAGGAATTCATTTTTAGTACATTTCACGAAACACAATGCTTTTAAGGCTTTTCCAATTCAATTTGCAATGATCTCAATTTATTATTATTATTATTACCGCTAAAATAGTCAAGGTTTAAGCCATTTCTCTTTTATTGAACAAGGCCAAGTGTGTTGACCCTGAATTTCTTGGCAAAAATCCAAAAAAAAAAAAGCGCATAATGTTTAAACCACAGAGAAAAAATATAGTTGAAGGTGTTGAAAAGCTTAAGTTCGGTGATTGTTTGTTTTCCTCTATCGCCTCTCGTCTCTATTCCATCGTCATCATTCTCGTTAAAAAAAAAAATATCGCTGCATACTTTGAAGCGCATTAAAAAAAGCCATAGCTTTTGCAGCGCGTAAAAGTATGCTATGTGATATTTTGCGATCAATTTTTACAAATGAATTAAAGAGCTTTCAAGTTTAATTTTTGAATTTTGTAATTTTTGAATATATGTATGTATGTATGTATGTATGTATGTATGTATGCATGTATGTATGTATGCATGTATGTATGTATATAGCATAATATATTAATAATATATTAAGAATAAATGTAAAAACCTGTGATTTTCTTGTCTGTTCAACTCGCAGAAGAGTGGGTAACGAAGCGAAAAACGGAGCTGACGACAACGAGACAAATCGAGACGCGCGTGAAGCGGCAGGTGAAGCTACAGGATGGCAAAGTGATTGAGGATTCTGGGCCCATTGTGTCCACCAACACCACCGAGGATACGGACAAACAGGAGACGGAAACGACAGAGGTCTGTTCCTTACAAATATGCTTCAATTATAGTATTGAATTATAAAATCAAAGCATAAAATTAAATTACAAATAACTTATTAATGTAAATTTGTACGAATTCAATCCTCACTTATATCGTCAATATAGAAACGTGATCTGGCGCTTCCGGATGATCTGGATGGGAAGACGCAGCTGATTGATGCGTCGGCCTTGGAAGCGGGCGCCGTCAATGAGACGCAATTGGCGCAGCTGCAGGCGGCGTTTGGTGTCGGTGATGGCGGCGGTGGGAAGCTGGTGAAACGCCTGGTGCCACGCCCCATTGATGGGCTGGTGCGTCAAGTGGATGATAAACGCATCATATCGCACGAGGAGATCAAGGATTACCATGAGACGCAGGATGTGAAGCATCTGGGCGACTTCACCGATGAGGTAAGTCTCATTCTTGATACCTTGGGGTAACTTGGGGTAACTTGGGATAACTTGGGATAATTTGGGATAACTTGGGGTAACTTGAGTAGCCAGAATGAGCTGATGAACATGCTGGTAGGTGCATGTGGAGGTGGTGCTGCAGTAGTAGCAACAGCAACAGCAAATTGCCAAGCAAAATAACTGAAAATCAATTTGGCGTGAAAGAAATAAGCCAAAAGGCAGGCAGCAAGCCAACGATAGGGGAGAAAGAGGATGAAGGAGACGAAGGCGGAGTAGTAGAAGAAAAACTCACGGCAACCCAAAGTGTGGCAAGTGGCAAAATACCCTACTAATATGTATACCCTATAATAATGTTAGGGGTAACTAAGAAGTAATGACCAAAAAAATAGGAATAAAATTGGAATTATTAGAGAATAATTGAAAAGAAACAGAAAAATATTGAAAAATATACATAAAAGCGGAAGAATTAAAACTAATAAAATATTAAATAGTAAAATGAAACGTAAATATTCCAAAAGGGAAGTTGACGAACTAAAAATTAAATTTTAAGTTAAAAATGAATGCAAAATGATCAGAAAGAAAGGAAACAAGATATTTAAAGAAACTATGTGAAATATATTGTATTTGAAATTTGTTGCAGGCAAATTCAGTTTTTGATGAGGGTGTTTTTAAGAAGTTCTTTAAAACATTGCGTTAATCAACAAAATGCCAACAAAATTGAAATAATTTTTGAAAAATTTGCAAGATTTATAGTCTTTTATTTTATTTTGTACTTTTAGAGAAGTCGAGACTTAATTAAAATTAAATTAATTAAAATGCAATTTCTTAAAGTAACTGCTGTTAAACATGGCACAGAGTAGACCAACTTGTTGTCCAGCTACACCAATACTTTTTTTTCTATAATTTTTTCTTGGCCATAACAAAGTGTGGTCAGAAAACGAGTATGCCACGATATTAGTTAGGGTATGGGCGAAGGTAGCTGGTAAACTGGGCAGCTAAACAGACAGCCAACAGGCAACCAGGCAACCAGTTAAGACGAGTTGTTGTTGTTGTTGCTTTAAAGCTTATTCGAAAGTTATTAAGGTGGTTGGAGGGAGGGAGGGGGGGTAGAGTTGTTGTTAGTTGCGGCTTCGACAGTGGTTGTGGCTGTGGCTGCATCGCTGAATGCTGTGGCTGTGGCTGCTGCTGTGGCTGTTGCCGTGTTTGAATCAGTTGCCGCTGAGCGAGCGTCGAGAGCAGACTCGTAACGAACACAAAATGGCATAAGAGCAGCAGCCGAAACAAACGAAGTTAAACTCGAAAGCAACAACAACAACAAAACATACACAAAACAGAAAGAAAGAAAGAAAGAAAGATAAAGAAAAACAAACAAACAAAACCGTATAAAGCAATAAAAAACAATTGAAACAGTTGGCAATCAAATCAAAACTCGTCGCGCGTCTCATAAACCAGATCGATGGCGATTATTGGCATTAAAACTTGGATCTTCATTTCGTTTTAATTGTAGTCTAAATCAAAAGTATTAACGGTACACTCAAACTCAAGCCATACAAATTATCGAAAAACAAACTTCCATTTTTTTTACTATTTTGTTTTGTTGTAAATTTATTTCAATTTGTTTTTACAAAATTGATGCGTAGCTTTGAAAGTATTGAATTTATAGACTAAGCGCCGATTGTGGCGCCCCCGCTTGACTGTGATTTAGTTAAGACACTAACTAGCTAAAAAACTTAGCTATAAACTAGCTAAAAACTAGCTCGCTCGCACTCGCCTCTAGACGTTGTTTTAAGCATATTATATATATTTTGTTTAAAGCTGCTAATTAAAACAAAACTTCGCGTAAAAGTGAACAAAAATTCATATATTAAAAAGAAAAATACAAATAGTGAACAAAATTCAAACAACAAAAAGGAAAAACAACAACAACAAATTTCGTAAATACACATATATATTATTTTTTTTAGTGCGTGGGTTTTAACTTAAGCGAAACTCGAGACTTTTGCCCGTTTTGGCTTAATTATCCAGGTGCGAATATGTTTATGCATCAGCTGAGTATGTTTTTTATTTATTTTTTTTTATGAATGTTATGCGAATTGTTTCATAAGTTTGCTATATATTTGCAACATTTATTTAATATATATACATATATATTTTTTCTTAAATTTTTTTTTGTTTTCGTTTTCATTGAGTTTGTTTCTTTTGATATGATTGTTTGACTTTATAATTTGGATGTCTTAGATTTGCTTCGAGTTTGTTTTTTGGGTTTTCGCGAATATTTTTTTTTTTTTTAGGGATTTTTTGTTGAATTTTTGAATCATTCTTAAGTATTAAATATGGTTTGTCTTTGTTTTTAATTTTTTTTAAATTTTTTTGTTAATTTTTTCGTCTCTTTAGGCTTTTTTAATTTTTCTTAGCTTTTTCTAGCAGTTTTTTTTGTATTCAATTTTATTTTCTAATGTTTTTTTTCCAATTTTTTTTTGAATTATTTTTTTTTTTGTAATTATTTTTTTTTTTTTGTAATTTTTTTACATTTTTTCCATGTTTTAATGTATTTTTTTGATCAGGGTTTGTTTGTGTGCTTGTAAAAATGTGTTGTTGTCTTGCTGGGAAAAGACTTAGGCAACAAACTTGCTGGGCAATCAAATGACTTAGGCAACGAACTTGGCTTGAGCTGAAGCTAAAGTTCTTGTTCTTGCTTCATGGTTATAGCAGTAATCGCAGTAGTAGCATCCCGAGTCGCAGCTTCAAGCGCCTAACTCTCTCAGCAGCTTTCAGCTCTCTCACTGTCGCTCTCTCTCTCTCTTTGCCTATGTCTCTCTCTCTCTCTCTCTCTCTCTCTCTGTGTGTGTGTCTCTCTGTGTCACTTAGCTGGCTGCAGTTGTAGGTACTTGGAGGAGCACGTCTTTTAAACCGGTAGTTGGCAATTATCCAGCAAAAGGTTATGTACCAACAGCAGCTGAGACACAGAGAGAGAGAGAGAGAGAGAGAGAGAGAGAGAAGCAGTGTGAGATAGAGAGAGTAATAGGGGGAGAGAGAGAGAGTGAGATGGGTAAAGCGAAAGAGCGCAACACCTACAGACCTGTTCTGAGCCCAGTTTAATCAATAGTCAAAGTGCGGCGCTGGCTGCTCCTGCTTTGAATTCTAGGCGTGTCTGCAGCAGGTCCATGAACCTAACTACACACACACACATACACAACAACCACACACACAACCACACATACATACAGACAGATGAACAGCCATACAGATGGGCAGACAAGACAGTTGGCGTTGCGCGTCTATGCAAAGCGAACACACACAAAAAAATATAGCATAGGTTTTCAACAGTTGTAACTAAACAGATCTTTATAGGTACATACACACATACATGCATACATACACACACACATGCATGCATACATATATATGTATATGTGTGTATGTGATGTGTGTGTAGTATGTGTATGTCTGTTGACAAGCTCCTAACTCTAGATTTATCAACTCTGTTGTAGTTTTCTTTGGGGTGGTGGAATTTTCGTATTTAAATCTTGTTGTCTGAAATTTTGTTGTACTTCTTTTCTTTTTTTTTCGTTTTTTTTTGTTTTTTTTTTTTTTTTTTGTTGTTTTTTTGTTCAACACTCGTTGCTCGCACAGCTGCAACTTGTCTAGTTCTCTGTCTGTGTGTGTGTGTGTGTTTGAAGTACTTGCTGCCTTTTTGATAAACTTGTTTGCGGCCCATGTGCTGCCCACCAGCATGGGGCAAGGCAACAAAATTTAAAAAAAAAATTAAAAAAAAAACAAAAAAAGAAAATATGTTAAACTCTAATCAGCAAATGGCAATCGGCGCGCCATGCCGGCCAACAACAGTTCATGCTACACACGCAGTGGCAGCTACGTACGTCCAGCGATTTCATGCAATACTTTTGTGGCGCGTTGGCGTTACACACACACACACACACACTGACACACACACACAAATACAAATACAAATACAATTATAATACATGGTATAATAATAATCGATAGCCATGCTAGCTGGGTGCTGAGTGCTCTGGAGGTTGAACCAACTCCCAAGGCAAACTGGTCAGAGACGTTGGCAAATGAATACGACAGAAAAACCACTAAATATATAACCATCAAGCAACGAATGCGCGCCGCTATTGACCAGGCCCAGACCCAAGTAAATGCAAAATCAAGAAACAGCCAAGAAAATTACAAAAAAAAAAAACAAAAAAAATAATAATATATAAATAAATATCGCTCCACTGCGTGTCGAATGATAAGACTGCCAGTTGCTCTGTAGTTAGCTGCTTGTTATGACACCGTGTCGTAGCTGTTAGCTAAATGAAGAGATTGAAAGTTACGGCCCGATATCTCAGTTGTAGCTACACTAACTGGTGGGGTGTGTGTGTGTGTGTGTGGGGGGGGGTTGGTGAAAAGCATAAAATATTATTGAAGCTGCGTTTTTGTTAATATATATATATTTTTTAAATTATATGTGCAATAAGTCTCAAAAAAAACTAAAGTTTGATGACAATCAGATTCATGTAAACCAAAGTTTGGCAATATTTTTGGCTAGGCAGAAATTTCTTAATAATTTTAAGGAGAGCTTAGATTATTATAGGAGGTATATAAGTTGCATTAGTTTATAATTTATATTATAAATTCTATATATTTTTCTAACATTTCTCTACAGAATGGCAAATTTAGTAATTATGTATCTATACCGTATGCTCTCTATTGGAATTACAGGGTATGCCAGTATAACCGCAATTCAGCAGCTCGCTCTCATTTCTCGTTTTTTTTCTTTTTTTCTCTTTTTTTTCTTGTTTTTTTTTTCTTTTTTTTTTTTTGGCCACTTGGCATGCTACCAACGGCAAAGCAGCTGAATTCATTTGAATAACTTCAAGCGGGCCAAGAAAACAAATCGTTACTCGAATTGAAAATTATGCCCACAGCTCATCTGTGTGAGTGTCAGTGTGTGTGTGTGTGTGTGTGTGTGTGTGTGTGTGTGTGTGTGTGTGTGTGTTGGCTCTCTTAGAGTTTCTCTATATCGAAGTCAACTACAAAACTTAACTCCATTTTAAAGCACAATCGACTTTAATTTCAAGTCAAGTTTTTGGCATTCAAACAAACTGTTTTAAATCTCTACCTCTCTCTCTCTCTCTCTCTCTCTCTCACTCTCACTCTCTCTGTCTCTGTTTTTATCGCTTGTTCTCTTTCGCTCGACCTCTCTATGTCTCTGACTAAGTTTGGCCAATGACAAATCTCTTGACAATGTCCAAGCTGTGCCCTCCGTTCAAGAGCTGCGTCATCCACAACGTCATCACGCGCTAAGAAATGATCATTATCATCATCATCATCATAATACATTGGCGCCACACTAACACCCATACACACACTCGCACACACGCACACACATATGATATATCATTGGGTTCAGTCATCAGCATTACCTTCGCCTTCTTTTCACTGATCAATCAGAGAGCTTCTCTTAAAAAGTCAAAGCCATTTTTATGCCTCATTCGTATACCCTACATATAGTCCAAGGCGTATAAGGTCTTTAAGTTGCTTTCGATGTATACATTGTATACATATAGACAACTTGATTTGCATATGAATTTCCATTCAGTTAAGTTTTACAATTGGTTTTATGGCTACCGACAATTTGTAGCGCACGCGATCAAAATCTTTAACGGAGATGATCAAAACAGTTCATTTATGTTGGTCATTGATCTGATTTTTGAAACTATGAGAGATTCGGGGGAATTTTGAAAAGGTTTAAATTCTTTGATATGAGAAACTGATCGAGTCGTAATGGAAAAAGTTGTTAAAACTGGTTAGAGAATATTGAGCGTAGTGATATTTTAAAGGGAAAAAGAAGTAGAAAATATTATGGTATGTGGATAATATTTGATAAGAATTGTGGATTCAAGTAATTGGGGAAATCAATTAAAGTAGATACAATCCGATTAAGCGACTTTGGAAGAGAATATGAGTTTTTTTTTTTAAAAAGCAATTGAAAGAAAAGAATTCGAATATCATTTTAGCAATTTTATTTAAATTATTGGCAAGGTTTAAGAAATGTCATATATCTAGTTACGATTTAAGGTGCGAATTCGGATAATATAGTAATTTAACTCTGAAAATCATACAGTTTTAAGGTAGCTATAGAATTTCAAAAATGATCAGAAATATAAAAATATAAGACGTTTTCAGGTGAATCCGACTTAAGAAACGAACTTTTGAAGTCAAAAGACTTAGGAAACGAACTTGATTTTTATGTACTCAAAAGACTTAGGAAGCGAACTTGATTTTTATGCACTCAAGCGGCTTCAAAAACGAGCTTGATTTGAAAAAGCAAAAGTTCCAGAAATTTATATAGGAAAGTAAAGAAATTCTCATACCAAAAAAAAAAAAAAAAGAGTAGAGTTGAAAAATTGCAACAAAAAGGTTTTCAAATCTTAGCAAATTATGTACATAAGTGAAGAACATTGTGCTTTGCATTCAAGTTGAAATACATAACATATATTCCAGGGTATTTCAGTTTGCTATAACTAGTTACTTTTCTTTTTTTACTTCAGTTAAAAGCCTTAAAGAAACTTAAGTTTTATGGCATTTGATTTTATTTTCTCTGATTAATTTTTTTTTCATTTTTTTTTATATTTTTTTAAATATTTTTTAAATATTTTTTTTATATATTTTTAATATATTTTTTTATATATATATTTTTTTTTTAAATTTAAGGAAAAAAAATTTGTTTATATTTTTAAAATTTTTTTTTATATATTTTTTTATACTTTTTTTTATAATTTTTTTATATTTTTATTAATATTTTTTTTATATTTTTTTATATACTTTTTTTAATTTTTTTATATTTTTTTTATATACTTTTTTTAATTTTTTTTATATTTTTTTAAAAAAATTTTTATATTTTTTTTAATTTGTTTTTTTTTTTATATTTTTTTAGATTTTTTTAAGATTTTTTTTTATAATTTTAAAAATTTTTTTTTATATTTTTCTTTTATATTTTTTTATATTTTTTTTATATTTTTTTTAGATTTTTTTTAGATTTTTTAAGATTTTTTTTAATATTTTTTTTTTACTTAATTTCGAGTATAATATAATTCGTGTTTGGTGTTCGATCGATTGAACCGAATGCAAAGCAAATGCCGTTGGCTAAAAAGGCGAAGATGCTCTAGCCAAGATGCTGGCGAGCGTGACAAGCGCTTACGAGGGTGATGGAAGGGGGGGGAGGTTGTCGGGAAGGGGAATTTCGACTGCTATTGTTTGTGGATAGCTGGCATTCAAGTTTTATTTCTGTATATACATATATTTATTTATTTCTTTTTTTTTTGTTGAATCGAAAGACGAAATGAAGATATAAAAACAAAAAAAAACACTTTCTACGCGCATTACCGTTAAACAAGGTCGCCGTAGTGTATATATATATATGTGTGTGTATGTGTGTGTGTGTGTGTCTGTGTTAGTTGAGCCAAGTAGCAACTGTGGTCAAGTGGTGAACGTGGAAGCTTCTTCATCCCATGCAGTTTAAGCTGTCCAGCGATGCGTGCATTTCGCTTGTCATCTTGGGCAAGTGTTGGCGGGCGACTCTGTTGCATGTGGCATGTGGCAAGCGACGCTGACCTTGAGGCAAGCGTGTCGCATTCTTACCGTTACAATCTTTTTTTTATTTTTTATTTTTTTGTTTAATTCAATTTTTTCTCTATGTGTTGGTTTTGCATTCCATTCGTGTTGCCACATATTGTGGTTGGTTGGTGCAGTCTTGCTCTGAATACCATGCCGCATGCCTAGACCGTTCTCTCTCTATCTCTCTCTCTCTCTGCAACCAAGTATTTCTCTGTATGTCTTGTTTGGCAATCGGGACGCATCATACCATGTCGATGATGCAACTTGATCAGCACCAGCAACACCTCCAAACGCACAACCACCATGCGGTATACCACAATCACAATCACAATCACTCCGCAATGGGGCTGTGAGAAAAGAACTTAAAGAACTTTACATAGATTCAGCTTAGAGCTGAAACTGACAACTAAAAGTGCTCTAAACGAATTTTTTTATGATAATTACAACATTACAATTTTACGAAGAAGTTTATTTCTCAAGAAATACTTATCAGAAACACCTCAAATAAATAGCTAAACGTTGTTTATGAGTAATAGATTAAATAAGGGACAAAATATTTAAGGTTTTTTGAAATTGAATGATTTTTGGCAAAGGTATGGCACTTCAAAGTTAAGAAAAACCCGATTTCACTAAAATAGAGATTTTAGCTCATTTTTAGTGATATTTTTTGCCATATCTCGGAAAATACTCATCAGAAACACCTCAAATAAAAAGCAAAATGTTAGTTATGATTTCTAGTATCATATAAGAGAAAAAAAATTTTTTTTAAAAATTGTTCAATTTTTGATGATTTAGTCAAGGGGTTAGTATGTAAAATCGGACAAAAAAGTCGAAAAATTCAAAATGTCGATTTTTACAAAACTTTTGATGCAGAATTAAACTGATATCAAAACCATTTCTAAAATGCCAAATTTCATCAAAATTGGATGATTTTTGGCAAAGTTATGGCAATTCAAAGTTCCAAAAAAGCCATTATTGCGAAAATTACGGTTTTGGGTGACTTTTAGACAGAGTTTTGGCCATATCTCGGAAAATACTCATCAGAAAGACCTCAAATAAAAAGCAAAATACTAGTTATGAGTCCTAGAATCGAATGAGAGCAAAAAATTTGGTTAAAAAAATATTTTCGATTTTTGATGATTTTGTCAAGGGGTTAGTATGTAAAATCGGACAAAAAAGTCGAAAAATTTAAAATGTCGATTTTTACAAAACTTTTGATGCAGAATTAAACTGATATCAAAACCATTTCCAAAATGCCAAATTTCATCAAAATTGGATGATTTTTGGCAAAGTTATGGCAATTCAAAGTTACAAAGAAGCCATTATTGCGAAAATTACGGCTTTAGGTGACTTTTAGATACAGTTTTGGCCATATCTCGGAAAATACTCATCAGAAACACCTCAAATAAAAAGCAAAATACTAGTTATGAGTCCTAGAATCGAATGAGAGCAAAAAATTTGGTTAAAAAATATTTTCGATTTTTGATGATTTTGTCAAGGGGTTAGTATGTAAAATCGGACAAAAAAGTCGAAAAATTTAAAATGTCGATTTTTACAAAACTTTTGATGCAGAATTAAACTGATATCAAAACCATTTCCAAAATGTCAAATTTCATCAAAATTGGATGATTTTTGGCAAAGTTATGGCACTTTAAAGTTCCAAACAAGCCGATATTACGAAAATTGTGATTTTGGGTGACTTTTAGACACAGTTTTGGCCATATCTCAGAAAATACTCGTCAGAAAGACCTCAAATAAAAAGCAAAATGCTAGTTATGAGTCCTAGAATCGAATGAGAGCAAAAAATTTGGTTAAAAAATATTTTCGATTTTTGATGATTTTGTCAAGGGGTTAGTAGGCAAAATCGGTCAAAAAAGTCGAAAAATTTAAAATGTCAATTTATACAAAACTTTTGATGCAGAATTAAATTGATATCAAAA
Organism: Drosophila quadrilineata; assembly: GCA_018150725.1. Classification (NCBI taxonomy): domain Eukaryota; kingdom Metazoa; phylum Arthropoda; class Insecta; order Diptera; family Drosophilidae; genus Drosophila; species Drosophila quadrilineata. Next base: position 26,287,043 of record JAECWN010000432.1, on the reverse strand, counting down.
CCATTTCCAAAATGCCAAATTTCATCAGAATCGGATGATTTTTGGCGAAGTTATGGGAATTTAAAGTTCCAAACAAGCCCATATTACGAAAATGGTGATTCTGGGTGACTTTTAGACACATTTTTGACCATATCTCGGAAAATACTCATCAGAAAGACCTCAAATAAAAAGCAAAATACTAGTTATGAGTCCTAGAATCGAATGAGAGCAAAAAATTTGGTTAAAAAATATTTTCGATTTTTGATGATTTTGTCAGTATGTAAAATCGGACAAAAAAGTCGAAAAATTTAAAATGTCGATTTTTACAAAACTTTTGATGCAGAATTAAACTGATATCAAAACCATTTCCAAAATGCCAAATTTCATCAAAATTGGATGATTTTTGGCAAAGTTATGGCAATTCAAAGTTACAAAGAAGCCATTATTGCGAAAATTACGGCTTTAGGTGACTTTTAGATACAGTTTTGGCCATATCTCGGAAAATACTCATCAGAAACACCTCAAATAAAAAGCAAAATACTAGTTATGAGTCCTAGAATCGAATGAGAGCAAAAAATTTGGTTAAAAAATATTTTCGATTTTTGATGATTTTGTCAAGGGGTTAGTATGTAAAATCGGACAAAAAAGTCGAAAAATTTAAAATGTCGATTTTTACAAAACTTTTGATGCAGAATTAAACTGATATCGAAACCATTTCCAAAATGCCAAATTTGATCAAAATTGGATGATTTTTGGCGAAGTTATGGCGATTCAAAGTTCCAAACAAGCCCATATTACGAAAATGGTGATATTGGATGACTTTTAGACAGAGTTTTGGCCATATATCGGAAAATACTCGTCAAAAACATCTAAAATAAAAAGCAAAATGCTAGTTATGAGTCCTAGAATCGAATGAGAGCAAAAAATTTGGTTAAAAAATATTTTCGATTTTTGATGATTTTGTCAAGGGGTTAGTATGTAAAATCGGACAAAAAAGTCGAAAAATTTAAAATGTCGATTTTTACAAAACTTTTGATGCAGAATTAAACTGATATCAAAACCATTTCCAAAATGCCAAATTTCATCAAAATTGGATGATTTTTGGCGAAGTTATGGCAATTCAAAGTTCCAAAAAAGCCATTATTGCGAAAATTACGGTTTTGGGTGACTTTTAGACAGAGTTTTGGCCATATCTCGGAAAATACTCATCAGAAAGACCTCAAATAAAAAGCAAAATACTAGTTATGAGTCCTAGAATCGAATGAGAGCAAAAAATTTGGTTAAAAAATATTTTCGATTTTTGATGATTTTGTCAAGGGGTTAGTATGTAAAATCGGACAAAAAAGTCGAAAAATTTAAAATGTCCCTTTTTACAAAACTTTTGATGCAGAATTAAACTGATATCGAAACCATTTCCAAAATGCCAAATATCATCAAAGTCGGATGATTTTTGGCAAAGTTATGCCACTTCAAAGTTTACAGGCAGGGGTTTTTGTTTTATGTATGATTAGGTATGTTTTTTAAGGATGTTGCCTTTTCAGTATTATTCCTTCAATTACTGCTTAATTTTCGATCCAGAATGTATATTAAGTAGCTCCTTAGTTATATCATAACCCAGATTAGTGTCCGTTAATGAACCTTTCTAACTCGACATATTTTTGACAGACCTATGTGAAGGCTGTGCGTGATCGTGTTGAGAATCTGGAGGCTGTGCTCTGCTCACCCGAGAGTCAACAGCAATTGGTGGCGCTTGGACCGCAGCTGGTGGCGACAACAAGTCGTTCCCGCAAGACCATCGATTCGGAGGATACGCAAAAACGCTGTCTGGCCCAGGAGGACGGCACATTGGTAACTGAGAGCAAACGGACCACGGAGCACGAGCTTATACTTGACGGTGACGAGCCACTGGACGCTGGGCATGATAGGGGAGGTCTGCTGACAACGGCGACGACGACGACGACAGCGGCAGCGAATCAACGATACTTTAAGCAACGGGACGAGCAGCATGTGGATGTGGTAGATCGGGAGGGCAAAGTGGTGGCAACCGAGATGCGATACGCTGCGGAAACGACGCAAATGGAGAAGGATGGTTCGCTGGAGCGACCCGGCGATTGGGATAGCCTGTCCGATCGCATGCGGAAGCTGCGACGTACGCAGCAACAGCAGCAGCAGAAGGGTGAGTCCTAATCGAGGTCATCAATCGTAACTCTCACTTTCTTACACTCTCGCTTTCTTCGTCTGGTAGAGGTGGCGTTGCTGGCGGATCGCAAGGATGCATTGACCAAACGACCCTTGGACTTTGATCGCGAGGAGGAGACACGCAAGGGCGAGACCATGAAATGGCTGGAATCGCATTTTGGCAGCGAATCGACCGCATCAAATGATTCGCGTGATGTGGACGATGTCAATGTGGATGCCGACCTGGAGCCCACCAAGAAGAGCTACTTCAATGTGACCATCAAATCGCAGAGTCAATTGCAACAGCCGCTGACCGTAGGTGGCGCCGGCGCCACCGCCGCCACCCAAACGTTGCCGCGCAGCGCGGACAGGGAGCGGTTAGGGGTACCGGAGCGTTTGCCCAGCAGCACGCTGGACCGCAAGGCAGGCGCGACCTCAGCTGGGCGTGGCAAATACTATCAAGGCATCTCGAATTGGGCGGATCGTCAGGAGGCGCCCGTCAATCATTTCTCGTCGCAGGCATTTCGCGAGGACCTCCAGGAGACGATACGCCGCAATGGCCTCAAGAAGAAGCATCAGCAGCAGCAGCAGCAGCAGCAGCAAGGACAGGTTCAATCGCTGTCGCCGGCACAACATCCGCCGGGAAACGTACAACAGTTGATGGGCGAACCGCATCCGCATGACAGCAGCTATGTGAGCCGCGAGGACATCATACAGCAGAAGCGTCAGAGTCTATCGTCGCAGTTTCTGGCACGTTCAACGCGCGGTTCACGCGACGCCCTCAATGATTTGGATGCCATACCAGCACCGCAGTCGGCACGCGCCGTTGCCACGCCTCTGATGCGCACCAATGGCGTATCACCATATCACGGACATGCACACCCACATCCACACCCACACGCACACGCACACACGCCCGCACGCATCGACGAACAGAAGCGTCTCTCGTATGCCCATGGACGCAGCAGCAGCAGTGGTGGAGGCGGTGGTGGTGGTGGCGGCGGTGGAGGTGTTATTCTGAATGGTGGTCAGCAAACGGCACGCGATACCGGCAGCAATCTCGGCGCACCCGCACGCCCCACAGTACCGCAACGACGTCGTGCCATCGAAAAGAAGCTGGTCGAGCACACACATTCCCACAGTCCTGCACAGCATGCCCAGAAGTTGCCCGTTGCTGCTGCAGCAGCGGAACCGCCGCCGGATTACTCGCCACCGCCACGTAGTCGCAGTCGCTCCTCATCGCCGCAGGTTGACTATGTGGTGCAGCGTGCGCCGCGTCAACAGCAGCAGCAGCAACAGCAGCACCAGCAGCAACCGCAACCACCGCTTGGGGGTATAATGACACTGAATCGCAAGCAGCAGCAACGGACGCGTTTTGCGCCCACGTCCAGCATTAATGGGGGCACGCTGCGTCCAAATGCGAATGCCTCGGCCTCCACATCGAATCTATCGAGTAAATCCGCAAGCAAAATGGGACAGGTGATTGGCAATTCGTTGAGGAAACTGGTTAGCAAAATACGTTCGGCGAGCGCGGAGCGTAAGTTTCGGATGAAGACCGCCGCCAGCTTGAAATCTCGCGAGCAATCGCCCAGTGCCGGCACCACCTCAGCTCCCATCACCACCTACCAGCAATACAATGTGATCGATGGGCACATCGGGAATGGCAATGGAAATCTGAGCAATGAATCGGATGCCTCACTAAGCGATGCGCAGCGACGTCGTCAGCCACTCAAAGCGGAACCGCAGTTGAGTCAGCAATTGAATGGGAATTCGCGTGCCTTGAAACGTGGCGAGTCCGTGGTGGAGCCGGAGCCGCGCCAACGTTACTATCTGGGCGAGGATCCCTATTCGAGCACGCTCTACGGCAAGGAGAATATCTATGAACGGCATGGGCAGGCGCAGGCGCAGGCAACGCGATTGCGTCAACGCTCTACGGAGCCACGCGGTTACGAGCCGGAATACGATGAGGATGAGGATTACTATGAGGCACGCGGCAACGCAATGCCACCCAGTACAACCCATACGCTGGGACGCTACCAGAAGCATAGTCAACGGTTTAGCGGCTCCACGCCGAATTTGCATGTCCAGCAGGATTATCGGTCGGCGCAGACCCTACCGCGGAAACTACACGAGACGCAGTATCGACCCCAGCCGCAACCGCAGCAGCAGCAACAGCAACAGCAGTCGAGAAGCAACTACCAACAGCAGCAGCAACGTGCGCTGTACGGTAGCAGGCAAACCATCATGATGATGCCGGAGCAACCGTCGCCACCATCGCAACCGCAACCGCAAGCGCAACCTTCGTTGCAATCGCAATCGCAGCTGGGACCCGCTAAACCGGCACGGACCTATGCCAAGGTATTGAATCGCAGCAAGAGTTTCAATGTGCATGGCATGAATGGCAGCAACGATCCTAGTCCCATTTACATAGAGAAACTGACGCGCAACAATTACGGGCAACAGGCGCAGCAACCGCATCAACCTCTGCCGGGTTATGCCAACAATCTTGCGTATAAATCCAATCCGCATCTATATAGCGGCAAGGATAATTCATTGAAGAGCGGCCTCAAGAGTCCATCGATTGTGAATCTCATTAGTCGCAGTCAAAAGGATTTGACCAAAATCCCTGCCAACGAACTAGATGACGACCTCTACCCTCCTCCGGCTGCTGCTGCCATGGATGAGAAGAAACAGATATATTTGCGTGGCCTGCATCAGCAGGCGCCGGATCTATATCGGGTCATACATGGCAATGATGACGACTACAACAATCGAGCCATGCAAATCTCCCACAACAACAACAACAACAACCATCATCACCATCCCCAGCATCACAATGGCATCCAAAGCAAGCACACCTTGCAGGCCAAGTATTCGCTGGACTCACGATCACCGCCAACGGTGGAGCTGAACAAGGATACGGCGAGTATTGTGCGGCGCAGTAGTGCCAGCTATGAGAGTCAACAGCAGCTACAGAATTTGCAATCCCAGCCACATCATGTGCAGCATCAGCATCAGCATTTGCGACGCGGTTCCGGCGCCACCATCATTGAGCTGCGCAATCGCAAGTGATGATCACCGACCTCACCACGCCACTCCCCCATCTTACACTCCCCCGTCAACAAAAAAGGCCCATCTATCCCAATATCGTAGAGAACTACACTATCGCCAACCTGTTTACACTACTTCACACTTGGACCTCTTTTCTGCCTTTTTTTTCCTTTTTTTTTCTTTTATCCTTTTTTTTCCTTTTTTCCCTTTTTTTCCTTTTTTTTCCTTTTTTTTCCTTTTTTTTTCTCCTTTTTTTTCTCCCTTTTTTTAATTTTTTTGTCAATCAACCTATTTTTTGAGGTTGTGGAATCTATAAAATCAAATACTGTGAAAAATAGTATACTGCTTGTGATTCGACAGGTAGAATTTCGATAGAACATTAAAAAGGTCCACTCAAGTGCTTGCACATTTTTCGCTCAGTGTAAAACAAAACCGCATGCTTCTTTAAATTACTTCTGTTTTGTCATGGTATTAGTGATTTGCACATCCATAAGACCTTCTTCGGCACCTCTTTTGTAGATCACACAGACTCACTGTCCCCTCTGGTTTTTTCCCACTTTTTTCGTCTTTAAACTTTTATTTTGTTGAAATACACATTTTCTTAGGATGTCATTTTCAACTTTTTGTTAGCCCTCTTATGTATTCTCTTAGTTTTTGGTTTCCCTAGAGTTTTTGCTTTTTTTTTCTCGCATTCATCACTTGACTTTTTAAGCTGAGCTTCTTTCAAAGTTGTCTTCTTCTCTGAGACTCTCTCTTTATCTCTTGCCTCCCAGAGGTCCGCTTTCTCGTATGTCTTTCTCTGCCTTTTCCCTGGAATACCCTTGACTTTCTGCACCTCTATTCGGCTTTAGTTTCATTTGACTCGCAGCAAATATAAATGAAAGGCCCCCCGAGTTCGTATGTATATGTACATATATTTCGTTCTTGCTGCCACATGCCACATGCCACACACGACACTCCCCCCCCAAACACACACACATAAAACAGAAAGACACATATTTCTTTTGTTTAAATTTAATGGAAAAAAAAAAAAATTTTTTTTTGTTTTTTTTTATACTAATTTGTAACGTTTGTTGTATAGTTAAACTAACTGATTAATTAATACATTAAAATTAATTTTAAAATAAATTAATTAATAACTAAAATCATGCTAATAATTAATTTACTGTAATTAACTTTAATTAAAACAAGACAAAATTTGTGAAACCTGAGAAAAACAATAATGTTGAAAAGAATAGAAAACAAAATAATCATAATTATGCAATAATTTCAAAATAATTAATTAATTAATTGCGCTTTACACAATTTTCAAAAACTAAAAGAGAAGACAAACAAAAAAACACATTTTTCAAAAATATTAATCGAAAACAACAAATTAAAGTGCCAAAATAAATAATGCAAAATAAAAATGAAATAGTAAAAATTAAAAAATTTTATATATATGGGAAAAAATGAAAAAAAAAAAACAAATTGGAAATGTTTAGAAAAATTTTTCAAGTGTATGCTGGACTCTCAGCTCGTAAAAAATACACTGAAAACTATTATAAGTGTCCTACAGGCGAATCTAAGCGCCTATATAGTATATATATAGCTGTTACTTTGTATATTTGTTGATCGAAACAGGTTAAGTTAGGATCATCACAATTTTTAGAAACTTTATGTAGCATACTAATTAATTTAAAACTATATTTTATATGTGAGTTTGTTGTAACTAATTACTTGTCACAGTTACAATGCTAATAATTTTGGACCGCACTGTTCTATTGCTGTACTGTTATACTGTTATACTGACTCACCTTGAAATACCTCGCACTCTTGATATGATATGATATGCTCTACTGCGCATATCTCTCAGTTAGCGATGTTGATAGTATCGTAACTCCCTAGAAATAGGTAGGTTCTATGAACGACCTTAAATAATTGTAACTAAGGTTCTACTTTATATATGATAGACCTACTTAATTGGCATAACAATTAATGTTCATTCTAGAAGAGTTCTTCTTAACCTTCTTCTTCATTCTCCATCATTCCTTGGTAGATCCTTTAAGAACCCAGAACTATGTCAGGGTCATAGTCTGCTCAGAGATCCGTTTCATGCACAGGGTATGTTGCAGTCGATCATGTTAGTGGTCCGCTTTCGGAAATAATTTCAGTCAGCATGTTTACGTGGTATGTTGAAGTCGTTCAACTGCCGCCTCAGCTAATATGTTGTAAAATAATCTATGTCATAATTGTTGAAATATTGTAACCTACAGAATATAGATATTCATATAGAGTCCAAGCTTAAAGTCAGGACAAGTGACGGAACAAATTCCGCTTAATGGCCTATTAACTTGGCTATATGTACAAACATATAGATATCTGTATCTGTAAGTCTATATATAAGGCTAGTTAATTATGTGGAGTGTTAGTAGTCAGTAGACATGTCATTCATGTGGATGATGCATTTGATCTTGTTGTTGTTGTACGTTGGTCAAGCCATTGGCGCGACGCAGCATTCCCTGCTCGATGGCATCTCTTGGCAGGCGCTGAGCGCGGGCAATGCCAGTTCCGAGTGTGAGGATCAGCTGATGGCTTTGCACGTAGCCTGGCAACAAGGCGCCGGATGGGCACTTAAGGGTAAGTGTGACCTACTGGCATACCTTGACGGAGAACAGTGGCGGTTACTCCTTAGCATCTCTTGACGGAGGTTGCTTAGTGGGGATCCCTTGGCAACCCTTGACGGATAACCTTGCCGAGGATTCCTTGTCATTTTATGACGGAGGTTCCTTAGCGGGGATCCATTGGCAATCCTTGACGTTCCTTAGCGGGGATCCCTTAGCATCTCTTGACGAAGCTTCTCTGCCGTGGATTCCTTGGCATTTATTGACTGATGTTCCTTAGCGGGGATCCATTGGCAACCCTTGACGTTCCTTACCGGGGATACATTGGCAACCCTTGACGTTCCTTACCGGGGATCCATTGGCAACCCTTGACGGAGAACCGTGCCGGGGACTCCTTAGCATTTCTTGACTAAGGTTCTTTGGCGGGGATCCCTTGGGAACCCTTAGCGGATAACCTTGCCATGGATTCCTTGGCATTTATTGACGGATGTTCCTTAGCGGGGATCCCTTGGGAACCCTTGACGTATAACCTTCCCGAGGATTCCTTAGCGAGGATTCTTTAGCATTCCCTTGACATATATGTACATATAGGTACATCTTTCAGCTTTCGATGCGTCTGGCAGTGGCTATCAGGACTTCATGCTAGGCACTGGACATTGGCTGGGCAATGCCCACACCTGTCGTGCGGTCAACGAGGCTGTACTCCGCTACTACACACTCCAACAGGATGAGTTGCTGAATCATCTGGCACCATTCCCCTTCTCGTATCGAGTGGCATATGTACGTGTCGAATCCGAGTGGAAATTGCGTCTGGAACCTCAACTGGTGTCCATGTTGCATATTGGACTGTGCGTGCCGCACAGTTGTCAACCACCGGAGCTGGAACAGCTGTTGCGACAAGTCCTTGCCGCCGATGCCATGCGTTACGAGCAGCTGGAAATGCAACTACAATTGGCGTACACCAAGGATCCGCAAGAGAGTGGCCAAATCCTACATAGCTGGGCCTTCATCGCACTCTGCGCTGTGTTGGGCAGTGTGACGCTACTAACAATCCTCGCGAGCAGCGGTTCATCGCAATCCCGGTTCATTGCCTGCTTCGATATGCACAGCAATTGGCAGCGTCTCAACGGAAACATTGCTTCCGCCAAGGATGAGATCGGCGTCATCAAAGGATTGAGGGTGGTGGCCGCCATTGCACTGCTGATTGTACATGTGGTTTACTATCCGCAGCGTCTGATCAATCTGTCCGCGAACCTGGCCAACTTGGTGTCCAGGTTCTTTATGCACAATGGATACATGATAGCCTCACTGGAGGTCTTCTTCACCATCAGGTGAGACCTACAAGGGGCAGACCCACAGTCGGTCTATGTATAACAAGGTTTCGTTTCAGCGGTTTCCTTTGTGCCCACAGTTTAGTGCGGAATGCGCCACTGCAGCAGCAATTGGCCGAGGAACCGCTGCGGAGTAATGTAGGTTTTGTGTGGCGGCAGGCACTGCATCGGTATCTGCGTCTGGTGCCGCTGGAGTGTGTGCTTATACCGATCTTTATGGTTAGTCTCGGTCACATGCGGGATTCATCGGTCTTCCACATGGTGGAACCGGTGGTGGAGCAGTGCGAGCAATATTGGTGGCGCAATCTGCTGCTCATACAGAACTTCTATGCGGCGGACATGTGCATCAATTGGAGCTGGTATCTGTCGGTGGATATGCATCTCCATCTGGCCGCCATGTTGCTCTTTGTGCTCTACACCAGGTAATCCTCTGCGGCTGTTCCTCCTCAATCTGGCTGTAACTGTCCGCTCTGCAGGCATCCCCGTTTGGTGCGTCGCCTGGTAGTCGTCCTGGTCCTGGTCAACTACGTGTATACGGTCACCATGCTGATGGTATTGGGGGTGGAGCGACAGTTTGGATCGGTTCACAATGTGATGCCTGTACTGTACTTCAATTCGTGGCCACGTAGCCTGACCTACATGATAGGGGGCATCTATGGTCATGCCATGGCCTTGGGTTGGCGTTCCCCCTTGGATGCCGTGTTTCCCAATCGTCCGGCGAAACTGTTGCTCACCGGCGCCATTTTGTGGCTGTTTGGTCAGATGCTCACCGATCATCCGGTGGGAAATTTGGTGGTGGCCTGCGCCTTTATGACGATGCGCGTTGTGGTCTCCGGCTGCACCGCGGAACTGATCTTTAGGAGCTACAATCTGGAGTCGCGTAGCGTCTTCATGCGTTGCGTTGTTGGTTGCCTGCAATCGAAATATTTTGATTTCCCAAGTCGTCTGACATTTTCATTTTATCTCATCAATGCATTGGTCACCATCTATATACATTTGTCCTTCAGTTCAACGCTTCCCACGGATTTGACCGTTATGGTAAGTTCTTACGTTATTTCGATGTTACGTATGCCGTAGTGGCTAACGGTTACTTTTCGCTGCAGTTTATTCTTCTGCTAGCGTGTGGCATGATTTCCTATGTATTGTCTATTCCCATGACGCTCTTCCTTGAAATGCCTTTAACACGTTTGGCCAGTGTATGCGTCAACACGAAACATTTGAAAAGCAAAGCAAAATAAATTCACATATTTGTAAATTATAAAAGTTACATTTTGGCGGCTTACGTAGTCTCAATATGCGCATACGCTGTTCTGAGTTGCGTGCTGAGCGCATTGTTGCGTTGTGTCATCGATAAGTCTCAAAATAAATCGGTTGTTCATTTAAATGTAAATATACAATTATTTTAAGTATTTTTTAATTCTTTATTAATTTAATATTTTTTGTTGTATTTGGTAAAGTAATTATAATTACAGTCATAGTTTTGCTCTATTTTGCGTTGCATGTGGGCCCAACTGTTGCGCTCACGCTCCACTATCGATATATAACATATGTTCCGTGACATATCGATAACGTGTGCAGAGCAAGGAAATTGATAGTATCGATAGGAACACACACTGTTTTCCCCGATACGCATAGCAAATAAATAAAATGTAATATATTTATAAATAAACGTAGTTTAGCTAAATTATTATTAAATTAAAGACACACACACAACGCAATAATGACGTCACGCAATCTAACCGAGGTGTTCGTCATCATGCGCAACAATGCCAGCAAAAATCGAAATCATTATGATGAAAGGGTATGTGAAAAGAAAAAACAAAAACAGACAAAAACATATGGTAAATTGTTTGATGTTAATGTTATTTATAAATGATACAATGTTTTGGTAGCGTGGCAGCGACTCGGAGCGTCTGCTTAAGCATTCGGTGCGCGAAGCCGAAGAAGGGCTCGAGATGCAGGACGACTACGGCACGCCACCAGTTTGGCTGGACAAATTCGAGGAGGCGCAATATACGATGTCCAAGTAAGTTTGGGGATGTTCCCATCATGGAGATATATACATATGTACATGATGTATGTTTGTAGAATAAAACCGAAACTGGATGAGCTGGGCTCACTGCATGCGCGGCATCTGCTCCGACCCACATTCGATGATGATGACCAAAGGGACGATGAGTCCGAGATCGAGATGCTTAGCCAGGTGGTGGCCAAGCTGATAGCGAGCACCCATCGTCACATACAGTGTGTCCGGTCCAGTCTCGGTGTGGGCAGCAAAGTGGAGCAGCGTCTCACCGCCAATGCCGTTGAATGCGCCCTCCTCCAGCTCCAGGATCTGACGCTGAAGTTCCGCAACAGTCAGAATGCGTATCTGCTGCAGTTGAACTCTCGAGAGGAACGCTCCCAGAAGTACTTCGATCACAATGAGTTCACCAATGTGGAGCTGGGCGGTGATCCGCAGAACGGCATGGACTTCGCCACCACCAACTTTGTGGACACCTTTGATAATTTCCTGCAGCCGACGTCCACGGCAACGCATCCGAATGCGGCGTATCTGTTCGAGGATGATGACCAGCAGATTGATGATCATTTCAAGAAACCGGTGGCGAATCGCATGACACAGCAGCAGCTGTTGCTCTTCGAGGAGGAGAACACACGTCTCGCCCAGCATCGGGAGGCGGAGGTGACGAAAATTGTCAAGTCCATCTATGATCTCAACGACATCTTCAAGGATCTGGGGCACATGGTGCACGAGCAGGGCACCATCATGGATCGCATCGATTACAATGTCGAACAGACGCAGACCCGTGTCTCTGAGGGATTGCGTCAGCTGCATCGCGCCGAGATGTATCAGCGCAAGAATCGCAAGATGTGCATCATACTCGTCCTGGCCGCCGTCACCCTCTTCATGCTGCTGCTGCTCATCGCCACCAAGCTGTAGGTGAATCCTCTCCAGCTTACACTATTCCATTGTCTATCGTTGCTGTGTATCATTTTTAATTGTTTCCCTTACCCCTCCCCCCAAATAATAATAATTATATATGTATGTAAATGTTTGAAATCCCACGAAGATTCCTTCTCTGTGACCTGTTGGAAAAGGCCAAAAAGGGTATTTGAAATTCGTCTCTTTTGTGTTTCTGTTTTTTTTTATTAAATTTAATTAATTTATATATGTGTATGTATATAAAGATAGATAGATAGATTTATATAAGATTGGTTGTCCCCCGTTTAGTCCCCAAAGGATCACAGCCATGGATCAGAACAGATCTCACATGCGCTCCGAGAGGCGCGTGGCAACCGCACGCAGATTGCCATAAACTTTGCCGGGCGGGGAGCCGAGGATCAGATTGCAGATGGCGCGACGTGCCAACTGAATGTTCTGGTAGCTGCCCAGGATGTGGATTTTGGTGTCGGCGAGCACGATGCGAGTCTTGGTGACGTTCTCGATGGTGAACTTGATGCGACCACCCTTGCCGGCCAAGCGACCGATGGCACGCGATTGATGGTCACCGCGCAGCGTCTTCACATCCTTGATCTCGAACGATTCGATGAAGAGATCCTCGAGTCGGAGCAGTGCCAATGCGTCGTCCACCTCGAAGCCGCAGAGGAAGGCCTTGACAAAGTCGGCGCCCTTCTGCAGATTGGATATGTCCGGCGTCTCGGGGCCGATGCGCAGCTCCACTTGCCGTGCCTTCATATTGAAGCGTATCTGTAGCTTCATGTGCTCCACTACCGGCGTGAAGATCTTCATCCAGTTCTCCTTGAGGGCGGTGTAGCGATGTGGCGGCACCGACATCTTGCGCAGCTCGCTGCGTATCCGCTTGGCCCGAGGAGGCGCCTGTCCTGCCCCCGCACGTTGTTTACCTTCGATGCCGGTGGCCGTATCCACTTGCATTTCGACATCTTCCTGGACATCGGCGTTGGCACTGCGCTTCTTGGCCTTTTTGTTAATCACAATATCGTCCACGTCTATATTTCTGACCTCCATATTGAGCAGAGTATTCTATTCCTTGGATAAATGCGTCGTTTATTATTTTTGCTCTCCACGTGCGATACTTTGCTGTGCAGGGTTGCAATTGCGAGCGGCTTATCGAAATATCAGCTGTGGTGGCTGGTTGCTGTAGCAGTCAGCTTTTGAGTGTACCATATATCGGCCTGCCAGCTATCGATTACGATTACAATTAACAGTTATATTTGGCGCGAACGTGACTAGTGCAACTTTTTTTTTCATTTTTGTTAAGTGATTAATTAAAGTGCATATATAAAGTCTGTGAATGGTGCATTGTGTTGCCAATTTGTGCGGGTAAGTGCTATTCTATTTATATTTACTGTGGCAATGTTTGCAACAATGATTTTCACTGTTTTTTGAGTGGTCAGTGTGGGTCAATTGACTGGGGTGGTGGGGGAAGCACTGTTTGCTTGTCGAAATATCTGCAAGTTTTGACACTCTCAAAATGAACTTTACTGATGCTATCTAATACTATACTTATTGTGCATGATGCCCAAATGGTCTGTTGCACCACTTCTCCTTGCCGCTTATTGTGCACCAAAATGCAAATGATAATGATGATGGTCCGCTGAGAGCGTCAAGCCTGCCAAACACGGCTGCCATTTTGAGAATTGCCAAACACAAGCGACACCTATGTGCAGGTTTCTGCACTTACAGCATGTATGTATACATCTATGCATGTGTGCTTGTGTGTTGTGCTGTGCATTTTTATCAGTGCTGCCAGATTGGCTTTAAATTTAGTGATGATCGTTTTAGCTATAGTTCGTTGTTTTTAGCTACTGCTTGTTGATTTACCTAGCTAGTTAGCTATAGACTGATTTTTAATTCATTTTTATAGCTAATATTGTGTAAATTGACTTACTACATGCTTTATTGTGTACATTTTTATTAATGTTGCTAAATTATATATGTACATATATGTTTAGTGTTGACCTGTTTAGCTATAATAAGCATTTTTGTTTTTAAATTAGTTTTTTTTTGTGGTTTTCCCTAGTTACTTATCCACAGAGGGGGTTTTATTTCTGTTTTATTTTTGATGGCATTTTATTCGCAGCTAATTATTGTTCTAAAAACAGCTATGAAGTCCAACTCAGCTGCAGTTTTTAGCTTTTTTTTTTTTTGTTTGCAGGTTTTTGGGCGCAAAATTTTAAATACAAATTGCTGCACAAATGCCTGTTGCAATTTGATCGCTCGCTAGGGTGTGTGTTGTGTGTGTGTGCAAGAGCAAAGGGGCGTGTCCGGTTTTTGGTTTTAGCCATAGCCGTAGCCGTTGCCGTTGCCGCAGTGTCTTTTTAGTCTATTGGCAACTGATTAGCATTTAAATTAAAATGTCGCAAAGTGGCCTTAACAAAATGTTGCTTGCCTCGCTTCAGAGAGCGAAAACTCGTTCAATGTGCCTCTCTCTCTGTCTCTCTATATATATACATACAGATGTATATATGTCTGTCTCTATCTATATACCTACATAAATATATACCTCTCTCGCTCTCTGTGTGTGGCAGCTTATTGTCTCTGGTGTCACCTGTTTATGCTGCATGCACTGAGATTGGCTTGGCTTGAGTTGCAATTGCCTTTGTGCAGCAACCATTATCAATATGTATGTGTGTGTCAGTGTGTGTGTGTGTGCGGCATTGCGTATGCGGGGCTGCCGGTTTGCGTTGTTTGCCGCTTTTGCGCTGCTGCCGCACTTCAAAGCGTAGCTTAATTATGAAAATTAATTGTATTCGAATGAATAATGTTAATTGATTTTTCTGCCAACTTCCCTCTCCCCAACCGCGATTTCTCTATCTCAATCACTGCTCACCTGTTGAGAATGCTGAACTCACGCGTCGCTTACTATTTGCCACCATTGCCGTCGCACCGCAAATGTTGCCGTCCTGCCGTTTCTGCCCCTCTCTCACTCCCACTCCCCTTCCCTCTCCCTCTCCCTCTCCGCTTTGCGCTCGTCTCGTATTTCACCAATTAATTAGTCCATTTCATTGTTGTGCCAGAGAAACGAAACAATGCAAAAGCAAAATCAAGTACACATAGCATTACATGCTGCTTCTTTCAACTCTCCCACTCTCTTTATTGTCCGTGTATATGCCTATATCTCTATGGCTACTCTCTTCTCTCTCTCTCTCTTGCGCCCCCCTGTTTCTCATTCATCCATTCGGCAATTCATTCACCCACCAAACAGTTCGCTGTTATTGCAATTGAGATAGTTAAGCACTCAGTCACGTAATTCATTTGCATTGAGCGCGTGGTCAACTCTCGATATCCCTCAGCGTGCCATCATCATCAGCAGCAGCAGCAGGAGCAGCAGCAGGAGCAGGAGCAACTGAAGCGGGATCGCAGCTTCAACTCCCACAAGGCCAGAAACGCGCTGAGGGAGAGATAAAGATGAAGGGAGAGAAGCTGATAGAGCTGGTGGCTAGAAAGAGAGCAGAGTGAGGCTCGAAGGGATGGTGGGGAGCGTAAAAGCGGGAGAGGATGATAGTGAGAGGAATATAGGGAAATATATAGAAGTATTGGAAGATTTACGTAATATTAGAGTAGGTGTGGAAGAGAGAAGCATAGATGATATAGCTAGTAGAGATAAAAAATATATATTTATATATATGTTGAGATCTAGAAAAATATAGGGATCTGGAGAATATACATACATATATAGCGGTTTAGGGAGATCTATATAAATTATTATGAATTATAGTGGATTCGAAAGTTTGATTATATAGAATGAAAAGATAAGATATCGTTACAAAAAATATAACTATAGAGCGATCTAGAAATGGAGCAATACGGAGAGGATTTTGGTTTATCTATTACGTGTATATTTGATAGTAAAAGTGCCTTCATTTCTTTCTCTCTCTCTTCTCTGTACACCTTTTTCGCAGATTTTCGCTTAATTTCTGAAATTTCAACTTGAATTTTTCAAGAAGTTTCTGCGAACACTTCAATTGCTCATCATGAAATTGATTCACTTGCAATATATAATATATTATGCATACATACATATATACTTACAGATGTATGTATATGTTTTTACTCTCGATAGAGTATTTGTATTACGACAAGTAAAAACTCCATAATTCATGCGGTTGAAGAGCCATCAAAGTTTGACTCATAAGGGCAAGATGAAGTCACACCTCATATGGTCTACAGCGGATGTGTGAGAAACCCAAAAATAAATATGCAGAGAGAAAGAGAATTAAAGAGAGAGAGAGGGAGATAGCGATAGTGAGCAAAACTGTTTAACCAAATTGATGCGTGGAAAAACTTTGTATTTTTTGGCAATTTTTTATGCGACGTTTGGTCATTTTTCATGGTCAGTAATTGGCAAAGGCTATATGCTGGTGACGCTGTCCTTGTTCCATGTCCAGTTCCAACATACGCTCTGACCTGGCTGACATCCTTCCACACCCATTGCCACTGCCACTGCCACTGCCACTGCCACTCCCACTGTCTTGCGCCTCCACGCTCAAGGAGCGTATCATGCATTGTCCCCTTGGGCTGGTGACAGAACGCTCCCTCTCTCTCACTCTCTATCTGTCTCTCTTGCTCTTTTAAGACACACACACACACATACACTTACACATTGGGGGCTATGCATATATATGCGCTATTTATGTGGGCGGTGTGTGGGCGGATGGCATCTATGCTCACGTATCAATAAGTGCTTGAGACGTGAACTGAATTTTTTATTACCTTCTTCTTGGTAGAGCTCTCTTCCTCTTTCTCTCTCTCTCTCTCTCTCTCTCGCTCTCTCTCTATCTCTCTTTCTGGCTCTCTCTTGCCCTCTGACAGTTTCTCAACAGAGCAAAAAGAAGTCTGCACACAATAGTGTATATGCTAGTGGCGCCCACGCCCACGCCCACCACCGCCCGCGTATATTCCTTAAACTTGGACATATCCTTCTTAGTCGTAGTCCTCGTCGTCACCGTGGCGTGGCGTGGCGTGCCGTGCCTCAG
Organism: Drosophila quadrilineata; assembly: GCA_018150725.1. Lineage (NCBI taxonomy): Eukaryota > Metazoa > Arthropoda > Insecta > Diptera > Drosophilidae > Drosophila > Drosophila quadrilineata. Next base: position 26,269,942 of record JAECWN010000432.1, on the reverse strand, counting down.
GACGCTGCTGTGAATATGTCTCTTAGCATGCCAAATTGCCTGTGAAATATTTTCCAAACATATACACACATACATGCATACCATTCATACACATATAACTATATTTGCCATAGATGCTATACAGACATACATATATGCTAAATATGCATAGTGACATAATGCTACAGTCTTTATTCCCTAACTAGATTTTTTTAGGCAAATTTAATCTTTAGAAAGAATTCTGCAATCTGAAATGAATTCTCATTACGAACTTCAATGGAAATTATAGCTATAGAGTTTTTTTTAGAATTTCTGCAAAAATAATCTTTTGAGATAATTCGAAATTATTGTAAATAGTTCTTCTGCTAAAATTATAAGATATATAGAAGATGATTGTTTAACTTATCGTTATAATCTTTTGAAATATTTGGAAATTCTAGTTGGTAATAAAATATAAAATATACGATATTATTATTATTATTATTAGAGAAATATTTCAAACTTCTACAAATAGTTCTCATTTCATAGTAGTACCTCATAACGTGTCTTCACTGTATCTTAAAGCTGAGTACAGTTAAGTTTATGCCGCAATTGTTATCGTAAAACTCTTGACGATTCGTAAAGACAACTCTGTTAGCCAACAACAAATCAATGCCAATTGCTAATATCATACTACAAAATATATAGAGCGAGATGGCACAACAGTGTGTGAAAGAGAGAGGTAGAGATACTTACATACATAGTTGAGCATATCAACTCAGAGCACAATTGGTACTAATCTGGAAGCACTCAGTGTTGGCCATTTTGGCCTAATCCCGCTATCCTAAAAAAAAGGGGTTTCGACTCGCATTCACTTTAATTATATGCCGCTAGCTGACGTTATGTGGGTCTGTGTGTTAGAGAGTGTGTGGAAGTAACAGGGATTATCTTTGAAATTGAGCCACGGACAATAACACAACACTTAAGTGCCAGCAGCTTAAAATCAAGAAAAGTTTTAACAGTAGAGATGACAAATGATGAAAAACACTCTATTTTATGAGAAACACAAAAAATATTCAACATAAACAGGCAAAAATATCAAAAAAAAAAAAAAAAAAAAAAAAAATGTATATATATTATTGGAAAAGAGAGAGAAAAGAATATAGTATAAAAACCCCTTTAGACCTTATTTAGAGGTATTTAAAAAATATAATAATAATAATAAACATTTGAAATTGTTATACTCGTTATAAAGTTGACTTTGGCTTTCTACTTTGTTGCTCACGAAACTCATATTTCCATAAAATTACATATATTTTCTAAATTAAATTAAACTCTAAAAATCTTCCAAAAATATTAGGCATAAGAGAAAAAAAACCACATATGTATATAGTAATTAAAATACATTTCGCTTCTGCAAACTATTAATAAAATTCAACAAAATTTTTTGGGGTTGCAAGATATGAGCAGAAATTAATCGACTATCGTGTTGAAGCGTGTCACGTCACGTTGCCACCGCAAGGCACAAGTTTTTGTCACTAGCTTAAAGGGTTCAGTGGCAATGTCAATGTCTTTCAGGTAATTTCTCCTGATGGCATTGAATATGCTAAGCGTGTAACCCCAACGTCGTTGGCCGAGACTTTTGGAGACCCTTTTCTTGGCCAAGTTTAAGTTGTTAGCCAATAACGTTAATTACAGCACTCGCAGCAGACGGGTTGATAAACTGCCAGTCCCAGACGACGACGACGACCACGACGACCACCACTACGACTACGACTACGACGATGAGGAGTCTGCTGACTTTCTTCAATTGATTTATAAATCAATATGTGCATAAATATTTGCCAAGACAATATAAATAAATTACAATGCAATGCAGTGTGAGCAGTCGGCTGAAAAAAACCTTATGCAATATGCAACACACATGAAGGGACCACAGCACAGGACACCAGGACACCAGGACACCAGCCACCAGGCATCAGCAGAGCAGGGGACAGCAGAGCACCAGACAAGACAACACTCTGGCCGTAGGATATTCGAAGCAAACTCAAATCGACAGCAGGACATACATATATACATATATACATATGACCAAAACCATAACCAAAACCAAAAGATGCAACTCGATATGGTTATGGAAATATCCATGGATATTGCCGAATGCTAATGGTTTCGAGTTGCTGGTGAAGTTCCAGTCGAAGTTGCAGCCACAGCAACTAGTATCCGTACATGTGTGTGTGAGAGTGTGTGTGTGTGTATGTGTGAGAGTGTGTGTGTTTGCCTGTGTGCAGCTGATGCTGTGTCTGCTTATTAACTAGACACAGTCAATGGTCGACAGACTTGACTTTAAGAGGGCAGCTTTTAGAATTTATAGACGCTAAAATTTGTATAAATTGGCATTTTAAATTTTTCGAATTTGTTGACCGATTTTGCATAGTAACCCCCGAAATAATCACCAAAAATATAAAAAATTTTGTAAACGAACTTTTCGCACTTATTCAATTCTAGGAATCATCACTAGCATTTTGCTTTTTATTTGAGGTCTTTCTGATGAGTATTTTCCGAGGTATGGCCAAAAATGTGTCTAAAAGTCACCCAAAACCGTAATTTTCGTAATAAAGGCTTCTTTGCAACTTTGAATCGCCATAACTTCGCCAAAAATCATCCGATTCTCATGAAATTTGGCATTTTGGAAATGGTTTTGATATCACTTTATTTCTGCATCAAAAGTTTTGTAAAAATGGAGATTTTAAATTTTTCGACTTTTTTGACCGATTTTTCATACTAACCCCTTGACAAAATCATCAAAAATTGAAACATTTTTTTTAACGAAATTTTTTGCTCTATTTTGATTCTAGTAATCATAACTAGCATTTTGCTTTTTATTTGAGGTCTTTCTGATGAGTATTTTCCGAGATATAGCCAAAACTGTGTCTAAAAGTCACCCAAACCCTTAATTTTCGTAATAAAGGCTTTTGTGCAACTTTGAATCGCCATAACTTTGCCAAAAATCATCCGATTTTGATGAAATTTGGCATTTTGGAAATGGTTTTGATATCACTTTATTTCTGCATCAAAAGTTTTGTAAAAATTGGAATTTAAAATTTTTCGACTTTTTTGACCGATTTTTCATACTAACCCCTTGACAAAATCATCAAAAATTGAAAAATTTTTTAAACGAATTTTTTTGCTCTTTTTCGATTCTAGGAATCATAACTAGCATTTTGCTTTTTATTTGAGGTCTTTCTGATAATTATTTTCCGAGATATAGCCAAAACTGTCTCTAAAACTCACCCAAAACCGTAATTTTAGTAATAAACGCTTCTTTGCAACTTTCAATCGCCATAACTTTGCCAAAAATCATCCGATTTTGATGATATTTGACATTTTGGAAATGGTTTTGATATCAGTTTAATTCTGCATCAAAAGTTTTGTGAAAATGGACATCCCAGAATTATGTTTTATGCATATGAGAACTAATCAAGCGACCCACATTTGCGGCATATTTCTATGCGTATGAAACTCAATTGAGGGATGACAGTGGACAGCTAGCAATCTTCACTCCTAACTCCACTCCCAACTTCACTCCTAACTCCAAATCTCTGCTCTGTCTTTGGGTGGCGATGCTGAGGGCAGCAGTAGTTAGATTTACTTTGGGGCCCATAATTTGATGTATGGTTGTCTGCAACGCAATTTAAATATATATATATATATATATATATATATGTATGTATGTATATATATGTATGTATGTATATGTATGAATGTGTGTGAGTGTTTGTGCAATTACGTAAAATGTTTGGTTAGAACATAGTTTGGACACTATGTATGCTTGCGGCCACGATTTGCCACCTCGAAACGATCCAAAACAATTTTGTTGGGCAGAAACAATTTTCCAGGTGCCAACTAATCAAAAATGCGAGCAATTATAATTGATTAAAACGAAACCGAAGCGATGTGTTGAGCCATATATAGTATAGACACAAAGACAGACATCTCTATATGTCCGTCCATCTGTTTATCGTCCCTCGCCCGGTAGTATCCTATCTATATATCTATATATAACCATCACAATTTCATTGAAACTGCATAAAAGCGACACCAAAATATACCAAAAATCTCATCTGTGGTCAGTCCCATGTGCGTAATTAAATCAGTTCACCTTTTGGGGATTTTCCCAACATTATGTGGATTTTAATATCAGCAATCATCTATGTAAAGATTACAGTTTTCTAATTGATATTTATATACGTTTTGTATTTTGTACAATGATCTGGGGTTACTTTGAGGAATTATTGCTATTTTCCTTAGCCACAATTCTTCGCTTTTTGTGTCTTTCTTAGGTTATTTATTCGGAAAGTCTTTATTTTTCCTTTTACTATCTATCTTAATATTTTTAGAGCTTTCTTTTTCTCTCGGAAAATATCTCTCATTAGTATCTTAAATTTCAATTTCTTTACTTTTCCTCAAATATTTATTTATTTATTAAAATGAAATAAAATTGATATTTAAATTTAAGAAAGGGAAAAATATTAGGAAATTATAGAATGTTTTAATAGTTAAGTGATTAATTTCAGCTGTCTTAGATATCTTAATCTTCCAAGTACTTCTTTCTCCTCTGACCTTCCTTGTGGTTTTCTCTTATCTTTGTCTTTAACAATTTTTATGTTATATTATCCCAATGTTTTGGTCCCTTTTTGTCCCTTTGCACTTTGCGAATACTTCTGGCATTCACTCATTGATTTATTATTGTTTCGCATTATTAGTATTTGGTCCACCCTAAGCTCTGCTATTGAATACCCTTACCCTTATCCATTCCCTTCCACATACCCTATCTGTCTATCTCTGCTTGGATAGAGTGAAATGGCATTGGATGCATTCGATGGCCACAGAAATGCCGTTGAATCAATTTTGCATCACAATTTTCAATATGCAATATACAGAGGATTGACTGACTATGAGTGAGCAGGAGGTAAAGATGTGCGAAAGAGTGAGAGCGGAATGGAGAGGGTTGGGAGTTGTTGGGAGGTTGTGGCCATCATCATTTCGAATGCCAGAATTACCGCACACAAATGCTTATGCAGCTGGGCGATTCCGATAGGCCTTGAATGCTGTGCCATGGATGCTCTGACCAAGTGAGAGGAGCTTTTAAAACCAGAACGAGAACCGCACGAAACCCGAAAATGTAATTGAAAAATTATTTTGTTACCCCGGTGTGTGTGCGGGTCTGTGTGTGTGTGGCAGGTGGTAAGAGTACGTTGAACCTACATACATATGTACATCTCCTACCATCACGGTCATCTCGGGTTGCATGAAGGCGGATGCTGTTACGGTTACAGTTACAGTTTGAGGATTGTGGGTGTGTTCACATCTGTCGATAATTTCGTGGCATGACCAAATTTTAATTAATTTGCTGAATTTGCCATATTTTGGAATCAACTTTACAAGATTTAATAGTTCAACAACAACTCTTGACACTCACTCACTTTCTCTTTCTGCCAGTCTGTGCATCTCACTCTCTCGCCCTAGTGTCCCGCTGCATTAGCATATAAATTAGACATTTGCCACACCCCTTTTTCTTTTCGTGGCAATATTGCGTTTTGTTTATTGATTTAACATTAATTGTTTATATTGTTAATAACTGATGGCAGAATTTCTCAAAAGAAGAAATTTCAGTCGTGTCCTTTACTTTATCATACTTTCATCTTTCTCTCTCTCTCTCTCTCTCTCTCTCTCTCTCTCGTTGTCTTTAAGTTTCCTTATCACTTGTCTTGCACTGTCTGCTCCTTTACACGAAACTCAATTAACTTGTTAATTTATTTGTCATGTTGCCCTTTTTCGTTCCTTTGACTCATCACACAACAAAGTATGTTTTTCGATTCAACAGCAAACTGATGCTTCTAGACCCTAAGGCTGCCTGTTTTACACTGGACTCTCCTGGACGTGCTTGTTCAATAGAGACCTTTACTATCATCTTTCTTACTTGCTAGATTATCACAGACTGGATGAGTTGAGATGCAATAGCAAATGCACTTTGATTATATTTCGATATATTATTATTATACTTTAATCGAACTACGACTCTTTAAATTTAGATGTTCTAATAATTACTTTCCGAGATATGTCTAAAAATGTGACTGAAATTGGCTGACATGCCAATATTCTTTAAATGGGGGCTTTCTTAGTTTTGAAGTGCCATAACTTCGCCAAAAATCATCCAGTTTTTATCAAATTTGGCATTTTGGAAATGGTTTCGATATCAGTTTAATTCTGCATCAAAAGTTTTGTAAAAATGGACATTTTAAATTTTTCGACTTTTTTGACCGATATTGCATACTAACCCCTTGACAAAATCGTCAAAAATCGAAAAAATTTTTAAACGAAATTTCTTGCTCTTTTTCGATTCTAGGAGTCATAACTAGCATTTTGCTTTTTATTTAAGGTGTTTTTGATGAATATTTCCCGAGATATGGCCAAAAGTGTGGCTTAAAGTGTGGCAAAATGCACATTTTCGTTAAATTGGCTTCCTATAAAATCTGAAGTGCCATAACTTTGCGAAAAATCATTCGATTTCCATTGAATTCTGGATTTCTGGTAATGATTTTGATCAGTTTAACTCTGAATTTAAATGTTTTTAAATTTTTCGACTCTTTTCACCCATTTCGCATACCTTGACAAAATCATCAAATATCGAAAATTTCACAATATCAATTTTTTGACTATGATCGATTCTAGAACTCATAACGATCGTTTTGCTTTTTATTTAAGGTGTTTCTGATGAGTATTTCTAAAAATATGGCTAACATTTTTACAGATAATGCCCCGAAAAAAGAAGATTTTTATAATAGCTTTATATTTGTATTGGAAATACATGATAGTTATTTGTGACATTTGTCTAGTATTAAACGAGTTCTACTATTTAAAATCTTATCTGGAGGTCTAGATCATCATGGCTTTTCCCAGACATAGCTGAGAGCTGTGAATTTTTACATATGTGTGTAAGTATAGATGGATGTACTATATATGAATGTAAGCATAGATGGATGTAGAAATGTTACGTAAAATCCTTTAACGGTTGCTCACTTTCAACTTTTTGAAGTTTGCTAAGTTTTCGCTTTGTATAATTAAAACTATGCAAACCCGTAGCCCCCGTCACGTCCCTCAAGCAGCAAGAAATGTAGAAAAAGCACGAAGAAGCAGCTGTAAATGGAATGTAGAGAGGGCCAGAGATGACGATGTGATGATGGAGATGAAGGTGGAGGTGGAGGCGGTGCTGAAGCTGCAGCTGCAGCTGCTGCTGCTGTAAGTAGTTGGAGAAGAAGAGGCGGAAGACGAACAGCAAACCAAATTGTTTACATGTGTCTTTGTTACAGTTATCATTGGCGGTTACTCGGGTGTGGGCACAGTTTGATATAGTGGCTGCCTGGGCACAAGTGTGAAGCGGTGTGGTGGTTCGGTGGGTGGTTCGGTGAGTGGGTGGTTGGCAGAGAAGGGAGGCTTTTGCTGGGTTTCCCTGTTTACATTTGGTTGGTTTGCATTTGCTGCAGGCGCAGTTCATCTCAAATGTCTCTCAGCTGTTCCTCTGTCCCTCTCTGCTTTCATCATTCTCTTTCTTTCTCTTTCTCGCGTTCTTTCTCGTTCTCTGTCTGTCTATCAACGGCAGGCTTCTTCTGTCTTTCTTTCTGTTTGTCTGTCTTTTGGCTTCACCGCGTTTGTTTGCGCGCCTCTCCCTTCTTTCCTCTCTCTCTCTCTCTGCTTGTCTCTCTCTCTCTCTCTCTCACTCTCTATCTCCTTGTCTCTCTCATTGCCATCGTTCCACCGCTCGCCCGCTGCTGGTCGCATGCATAAGCAAGACGCTGCCGCTGCTTCTGCCACGCCCATATGCTGCCAATGGCATGCCACGCCTATGTGCTCGCCTGACTGCGAGCGTGTTGAGGAAGGCGGTGGTTGGGGATGTGGCATCACGCCCACATTTTATTTAGCATTTCACCTCTCCCTCTACCATTTCTCCTCTTGCTCCTCCTGCTGCTGCTCCACAGTACTCTTGTTGTTGTTGTTGTTGTTTTTTTTTCGGTTTCCTGCGGTTTTTAATTAAAATTAACTTTGTTTATTTTACGCTTTTCCCATTTGGCAATGCTATAGTGTAAAACACCCCTTTCTCCCCCCCACCTTCACACCACCCCTCCACAACAGCCACAAGAGGCAGAGGCAGCAAAGGCTTCACAGCCGCCTTCAAAGTGTTGTTTACTTTGCTCGGCTCTGCATTTTGTTGCTGTTGTTGTTGTTGTTGTTGTCGTTGCTTGTAATTGCCGCCATTTGCGTTGTCGTCCGAGCCATCATCATGAACATCAAAAACAACAACAACAACAATCTGAAAAGTGTTGCCATTGTTATTGTTGTTGTTAGTTTTACCTGTTGGCTAAGCCAACGACTGCCGTCTGCCTATCACAACTGTCAACTTGGCTTGCGGCATGCAGCATGTGGCAAGTGACAAGTGCCAACTGGCAACAGACTTGAAGCCTGCTTCTACCATCATCACCATCATTGTGTCTCTGTGTAACTTTTTGCAACTTTACTTTGGCCAACTTTTATTTTAATTCATGTTTTTTTCTTTCTTTTTTTTCTATTTTTTGTGATTATGATTGTTATGGCTGTTAGTGCTGACAACGACCCAAAGTTGTAGGCTAAAAAATACCCTATATTTCTGTAGATCTTTTAATTTGAGCAATTATTATTAATTTTTTAATTGAAAACATTTATAAATTGAATAGAATTCTTTTGCCCCTTTTATTATCTTGTCGTAAGACAAATAAAAACTTGTTGGGAATTATAAGGCAGCAGCTTTTGTTTGTATGTGTATTTGAATATTCTCAATATAATTTTAATTTTATATACGGTATTATATATAATACGTAGCTGATGTTCACAGAGTCTGTGTATATCTTTGTTGTTTGTACCTTTTTGGCAAACATTTGCCATAATCAAAATGCAAATTAAAGTGTTTATTATAATTATGATATGATAGTAAAGTTGCCTATACACTGCTTATCGATGGTACCCCCAAAATGAAACGTGCCGTAGTATTTTCCAATGGAATGGATGTTTTGCTAGGTTTGTGCAAAGTTTCGCGGTTCAAGGCACGATGATCAGACCACTTGAGGCACAAGTAATATTGCTGGGGGTTCTTGACCTCCGACAGTCGCACATAGAGTTCTCCGAGCAGATCACGAAAGAGCAGAGGATTCACATTGTTGCCGACACTCATGAGCACAAACCAATCACCATAGCGGGACAACGCCGTGGACAACACCAGGCGTATCTGGGCCTGAGGCATACCCTGTAAATGTCGGCGCAGCAGCTTGAGGCGTAGCTCCGGGCAAGTTATCAGTACCAGGCGATTGATGAGATTGATGGCCGCCAGCATGGTGAGGAATAGGAACCATATGTACAGGACAGCGTATAGTTTTTCATTCAGAATATTAAGTGGTAGTATGCAGAGTATGTCGAGTATGTTCGGGTTGCCACTGGGGCCATAGGTGAACATCTCGCATTTGGCCACTTTGGGAAATACGCGTGAGGACATTCGATTCCATAGATCCCAATCGTAGGTGGCTATGGCGGTCAAGGCATTGGTATATTTGTGCCAGAAGCCGTTAAAAATGACGTCCATCATCCAAATATTGAATAGCTACAATAACAATATTCGATATTAATATTGATATCGATAATTATCGGCAACTATCAATAGTTATCGATAGTTGCAGTCGGATATATCGGTAGCTATCTACAGTTCCAAACAGTTGTAGACGGTTATCGATAGCTATCAGCAGTTATCGATAGCTATCAATAATTATCGATAGGTATCGTTAAATATTACTTACGCTTATAATGAGATTGAGCAGCTCACAGAACGCATTCTTGCTGGCATAACGGAAATGAAGTTCCGAATATCCCGATAGAAAATACCTAGTTAACATTGCGAGTCGCGTCATATAGACATTATCAACAATTAGTGCATCCCCAATTTTCGAGCAGAGATGCTCCATGTATTTACCCTCCCAGATCTTCCATAGATACGATGGGAAATAGAAGATCATGGCCTGCACCAGCAATATCAAGACGACCCATTGATAATACCGTAGATACATACGTTCGGTGACTCCTCGAATCTCGGGTCCAACACCTTCCGCAATCGATATTAAGCGAGCATATTGAAAATTTTTGTTCAGTAATTCCATAAAATGTGTGTTATTCCAAGCTGAATGACGGTATTGCTGAGACTGATCCGCTCCCTCCATGGAGAGTATATAGGTGCCCATTGTCCAGCAATAGCTTTGCACATAATCCATATGCTTTGTGTCGCCCAGACAAAGGATCGGCTCCCCGAAATGATGTTTGGCGGACAGGAGGAGCATACCTGTCACCAGGATAACGAATGTGCAATTTGTGTGCAACATGAAGATCCAATCGGTTATGCGCACCCTTTCCAAGCGTAGATAGTTGGAGAGTGGATTCAGCTCCTTGTACATCCTTACCCTTTTTTGCAGTTCTCAGCCTTTACAATATTCCCTTTACAATCCTCCCCAATGATTGCCGCCTTCCCTCAATAAAAACTTCTGTTCTGTGAATGTGTTTTGCAGTTTAACTTTAAATATCTACAAAATTTGAATTATAAGTATATCTATGAATTCTAAATTGACTATATTTTGGCTTTTGTAGTGTAGAAATCAACGTTTACTTTGTTTTCCGAATAGTATACAAATTTTTTAGATTCACGAAAATTGTTAATGAAACTTTCGAAATTTCATGCTCAATACTTTTCTTGAATTACAATTTTCTGTAGTTATTGTTGATGCAAATTTATTTTTCATATTGAGGTTTTGCACTTTTTTAACTTCTTTCGAGCATTTGACTAAATTTAAAAAATATTAAAATTTTTTCAATTTTCTTATTTCTATTGTTTCTTAATAAATAAGTGAATTACGTAAATTTTAGCATCCATTTAATTTCAAACTATGAATTGTTTTTTTTTTAATGTTTTAATTAGATTTTCGGGGAGGAATATTTGCGGAAATTGCTGTTAATGAAGTGTTGAACGGGTCATAAAGTTGTTTGATATCAAGTGCTATTGATTAACAAATGTAATTCACTTTTAGCACTCAGGTCAATGGAGGCACTCGAGGTGACCGCGGACAAATATAATATATGTATAACCCAGAGTATCTACAAGTAGCTGTAAAGTAAATAATAGCTTAAAATTGAAAAAGAATATGATTTTTTTTTTTTTTTTTTTTTTTTAATACTAATATGGATGATATGGATTCTGAAAATATTATAGAGTGAGTTTACCAGTTTTTTTTTTCTGAAAAAAAATAGAAAATTAATAGTAGATAGAGAAGCACTCCTAAGTTTTTTTTTTCTCATACCATTTGTCGCTGAAATTACAATAATCATAGTAATAATAAGAATAATCATAATAATCACAGGCATAGTACGGTTTGCTGAGGGGGAAGGCATGCTATGCCAAATAGCTGGAGCAGAGGTAGTTGGTGAATGGATAGAGGGAGGTAGGGGGGTGGGTCTTGTGCCCCTCGAGTGGCTCGATATGTATGAGGATCACGACGCGGATGGGAACGACAACGAATGGCGGCAATAATAATAAAATGATTAATCGATGCTACATGACTGCATATACAAAATGTGAGAGTAATTCCCATTGCTCTGCGTGTCTATGTGTGTGTGAGTTGTCAGCGTCACAACGTCATTACCAGCCTATACACACACACACACACAGACACAACATGATTATCATCAACATATACAACATCATTATTGTGGGTGGTGGAGGCAATATTATCATTGAAACGCGGATGCCGTGCAAATGTTTATTGTGGGAATTCAAACTCACTTAGAGTAACAGAGGTAGATGCATAGAGAGAGCGTGACGAAGAGTGAGTAAGACAGGGTGATACAGAGATATATGAAGAGTGAGAGAGACGGGGAGAGAGAGGGAGAGAGAGAGAGAGGGAGAGAGAGGCCGCACAGCATGCTTGACGTGAAATTAAATTTATGAATTCTTTCGTTTGGTGCGTGACCAGAGATTTACTATAATCAGGCATCGGGAATCAACGAACACGCTCAGGAGACTAATTAGTCGTATGCCAGAGTCGCCAGTTAGTCTCCCCCCAACCACCCTCCTGCACTCTCCCACCAGGCACCCCTCTGTCCGCTGTATGTTTTCATAACAATTACAATTACAAATACGAAATAATAATTATAATTTCTCGTGCCGCATTGATTTTTGCTCTTCAGATTTATTCGGTGCTGTTATTCGTTGACCATCTCCCACTGCCACTGCCTCTGCCACTCCCATCCGCATCTGTATCCCCCATTGATGCCATGATTGCCTCTAATTTGGCAGTGGGTCAGACTTGTGTCACCCCCCCCCTCCGGCTGGGGGGTGGAGGCAACTGCATTGACTTTACTCGCTGGGTCTGTCCACGAGTTGCAATCCAGGTGCATATTTATTTATTTATTTATGTATTTCTTTTATTTATTTGTTGCTTTCTGCTTTCTGCTTTTTTGAGGTTGCCCCTTCAGTGGCTGTGGCTGTGGCAGTGGCAGTGGCAGTGTCTGTGCCTGTGTGGTTCGCAGCGCTGACAGCGTTTTAAATATTTATTTAAATAGAATTCATTATTTAAAGCGATTTTCCATTGACCACAATAACCGAAAAACGTTTGTTCCTCGCCCCTTCCCCCCCTCTCCCCGTGGCCAGCCCACCACATCCTCTCCCTGCTATCCACTTGCCACAGTCCCGTCGCCGAAAACGTTTTACAAAATGCCCAACACATTTCAGTTTTCATATGATATACCCTGTATCTGTTGGTGGTAATGGGTATATCAGATTTGTACTAATTTTACAATTTTTGCCAAAAATGTTAATCGAAATTCAGAACATTTTATTTTCAATGTATACTTTTACTACATATTAAAAATATGCATTTAAATTAATTTCGTAATTATTTTTGTTGGTTTTTAAAAACTTATTTAAAAATATTTATTTTATTTATTTTTAGTACCAACTCTCTTGGCAATGTCATGGATGATAGAACATTTTACATTTAATTTTTTTTTTATAATTTTTATTTTATTTTTTTATTTCATTTTTTTTTTAATTTTCTATTATTATATTTAATATTTTTTATTTTATTTCCTTTTTATTTTATTTTATTTTAATTTTCTTTACTTTATTTTTATATTATTTTTATTTTATTAAATTTTATTTTATTTTATTAAATTTTGTTTTATTTTATTTTATTTTATTTTATTTTATTTTATTTTATTTTATTTTATTTTATTTTATTTTATTTTATTTTATTTTATTTTATTTTATTTTTATTATATTTTATTATATTTATTTTAAATTTATTTTATTTAATTTTTTAATTTTGAAAATTCAGTTTTTTGCAACACAACACAGTATCCTGGTGCTGTTCAGCGGTTTTTACGTTTTAATCGCTTTTTCTCTGCGCAATTCACGCTTAAATAAATAAATTGAACAATTATGCGTGGTTGCGGTTGTTTTTGGCTTTGATGGCGCTCAATTCACAGTTACGGCAGCTGCCCAACTGTCTGTCCCCAATACTCGGCATAATCCTATTAGCCTTAGATCTATGCTGAACACAATGACAGTTACCCAATGGGTAATGAATGAAATCTGTAACTGACTTGAATTGATTGATGTTCTCTTAGTTTGTAGAGTGCGTGGTATGTGTAAGTTGATCATCATAAATGCCATCGTATAAATAGTTTTTTTTTCTGTTTTGTTTTGTTTTTTTCTTCAAATTTCTGATTCGTCTTTGTGTGTTTCAATCAAATGAAGGAAACATTCGAACTACAATTGCGTTTTGAGTGTTGGAAAACGTCAAAGCATTCAGTGTTGTGGCATGTGGCAAGGCTTAGGTGCCACACTCACTGCAGCAGCAGTAACTGTGGTTAGCTCTGTGCCAAGCACTTTGTCAATTGCACGCTTCCCTCCATCTCTCCTTTAGAGGGGGGGGGGGTCCCAAAATGAGACCACAGCCGTCAACCGGATGCGGTCATCCATCCCAAAAGTAGCAGCAGCACTAACTATGCTAAGGATACGCTTTAAGCTCAGATGCTGCCCCGCTGCTACTGCCCCTCTGCTGATGCCCCTCTTCAAAGGCAAAGTGAAAGCTTCAACTTTGTCGTTTGCTGTTTTGTTGGGCAGACCCCGCGGCTATAGCTTCGACATCAGCATTATTAGCATTTAGCAAAGTATATATGTCCATGCCGAGTTTGAGGGCAGCTGGACATGGACATGGACATGGACATGGTCAGTGGGGCGGAGGGGCGGATGGCAAGTGTGCGGTGGCATGCTACATATTGGAGGCATCTTATTATGTGCCAACTTGGTCGTCAACGTGTTGGTATCAGCATATGTTACAGCTACCACATATGTACATACAAACTAAACATACAAATGTACATATGTGTGTGCGAGTGTGTGTGTGTGTGTGTGTGTGTGTGTGCGAGTGTGTGTGTGCATGTGTTTGTGGCAACCATTGTTCGATTAATGACTTAACGACGTGAGTTGCATAACTTTGATTTAGTGTCTCATCTCATTTGGCAGGCGAGACAACAACAGTGCCACCTAATTGTATTTACATATATGTATACTTGACACACCTACAGATTCTACTAGTACCAAAACACCCCATTTTCATATGATATATGATATTTCTGAATTTTGAATTCTCATAACTTTGCCAAAAATTATCCGATATTCTGGAAATTTTGTGTTTTGGTAAAGATTTTGATTACAGGTGAATTCTGCAATCATGAAATTTTTCAATTTGACCGCTTTAAATTTTTCAACTTTTTGTTGATCTGCAAAATGGCTCGAAATCAAACAAAATCGTCAAAAATCGAACAATTTTCACTTTTTTGATTGTGATCGATTTTAGGACTCAGAACTAGCGTTTTGCTTTTTATTTGCGGTATTTCCAAAAATGGGACTGGAAATGTCCTATAATGTACATTTCCATAAAATTGGCTTCCTTTAAAATTTCAAGTGCCATAAGTTTCCCAAAAATCGCCCGATTCTCATGAAATTTGGTTTTCTGGTAATGATATTGATAATAGTTTAATTCTGCGTTCAAAGATTTTTAATTTTGGCCGTTTTAAATTTTTTGACTTTTCTGACCCATTTTGCATAACAACCCCTTGATAAAATCATGAAAAATCTTAAAATTTTCAATCACAATTTCTTGGCTTTAAATCGATTCTGGGGATCATAACTAGCATTTTGCTTTTTATTTGAGGTGTTTCTGATAAGTATTTTCCGAGATATGGCCAGAACTGTGTCTAAAAGTTACCCTAAATCGCCATTTTTGTAATATCGGCTTATTTGGAACTTTGAATGGCCATAACTTTGCCAAAAATCATCCAATTTTGATGAAATTTGGCATTTTGGAAATGGTTTTGATATCAGTTTAATTCTGCATCAAAAGTTTTGTAAAAATTGACATTTTAAATTTTTCGACTTTTTTCACCGATTTTTCATACTAACCCCTTGACAAAATCATCAAAAATCAAAAATTTTTTTAAACGAAAGTTTTTGCTCTAATTCAATTCTAGGCATCATAACTAGCATTTTACTTTTTATTTGAGATGTTTTTGACGAGTATTTTCCGAGATATGGCCAAAACTCTGTCTTAAAGTCACCAAATTTCACCATTTTCGTAATATGGGCTTGTTTGGAACTTTGAATCGCCATAACTTTGCCAAAAATCATCCAATTTTGATCAAATTTGGCATTTTGGAAATGGTTTTGATATCAGTTTAATTCTGCATAAAAGTTTTGTAAAAATTGACATTTTAAATTTTTCGACTTTTTCCACCGATTTTTCATACTAACCCCTTGACAAAATCATCAAAAATCAAAAATTTTTTTAAACGAAATATTTTGCTGTAATTAAATTATAGGCATCATAACTAGCATTTTACTTTTTATTTGAGATTTTTTTGACGAGTATTTTCCAAGATATGGCCAAAACTCTGTCTTAAAGTCACCAAATTTCACCATTTTCGTAATATGGGCTTGTTTGGAACTTTGAATCGCCATAACTTTGCCAAAAATCATCCAATTTTGATCAAATTTGGCATTTTGGAAATGGTTTTGATATCAGTTTAATTCTGCATCAAAAGCTTTGTAAAAATTGACATTTTACATTTTTCGACTTTTTTGACCGATTTTGCATACTAACCCCTTGACAAAATCATCAAAAATCAACAATTTTTTTAAACGAAATTTTTTGCTCTTTTTCGATTCTAGGACTCACAACTATCATTTTGCTTTTTATTTGAGGTGTATTTTCCGAGTTATGACCAAATATATGACTCAAAATGCCCCAATATGCGCATTTTCGTCAAAATAAATTTCCTACAAATTTTGAAGTGCCATAACTTTGCCGAAAATCATCCGATGTAGACTTTTCGTAATGCTTTTGATAATAGTTTAATTAATAAATTTATAAATTTTGGAATATTATCCGATTTTCACCTTTAGTTAAATTTTTAATTAGCTTTTAGGGTAAAAGTTTTGCGGTTGAGTTCTTATTTGTGGATAAGGTGATTATTGGATGGTATTTCTCATACATACGTATGCTAAATATGTAGTTGAAAAAGGTTAAATTATAGCAACAGCTGCCAACTCGCTAGTATTCATTCGATATATTTCCCACATTGGCCAAATTGACCAGTTGCATGTTTGTGCTTCCTTCACTCCACGTTTTGTACCGCGTTGAGCGTTGAGGTTCGACTCATTTTTCTCTATCTCGTAACAGTGTCTCGCTTTTTTTTTTTTTTTTTTTTTTTTTTTTTTTGGGTTAGTTTGTTTGTTATTTCCATTCCCGTCTCAATTGGTAATGCTCTTATTTTGGCTAGTCGGTATGTCTGTCTGTCTATCCTGTCTGCACTGCCGCCTGGGGCTGATCATGTTTAATTAGCTCTAATGAATATTTAGCCCGGTTTTCGGGTTCCACATTTACCCTTTGTCTATGTGTGCCGGGGCCAATGCAATTTTCCTTTCCGCACACATGCCATACACATGCTTTTGTAATGGTCTCTGGCCAACTGTAACTGTTAACCCCAGGACTCCGCCAAGCACAGCACTTCCCCCCCAAAAACTAGATACTAACCCTAAACCCATTCGACTCGTCCTCATTCACACAAACAGACGGACGGACGGACGGACGGACGGACATAGCACACGCTCATATGGTCTTTGGCTGGTTATTTGTAATTTGTTGTAAGTTTTGTTTCAGTTTTTATTCTTGTTGCCAGTTGCAAGTTGCCAGATATTTTTCCAAGCCCCCATCTCTTCATTTCTTGTACTGTTGCTGCTGCTGCTTCTGCATCTGTTTCTGTTTCTGGTTTGAATTCTTTCTTTTCATACACTAACAATTAGAGTTATATTCGTTAACAAATCTCAGTTGGCAAATTGTTTTATAATTGCTATGTTACTAAATTTGTTTTGAGGTTTTGCCTGTTAAGGCGATCACTGTAGTTACATAGCTCCATGATATGCCAAATTTAGTTAAAATTTTGTTTTCATTCTCGATGAAGTCGAGTTAACATAGTTGACAATGTATCTATAGAGAGATTCCATCTGTCTGTTTGCAACTATTTTTACGGCTCAAAATTTTAAAATATTTAATATTTATTCTCCTTCAGGCAACCTGCCAAATTGTTACTCCATCTGTTGATTAATTTATCTAACAGTTTGTTGTTCGCATTTTTTCTGTGAATCCCTTCATTTTTCTCGCAGTTTATCAATCAATTAACATACGTATCTCAAACTAGCACTGATAATCCTAAGTTTGATGGTACTAAGAAGCATGTAGATTTTCAAAATACTCATTTATATTTAAGCTTTAGATAAAATTGATATATTTTAGTATATTGAAGAATTTCAATAGTTGTAGTTGTGTATGCAACATATTAACTTATTCTATTCTACAATATGTTGGTATTCGAAAGATTATTGAATTTCTGTGGTACTGAGTATCATGTAGTCGGGTATACTACTTAGTAAATTATGTTTCTACTTTACAATATCTTGGTATTCGAAAGATTATTGAATTTGTGTGGTCCTGAGTATCATGTAGTCGGGTATACTACTTAGTAAATTATGTTTCTATTCTTCAATATCTTGGTATCCGCAAGCTTATCGAATTTCTTTGGTGCTGGTACTGAGTATCATGTAGTCGGGTATACTTGGCATGTGTGCGGCAAGCCTTATTAGTGTGGCAGAGTATTTGAGTTCGCTGGGCGACAGACCCTAAGAACTATCGCCACTTATTTCTGTGCTATATCTATGTTGTTGTTGTGCTGCTTCTTGCTATTGTTCTCAGCTGTTTATTGTTGTTGTTGCTGTTGTTGTTGTTGTTGTTGTTGCTTGGGCCATCGTTGTTTTTATCGACATTGAAATGTGGCCCCAAAACAGTTTCAGCTCATAAAAATACAATTTGCTGCTGCTTATTTTTTACGATGCACATGAGGGCGATGCTGGACGACGCCTTCAACTCTGTCTCTCTCTGCCTCTCTCTCTCTCTCTCTCTCTCTCTCTTCCCAACTGTATGTAGCTGTCTCAATCGCACTGTCTGCGCACCCTTTCACACGCTGCTGCGGCTTGGCCAAAAACTATTTTCGTGCTTGAAATGAGGCGCACACATGCTCCAAGTGCGTTCAATATGTCCAATGTTGTCCATTGGCAATCGGGCTGCCACCAAGTTATATATGTATGTATGTATGTGCCACAGACCATGTTGCACGTAGTGTCTATGCGTATGTGTGTGTGTGTGTGGCGTGACGGAGGCAGCTGCTGCTTTCGGCATGCAGGCATTTAAACGTTTAAGGGATTTGTTTATGTTTGCCGCCGTTTCAATTTTTTGGGTCAAGCGTTTGCCAGTAAAGCTGCACCTCACTCTCCTCACCCACATCCTCCAACCCCCTTCAACCCCCTTCAACTGGCCAGTAGGTTTGCCTGCAAATTGGCAACTTGCTTAAACATAAAAACAATGCGGCCAACTGAACGGCCCATGTATTCATAATCCAACCTAATAATCCACAACAACTATGTGTGTCCACATGCCTATTGTCCCCCTTCCTTCTCACATACACCCTATCTCTGTCATTCGCTATCTCTGTCACTCACTTATAATTCCGTCTCTTTCCTATAGTGGCCAAGGCCAGTAAGCTTAGTTTGGGTTTGAAGTTTCCGACTTACGGGGGTTATTGGGAATAAAATGAAATGAAATAATATGGGCAAAAATATTTCAGCTAAATAGATAAAAATGAGCACAGCTGCAGAGAAGCGGAGTGAGCGAAAGTATTAAAGTTGATGTCCATTTTAAGAATCATAACTATAACTATAATTGAAATTTATGGCTGATAAATAACAAGCGAACGAATTGAAAATGAAGACCCCTAGAAGAGTTACAAAGTCCCGTGAAATGGGAAAGGAATCTAAAATAAATTCAGAGCATTCAATTATTTGAAATTTTGTGGAAATTAAAAGAATAAGCAAATTAATTATGTAAAATACTATTATATAATGAAACGGTTAAAAAGTATTATCTTGAACTGGTTCATTTGAAACTGAACCAGTTCACGCATGAACCAAACCGTTAACTGTCTAATAAACAAATGCAATTCATATGCTTGTAATTAACTCATGCATATATGTTGATATGCATTTGCCATCCCCCAGGGAGATGTGACTAAGAATTTTGAACCCGCTCCCCCCCCCACACAACCCTCGGCAGGCAACTCTGCAACCCCTCCAGCCACCTCGGTGCAGTGTGGAGGAATGGGGCAAACATAATGTTGGCGGGGGGGCGGTGAAAGTCGAAGTCATTGCACTTATTGTATAATTATGCAATTTAATGAATACTAAAAAGATGCCACGCCTCCGCCAAACCCACAACTCCTCTCCTCCTACTCACTCTCTCTCTCTCTCTCTCTGTCTCTCTGTCTCTCTGTCTCTCTTTTTTTTCTCGCTCGAAAGTATGCAACGTAGACACGTGCAATAAATACAAACTACTTTGAAGCAAAATGAAACTGAAAATGCGAGCAAAACGTGTGCATAAAATTAAGAAAATGAAAACGAAAATGGCGACGAAACAAATACAAAAAGGGATGGGGAATTAGTTGCAGACATACTATATGCAAATAGTTATTGTATAATCCATATACCCTCTAATTATAATATGAACCAAAGTTGACAAAGTCATCATAGATCGAACTGAACTACACGTTTCTATAACTGAAACTAAAGATCCTTCTTCCTAAAGATCCTTTTTTTCTTTCAATTTATTCATTTTCTACTTCTTTGATATTTCTTTTTCTCTCTCTCTCTCTCTGTCTCTGTTCTTAATCTAATATATAATATAATATATATATGATCTTTCTTACAGATTTCTTAAGCTAGTTAAAGACTTACATAGAATCTGTCTTCTCTTTTCTTTCAATATGTCCGCTTGCTCTCAATTCCTAGGGTATATCAATGCAGACGAAAGCCATAACAACTACACACACACACAGTGTGTGTGTGTGTGTGTGTGTGTGTGTGTGTGTGTGTGTGTGTTGCCGCCATTTTGATTATTATAGTTATTATTGTGTGGACCGACAGTTGCCCACAGTTGGCAACAGTTTCCTGCATTACAATAGAC
The DNA here is from genome assembly GCA_018150725.1 of Drosophila quadrilineata. Lineage (NCBI taxonomy): Eukaryota > Metazoa > Arthropoda > Insecta > Diptera > Drosophilidae > Drosophila > Drosophila quadrilineata. The sequence continues at coordinate 26,249,228 of JAECWN010000432.1, read as the reverse complement.
ATTGGCAACGCCATTTTGTGTTTTGGCTATCAGTGAAACTGCCACGCCCTTTATTACAGCCTCCATTCCACTCCAACACTCACTATATATTCGCACTCTTTATGATTTTAACCAAGTAGTAAAAAGATATGCAAAATAAAAAGTACAAAGACAAAAAAAAAAGACTATATTTAAAGAACATAAAAAGAAGAAATGGGAAAAGATTAGCTGGGCATAAACTTAATAAGGATAACGTAGGAATACTACTTATATATACTTATATATATATATATATAAGAAGAAGAAGTTATGTATGGGAAAGTAAGAAAGCAACAAGAACGAAATGTGAAAATGAAAAAGAATTCAAAATTTGAAGAATGTAAAAGAAGAAGAATTTTTGGCATCAAGTGAAAGATAATGTTGCAAATATGAAGCGTAGGACAAGAAAGATGGACTAATATTGGAAAACCAAGACATAAAGTAGATGAATTTAATAATATATATGCATATATTTAAAAAATATGTAATTTTTTTTTTTTAAATTTTAATTCAAATCAAGCAAGAACGTATTTCTTGACTAATTTCTGTTTTTTTTTTGATAATATTGAAAATTACATTATATGTAGCTGGGTATTTTTTATATATTAAATATAAAGAATTCTCAATCAAAAAAAAAAAAAATGAAAAAAACGAAAATATAAATAAATGAAAATAAAAATAATTTATGTAAAACACTATTGTAGTGAGGTTGTAACTTCCATGTCCTCCCAGCTACTGCATCCTCTGGCTTCATTTGCTGCCCAAGCTACGTTGGAGTCTGTGTAGCAGCTTTAAGACCAAGTCAGACATTTTTTTTTTAATTTTGTAGCATACTTGCTTGTGTGTGTAGGTGTGTGTGTGTGTGTGTAGGTGAAAGTGTGTGTGTCATTTTATGCATGAATTTTTTAATAGCTTAAATATGCGGCAATAAAACTTTAGCACGCTCATCTTATCGCCGAAGAGCGCTGGCAACTTCTTGCCACACATACACACACACACTCACTCACACCTACACCTACACAATCTTTCTCTTTTGCTCACAATTGGTGTCTCTTTCTGGTGTGGGTCTCTGGTCTCTGTTTTGGGCTGACCCGGCGCACGTAGCTAATAAAAACCAACACCACTGTCGGTGCCTGCCGCTTGTGGAGCACGACGCTGCAGATGAAGATGTGGAGTGGCGTTGGCAGTCGCCGACATGCCACTTGCCTCATGCCACAAATTGGCCAAGCCCAGCCGCCTGTACTGCTCGGAAACTGCAGCTACCTGCAGCATCTTGACTTTTAACTAGCTAACTTGATAAAACTACAAAACTATACAATAAATATGCAAAAGGCGAACAGAAAAAACACACAGAGTCACACAGTGTACACTGAGAGAGAGAGAGAGAGAGGGAGACAGAGAGGTAAAAAGAGACAGAGTGTAAGCGAGTTGCAAGAGAAGGAAACGAAGACGACGACGACGACGACGATGGTGTTTGCTGCGGCCACGCGGATGCCCTCAAGCATATAAGCACTGGCTGCCCATTGCATTCAACTTGTTAGCAGTGCCTTCCGTGTCCCTAGATCTCCTCTCCCCATCGTCTTTACCATACTACACTACCTGCTACTATCATCTTAGGTGTATCTCTTCCCGACACCCTATCCTATCACACCCTATACTCTCTGCTCTGGATATACCCCATGGAGTTCTCATTGAGTCGCATCTTTACTGGCGCTTTATGGGCACTTCTTTGGTCCGTTGAAGGTGTCGTTGCAGTTCCCCAAGCAATTTACTCTATTCCGCTCTGTCTCTCTCTCTCTCTCTCTCTCTCTCTCTCTCTCTCTCTCTCTGTGTATCCCTCTCTTTTTCACTACATACTCCAATATATAAAGTCACATACGCCAATGTGTGTGTCGGTGTGAGTTTTTTATACTACTTTTGCTCTATAAAGAAAATTGCTATTGAATGCATTTTTTTTTCTTTTTTTGGGTTTGGGAAAGAAGGAAGGGCGAACACACTTTCGAAATGATTATCTGAAACAATATTATTTAAGTATATAAATCCAGCTAGCACCTAATTGCACTAATTATACATAATTCGTAAATAATTTTAACAATTTGAGATTGAAACGTAGCGGTTAGATTTAAAGGATACTTTAGAACACTGAGTGAAGACGATGTCATACAACTTTTTCGAAATGTCCCCACAATTATTGTTTCTTGATAAAAGTCAAAAAGTAAAAATTTTGAAATTGGAGTTTTTTGTGTCTAGTCGATTTCTGGCATCAAAATAGGCATAAAATACTTCACTTGAGTGGATTTTGACAATTATTTTAGAATTTATGGTCAAAAATGTGATAAAAGAGACTCAGAATGGACTTTTCTATGGGTCATGAACCTTGTGAACTTTGAGCAGACATAATTTTGTAATCTATCATCCGATTTTGAAAATTTTCGCAGAATAGATTCTTGACGTCGAGAAATGTATAAAAAACGTTACCCAAGTAGATTCGGACAATTATTTTAGAAAATATGACCCATAAACTGAAAAATAATCTCATAAAGTATATTTTTTCTATCGGCTCAGTACATTCAAAACTTCAAACAGCCATAACTTTGTCAAAAGTCTATCGATTTTAAAAAATTTTTCCATTCTGAAAAGGGTTTGAATCCCATTATAGAACTGCATTCAAATTTTGTTAATTTTAGCGATTTTGAAAATTTCTAATTTTTTTGGCCAATTTCGCATACTCACCCCTTAATAAAAAGTCAAAAAAAATTAAATTTTTGAAATCCCTATTTTCTGTGCCTAATCGATTTCTTGCATCAAAATAGGCATAAAAAACTTTAATTGAGTAGATTTCGACAATTATTTTAGAAAATATGGACAAAACTGTGATAAAAAGAGACTCAGAATGGACTTTTCTATGGGTCATGAACCTTGTGAACTTTGAGCAGACATAATTTTGTATTATATCATCCGATTTTGAAAATTTTCGCAGAATAGGTTCTTCACATCGAGAAATGTACAAAAAACTTTACCCAAGTAGATTCGGACAATTATTTTAGAAAATATGACCCAAAAAGTGAAAGTTAATCTCATAAAGTATATTTTTTCTATCGGCTCAGTACATTCAAAACTTCAAACAGCCATAACTTTGTCAAAAGTCTATCGATTTTAAAAAATTTTTCACTTCTGAAAAGGGTTTGAATCCTATTATTGAACTGCATTCAAATTTTGTTAATTTTAGCGATTTTGAAAATTTCTAATTTTTTTGGCCAATTTCGCATACTCACCCCTTAATAAAAAGTCAAAAAAAATTTAATTTTTGAAATCCCTATTTTTTGTGTCTAATCGATTTCTGGCATCAAAATAGGCATAAAAAACTTTACTTGAGTAGATTTCGACAATTACTTTAGAAAATATGGACAAAACTGTGATAAAAAGAGACTCAGAATGAACTTTTCTATGGGTTATGAACCTTGTGAACTTTGAGCAGACATAATTTTGTATTATATCATCCGATTTTGAAAATTTTCGCAGAATAGATTCTTGACGTCGAGAAATGTACAAAAAACTTTACCCAAGTAGATTCGGACAATTATTTTAGAAAATATGACCCAAAAAGTGAAAACTAATCTCATAAAGTATATTTTTTCTAACGGCTCAGTACATTCAAAACTTCAAACAGCCATAACTTTGTCAAAAGTCTATCGAATTTAAAAAATTTTTCCATTCTGAAAAGGGTTTGAATCCCATTATAGAACTGCATTCAAATTTGGTTAATTTTCGCGATTTTTAAAATTTCGATTTTATTTTGGCCAATTTTGCATACTTAACCCTTAATAAAAATTAAAAAAAAATTAAATTTTTGAAATCCCTATTTTTTGTGTCTAATCGATTTCTGGCATCAAAATAGGCATAAAAAACTTTACTTGAGTAGACTACGACAATTATTTTAGACAATATGGACAAAACTGTGATAAAAAGAGACTCAGAATGGACTTTTTTATGGGTCATGAACCTTGTGAACTTTGAGCAGACATAATTTTGTATTATATCATCGGATTTTGAAAATTTTCGCAGAATAGATTCTTGACGTCGAGAAATGTACAAAAAACTTTACCCAAGTAGATTCGGACAATTATTTTAAAAAATATGACCCAAAAAGTGAAAATTAATCTCATAAAGTATATTTTTTCTATCGGCTCGGTACATTCAAAACTTCAAACAGCTATAACTTTGTCAAAAGTCTATCGATTTTCAAAAATTTTTCACTTCTGAAAAGGGTTTGAATCCTATTATTGAACTGCATTCAAATTTTGTTAATTTTAGCGATTTTTAAAATTTCTAATTTTTTGGCCAATTTCGCATACTCACCCCTTAATAAAAAGTAAAAAAAAATTAAATTTTTGAAATCCCTATTTTCTGTGTCTAATCGATTTCTTGCATCAAAATAGGCATACAAAACTTTAATTGAGTAGATTTCGACAATTATTTTAGAACATATGGACAAAACTGTGATGAAAAGAGACTCAGAATGGACTTTTCTATGGGTCATGAACCTTGTGAACTTTGAGCAGACATAATTTTGTATTATATCATTCGATTTTGAAAATTTTCGCAGAATAGATTCTTGACGTCGAGAAATGTACAAAAAACTTTACCCAAGTAGATTCGGACAATTATTTTAGAAAATATGACCCATAAAGTGAAAACTAATTTCATAAAGTATATTTTTTCTATCAGCTCAGTACATTCAAAACTTCAAACAGCCATAACTTTGTTAAAAGTCGATCGATTTTCAAATTTTTTTCACTTCTGAAAAGAGTTTGAATCCCATTATAGAACTGCATTCAAATTTTGTTAATTTTAGCGATATTTAAAATTTCGATTTTTTTGGCCAATTTTGCATACTACTTGATTACTCTACACGCACAAATACACACTATTTTGGTTTTTCTTTTAGAGAATTTCACTGCTTATCTCAGACTTGTTTCAAAATGTTTTAAGTTTTTATTTCTACTGCTAAAAAGTTTGTCACAACTATGGCAAGGAAACCAATGAAGAGAGAGAGAGAGAGAGATGGGGAGAGTGATTGAGTGAAAAGGTGATGGGGATGTCGGCATATGTGTGTGTATGTGTGTGTGTGAATGGGCCTTGGCATAGTTTTTAAGTTTATAGGCTTGTTATTTCATTAGCATAATCAAGTGGCAGATCTTTCACGCCTCCACATGGCTTTACGGCACTGTTACCCCGAGGGTCTAGGCAAGGACCGACAAAGGGAACATGGTGGTAGGGGTCCAAGAGAGGAAGAGAGAGATAGATAGAGAAGGTGGGGTCACCTTTTTAGTCTTGTATGCATGTGTATCATGTATATGTAGATGTGTGTGTCTCTTAATTCTGTAGTTAGGTTGTTTTGTATTCCTTTCTTTACTTTTCAATCAATTCCCATCGCTTTTAACCGTCGTCGTTGCTGCCTTTGTGCCTTTTACTGCCATCGCACAGAGAGAAAGAGAGAGGACCTCAACTCATCCCAACTGCACTCCCCCCTTCACCTAGTAGCTGTTGCTGTCAGCAAATCAGTGCTGAAAGCTATCAACTCAGGAGGCATTGTCAGCGACATAACAAGGACACGCAGCTGAAGCTGAAGCTGTTTACACTTTTTATGCTGCCTGCCGCTGCACAACTTTTCGCCAGGGGTCTCTAAAGGGCCTAACTGTGTGAGAGACAGAGACAGATAGATATATACATATATAGAGAGAGAGAGAGAGAAACAGGGAAGGATAGAGAGAGAGAGTGAGGTAGACAACGAATAGAATGAAAGAAATCAAAATAGAATAAAAGTTGTGCGTTTTGCATAAAGTGCGCTTATCCCCGCAGGATATGACTGGCAATGACGCTGCCATTGCCTCCGTCTCTCCACACAAAATTTATAACCCTCCTATGCACGGTCTCCCTTAACCTCTCTCCCTCTTTCTCTCTCTATCTTTCTTAACTATAAAAAAGTGAGTTTTTCCTAGCAAACAAAACTTTCTTTTGTCGCTGACTTTCTGCCTGACTTATAACTACTTTTCCCACTTAATGCTTATATTTAACAGTTAATCAATTTTTGTTAAACATTTTCGAAACACTTTACGCAATCTCTCTCTTTCTTTCTATGCCTCAGTTGAAGTTTCTTTCTCTGTCTAATTCTTTTCCTCTTTGTCACACGCTTCTAAGTTCTCATTTGAATTTGCCTGTTTCTTTCAAAACTGCAATTGTTGCTCAGATTTTTCTCTCAGTGTAAACTGTAGGCGGTCTAAATTTGCTGACAACTTTGTCAGCCGAAAGGGGATGAATTGGGAGGTACTATAAGTCTCAACAACTGCCAGAAATATAGCTATGTTTTTTTTTTTTTTTTTTTTTCCCACTTCATGCCCCTTTTATCGAGGCAGGTTACTCATCCATTGAAGTCTTGTGGGTTTGGCATCCTTCGGCCGCTGCCTCAAGTCGGCAATATGTCAAAAGATTTTCAAGTGCACGCGTGCCGAAATGATGCAGTTGGATGTGGGATGGTTGGATCTGGGATGCAGGATGCAGCATGTGGGATGTGTGATGTTGTGTGTCAGACAGCATTTCCGGTTAGCCTAGCTAGCTATCTCGCTCCCACAGCCGCTATCTATCTCACTCATTCTCACGTCAAGCGCACACCTTCAGAACGTATCCCGGCTCCCATACTCTTGGGTCCGTATTGAAGGCGTCGTCGCTTTGTGAATCCGTGTGTCTCTCTCTCTGTACATGTCGCTCGCTTTGAGTTTTGGAGCTTTGATTTATGTTAACCAATACACACATATCACATATGTGTGTGTGTGTGTGTGTGTGTGTGTGTGTGTGTGTGCGCAGACAGTCGTTGCCTTTCTGAAGGGGCACAAATTGTCTGCATCTGCATAGAACAGCGGATAATGGTGTACTAAAATACGAGGCTAGCCACACAAACAATGCCACACACACACACACAGACACACACACACACACATGCACTCACACACACACACACACATACAACAGCACAGCGATGGCACATTGAATTTTGGCATTTCAGGTGTTTTGAGCAGCCATTGTTAGGCCGGAAACAACAACAGCAGTACATATATATATATATATATATATATATATATGTACATATGTATATATACTAATATATACATATTTGGATGGAAGTGCATACGTCTATTAAATTTTCTTTAAGTGCAAGACGCACTGCAAATATCCTTAGAAATGCATAATGAAAGAGTGTTTAAAAGATTTGAAGCGTAAATACTGTTATTTTATTATGACATACACATATACCTCGATATATATTATAATTATAATAATCATATATTTTTTGTTTTTTTTTTTTTTTTTTTACATTTTCTTCACTTATTAAATATATTGAACAAAAAAGTGGAAAATCATTTTCTGAGCTAAACTACGTACACAGAATAATAATAATAATAAAAAAAAAAAAAAAAAAAAACAAAATTAATTTCAATAATTGCAAATTTATTTTCGAATTATTACAAATTAAATTAATTAATTTAAACTTTTTGGCAAAAGTATTAAAAATATATTTCAATTTTTGCAAATATCTAAATTTGATAAACTAATCTTTATATATGATATTTATTTTCTTTTATTTACATATATTGGATTCTTGAAACTATGTATGCATTCTGAACATAAATAGTTCAAGTATGAAAATAAATAGTTAATATAATTAATTGAAATATTGCAATAGTCTATATTACTACCATTTTTGACCCCTGGCAAAATATTCAAGCACATACATAGAAATTAACTCAGTACATTAATATAACATCATTGTGAGAAAACTCGGCAGAATGTTCAAGCATGAACAGTATTGTAAGAAAGTATAGTGCTCTATTTATAGACACGATATGAATCCCTATCTGTCAACGAGAGATCATGTTATGTACAGCATATGCCACTTAAGATTTAGGTATGAAGTGTTTACGACCTTTTTTGAGTACGAGATAAGATGCATATACATATGGAAACTCGGTATGGGTTACGATGCATTATATATTAATAACTGATTTTGTATATAGAGTTAACATAAGTGAAGAAAAAGTGAATAAAAGGAGAGGGCCACCTAGAGTCGTCGGTTCAGTTGGAGGTTCAGTTCAGTTCATAATTTGTTGATATTAATTAGTTTTGTTGGATGTGACATAGTTGGTCAAAGTGCTTGCATACCCGTAACCGAAGTTAGTGTATTGTGTCAACGACAACAAGAACAACGGCAAGGAATGCTCCGTCATTGGCAAAATCAACGACATTTCGGATCTTGGATTGCAATTGACGACGTTGTCGTTGTTGTTGTTGTTGTTGTTGTTGCCATTGATGATGCCACATCGCTGCCATCAACAACAGCAGCAGCAGCAGCAGCAGCAGAGGCATAGTGGGCATAGATGGTGCCACAAAACAACGTGTCTGTTATGCGATACGCGTAGTAACTACAATAAGCTAAATGCAGACCAACTGCATTCAACGATTACAGACGATTATATGTATGTATATATACATATATGTACATATGTATATAATGGGGAAAGTCAAGAGAATTTGCAGCGAAATCAGTTCAAATTTGAGGAGAGTGGCAAAGAGGAAATCGTTGTAAGAGTATGCCACTTTATTTACTTCAAATTAAGAAAAATCTCAACAGAGTTATGGAAAATCAAAAAATCTGAATATAGTTTGAATTTTATTGAAGTACTTAAAGATATATTACCCATTTTATAGAAAATTCAGCTACAATATTCTAGTATTTTGGAAGATATGAATTTAGGAGATGAATTTTAGCTGTATTCTGAATATTTGAGAGATACTTTTACTCTAAGTAGAGTCTTTGTTGCAGCAGAGTTCCCTTAGAATGTTATTTATTATTGTATATATCATATAATTGAAGGGAAACTTATTTGGCCCCAACAATTATTTTGTTTGTATACATCTTTTTATTCAATTTAATTTACTTTTTATTTGTGTTTGTTATTTGACAAAACAATAACTTTTTATTTAGTAATATGGTTTTGAATTTATTTATAATAATATTTATTATTTTTTTTATTTGTTGTATTATTATTTTATATTTTTTTATGTTTTTTTTTATACATTTTTTATTTATCATTTTTATTACTATTAATTTTTATGTTGTTAAATTTCTCAGTTATATTTTCCCTAGTTTTCCACGCTGATCGAACGTAAAATATTTATTTTATTTTATTTAATTTTATTATTTATTTATTTATTATTTTTATTACTATTAATTTTTTTTGTTAAATTACTCAGTTTAATTTTCCTTAGTTTTCCACGCTGAGCGAACGTAAAATATTTATTTTATTTTATTTTATTTTATTTTATTATATTATTTATTTAGTTTTTATTTATTATTTTTTTTTACCACTTCTTTTTTTGTTAAATTTCCCAGTTATATTTTCCTTAGTTTTCCACGCTGATCGAACGTAAAATGACATTCATTGTGTCATTTGTTGTGCACTCGAAAATCCGTGAATAATTGATTAATTGCATATCTTTGGCGTTTGTGGAGTTTTGCAGAGAGTCCATCTGTGTTCACTGATTGGGGTTGATTGGGGGCTTTCATTGTTGTAGTTGTTGTTGTTGCTGTTGTTGTTGTAGTTGTTGTTGTGGAAAGCCATCTGATGGGAACTCTCTGGCGTGCGCTGTGATATTTTCTTTTAATACGCTCTCAATGCGCCGTTAGGCATTACGGTAAAAGTCCAACCAACTCGCCATCGACAGACGTACATATGTGTGTGTGCATGAATACGACGTATGTATGTAAGTGCTTGTAATGCATTCAATGGGATTTATTTGTATACCCTGTAAAGGTAGTATAATAGACAAGCGGGCAACTTGTGGCAGCAAAATACACAATTATTATAGGTTTTTTTTTTTTTTGTGTCTAAATGCAGGCAATATTAAAGGCAGTCAAATTTGGAGTGCAGGGTATCTTGTAGTGCATCAGCATACACAATTTGGTTGGCGTGTTGTTCTTTGTTATGCTTTTCAGTCTTTTTTATGCATGTCATATCGAGTAACCACTTAATTGTGGTGTTTTTTCGCGGTGCCACACAATAAAAAACCGCTCAAAAAGGGAGAAACAGCCGGAATGTGGACACGAAAGAGACAACTGCATGGGCAGCGAATGAGTGTGAATGGGTTAGCGAGTGTAAGCCGAGTGGCTGCTGCTCTGCAGTTAAGCGGAAATGGAATATGTACGGAAATAATCACTTGGAAGCGGAATTTGACGCCCAACAAATGCCGCATGTGAAATCCGAAACTCCGAATTAGCATAGCCTCGATGAAAGCCAGCGAAAGTAGTACTAAAAAGAAGAAAAACATTAAAAAAATATGGGGAAAAATATACATATGTATGTATGTATTTTGAGAGCATGCGATTGTAGGGGCCTTATTGCCACCAGACTTTAAATACGGGCTCATTATATGTACGTATACGTAATATTACGTATACGTAAGGGATTCCAATGTAAAAGTCTTGCCCGGAGTTTGATTATGTTTCTTTGAAATTCAATTTACTTTAGTTGGGTTTACTTCTGCATGTCTCTCTTTTCTCTCTCTCTCTCTCTCTCTCTGTGTTTGAGTTAATGATAAATGCGTATACGTAATATTACGTATACGCCGCATTATGATCAAATTGATTCTATTCGCACTCTGTAGTTTTCTCAAAATTTTCATACCATATTTTTTTTATTTATCTAAATGAAGATTCGCCCTCCAACATACGTATAAGCAATGTTTAGTATACGTAATATTACGTATACGCCCGGTATGTTAGGAAAATGACTGAAATTAACAGTATTAGTTTCTCTTCTGTCTTTCTTTGCCTCTCTCTCTCTCTATATATATATATTATTTGTCTTTCTTTAGTTTGAACAACTACAATTAGCTCATTACTACCCTCAAAGTAATCAAACGTATACGTAATATTACGTATACGCAGTGTTGCTCAGTTGCAGCTACTAGTGAATATTCAGTTAATTTTCTTGGAACTCATACTTAACTATTTGAGATTATCTTATACTATATATTTTGCTTACTTTTTTTAGTCTTTTTCTCTCTGTGCCGCTCTCTCCCTCTCTCACTTTTCTTTTTGCGTATATAGATCTCGGGCTTCCCTTTAGGCTTTCTACAAGTCCCAACATCTGTTTCTTCATTTGCTTTCGTTGTCCGTTTTTACGCCTGTCCTTCTCAGACTCGCCAAACAAATTGCGATTGCACAATGCGCCAATCATGGTAAACAATTGACAAGCGCGGATGGTGAAAATCTACTTTTACTCGGCATTTCAACTTTTTAAAAATTGAATCAAATCAATTGCGCTTCATTGCATGTTTACCAGTTTCTCTTTCATTCACTTCAATTGACTGTCTCTCTTACTCTCTCTTTATTCCTGTCTCTCTCTGCCCCTCTCTCTCTCTCTTTCTCTCTCTCTTTGTTGTACGCACTTTTTTTATTGTGCCGCATTCGCACTTGAAATTGTTGCTGTTGCAACGGCGACCTCTGATCCATTCCCCCTTAAGTCTTGACATTCTTAAGCTCCTCCTGAAGCTGCCTGGTTCATCAATTGAGTAGAATTAAGTTGCCTGGGAGTATATTCTATGTGTGTGTGTGTGTGTGTGTGTGTGTGTGAGTCACGGTTGGTTTAAGCACTTGCGAATTATAGGTATTCATTTCACGAACTTGAAAGAACTCTGCTTGAAACTCTATCTCCCCATTTTTCTATCTATCGCTCTCTTTTTTTCTCTCTCTCTCTCATTGTCTCTTTCTCATATTCTCTCTTTGCCCCATTATATCTCTCTCTCTCTCTCTCTCATATTCTCTCTTTGCCTTATTCTCTCTCTCCCTCTCTCATTCTCTCTCTCATTGCCTATCTCTGACTCTCTTTGTCTCTCTATCTTTCTTGTTTTTAATATCGTAATATTTTATTTTTAAACAAAATTTCCGTAACTTATCAATTCAATATTGAGACTTTGTTGCACTTTAGACTACCCATGATAATTCAGTTCCCACATTATTATCAGTATATCATTTTCTATTAAACTTTTAAAGTTCTCTTCTGTCAGAATGTGGCTAATTGTTGTGAGGGAATTCATCTTTGACTCGAATTACAATTCGAATTCGTATTTGATTTGTGATAAAACATCTTCAATTATTTTATTTTATTTTATTTTGTAATATTTTATTTTTTTATATTTTATTTTATTTTTTTTTATATTTTGTTTTATTTATTTTTTTATTATTTTATTTTATTTTACCTTTTTTTCTTTTATGTTATTTTATTTTATTATTATTTATTTTATTTTGTAATATTTTATTTTATTTTATTTTTTTTTTTTTTTTTTTTTTTATTTTTTTGTACTTTATTATATTTTACTTATTGTTATTACCTCACAATTATGAGACATTTCAATTACGAGTTGTACTTGTGCCACATCGCCGAGCAGCATAAACGTTGGGTTCCAGGGGGGGATGTGATGGCGGGGGGATGACGCTGTGAACGATTGATGCCACATGCCACATGCCGCACAGGCAGCTGATATGCAACTGCTGCTGGTGCCGCTTGCTGTGAAAAGTTTTTATTGAGCAACTAACTGTGAAATTAAATTGTGAATTAAAAGCTGCCACCATGGCCAACAGCGATTACGAGCGCAGTCTCCTTCTCTGTCTGTATATGTGCATGTATGTGTGTGTTTGTGTGTGTGATTGTGTGTGTGTGTGTGTGTGGCATGCAACTGGGGACATGTCGTTAATGCCGAGCGCACTCTCAATGGGGATATGGGAATGGGAGGATGGCATTGGGATTGAGGGTATTGCCAATGCCAAATGGTCGAAGTGCATTTCTTTAATGCGCTCAGTGATGTTGCAGCTAGTTATGGCACAGAGAGTGAGACAGCTGCCAGGTAGAGAGAGACAGACAGACATAAGGAGAGAGAGAGAGAGAAAGTCGAGCTTCTTTGGGCTATTTGCAGTAAATTGAAAAAGTATTAAATCAATAAATAAAAGTTACGCACACAGCACAGAAAGCGAGCAAAGGAAATAGTTGAAGAGAGAGACAGACAGATGGATAGGGAGAGAAAGAGAGAGTGAATCAGAGAGAGAGAGAGAGAGAGGAGAGTGGCAACTTTATGGGTGGCAACATTGGCTTTTGCTTGGCTCGTGCGTGGCTGAGCATATACTTCGCTTACGTTGCACATTTACAAACACACACACACAGACACACACACAAGCATTCTCTCTTTTTCTTGCAACTATCTCTATCTCTGTCACACACATGTATTGTAAATGTACGGCCATTTGGGGTTACACACGGCGCGTGTTAATTACTCGGAACATTTTAAACGGAGCAACGGGGCCAACAGCAGCAGCAGCAGCAACAGCATTGCGTTGCAACGTTTTTGGGGGGGGGGGCATGCAACATGCGGCCACCCACAGCGAAATTTGTTGTATTGATTTAAAGTTGCCCCAGCGAACGCTGCCACTGCCACTGCCACTGCCTGTCCAATTGTGTGCAGCTTGGCAATCAATGCAACAACAGCAACAACGACTACAAGGGGAACGTGAACGTGCAACAACATCATGCCACAGCGACAAAAAGCACATGAAATGAAAAAAATGGCAACATCAAAATCAGAGCAACAAACCGGCAATAAAAACCAGCTGAGCAGCACTTTACGCCGCACGACTGAAAAATACCCTAGTAAAGGCAATAATGTGCCTAAAAAATTAAAAAAGCTTTAAAGCTTTTGTAAATAAAGCTCACAGTGTTTGCATTAGCTTGAATTAGCTGTCCAAAAAGTGCTTTTGAAATCCGGAGGTGCTTTGATATTCTGATGTTATTCTTGCGTCAAGAGCTTTAACAAGCTTAACCGACCTTTAAAGCTCATATAAAATGAAGCTTTCATATTAAACAACATATGCCTTAGCTTTGAGCTCTTCAACGTTTCCAAAAAGTGCGTTTGTAAACATAAGCTGTTTCTTTTAAATCTGTGAAATATTTCCAGAGAGCTTTAAGCTCTAAAGCTCTTTAAAGCTCTATAAATCATGAACAATGTTATATTTTAACCTAAGCATACAGCAAACTCCCCACTTTAAGCTAATTTTACAGGGTATTCAAGTGTAAATGTTGTTGGATAGGTTGTGGGCGGAAAGTTGTTGCTATTGTAATTGTTATTGGTTTTCGGGTTTGTTGTTCGGGTTGGGCAAATGTTTTGGGGTCGCAGCAACAAATTTTATAGACGCAATAGTTGCGCATCGTAAATACGACTATCTGACAGATTGTGTGTTGCCAGCAAAAGACAGAGAGAAAGAGAACGCACAAACAGACAGAGAGCAAGAGAGCTTTGTGCCATGTCAGGGATAAGATTATTTAGCGCCTAATGAAGCCAAAGTTTGAGTTTGAAGTTGGCCTTCAGCCATCAATAGACCCATCTGCAGTTTATTAAAAGCGAATGCAAATTTTCTAAGGGCCAATTTAATTAGCAGCAAATTCAACAATTTTCTGCCACACACACACACCCGCTCGTTATTGTCGCTAGAGGAAATGCGACAGAGAGTAAAAGAGAGAGAGAGAGAGAGAGAGAGGGAAATTTGGGGACTCAACTTAGACCTGGCGGTTCGTTTCGTTTCGTTTGGGGTCAAAGTCAAAGGGAACGTCCAACGGTTTTTATTAGAATCGTAAATAGTCTTTACGAGTTGTACGTGCCCAAAATTTGCAAATAGGCCAAACCCAATTTCACTTCACTTTGCTTCTCCCGCTTCTCTCTTTCTATCGTATTCGCTCTTTATTTTTCTCGCTCTCTTTCGGCTACAACAAATTATCGAATCCGCCTTGTTTTTGTCTCCGTTTCGTAATCATAATCATAATCATTATCAAAACAATGTTTATGTGCCGTTTCCACCCAGACAATTGCCAGGCACATTCCAACATAAATTCCTTCACACCTCCCAACTTCTCTATTCATTCTCTCATTCTCTGTCTCTCACTCTATATAGCTTTCTTCTCCTCTATTATGCTCATATTGTTTGCAAAAAGTGTTGCCCCCAATTACATTTTATTACCCCTCAAAAAAAGGGAAAAAGAAATGCCGACAAAAATTACATCAAGTTGAAACTTTAAAAATTCCACACAAATTCAAAAAATAAATGCATTCATTTCTTACAGTATAGTGATTTTACAAATTAAAAGTGTAAGTTATTTAGAGGGATTAGAATTATATAGTTCCATTTTCTGTAAGTCTTTTATAATACTTATTTATTTGTTTTACACATTGAATGCCCTTCAATTTTTAGTAGTTTTATTAAAAAAAAAAGTTCATCGGAAATGTGTCGTTTTAGTGAGTCGCGGAAATATGTCGTGCAAATTTATATGCAGTTGTCACACATTAGCGAATGAAATTATAAAGCCTAAGATCACAAATCCAAAACTAGCCATAAACTATTTCTGCTTCATCTTTTGTTATGATCTTAATTAAAAAAAAAAAAAAAATCGATTAAATTGTAAAATTATTTAAGGTTTAATTTACTGCGCTTTGCTTCTTCTACATACATATATGTATGTACATAGCTGTCATAAAATTATCGAAAATTATTGGCAAACGATAATTGTACAATTAATTAAATCAACTCGATATGAATATATTTACAAATGTTGTTGATGATGCAGCAATGAAGGTAGCAGATTGACAGAGAAAGTTAGAGAGAGTGGTAGTTGGGCGGGAGGGAGGAAGGCATATATATGTATATGTATAGAGAGGGATGGCAATATGCTGTCGTCAGTTTCACATCAGGGAATTTGGGGCAAGTTGGGGAAAATCACTTGACAAGTGCCCGTTGGCTGATGGCTTGCCACTTTCCAATTGTATATCATATATATTGAAATACATTCATACATATGATATGTATGTATGCACAAATTGTTGTTGTTGTTGTTGTTTTTGCTGTTGCATATGTATAAAAGTGTAAATATTTATTGCATTAAATAACGAAAACAAACAGCGTTTTGACATTTTAATTGAATAAAATCGTTTTGTGGTCTTTTAAGGATTATTTCATGACCAGCAAATGCGTGACCGTCACACACACACACATACACTCAAAAGTACTTATAGTATGCATTTGTGTGTGTGTGTGTGTGTGTATATTTGAGAGTGTGTCCAACAGTTGTCCAAATGCATCCATGAAATGAATTGAATAGCATTTTGTGTTTGTCCAACAAGGTGAAAAACAGGCGCAGACAGTCGACAGCCGAGTGACTATTGCTCAACCAGTTTTGGCAACAGACAGTTGACTAGTTGGAGGCAGTGGAGGCAGGTGGGAGTAGGACCAGGGTGTGACCCTATATATACATATATGTATATACATTGAGGCATACATAAATAAATACCTACGATGTGTGTTCTATGGTGGCTGGCGCATCACATTATATGGAAATACCACTCTAGATATGTCTTGGTATCTCTATATATGGAAGCAAGGTCCTCAGTTGTGGGAGGTTCGTAATTGCGCGTAACGAGCAGATACCCTGTACAAATGTTAGATTATACATAGTAAGTACTCCAGAATATAGGATAGGATAGGAATAATGATACGGATAAGTATAGCGATAAGAATAAGGATAGACATAAGCATAGGGATAAGATATGTAAAAGGGTAGGGATACGGATAAAGATAGTGATTAGCTAAAAGGAATAAGGAATAGGGATTATGATATGGATAAAGAATAAGGATAGTAAATAATAGGATAGGGACAGAGAAAAGAAAGATAAAGATAAGGATAGACATAAGCATAGGGATAAGATATGGAAAAGGGTAGGGATGCGGATAAAGATAGTGATTAGCTAAAGGGATAAGAAATAGGGATTATGATATGGATAAAGAGTAAGGATAGTAAATAATAGGATAGGGACAGAGAAAAGAAAGATAAAGATAAGGATAGACATAAGCATAGGGATAAGATATGGAAAAGGGTAGGGATGCGGATAAAGATAGTGATTAGCTAAAGGGATAAGAAATAGGGATTATGATATGGATAAAGAGTAAGGATAGTAAATAATAGGATAGGGACAGAGGAAAGGGATAAGAGCGCTGGTAAAGAATTAGAATGAGGATATGAATGGGAATGAATAAGAAAAGAGATAAAAGATCAGATTAGAATGGAAATAAGGATAAAAATAGTGTTATGTATATAGATAAGTCTGTAAGTATAGGGATTAACGATTTGAATGAACAAGAATAAAGTAAAAAAAACTAGATATAGAGAAAAATAGTTTAAGTACAACAAATAATATTTTTGTAATTGTTTTCCAAATGAGTGGGAATTATAGTAAGTTTAATCGGATAAAACTGCCATTGCTAACTGAATATATCCTGTGGCAGGATAGTCAAACTAACTAAACACTGAAGGTAGTTAGCAGGTGAACAGGAGGATAACGGACAGGGTTTAAGGGGAGTGTTTGTGAGCGTGGAAATGGGAATGGGAATGGGAATGCAGCAACTTGAAGTCACGCCCCTGTTTTGCTTCACTTCACTTGAAAACCACCGATACCCTTGCCTTGCAATCCCCGCCACCGCATCATCCTCTATCTTTCTCTCTGTCTCTGTCTGCACCACTGTCGCTATCTCTGTCAGAGGTTGTGTCTCTGCCAGAGGACACTGTAGCGCACAGTGGACAGATCCTTTTGTCCACTTGATTTGCATTTAATTGCAGCGATTCTTCGTCTGCTGCTGTCGCATTTATATACATATATATATACATATGTACATATATATATATACGTATATATGTATATATACATATGATATAGTGGGCGTGACTGTGGGAAAAAAGACATCATCAAAGTGGAGACTCTATTGCATGTGTGCATACATTATGATATTTGTAGACTGGATGTTGCATGTGTTGCAAGCGAGTTGCTGTTGTTGCCACTTTGCGTGCCCCGCATTCCATTGCATTTTGCAACATTGGTCGCTTAAGCTGCTTTAAATTTATTAGTTTATTTTGCAGCGTTTAAGCTTGATCTTTTTTTTATATCATCATCATCCCTCCCCCCGCATCTCTCACAGCACTTTTTACTTGCCACTTTGAAATGTGTATGTGTGGCACATGAATAAAACCCGTTGCCAATTATACTCATTGTATGCAATGAACTGTGTAACTCGCAACTATCCACATGCTGCCACATGCACCATGCCTCATGCCCCATGTCGCATTGTCCGTTTCGATGTTAGGTGTCTGGCGATTTTAAAGCTCGCGCTGCCATTCATCGTCCTGGCCACAGCGCTAAATGTGGCATTAAATTTGTTGCAGCAACAATCCACATACACACACACACAAACCAGCACAACAAGCTGCCACACACACAAACACATACATACATAGACGCAGACACACATTTATTACTGCAAACTGGACACTAAAAATATGGTCACAACGAGAGCTCAAAGCGAGTCTGCGATAGATAGCGCAGAGACAGAGAAAAAAAGTGAGACAGAGAGAGAGAGGGAGAGATAGAAATAGAGAGAGACCCCGATAAATGGCGAGTAAGTCGAAAAAGTAGGAAAGTTGCAAAAGAAAGTGGCAAAAAGACAACAGCACAATGTTAAAGCGGATATGCCGCATACCCTGTAGCAATGAGGTATCTGTGACACTGGAAGGACATGAAAGTTATAACTAGGCGAAAGCTGTATATGTATATATGTAGTAAAAGTATAAGAAAAACAGAAATCAAGGAGAACAGCAGCATAGATAGTGAGTCGCCAAGACTAGGAAGAAGGGAAAAAACTTGAGAGTGCGAGAAGAGATCAAGTTTGGGAGAGAGAGACCCAGGGCTACAATCCGATGAACAACCGATAAGATATCATACAGAATTGAAATAAAAATAGATGTCATGCTAATTTAAAAGAGGATCAGAATCATTCATAGAAATCTAAAAAATTTGACACTCTTTTTGATATTAGACAATGTCGTGGCTTCTCACAGTTAAGAAGGCCCATCTAAGAAATAACTTTCAGAGCTGGATAATGCCCGGTTAAGTATTAGAATAGTCATCACTTTAGGCAATGATCACTGCTACAATGTCGGATAATGTTATGGACAGTCAGATTAAGATATGGATGAGTGTTTTCCATTGCGGATAATGTCCGGATAAATTAAAGAAAGTCATTACTGCTATGCTATTCACATTAACCGATCGTCACGGTTGGATAACTGTGCAGACATCCCGTATAAAGTTCCATTAACAACTAAATCCAAATCGTATGTAATCAGGGCAATCGTAGCTAAGTGGATAAGTGTTTTCAATTACGGATAATGCCCGGATAACTATTAAAAATGTCCTCGCAGTCGGATAACGGTGCAAACAGTGCAGATGAAGTTCCATTAACAAGTAAATCCGAATCGTATATAATCAGGGCAGTCATAACACAATAGATAAGTGTTTTGTTTACGGATAATGTCCGGATAACTAATAGAAAAGTCCTCAATGCTGTGCTATTCACTTTATCCGATTATCACAAGTAGATAACGGTGCAAACAGTGCGGATAAATGCATATCGTATGGAATCTGGGCATCGTATAGATAAGTGTTTTCAATTACGGATAATGCCCGGATAACTATTGGAAAAGCTAATGGTGTGCAGTTGACTTTAAGCAAGGTTCACTGTATTTGTTTATTCGTGCATGCTGCACATTGCAACTGTTGCTCTTTGGCGTTGATTGTTTGTGGCTGCTGTTGCCGTTGCACGGCTGTTGGCGCACTTAGCGGTACTTTCGACTAATTTTTAATGCCGTTCATATTTTGCCCGCAAAAACTGGAGAATAAAGAGAAATAAAAACGAGATGGCAACAAGCAAACAACGCACTAGGGAGTACGCGAAGGGGAGTGTGGATTGGAATAGAGTAAAGTAAAGTGATGGCTCCTTGGCTGACCAAGCGTTGCATGCAACCTGCTACAGGTGCGTCCAAAAGTAATTGCCGCAAGTGCTGCGTCCGCACAAACTTAATGTTAGATTCTTGCTGCCATCATCCGGCCAATATACGAGCTCTATATGTTATGTCCGTGGGAGGTGTGTATATGAAGGCGGTGGGGGCGTGCCCAGCATCGATTTGGCGACACAATTTGTTGTGCTAGTGTCTCTGTGTGTGTCTGTGTGTGTGTGTTTGCTGTGCGTGGACTTTTATGACAGACTGTGCTGCTGCCAGTTGATGTGTTGCCATTGTCGTTGCCTGCAGCCTGTTACAACAGCGACAAGGACAATGCTGCAAGCAGAAGATCCTCAAGTTGCGTGGGCGGCTGATGTTCTTAAACGTAAGGAGGTTGGGAGGGGGGTAGGATGGGGTTGGAGGGGTTGGAGGGGTGAGCATACGACTTATGCATACAGATACTTACATTTGTCTTGCTCCAGCACACTACCATCGTCCCCATCTCCTGTCCCTTTTTCACTCTCTTTGTGGATTTTTTTTTGTTGTTTTCCTTCTTTTTTCTTTTCTTATTACCTTGCACATCGGGAGGGCAGAAAAGTCTATTAGGTTTGTGCAGGTTGTTTTCTAATGTGTCTCCAGCCTCAAATTGTTGTTCTCAGTGTTTAAACTCACTTAATTTACTCTTGAAATGGATCTCTTATGGTTCTGTGTTATTTTGAAGTTGAGGCATTTTTTTTTTTTTTTAATTTTTTCAAATTCATTCATTTATTTTCATTTTTTTTATATTGTTTTTATTCTTCCTGTATCTTATTTTTTTCATTGATTAATTTTTTTTTTATTATTTCATTTATCGCTTACCTCAAACTTTATGTGCTTATGTTAGATTTTTTAAGTTTTCTGCAATGTTTTTATTTTTTCCAATATATTTTTCCATTTTTTTTTTAATATTATTTAATTTTTATCAATTATTTTAAATATTTTCATTTTTATTAAATAATTTTTTCTCTAAATTTAGTTGTATATTTTTTTAAAACTTTTTTTTTTTTTTTTTTTTTGCAGTGCGAGGTATTTGTCAGTCGACTCTTCGCTCGCTTTCTTTTTTTATGTTTGCTCTCTTTTATTTGTTGTTGCTGTATTTTTGCTATGGTTGCCGTTGCTGCTGCTGCTGCTGCTGTTGCGGTTGACTCGCGATATTTATTATTGTTGCTGAAATTGCTGTGGCTGTGTATGTGGCTGTGCCTGTGTCTGTGTCTGTGTCCTCGCCATCTTCAGCTCTGGCTGCTCCGAGCTGCAACTCATCCTCAGCCTTGGCTTCCTTCAGCATGGGACTCATTGCTGAAGCGTCGCCAAATGGAACTGCTCTTGGCTCATGGCTGTTGCTGACGCATTTAAAGCTTTTGCTGCATATACATAAATATAAAAAGAAAGTCTGGGGGGGGGGGGGAAAGGTTGTGGAAGAAGAGGAAGCGGCAGAATGTGGCAACGAAAGCGAGAAGCAACTACGAGCAAAACGAAGACGAAGCTGCAACTTCAACAGACAGCAAAAGCTCAAGCTGCAACTGCATCTGAAACGGGCGGAAGCTGTAGTTGTGGCAAATGACGCCGACGACAATGGCACAACAACTTGCAACATCCCAACCCCCTCTCCATCCTCCATTGAATTTCATCCTTATCGTTCATTTTTTTTTTCTTGCTCTTTTTGATTTAAAGCCGGCGCTGGCATTGTCGACGCTGTGGCATGTTGCAAGTGGCAACGTCATGATGCGCCAATTCTTGATTTATTGGCCTTGTACCCCAGACCCCCCCACCTCTTCCCCCCACGCCCACTGTCCACAGTATATGCGCCTGAAAAATATAAAGAAACAATTTTACAAGTTCTTTTGTTTTCTTTTTCTTTTTTCTTTTATTTTTATTTATTTATTTATTTTTTTTTTGCATTGGCTTTTGAATTTATTATTATGTTTTCAGTTTTTAGTTATCTTCGTCATGTTCTTTATTTGGCTTTCTCTGTTTATCTTTTATGTTTTCTCTCTTCGTTTGTTTTTTATTGTTTAGTTGTTATCGATAGATAGTTTTAGGGGTTTATTATGCATTCAATTGTTTTGATAGCAGCAATGTATCATTATCGTTATCGTTATCGAGTATGATGCACCATGTGGCATGTACCGCATGTCTGAAACTGCAACACGCACACACACACACACATACACACATACGGCAAATAGCTGTTTCTCAGTCATCTGTACAAATATTCAAGTAATTATAAATTCTCAGTAGAAATATATTCAATCAATCAATGAATCATTGCCTCTTTTGCATTGTTTTGTTTTCATTTTAAATGTGTCAAAATCTTCATTTTTGTAAATTGGATAGTTTTTGAACTTTGAATTGCCATAACTTTGCCAAAAATCATCCGATTCTTACAGATTTTGGATTTCTGGTAATGATTTTCATTATAGCACAATTCTGCATTTAAATATTTTTAATTTTGGCCGTTTTTTTTTTTTTTTTTTTTTTTTTTTATACTTATCTGACCTATTTTGCATACTAACCCTTTGAGAAAATCAAATCAAAAATCGAAAAAATTGCAAATCCAATTTGTTTGACTGTGATCGATTCTGGGACTCATATCTATTGTTTTGTTTTATATTTGAGCTGTTTTTGATCAGTATTTTTCGAGATTTGTGCCAAAAAGTCACACAAAATGGCTTCATTTTCTGTATTTCAGCACCCTGTGAACTTGGAAGTGTCGTATCTCAGTCGAATTTCAATCGATTTCAATGAAATTCTGGGTTTCTGTGAATGGTTTTGCACTCAATATAAATATGAATTTTAGTATTGCCAACATTTTTCGTTTTTAATTATTCAACTTAATTTAAAAACTTGAAATTTAGAAATTTCAGCTAAAGTTGATATCGAGTTGAAAAACGTAGTGAAGAAACTGAGATAGGCTGAAATCTGAAGGTTGAAAGGAATCGAGTTGAGTTGAGGATGATTGAGGCGCTATTTATTTAGTTACATATGCATGTATCTGTGTGTGTGTGGGTGTGTGGGTGTGTGTGTGTGTGTAGACAGTTTTAGCTTTTAATGTGGCGCTTGGATTCCATATTTGTTATTGTTGAATTAGACACACAGTTATTCATTTTGGGGATTTCAGTTTCATATTCGATTCTTAACGTTTTCACTTAAACTTATTTATACATATGCATATGTATGTATGGGTATGTGTGTGTGTGTGTGTGTGTATATAGCATCAGTTTATGTATCCATGTACATATGTATATATAAATGCACATATGCTTGTTAATAGGTATGATTAATAATTATAATTTACACGATGTAATGGCAACAATTGTTTATTTAGTTAGTTTTACATTTCCAGCAAAATGCCATAAATTGTGTGACTCTGTGTATTTCTAAAGAGAGAGCTTTGCTTTGGCTTTTATACTTTGTATTTTGTATTTTTAGCTTTTTTTTTTGGTTTTTTTTTGCTTTTAGTAGTACATCTGTCTATGCAAAAAGTTGTTATATTTTTGGATAATCGGGAAATGTATTTTGAGTTTAAGCACAATATTCTAATTGATTATTGTTCAACAAAAAGCTGCTGTTTCTTCTTCTTGCTCTTGTTTTTTTGATATGTACAGTTGTGCGATAGATCGTGGGTTAGAAGAAATGGAAGAGAACTCTTTACGACGACGATGATTATCTCCAAAAAAAAAAAAATGTTTCATTTATCACAAATTTATTTCTAGTTTAGTATATGTTGGTATTTTCTAGTATATGCAGTATTTTAATGATGCTCAAACGGTTCGCTGCGTTTATGTTTAGTATTTTTTTTATTATAAATTGATATACTTCCATTTGTTTTTTTTTTCTCTTTGTTTTATTGGTTTTTATTGATTATATAAAATAAGTACAAATTGTGTGTATTTTTTTTTGTTAGTTTTAATTGATTTTGGGCATCGCTTAGCTTTGTTTTTGTTTTTGTTTTTATATTATTTTTTTGTTGTTAGCATTTCAGTTTTAATTAATTTAAATTAAATTACTTTAGTCAAGTTACAGTTTTGTTGTTGTTGCTGCTTAGATTTAGTTTAGCTAATAGTTTTCATTTTTTTGTATATATATATATAGATTTATATTATTTTATTTAGATACCAGATACAAGTTCTCTTTTGTTGTTATTAATTGACTAGACTTGTTTCTCTCTCTACCGTAACAGGTGTCTCTCTCTCAGTGTGTCTTTAGTTGTTTTGTATATTTAACTATTTGTCGCAGATATATATATTAGTATTATCAGCATAATATTCGACTAGTTAATTAGTTGATTTAATTTAGTTTAATTTGTTTATATTTTGCTTGGTTTTCATTTCTTAATTGCTTTTTTTTCTTAATTGGCAAATATTTTGTTTTTGTTTTTCGCCTGTTTTCGGTTTCTTTTTTGTAAACTACAGACTAGTAAAAAAAAAAAAAAAATAGCACTACAGCATTTATTATAAATGCCCGTTATACATAATAGCATACAGTTATACATACACTTCTTTTGCATTCTATATGTTTTTTTTCTTTTTTGTTAATTTTACTGATTTACACATGTTATTTTAGCTTCAAATTCGATACATACAATAATTTCAAGTCTCATTCGCCAATAATTGTTGTGCCACTGTCCCCCATTCCCCCATTTCCCCCAATTCCCCCATTTTCACATTCCCCTCATTTCCACATTGCCACAAAAGAAGGGAAACATAGTTCTCTACAAACCACAACCATATCTTACTCTCTATTTCTCTCCGTTTCCCCCCTTTCATCTTTTTAGATGGATTAGCCCACTTTCATTTTCCGCTGGCATTGCTTTTCTTTTCCTTTCTTTTCCTTTCGTTTCTTTTCCTTTCCTTTCCTTTCCTTTCCTTTCATTTCCCTTCTCACATCCAGCTAACACATGTATGCTAAACAAACTCAGTTAGGGAACTGCAATGTTTTTGCATTTGACAAATTTTTGTGGTTATAAGCCATACCCTATAATTGAGTAGCATTTTAGGGTATGCCGAATTATTATTATTATTATTTTTTTTTTTTTTAAATGACTTAGTTTACAACCAATTTAGAGCTATTTAATGCAATCTATAATTGAAAACTGTCAGGAAATATAGATTCTTGAAAAGTGATACATATCATTTATCTATGTAATAACTTTATAATGAATTTTCAAAAATTGCAGAAGAATAAAATAAATTCTCAAAATTGTCGACTTATTTAAAATATCGTTTTTATTTATATATACATTTATTAATTGTTTTTTGTTTCTGTTGCATTTTGTGATAATTGAAAAGATTACAAAACATGACTGCCTCTTTATGTGGGCAAGAAAAGTGCAGGGTATAGAATTGGTGACATCAGCTTGGCCTATGCTTGTGTTTGTCTATTTGTCGAAGAGTCTGTTAACAACAATAAAATGCATCGATGTCATTGCTCAGCATGTGGAGAAGATTGTCAAGCAGATTGATGCTTCAGTCAGTCGTGGGCCTCGGCAAGACGAAGACATACACAGAGATAGAGATAGTGATAGAGAGTGAGAGAGAGAGGGGTAGACAGATGGGCAGACTGTGTGAGATACACTGGCATTCCTATGCATACATATGCACGTCCATACATGTACTATGCATGTACATACACATATAGAGATGGAGTTGCAAGCATGTTACAATATGAAACTGTTGCCATGACATGCCACAGCACAGACCACAGAGCATTTTGACTCTGTCTCTGCCTTTTAAGCGTATGTCCGTCCATCTGTTCGTTCGTCTGTCTGTGTAGAGTTGCAACGAACCCCACGCTGCAATCACTTTGAGTTATACATATTTGTGAACTGTCGGAGTATCTCAATGGCTGCACTCTGTTCCGGGTTTCGGACTTTCAACTCAATCTGCTTGCGAATTGTCTCTGACTGTATGTAGTAGAGTGTCCCTTCCATATGTGTACTCTGAGCAAACGAAATCGTGAGCAAGGGATTGGGCGTGTGGGCGTGAGGGCGGGTGGGCGTGCACTTTGGCCGATGATTCGATTTGAAGAGCGAACAAAGCACGATCTTTAAGGGCAACAACATACGACTGTGATGAGATGAAGTTGAAACATTTTGTATAAACAATAAATGCACATTTTCATAGAATAAGAAGACGAGATGAAAAAAAGTTAGAGAAAATTATAAAGAAAAAATTATATAAAATGATATAAAAATAAAATAATATATATAATGTATAAAAATATTTACTTTTAAAATACTTTATCCCCAATCCTTTTCGTTATCAAGAATCTGCGCCGAAGAGAAACATTGTAAGCGAAAAAATAATGTACTTCTTAAATAGAACTACATTTATTTTCCTAATTTTATTAAGAAATAAATAGAAATATTATTAAAAAAAAAAAATATTAAATTTATATTAATTTTAAAAGCTTTTAATATTGTAGCTCTGATATAATCAGCACAATTTGAGCACTTTTTAGAAGAACTATAAAATGTTCAAATGACAGCATAGACAGTCTCAGAAATGATAGATGTATTTTCTAAAATAAAATGCTGTGAAAGTATTTTCGGGGATACAAAATCCGAGAAAAAACACAATGAAATAATTTTTGAAAATTAAAAAAAAAAAACGGCTATTCAATTGGTAGTCGACGATTAGAGAAATTCTCAGAAAGTCGCAAAGAGTTAAGCGCTACATGCATAGATTGTATGCAAAGTGAAGTCATGTCGAATCAACTCAAGTCGTATCTAATCGTGTCTTCAGCCGATGACGAACGAGACGAGACGAGACGAGACGAGACGAGTTGAGACGAGATGAGATGCGACGAGACGAGTTGAGACGAGACGAGATGAGATGAGACGAGTGCGTGTCCTGCGAGATGACAGCAGCACTTTAGCAGCAATAGCAGCTGTGATGACTTCTTGGCCTAAAGCGTGGCTCAATTCATTTGCATGTGTCACATCAGTTTTGGTCTCGTCAACACACACACACACATACACACACATGCACACATCTCTCTCTCTGTCTCTCTCTCCATTACTCTCCCTCTCTTTGGCATAGGCGATTTTTCAATTAGTTTGAGAAGAGAACTGCTGCTGCTGTTGCCACCTGAACAACCTATCAGACTGTCGAGAATTCTCACATTACTCTCTCTCATTCCTTCTCTCTCTCTCTCTCTCTCTCTCTCTCTCTCTCTCTCTCTCACACACACACACACACACACCCTACACTTCACTCGCTGGCAAAGCTGTTTTTAGTCTGTAGCGTAAATCCTACATAATTAAAATACTTAAAGGCTTTAAGCGCAGCAACAAAAGTTTTGCAACTTTTCAAATGTTGCAGAGAAGCAGCACCAGAAAAAAGTACACTCAACATGTGCAAGTAGCAGACTCGCAAATACCCTAAAATTGAAGTCACAATTATGTGATTGCTTGCCAGTGTTGCCACCTACATACAGACATACTTACATATGTATGTATGTATGTATGTATGTATATTTATTAATGAGCTTTTCACAGG
The DNA here is from genome assembly GCA_018150725.1 of Drosophila quadrilineata. Taxonomy (NCBI): domain Eukaryota; kingdom Metazoa; phylum Arthropoda; class Insecta; order Diptera; family Drosophilidae; genus Drosophila; species Drosophila quadrilineata. Next base: position 26,221,693 of record JAECWN010000432.1, on the reverse strand, counting down.
GTATTTGGCTAGAATAAAAAGGGAGTGTAGAAGACGGCCCCTTGTGTGTAGCCATGTTTTATGACCACGCCTTCACTTCCTCTTCCTCTTCCCCTCTGTTGCTCAGTATGTATCTCTTTGAGCTGGTGGAAACTCAGTTACTAAGCTCACTTAAGCATTTTAGCCAGGCGCATACATATGGCACTCTGTCCTGAGTATTATGAGGTACTCTTAAAAAAGTGCTGCCAATTTCTACACAGTTTTTGGCACCTTATGCAGGCAACTTGCCATATTTAAAATTTCAATGATTGCGCTTAAGTCGTAATCATAAAGTATTGACAGTGGGTGCAAAAGAAAGGGTTGTGCTAGAGTTGCCACTGCTACAAAAGAACTCTTAAAGACATTGGGGTAGTGGCAGCATCCTCTGAATTCTAAAAAAAAAAAAAAATTGGAATTATTTGTAAATTATTTCCTGAAGAAAGTCTTCAGCCTTTAAATACTTTCATTCATGATAAAAACTTGGAAAAGAACACTAGAATTATAATACTTTCTTTGCATATACTATAAACAACATCTGCTTCTAATTTCAGGTCTCGAACTCTACCCCAAGCTGAGTTACTACAGTTCATATCTGGTATTATAATGCGCAGGAAATCAAACAACATAAAGTAAATTGGGTAAGTTTTTCCTCGAAGACAAACAGAACATACGCAAATCGACATGCACATTTTCAGAGTGTGTGTGTGTATATTAATGTATGTATGAGAAACAAAGAGAGAGACAGAGAGAGAGAGAGAGAGAGAGAGAGAATGAGGGAGACAGTTAGTTTTGATATGGGTTAAGCAGTGAGAGGTCAGAGGTCCGCCAGCCGCATATTTAATTACATTTGCTATTGCCTGTGACACTCAGGCCCCATCTCTTCTCTCTCTCTCTGTCTCTCTGACATTCTCTCACTTGCTTTCTCTGTCGCCGGAGAGCTTTAAGAGTGGGGCAGCTACTCAACTTGGGGCATTTTTCGCCTCGTTTTGACCTCGATTTAACGATTTTGCTTTGTCATTTGGTAGTTTAATTATGTGCATGGAAATTTATGTGCGACTCCTTGACTTTAAATGAAGTGTAAGGACCCAACTGCCAGGCTAACGCAACCCCACTACATGTACCCCATAGTACCCTCCTTCCCCCCCCCCCCCATGGTACTAGTAATCCAGACACTACCTCCATTTCTCTCTAGCTGGCGACAATAACAAATCCAAAAAAAAAAAAAAAAAAAAAAAAAAAAAAAAAAAAAAGGAGTATAGCGAAACCCAATCCGAATGCCAAAAACGCAATCCTTTTGCCGCCAGCTGTTTTTTTTTTTTTTTGTCCTCTGGCCGAGGGGGAGGTTGGTGGTTATTTATGGACGGCGCGCCTGATAATGCTGCTCTAATAGAGAGAGCGAGAGAGAGAGAGAAACAGAGAAAGAGAGAGAGAGAGAGAGGCTGGTGCAAGGTTCGCTTGGGCTGCCCAAAGGCTCGCTGCCTGATTAAATTTTGTATTAGCTCAATAAATTTGCAACGCCAAACGGAAATAACGCACACACACACTAACACACACATACACAGTGTCACACCCACACACTCTCTCTTTCTCTCGTTCTCTCTCTCTCCTCCTCCCTCATACTCATTGGGTGACATTCAGCAAATGACGAGTGGAAAAAAAATGTTGCGGAAATTCATATACTCTATCCATTTATAAGCAAACAGTTGTTGTTTTATGAATAATCATTAGAAATATAGAAATTAACCTGAACATGATTTACATACTCTAAGTAGAAATCAAAAAGGAAAAAATGGAAAGGGGAAAAAAAAACGTCGGCAGCGACGTTGTTTCTGTTGCTTCTCATTTCGTTTGGATGTGAAATTCGTTGATTAACCTGAATTTACGAACTATGGTATATCATATAGACTTCAACTTCATCCATCTGCTTCGTATTCCTATATATATATGTCTATATATTATAGTTACCTATTTAAACACTTAGTATACTTAGTTTGAGCTTTTTAGTTCCTATAGATCAGGTGTGAGAAGATGAACTTGAAGTAATTTAAACAAAATTGCAGTTTTAATTTGCATTTTCATGATGTGTTCATGATGATCTAGAGTATTATAATCTGTAGCGTATCTGTAGAGGTAAAGCTAAAACTTTAAGAATTTAAAATGCATAAAAAGGATTAGGATGCGAATCAGGATGAGGATGAGGAATGAAAAAAAAGTGGGGCAACATCAGAGTGGGCGTGGGAAAGCGTGAAAATGTGCAAAGCAAACAAATGTTGCACGACAAGCAAATGGACAACGCTTAACCCGCAGCTTTGCTTTCAACTGCTCTCTCTTTCTCTCTTTCTCTCTCTCTCTCTCTCTCTCTCTCTCTGTCTCTCTCTCTGTGTATCATTTGGTGTCTGACTCTGTCGCTGCTATCATATTTCAAGCACAGTTGCTTTGCTTGCCACGCTTTTGCCACTTGCAACTTTGCTGCTTGCCACTTGATACTGCTGCCAAGCGTTAGTGGGAAAGAGAAAAAGCAGATACTGTTGAGGGGGTAAGGGGGGGGGGGAGGTTAATACCGCAACTGCTGTGCGGTTAAGCTAATTGATGGCGATGGTAATTTGCTGGGGCTGCCCCCGACTTAAGAACTCAGCGCTGAGAAATGTGAGAGAAACGCTTGTCTCTCAACCGTAGTTTATGACATATTGAATGTCTCACAAACTGCACAAGTTTTCAATTAGCCTCTCTCTCTCTCTCTCTCTCTCTCTCTCTCTCTCTCTCTCTCTATTGCTCTCACTCGCACACTCATGCTGTCTCCCTCTTGTGCTACCTTGGCTATTTTGCAATTGCAATTGAATTCCACTTTTACTTTTGGCCAGAATTCACTTTCAATGTGTTCATTATACTTTGAGGGAGGGTGTCAAAAATTAGTGTATAACTTCTTGTTGCTTACTTGATTTTGATTAAGAAGTCTAGTCGATATTCTGTTTCTGTCATTGAATGATTGAAGATCCCTACAGGGGTTCCAAGTGTTCACAGCACTCGCTGAATTTGGAGAAATGCTTGTTTTTATTTTCAGTGGCAAGTAAAATTGCCAATTCAAGGGTATATGTTAGTCGATAAGTTTTGCTTGACTATCATATTAGATGCTCTTTAATCTAATAGTTGAGTTTTCTTTGTTCCCTTCTTCAGTATTATTTTTAATAAATTTTAGATTTTAACGGAGACTTCAAGCCCCACAGTCTATGCTGCAATTCTTCAATTTTTTAGAAAAATTGTTAAAACCTTGGGTTCTCTTAGTTATTTAAGCTTAAATTCGTTGAGTAGCTAATACATAGTCGAGAGGACTATCAAATTTCAACAGGGTAGGATTACAGGGTATTTTGAAGTTGTGGCATTTTTTGTTTTCTTGAAAATTTTGGAGTTTGACAACTCTCTAAGCGCATTGCTGAAAATTGTAGGGTTTGGGAACAGGGCGGGCTTTAATTTGGCTAAGCAAAGTTAGTCGCCTAGTTGCTGTGGGTGGAAGCGTGAGAGTGGGCGTGGTCGTTGCCTATCCCAGCGGCAGACGCGTCCCGTTAATTACGCGACTTTTGCTGCGGTCCACCATTTGCTGATTGCAGCGACGACGACGATGACGTCGGCACGCACGACCAGCACCAGGAGCAGGAGCAGCTAGACAGCGGTTGGGGTGGGTCTAGGATATGTGGGGAGGTAGGTTAGCAGATGGTGGATGGAGGGTTCTGTTGAAGCGCCTTCGTATACTGTTAGTCACGCCAATTTTATTGCATTGCTGACAAGGCTGATGACCAGTTGAAGAGACTCTCTCCCTTTCTGTTTATGTAGGGGCGAAAACAAAAAGGGAGTGGGGAAAAGGGATAGGGTTGCCAGTATGCGTTGTAGGCGGTATGTGCAACTATCAGTGGCAACAATGGCACACAACAGTTTTCAGCATTTCAAGCGGAACAATTAAGTTAACGATCTGCGGACATGAGGAGCGCGACAGAAGTGACTGCAAATCGTGTGCCAAAGTCCAACCACGTGCCGGTCAAACCGAGTTGCCGACACGCCCCTTACCTACCTAACACCCCCACTCCAACCACCACCGATGCCGCCTCCCTTAAGCTCCCAGAAGACTGTAGCCATAACTGGAGGCAAGAAATTTCGTGAGCAAACCTTGTCAATTTGTGGCTTAAAGTTGTAATAAGAGGATAGTCTGTTAAATAACATTCAGATATTTATAGTAAAGTATAGGATAATGGAAATTGCATTTCATGCAAAATTAAATTCTTCAATTTACACATATATACATAATTTAGGCTATAATTACTCAACAGTTAACATAACTATGGCTCTGTTAAGCCTAAATAATGTTAAGCAATATTCAATCAATAAACATATGTTTAACAGAGCAATGTTATGGATCTGATCATGAGTTAACATTTTATGTACTAGTCTTCTTATACAACAACAAACTTAACAATGCAATTAACATGGGCTTGACAGTCATTTAACAGTAGCTTAACAGTAGACAGAACCTAACAAGTTAACATTATGGCTAGACTTTAAAACCCCCTATCTGTTAATGGAGTCAAATATGAGAATTACGAGAAAAGTGAGTTGGAGAGCTAAAACGAGAAAGATAGAGAGAGGGAGTGAGTGAGAGAGAGAGAGAGAAAAAAAAGGAAAGAGAGAGATATAGATAAAGGGCAGACATTCACAAAACATGCCTTCAATTAACCAAACGTCAAACTGATTAAACGAATTGCCATATTATATGTATGGCGACTGCCAGCATCGTTTTTGGGGGAAACTCTGGCAATTCTAAAGGCAAATGCAGACACTGAGCGTCTTTTGTGGTGGTTAAGAGGGGAAGATGGTGAGAGGGGGGAGGGGGGAAGGGGATTAGCAGAAGTTTGGGCTTTTTGGGTTCACATTACAAGAAGTGGACTTGAAAGTAAACAAAGTTTTAATTTCCTTCAATGATTTCTCTGCACATTTGTTTTGCTGGCGCAACCAAGAGCAAGCCATAGATAGAGATAAACAGAGAGACAGAGAAAGAGAGAATGAAAAAGAGAGAGAGAGAAAGAAATACATAGAAAGAGGCAGAGAGAGTGAGAGAGCGACTGAATGCTTAGAGCACATAATCAAGTCAGATAAATCTAAATCCTTTTGCGATAAGCGACTAAGGAATAGCCTAGACTTGCCTCCAAATGTTGCAACTTGAAACTTTTGCTGCTGCCTGCCTATTCTGCTTCTTTATTAGTGGGGAACCCCAATGCCGTACAGCGAGTGAATAGAATTTGTAATTTCCGTTTTTCCCTTTTTTGTATGCTGAACCCCCCATGCTCCATGCTCCATGCTCAATGCCACATGCCCCACGTCCTGCTGTTTGACTCCTTGCAGCACTTCAGCCACCCATGTATGGGTATGAACATGCGTGTGTATGTGTGGTTGCGGCATACAATGGCAACTGTTGAGGCTGCCATGTTGCATGCAAGTTTTGCCTTTAAGGCTCGCTGCAGTTCAATTCCTCACACGCCACTTTATCCTCTCTCTCTCTCTCTCTCTCTCTCTCTCTGTCTCTGTCCCGTTCTTTGGGTCTATTTCTCTGCTTGGGGCAGCCAAAAGCTAAGCGGAGTTGCAGCAACGTTTTCGGGAATTTCGGATTTGGTTAACGGTTCGGAATATGACGTTGAATGACACTACATTTTTTCGTTTCCTTTTTTTTTTTTTTTTTTTGGTCAAACTTCACTTTTCTCTCTCTCTCTCTCTCTATCTTCTTCTCTCGTCTCTTTCTAGTTCTCCGCTTGTTGTTGCTTGTTGTGTGTGTGGCAGCAACCGTAAATGCAATAGCAGCGAAGGCAGGAAAACCGATTTTCCATTTGCGTTCGAAAAGTGAAACGTTAAAATTAATGGCGTTCAGCATAGCCTAGGACATTCCGCTTTTGCCAAGTCCGACTAAAGTCCCATTCCCTCTCTAACTCTCTTTTTCGCCCCTCCGTTCCTCCATAAGATCAATGTGCTAAGCATTTGACCCAAAAAAGATCTTAGTAAGAACTAAAAGTGAAAGCGGCCATGAATAAAGGCAAAACTTACACAAATTTTCAATGCAACCATTTAAAACAAAGATTAATTAAAAGGCGGCAAAATTAGTAAAAAAAACACGATTTTTTTCAATCAAAGTGCGTCTATCCCAAGATGTGGCAATAATACTGTGGAAATTGAACCGAAATCCCTAATTGGCTTCCTTCGAATTATGAATGTCGTGAAATTTGGCATTTTGAAAATGGTTTTGATATTAGTGTAATTCTGCATCAAAAGTTTTGTAAAAATTGACATTTTAAGTTTTTCGACTTTTTTCACCGATTTTGCATACTAACCCCTTGACAGTATCATCAAAAATTGAAAAAATTGTTTAATCAAATTTTTTGCTCTCATTCGATTCTAGGACTCATAACTAGCATTTTGCTTTTTATTTGAGGTGTTTCTGATAAGTATTTTCCAAGATATGGACAAAACTGTTTCTTAAAGTCACCCAAAATCGCCATTTTCTTAATAAAGCCTTCTTTGCTACTTTGAATTGCCATAACTTCGCCAAAAATCATCCGATTCTCATGAAATTTGGCATTTTGGAAATGGTTTTGATATCAGTTTAATTCTGCATCAAAAGCTTTTTTAAAATTGGCATTTTAAGTTTTTCGACTTTTTTGACCGATTTTGCATACTAACCCCTTGACAAAATCATCAAAAATTGAAAAATTTTTTTAACGAAATTTTTTGCTCTTAATCGATTCTAGGAATCATAACTAGCATTTTGCTTTTTATTTGAGGTGTTTTTGATGAGTATTTTCCGAGATATGGTCAAAACTGCGTCTGAAAGTCGCGAAAAATCACCATTTTCTTAATAAAGTCTTCTGTGCAACTTTGAATTGCCATAACTTTGCCAAAAATCATCCGATTCTCATGAAATTTGGCATTTTGGAAATGGTTTTGATATCAGTTTAATTCTGCATCAAAAGTTTTTTTAAAATTGGCATTTTAAGTTTTTCGACTTTTTTGACCGATTTTGCATACTAACCCCTTGACAAAATCATCAAAAATTGAAAAAATTTTTTAACGAAATTTTTTGCTCTTAATCGATTCTAGGAATCATAACTAGCATTTTGCTTTTTATTTGAGGTGTTTTTGATGAGTATTTTCCGAGATATGGTCAAAACGGCGTCTGAAAGTCACGCAAAATCACCATTTTTTTAATAAAGTCTTCTGTGCAACTTTGAATTGCCATAACTTTGCCAAAAATCATCAGATTTTGATGAAATTTGGCATTTTGGAAATGGTTTTCATATCAGTTTAATTCTGCATCAAAAGTTTTTTAAAAATTGGCATTTTAAGTTTTTCGACTTTTTTGACCGATTTTGCATACTAACCCCTTGACAAAATCATCAAAAATTGAAAAAATTTTTAAACAAAATTTTTTGCTCTTAATCGATTCTAGGAATCATAACTAGCATTTTGCTTTTTATTTGAGGTGTTTTTGATGAGTATTTTCCGAGATATGGTCAAAACGGCGTCTGAAAGTCACGCAAAATCACCATTTTTTTAATAAAGTCTTCTGTGCAACTTTGAATTGCCATAACTTTGCCAAAAATCATCAGATTTTGATGAAATTTGGCATTTTGGAAATGGTTTTCATATCAGTTTAATTCTGCATCAAAAGTTTTTTAAAAATTGGCATTTTAAGTTTTTCGACTTTTTTGACCGATTTTGCATACTAACCCCTTGACAAAATCATCAAAAATTGAAAAAAATTTTAACGAAATTTTTTGCTCTTAATCGATCTAGGACTCATAACTAGCATATTGCTTTTTATTTGAGGTGTTTCTGATGAGTATTTTGCGAGATATGGCCAAAAATGTGCTACATTGTGGTGTAAATTTTCTTTTACACATAAGGAAGATATAAAAATAGTTTTAAAAACAGTGAATAATTAGGCTTAATTCAAGTGAAATTCTCATATTTTGATGTTTGGCATTCAGACATAATTATAAACCTATATCATTTGCAATAACAGCAAAAACTCAGAAATGTTGTGCTGTTCTTAAAAAAGTTAAACGAAGTGATTACTGTGAGGGGAAGTATTTTAAGCAACCCTGATGAATTTTCCTGGAAGGACTGGAATATTTAGAACTAGACTGGACTGGACTGGACTGGACTGGACTGGACAGTAGCACAACATGACGAGCTTTTTACTTATTTAAGCGAGTATAGATATATGTATATATATTTATATATATAGATTAAAGTACAAACGGATATAGTTGTGGCTTCTTCACCTCCTGTTCGTTTTGGTTGATGTTGGACCTGATGAGATTTGCCTAGTTGGGCCGCCGACGTTTCCTGCGACGCCGCCAGGCGGTGTGACTGCGGCTGAGGAGTTGGGCGAGTTGAGCGGCGAGTTGGCGGCAATAGCGCCATTCGACGCAGCTCGCGACGGCAATGAGGAGCATCGCATTGATGCCCAGGGCCAGGGATGCCGCCGAAGAGCCGAGATTACCTTTGGTCAGTTGATCGGCACAGCGACCGATGGCATCGATGTCCAGTTCGCTCATGACACGTCCGTTCACCTCCAGCGGCGAGATGCAATAGTTATTCTGGAGGAAGTCGCTGAGGTTGTGGGCGCCCTCGGCGAGCGGACCATCGAGCAGAGTGTGTATATGACAGCCGCAGGGGAAATGATTATTTTTGAGCTCCAGATGATCAACGCCATCGACAATAATGGCATTGGGATCGGGTGTCTCAAGCACATGATTGCCATGGAACCGCAAATGTTTAATGGCCGACGTATGCGTGAAATTCAATTCCTCAATCGAGTCAATCTTGTTGTTAAGTATGTTTAACGTTTCCACTTGCGTCAGACCCGTAAACGCATCCGCGCAGATCACGCCCAGATCCGATTCCTGCAGCGTCAGCAGCAGTACATTCGACAGACCCCGAAATGTGAACGGTGAGATCTCCTTCAGATCCATATAGGCCAACTTAAGCAACCCGACCGCATCCATGCCAAAGAAGGCGTCCTGCTCGATACTCCGTATGCCCGATGGCAATATCAAATGCCCCACATTCGTCAGGCTCGAAAACGCCGAACTCTCGATCCGTATCAGTGGATTACTGCTCAACAGTATCAGCTTAATGTTAGAGGTCCCCGCAAAGGCATTGCCCTCGATCCGCTGGATCTGATTGTGACTGAGCAGGATCGTGGAGAGATTCTGCAAGCCGGCGAAGGCGAACTGTGCCACAGTTTGCAGCGGCGTATGTTGTATGGACAGTTCACGTAGTCGTGGCAAGCCTCGAAACGCAAACTGTTTGATCCGTGTGATATTGTTGCCATCCAGGGATAGCTTCTTGAGGGCACGCAGTCCGGCGAATGAGTCCGGTTTGATGATCGGGAAATTGTTCTTCGTCAAGGCCAGATTCTCGACCGTTGCCGGCAGTTGACGCAACGGTATCTGCTCAAGTCCGCCCGTGTTACACAGCACCTACACAATGTGGAATAGATAAGGTTACATATAGAGTAACGTCATCAGTTTGCTTTATTCTTGCTTTATTTTTTTCTTTCAGTGTATTTTCTATATGTATTCTATGTGGGAAAAGATTGGGAATGAGACGGAGACGGAGAAGGAGACTGGGACTGGGACTGGCTGCTGGCGCGAAAATTGAATTTGTGGCTTCATTGCTGCAAATAAAATTAAATCGAATTTTCTTCTCTTACTCTCTTACTCTCTTCCTCTCTGTTTCATCTTTTATTTTTTTGTGTGTTGCTTTTGTTCTACTTCTACTACTACTACTACTTCTACTTCTACTACAACAACTGCTAAGGCTGCTCATTTGCTTCTTACTGATTTTTTCTGGTTTTTTTTTTTGTTTTTTCTCTTTTTTTTGGGTTTACCACGCACGTTCACCCTTGGCTGGCCAGCTTTCTCTTTTCCTTTCTGTCTCTCTCACACTTTCTCTGTGTGATTCTGTCGCCCTCCTTTACCCCCTTTCGCCAGCAGCCATTTTGACGTTTTCTCTGTTGTTTCGCGTCTTTGCTTTGAGCTTTAATTTTTTATAACTATTATGTGCTGATGTGTGCGTTTGTGGAATCACCAGGGGCTTCTCTTCCACCACTCTCTCCCATTCTCTTTCTCTTGCTGTCTGTGTGTCCAGCTTCCATAACGTTTTGTTCAGCCTTTCTTCCTTCCTTACTTCCTTCCTTCCTTCCTTCCTAGTTGATGCTGTCTGGACTCTACGAGCTTCTCATACTGTTTCTTCTCCTCCATCTCCATCTGCTGCTCCTGCTCCTACTTTTGCTGCTTTGTCTTGGCCATCTGTCTATCTGCTGTCGCGACGCTTGTCGCTGTCACGTTGATGTCATCGTCGTTTGTCCTGTCTTAACCTATCCGCTACGCGACTCCCTTTTCCACTCCCACTTATCGCCTTTTTTACAGTTCTTACGCAGTTTCGCCGTCTTTTCGAGCTCCTCTTTCATGGTAGCGTCTGTCACCTAAGCTGCTTGTTGCAGTTTCGTCCTTATGCAGAGTCTAAGGATGTACGCCATATTATTTTAAAAAATCAAAAAAAAAAAAAATTAAAGAGCAAACTAAATAACTTTTATTTCTTACAGTTTTCAATTCTCATCATTTTAATAATTAATTATTGTTTCTCCCTCTTCCGTAAAAAGGAAAAACAAATATCTTCTCTTTGCTAGTTAGATAAAATTGCTATCGATCAATCAATTTTCAGTGCTTGTTTCTCTTTTGCTTTCTCTATACTGTCGCTGTTTTTTGACTCTTCTCTTCTTCGATCTATTTTTGCTACATTTCCTATCTGTTCTTTTACTGATTTCCCCTATATGGGGTTTTCCTTTTAGGGGTGTCATTTCATATTTCACCTTCCGGTTTCGTGTCACGCGACCATCTCTAATGTTGCCTTGACAATACCTCTGCCTAGTTTATCTAGGACCCGCCCCTCATTCCACTCTCCTCTCCCGACCGTACTTATTCTGGCAGTTTGTTATCAGCATCATCATCATCATCATGGTACCCCTTCCTCCTTGCCAACACTTCATTTTCTCTTCATTCTGCGAAGTTCGTGCGACATTTTCATGCGCTTCACCTTTTTAAATGAACGAATTAAAAGTTTCATTTCTTTCTTCAGCTTCAGCTTCAGTTTTGTGCTTCAACTTTAGCTTCAGCTGCTGCTGCTGCTTCTTTATTCATTCATTTATTTTATTTCATTTCATTTAATTTTATTTTATTTCGTTTTGCTTTTGTGCTTCGTCCGCTTCGCTTTGTTCGTTGTAACTGTTGTTTATGTGCATGTTTTGTTGCTCATTCCGTTTCAATTCATTTCGTTGCATTTTGCTGTTGCTGTTGCCGTTGCCATTGCATTGTGTTTCATTTCATATTGTTTCAGTTTCATTTCATTTCATTTTCTCATTTTTTTTTTTTGTTTCGTTTCAGGCATAACAAAGTAGAAAAGTGGAAAACTCTGGTAAGTTAAGCGACAATTTTTTGTTCTTGCTGCTTTTGCGCCCTCAAATATGCAGAGGTTGCTCTTGGGGTCAACAATTGTTGGGTTTTAACTACAGCTGAAAGATCTTTAGAGACATGGGCAGAGAGAGAGAGAGAGAAAGAAGTTGAGGAAGGAGATTACCACCTGCTGTAGGTTCGCTGATTTGTGGAATTTATTTGGAATTTATGCTTGTTTGTTAATGGAACGAGAGACAGACAGAGAATAAGATTGTGGTCTGGGGTCTTGGGAGGTTTTCTTGGGTTGTTAATTTCCATTGTTCATAATCTGGAATAATGAAATCACTTAAGTTCTCAATTTGGTAAAAAATGACGATGCCAGCAGCGAGTGCCCCAATGGTAATAAGGATGCGCATTAAGCCGAGCTACGAGAACGGATTCCCAACTCCATGAGCAACAACGACCTACAACTACTTTTAGCATTTTCGCCCGCAAAATTCTCGCGGGAGACAATTGAATGCGAGTGAGAAGCGGAGACGCATACTCAACTTACAACAATGCGGGTGCCACAGTGGCAAGAACAAGCAAACGGATAAACGTACAGACAGACAAACGAACATACAGACAGCTAGTTGAACGTTGTGCGAGGCCATGTAACAAGTGGATTGCGAGTTGTTGTGCTCCCCAGATTCCGAGGCAAGCCAAGACCTCCTTCTAACCAGCTATGGCACTGGTTGTCCGACGACGCCACGTCTCGCATTTGAAACAAAAGGGAAATGACCATTTTCCTCAGCATTTTCGATTTAATTTTTCGTGCTCATCACCGGACACTGGACACTGGACGCAGGACTGAAGCTGACCAGCAGCAGGAGTAGCAGTAGCCACATCAGCCCCTAGACGATCTGTTGTCGGCCAAGCACGCTTGCTGCTCATACACACTTTGATTTCCCTTTCTGGTTATGCTACTTTGTATTGTTGTGTATACCCTGTGATTAGAAAGATTTCAGCTAAGAAGTATACACGACTGAATTTGATTTCTTAAGGGAATCTAAAACTTATACCTTCTTTTATCATAATAGATGTCTAGAGTTTCGAAAGACATACAAAGACATTTGTATAGACATACATCGACAGCTTGACTAACATTACCTCTAACTTCATTAAAATGAAATAGTTATAAGGATTTGTCTGATAAAGGTTATAATTTCCTATCTCTTTTGTTTGCCGTTAATTCAAACAGGTGCTATTAGATATATCTTCATTAAGATTTATAGTTTATTGGATATATTTATGACCAATATCAATTTAGTATGTGATATTTAATCTTATACTTTGAATATTTCCCGCACTATAGAAACTATTGATCTGAAATTCTACAGGAGATGTTAAGAATTGCCTTATTATCCCCGAAATATTGAAGTGCCAAATTCAAACATATCGAAATTTTAGGAATTCATAAAAGATTTTCATATAGTACATATTCTAATTCTATCATTTTGTATGTATCTTATTTTTTTAGGTTTCTTGAAATTAAAAATTTGCTGTGCTTGTTTCTCAGTTAGTTGCAGCTAAAGTTAAATGAAAGCAATTGCCTGGGAAATATCTCAAAAATATACCTGTTAAAGTCATAAAACTGCCCCCTTTGTTCAAAATAATAGTATTGAGTAACTGCGTGTCTATCAGTGGCGGGTTGTTCAACACTGATTGGAGAACGGAATGGAAATGTTGCAGTGATGATGGCCTGCTAGAAATTGTGGAATGGTAGATTGTTGTTAAGCTTACTTGAGTCTGGGACAAGCAGATGCACTCGGCTGGGCATGATTTGGATGTTTCGGTTTGTTGCGAGTTCCACAGGCAGACAACAGTGAGCGCAATTATGAGCATCAGCCAGGAATTGCACATTTCACGACGTTGTTGCTGACACGACAGTTTGGCGGCGTAATTGAGCTCAATTCTCTGCTTCTGCTCCTCCTCCTGCTGCTCCAGCTGCTCCAGCTGCTCCTTCTTCTCCTAACTCTCGCCAGTGCACTTCTCTAGTCAGGAGCAGGACCAGGACCTCGCCAGGATTGCCAGCAGCTATAACTCCCCAGCTGCCTGTTGGCCTGTTGCCTTTGACTCCACTTTGGCTCAGTCTTCTTGTTGCTGCTCCTTCTCCTTCTTCTTCTCCTTTTCCTCCTTCTTCTTATTCTACGGCTTCTTCTTCTCGTCCTTTGCTCTTCTGTTTCTTGCTTATTTATTTATGTTGTTGTGTTGTATTATTCCTGTTTTTTTCTTTCTTTTCTTTTCTGTATTGTCGTTCTCTCTCTCTCTCTTTCTCTTTTGCAGTTGCTTTGGCGTTTCCTTGCTTAGTCTTCTTCTCTTTTCTTCTTCTTCTTCTTCTTTCGTATATTGCGTTATTTCATTTGAACTTTCTTTTTATATATTCTTAAGCTTAATCATATTTATTTATGCTGCTGCTGCTGCTGCTGCTGATGCTGTAGGGCGTGGCTGATGCTGTAGGGGGGAGGCGGCGGTATGTAGAGTGGTGGGCGTGATGGGCGTGGTGTCGTCGCAGCTCCGAAAAAAAGAAAACTGCAAGCAAAGAGAAAGCGAGAAAAATCTAAAGATAAATTTTCAACTTGAAGCAAATGAATGCAGCAATGCGACACTTGCTCAACTCTCAATCAATTACGTACATATCTGACATATACATATGTATAGAAGAAAAATAAAACATTCTTATGTACATACATATGTATGTGTATACAATGTTTAATGACATACACACAGATGTACATATGTACATGTACATGAATTAAACGTCAGAAGCCTCTACTTCAAATATATGTACATACAGACATACATATGTACATCTGTATATACATATCTATGGACAGCTTTAACGGGATGCGAACAAAACAGTTAGAGACAGAGATATATTATGAATAAGAGGAAGATGAAGATGAAGATGAAGAGGAAGAGGAAGAGAAAGATGAAGGTGAAGATGAAGAGGAATATGAAGAGGAAGATAAAGAGGAAGGGAAAGAGAAAGAGAAAGAGAAAGAGAAAGAGAAAGAGAAAGAGAAAGAGAAAGAGAAAGAGAAAGAGAAAGAGAAAGAGAAAGAGAAAGAGAAAGAGAAAGAGAAAGAGAGAGAGAGAGAGAGAGAGAGAGAGAGAGCGACAGAGAAAAGGGAGAGAGAGAAGAAATTGGGAGACCTCTATACAGTTCACAGCTTCTAAGCTCCTAAAATTAATAATTATCAAAATCGATTATAATAATTGTATAAAAAAATTTAAAAAGCACAAAAAAACAATTGAAATTCAATAAAAAAAATTTTTACAAAATTCCAAATTTATAATGCTGGTAAAAATTTTACTTATGCTTAACAGAAATATTCTACAAATAGTAAAAAAATTATAATTCAATAAAACTTTTTTAAAGGAATTAATATAGCAGCTATTACAAAAAAAATCAGCTAACAACAATTAAAAAAAAATGGTTAAAACACATCTTCAAAATCAGCAGAATAAAGAAAATTAATCTTAGGCAGTGCAAATAATATAAAATAAATTTTTGACATATTTTGAAATTTTCTTAAGAGAACTTTGGTCAAGTAACCGAAATGTATCATGGAGCTCCGCATACATACGATAAGTGTTGAAAAAGGCTGCAATAAGTATTGAAATTCATGGTAATATTTCAAGTAGTTTGGGAATTCTTAAAAGAAAAAACATATGTATGTTTGTCTAGAGCATGCAGAAAGATGTCCACTTTAAAATTATTGATATATTTCAATTGCTAGTATTCCGGCTAGTATTAAAAGTCTGTTAAAGCAACATCATTATATAGGATACTTAAAAAACAAAAACATAAATTAGAGCTTGATGTGGGTTATAGTACGATGTATTCTGTATTTATAGTTCCATTTGGAAATTGTCTATAAAGAAGTTTGTTCAGAGTGTATGTTAAAAATGTGGCTATTCGTTGGCGTGTCACTGGCTAGTCTATCTCCATCTCTTTCTATAACTATTTTCTCCTTCTCTCTCTATCTCTCTCTCTATCTCTCTGCCTCTTTCACTCTCTTTTGTCTCTACTTCGTTACGTTTTGGATTATGGCAAACCAAGTGAAGACTAAGCAAAATGGGCAAAAAGGCAGCAGTAGATGGACGAGCTTAGCCACTGTCAGATACAGAGAGAGAGAGAGATTGAGAGAGAGAGAGAGAGTAAGAGAGAGAGAGGGGATAGAGAGAGAGTAAGAGAGAGAGAGGGGATAGAGAGAGAGTAAGAGAGAGAGAGGGGATAGAGAAAGAGTCATCTGCTGTGGATGTCGGCCGCTGTTGGCCAAGTCCCAAGACCAGGGCAAAATAGCTGCTTGTTAATCATCAATAATAAATAAGTAATGCCAGGTGGATGTCAAGCTTGCAGCCTGTTCCTGCAACAACAACAACACCACCAACAACAACAACAACAACAACAACTATAAGCAACAAAGCCAATGCAATATAATAACTAAAATTGCTCTAAAGAGAATTTGCGATGAGGCGTCGCTGCCTAATGGCGTCCACTCTTCACCACGTGCCCAATCGTCCCCCTTCCCCTACACTCTCACACACACACACACACACACACACACACACACACACACACACACACACACACACACACACAGCACTCTCATGTTACCCCACCACAAAGCACAATGAGGGGAGGAGGTAGCCCCAAAATGACAGCATTTCGGATAAGCACAAGACTTAAGCTGAGGGTATGCTCGATGGCAACATACTCAGTAGAGAAATTGCAGAAAATCTAAGAAAATGTGAAGCGTCATTGAAAATGGAGTTCAATTAAGTGATGGAAATATATGCATATGTATACATATATATAAGGAGAGAGAACAGTGAGAGAGAGAGAGAGGGAGAGAGGGATAGTCTCAGTGCTGGTAAACGTTTGAAATGTTTAAATGCACAAATCAAATATGCAAGCAGAGTCAAAATGACAAACGGCAATGTGGGGATATGGGGAGAGTGTTTCGAGAAGGAGGAGGGTTGTTTGGGCACAAACATCCACAACAAACGCTACTCAAAATGGCACCTGATGTTCTGCACTTTTAATTGAACAGCCCAAAGACAAAGATAGACACAGTCAGTTGGACAGAGACAGATACAGATACAGATGCAGAAACAGAGACAGAAACAAAGACAGAGACAAAGAGATGAAGCTTAAGTTAAGGGGAAATGCTTTGCAGCAAGTATAATAAATATGCATAGGCATAAATGCGTGACATTATAATTGGAATGCGGCAAAGCAGACAGAAAGAGAGGTACATATACAACAGAAAGAGAGGGTGAAATAGAGAGAGAGAGAGAGAGATGGAATGCATTGGCAGATTTGTTTAAAGTTGAAAGGGAGCACGTTGTTTGCAGCTGGCAAATTGCTGGAATGCAATGCATACTGACAAAAGGACGAAGCTTGAAATGTTTTTCTTTAAAGCTCAGCTTAAGCAGAAATTGGAAGAGCGATGGATAGAGACAGGGAGAAAGGGAGAGAGAGAGGGAGCGAGAGAGAGAGAGAGTTAGAGAACGAGACCGTTTTGATATATGAATAGAGAGTCCTGCATAAAAGCTATAAGGTAGCAAAATAATAGTGTAAGAAGAGTGAGCAGAAAGAATAAATTTAAAAATAAATGTTCATAGAGTATCATTAATTGTAATTGAAGCAAAAAAGCAGAATGGCAGACAGAGAGAGAGCGAGAGAGAGAGATAAAGAAACGGGGAGAAACCAAGAGGGAAATATTATAAGTAACGACAAACCATTATTAAGTTAAATACGTCATCTTACATAAATTTTTCTTTTTTTTTTTAAACAAGATCAAAAGATCTGAAAGCAACAGATATAAAGATTTATTTTAGCAGAATTATTTAAAAACAAAACATATTTAATAGCTTCATCTTTTTGGAAGAGCACCTTGTTCTATTCATAAAGTAACTAGGTAGAATTAACTTCTTGCTACGATTACTATTGTTATTATTATTATTATTAATAGTTTCGAAAATAATAACTTCCTCCTTCATTTTTCAGTATTTCCTTAACTTCAGTATTCCCTTCTTTTCACTCTAGTTTACATTTAATATACCCCTTCATTGCCCTGCGCTTAGTAGACCCTCCTCCAATAAAATTGTATTCTGAAATTCGCCAAAATTGTGGAGGACATAAACAGAAATCAGGGTAATACCACAGCATACGATATGCTCGACTTCACATACATCTCGTACTCAGCAGAAAGAGAAAGAGATAGTTGGTTGATCCAAGGGGATACGAAAGCGAAATAACAAATGCCAGCACAAGCTCAACTAATGCGCCTGAGACTAGAGAATTGTGTAAGCAGAGAGAGAGCGACAGAGAGAGAGAGAGAGAGAGAGAGACACAGAGAGACAGAGACAGAGAGTGTGTGAGAGGTGGGAATCTCAAATGGCAAAAGGAATCACAAATGTGACAACAAAAGCAGACAACAGCAGAAGCAGCTTAACACAGCGACACTGCTTGATACTTGCAACTGCAACATACAGTTGCCCCACCAACAGGGGGCAGGAGCACAACTTGCAGCTAATCAATCAATTCTATGCAACAGTTACTCCATTGAACAAATGCAGTTGAGCAGCTAAGAGCAGCAGCAATTTAAGAGGATACTCTGCACTATAAGATAATATATCGCACAACTGATCAACTAGCAATTACCTCGTATCAGGAATAGAGAGAGAGAGAGAGCTCAGTCTAAATATTTACAAAATAAGTGTCAATTGGAAACGTTTGTATTATATTTTGTATATTTTTTTTTAAATATTTCTTAAGCTTACTCAGGTACAAGGCATCACGTGGTTGGGAAGTCCCAACTACTACACAATGATGAACCTCTATGACCAACGTCTTAGGGTTGCCATTGTTCACACAGTGCTGAGCTTTTCTATGCCGTTTAGGGTTGCCACTGTCCATACAAAGATTAACTTAGCTATGTGATGCTTAGGGTCGCCACTGTCTTAATCAATGAAGTACTAGTATGTTATATACCCATTAGGGTTGCCACTGTCTATAAATTGAGGATCAAAATTATATCTCTTAGGGTTGGCACGCTCATACAATGCTGATCTTGGCTATGCCGCTTAGGGTTGCCACTTTCAAACTCAATATTGAACTTGACTATGCCGTTTAGGGTTGTCACTACTGTCTATGCATTGAAATACTTGTATATACCCATTAGGGTTGCCACTGTCCATAATTTGCACATGAAAATTATATTTCATACAATGCTGATCTTCGCTATGCCGCTTAGGGTTGCCACTTTCAAACTCAATATTGAACTTGACTATGCCATTTAGGGTTGTCACTACTGTCTATGCATTGAAATACTTGTATATACCCATTAGGGTTGCCACTGTCCATAATTTGCACATGAAAATTATATCTCGTACAATGTTGATCTTGGCTACGCCGCTTAGGGTTGTCACTTCTAAACACCATATTGAACTTGATTATGCCGTTTAGGGTTGCCACTGTCCGTCCATTGCTACACTGAATCACAGCTAGTGATTTACCTCGATGGCTACTTGCAGCTGCCAATTGGCGCTAGTGGCGCGAGTGACGCGCTTTTTCACGCATCGTAATCGCATAAGCCGCTATAACAGAGCCAATTAGTGTATTGGCTCAACGTGCGGACCATGGAGCATGTAGAGAAAAGAATTTAATGCGATTGCCTCCAGGCTGTCACTCCACTGACAGCATAATTACAATGACTATGCCACTCCCCCACTTTCCCTCCGCCCCTTCTGGCCATGCTTGTGATTAAGCTCGATGGTCAAAAAACTTGAAAGCTGCTGCTGGCAGCGCAAAAGTTTTGTCTTTTACAATTATTATAGGATACATACATACGATACGATACGATACGATCTGATGATATGTATGTAGTGTATTGGCAACAGCAGATTTGCAGTTATTACAATTACAGTTAAGAGGATTGCTTTATTATAGTACGAATGTACTATGAATGCGATGAGAGCAGAGGGCACAGAGAGGGGGCTAGGAATGTGTCTGCTGCAATTAGTTGAACATATTCCCACAGAAATTGCGGTTGCCATTCACAATTGAAGTTGCATTAAAACAAATTTAAATTTTCGCTCTCTCTCACACACACACACACACACACACACACTCATATTGGAATTTCATTTAGAAATTTCGTTAGCACATTTTGTAGCAAAGAGCATTTAAGTGGTTGTTGATATTGTTCTTTTGGTAATATCGCCGAAGCAAACTTAAGAATGCTTTAGTTGGGCTCCACTTGATGACGTAAAATAAAATAACAAATATTAAGATATACATAAATGCCAAAAAGATATTTATGCAGAAAGTGAACGAAACATTTAGATTTTGTTATTTTGTTAAACTTGCACAGCGAAAGCACTTTGAAGGAAATAAGCTCTTTTTGAAGAGCTTTTCCGCACAAGTAAAGCCAATTTTAAAGCTGATTTCAGAGAAACCACAAAAAAAGTTGTAGAATTTAAATGAAATGCATTGAAAAGTGTTTGGAAAACAACATAATTTAATATATTTAATAGAAGATTTTTTATAGCCTTTTAAAAATTTATTGCCATTGAATATAATTAAATTTGGTATATCATTTCAAATGCAGTAACAACATAAACTTTAAAGCTTATTTGAAGAGCTTTTTCAAATTCATTAAGTTCAATATTGCTTAAGACGTTTCTTAAAGTTTGTCGATGTGGCTTAAAAGTATCGGATTGTCCTGAGACATTTCTATAGATCATTGAGAGGGTTATCGGGCAATACTAAAATCGTACAGTTCCCCATTTCAAGAGCTTTTAAAGTCTTCGATAAATGGTGGGCGTGTCTAGTAATACTTCTTGGGGGCAGCTGCCATGTAAGCTCATAAGTTAATGTCCATTTGTTAGTTGAGCGTGCGAAAATAAATATCGTTAAATAGATAAGCAAAGAAGCCAGCAAATAGAATTATTTAAACAGGCCAAGAGGGTGGAGAAAACGGTGAAGAGGGGAGGACAACCGCAACGTGCAGCTGAACGAGCCAAAATGTGGAGAAGCAGACAACATGCCACACATGAACGGACTGAGAGTGGGAGGAACTTTTGTGTCGTTTGTCGTTTGTCGTTTGGTCGCCGGGGCCACATTCAATTGCTGCCAACTGTAGATTGTAGTTGAAGATGGTCAAAAGCTGTCACCCACACATACACTGCTGGACAAATTGATAAGTACACCCATTGGAGTTTACTTTCGTAGCGAACATTTTCTTTCACATATGGTTTTTTACTATATCAAAAATATTACCAAAAAAATATATAAATATAAGAAAAAATAAAACATAACTAACTTTTTAAATTTAAACACACCAGTCAGCTAAAATCAAAAACCAAGGAATAAAGTTGGCGAACATTTTTAAAAAATTTCCAAAGAATCGTTAAAAAATTGTTTATAAAAACCACTAGTGTACTTATTGCTTTCGCCAAACTCAGTTCATGTTTTTCTATATTATTTGACTATTGCGCTGGAATTCAAAGTATTTTTTATATTTGTTGAAGAATAGGATTATAAATATACAATATGTGAAATAAATTTTAGCTCTTTAAAATAACAAGCTATGGGATTCCAAAGAAATACCATTGAGGTGTACCTATTTTTTGGGACAGTAGTGTATGCATATGGACATGAGTAGTTGGCAAGCATAGATACGGTGGCAGAGTGAGCGAGAGAGAGGAGTGCGAAGAGATAGAGAGAAAAAGAGAGAGAGAATGAGAGAGATAGAGAGAGAGAGCAAGAGAGAGCAAAAAGAGCACCTGGTGGCAGTGAAAAGAAAGCTTGGCACAGGGGAGTGCCAAGTGCTGCTTGACCAACATAACCTCGCTAAGCTTCCTTGGCTCATATGTGAAGATAATTTAGAAAACCGCACAGCATGCACACACACATACACACACACACACACTCACACACACACACACTCGTACATCAATCAGCAACGTGTGTTGTTGCAGCTGGCAAGTTGAACGAAGCTTGTTCAATTAGAGCGCATTAGTGTGTAAGTGTGTTGTGGCTAAAAAATAAGCGAGAAAAGAAGAGAATGAGTCAGAAATATATTTTATATATAAAAATATATACATATGTACATACATATATTCTATATAGAGAGAGCTATGTATATAGACAGTAGCTTGACACACTTCATTAATGTGCAACAGCAGCGACACTTGTCTTAAGTTCATTATGATGAGCACCAGATTTCAAAATATATTTTATATGTATAAGAAAAGCTGCTGAGAGAGGCAGAGATAGAGATAGAGACAGAGATAGAGATAGAGCGAGAATGAGACACTGAGACTAGTTGTGTGTTGCTGCCACAAAAGTTGGCAACATTTTGCGTTCATTGGCAACTAACAACTGCAAACTAGCTTCCAACTACTACCTATGCCTATCTCTCTCCAACTCTCTCTCTCTCTATCTTTCTCTCTCTCAGTCTCTCAAACACTTTTCTAGACGCTTCGTCCATCCTTTTCATTCTCTATGTTTTGTGCGATTCGCTTATCTTTTCACCCAAATGCCTGTGCAAATGTCGCTAATCAAATTATGACCATGCCTTATTAACAACAAACATGGTGCAGTAAATGCTATGCTATCATTTGATAAACTATAGCATACCTCTTAAAATTCATGAATTCATAGGCGTATGTGGTCTCTGTGTCGACATATTCAATATTTCTCCTATTTTTCTAAAGTCGTAAATCTTTTCAGTGTTGCAAAATACGCTAAAATGTTATAAGTAGTATTTTTACGAACACTTTTTATAGCTTTAATTATTCCTTGGCCAACACTGAACTTGTACATGTCTCTCCAACCACATTGTTATTTTATCCAACACTGAAATTGTACAGCTCATTGCAGTCAGATATATCCTTTGCACAACAGTGAAATTGTAAAGGTCTCCCCAAACATGCATACCCCTTATCTTACAATAAACTTGTACAGCTCTCTCCAAACCTTACATACATAACATGCATACATATATCCCTTACCCAACACTGAACTTGTGCAGGGTATCACACTATGGTGCTGTGCAATTGGATTAGAGCGGAAACTCTGCATTTCACCTGGTCAGTCGCATAGTCATCCTGTTAGATAACACAAAAACCACTCAACAAATTTTGTACGTATATCTCGACGACCTCTCAAATTGCCACAGTTCAACCCAAAATGCAGGGAGGCGGAGATGGGATGTTGCTTCGACGGAAGTAAATATGTTTTCATAGTCTCAAGCATACTTTGAGGGTTTTTCGTAGCAAAAGGATTCTCATAATATCTTGGCAAAAAGTTTTTTTACTTTGAGGACAAGGCGCGCGACATTCTATCAAAGTTGAGTTCAAATCTCGGCTACTAAATCAGAACAGGCGCTAAAAGGCAACCAGTGTTGGGAAAGGGTGAGAAGAAGAGGTAAGCGAAAGTAGAAGAGTTTGTGGCCAGCCTGTTGACGTGCCATAAAGTCAAATACATAAAACATATGTTAAAGTTTTTTTAGGGCCAACGATATACACTTGGCAGACAGCAGCAAGTACAAGGCCTTAGACGTCAGTCTATCTGTCTGGCTGCGCGTCTGTCTATCTATCTGTGCAACTAAGTCTGGCCTTGGGTTTTTTGTTTTTTTTTTTTTTTTTTTTTTTTTTTTTTGCCCAATTTGTGGCTGTCAACATCATCTCCATCGGCAACTCCAACCCCACATTTCTTCATCTCTCATCAGCATTCTCCAATCGACATCATCGTCATTCCTATAGTATCTCCTTCATTCTGCTGCTGCTGGTGTTGCTGCCTGTCGTCATCCTCATCATCAGCAATTCCCAAAAGCGTGCGGCTTCTTTAACCTCACTTGCTTTGCTTTTTGCTTCTTTTGTCTAGCCATGGTCGAAGACTACACTGCAAGAAAAAACTCTACGCAGTTGCAAAGAAAAAACTATGCAAAGTTGAGAGGAGATACGCATCTTTTGCACAATCTAGTTAAATTTTGTTTCGGCAATAAAACTTTTATATTTTGGCAAATTACCTAACTTTTTTTCTCAGTGCAAATCTGATGGGGTTATATGAAGCTTTATGGAAGCTGCGTGTCGCATATCAAGGAGAATGTATGGAGTCAGTCTGCTGAGCAAAGGCAATGGCGAAACAAACTCAAGACGAACACAGAGAGAGAGAGAGAAAGCGAAAGAGAGAGAGAGAGAGAGAGAGAGAGAGAGAGAAAAGAGAGAGCAAGCTGTGTGAAGAGGGTATAACGACGCATAAAGCACGACAGCTTCTTGGCATAGCTTTGCATATGGAAAGCTACAAAAGCCGTTGCGTGTGAAACAACATACCTTAAAGTGTGTGTAAAAATGTTGGTGTATGTATGTGTGTGTACTTCGGGGAGCACATATACATATATGTATGTACATATACACAGACATATTGTGTTTATGGCTTTTTATGCATGTCCCAAATCTGTCCAGCCTGAATTATTGGCCAAAGTTCAAAGGACGCTATCGATATTTGTTGCTTATTTGGCGTTTTTTCCACTCACATCGCCAACTTACATCCCCATCTCAACTCTTGCTCCTTTTAGTTGAGTAGGGTTCCCACACACCCACACACCCACACTCACACACACGCACACATTCAAACATACACCAAACATGCAGCAATATAAAATGGCAATAGCATAATTCAATCATCTCGGGGCAAATGATCAATCATTCAAGCATATCATTAATTAATTCAAGCATTTAGGCAACCTCAAGCACTTTCGAATAGGCGTTTACATACAACTTAACCCCACTGCATATGCAACCCATCCCAATTCACAGTTTACCCATTATTCCTCTGCCTCCCCTCGACATTTCCAGACACCCAAAAACCCCAAACTCAAACAAAGCAACAGCTAAACACACATACATACATACATACATACACACTCATGGACACGGACACTGACACTACACAGACAGACAGACAGACAGACAGACGGACATACAGACAGACATGCATACATACATAGATCCAAATGAAAGATAAGCCAACAAGTAAGCAGTTTTGTTAGTTTATAAACGTGGGATGAACTACCCGATACCCTGTATAAGTACTCTTAGGTTACTTTGGCGTAGTAAAAATTGTTAAATTGTCTGCATTTTTAAGCAATGAATGAATCTGAAATTTATCTTCGACATAATTTATATGATATTTAATTAAATATTTTTTTAATTTCATATATATTTTTATGTCATTTATAAGGTTTTTGGTTTTTTTTTTTCAATAATTTCATTTACAAGTTCATAATCATACCCCAAAAACCCAACTGAAGCTAAGTAGAGAGTAGCTCCACCTCATGGTCTTACTCGCCTTCTCCCCCCCCAGCTCACTGTTTGTCTCTTTCTATCTCTCTCTCTCTCTCTCTCTCTCGCAGTTTCGCTCACTCTTCGCTCCCTTTCTGTGGCATGTACTTTCTTGCCCCTGAAACTTGGTAGAAATTTATTTGTTGGCTTCATGTCGACGCCGCGTTTTGGGTCGGCTCGACTTGGTCTGGTCCTGGCTTTGTTTTTGGTCGTGGGCGCTGGAAGTTGGGCTGCGGCATGTGGGAGTTGCGGTGTGCTGTGGTGTGGCTCGTTTTGGGTCGTGTGTATTTGTAATTAACTGTTATTTAATACGATTTCCTTCATTCGGTAACTCGCAGAGACGGCGACTCCAACTCCGATTCCCGACTGACGGCAACAGGCTAAACAAGTTGATTGAGGCTGGCAAACCAAACAGACTGCTGGGTGGGTCTTTGGGTCTTAGCCAATTGGTCGACTGGCTTACAGATTGTAACTGCGGTTATCCGAAAACACAACAACAACAACAACAACAACAGCAACAACATCAACAATAAAATAGCTACAAGTATGTGTGTGTTTGTTGTTGGCCTCTTGCAAAAATACTGCGATATAATTTGCCAAAGTTTTCGTTGCCTTTGCTTTTGCTTAGAATACGACGTGTTCTGGTATCGCAATCGGGTATGACAAACGTGGACAATTAAGAGAAAAGTTTTTTTTTTTTTTTTTAAATCAATAATTTTAGCAAATTTACTTTAAAAGTTAGTACAAAAAAAATAATTAAAATTATCATAATTATTGTTTAGTTCTTCAGTTAGTCGAACTGAAAATCCAATTCAATATTAAATTTTATTCAATATTAAACTTTATTTTATTTCCTACACAATTTGTATTGAAAATTTGCTCCAAAAATTTGGCCACAAGAGACCTTCATAAAATTTGTGCCCCAGGCTCCATAAACTTTCTCATTGCGTTTGACAAAATGTTTGCCTGAAAGTTCAAGTTCCCTGACAAATTGTACAGGGTATTATTCGGAAGGTGTCGTGCCAAAAAGTTGAACATTCAATTTAATTTGTTGCTTTTGTGCTTTCTATGTTGTTTTTGTGCCTTTTGGCGTTTGATATTGATAAATGTTGTTTGGGTGTTGTTTTGTCTGCACATTAATGATGATACTTCTCACTGTCAGGGCAGACACTCAGCTGGGTTATTTGTCACTGATAAGCAGACAGTTGGACGAACAGCAAAAAGAATTAGAACACCCAGAGCAAGAGAAAGCAGAAACCAACAGGTGAAGCACAAGGCAACAGACGCATAGATGGACACACAATTCCACAGACATACAGATGGACAGACTGATTAGCTTAAGCAGGACAAACATCAGCTCTCCAACTGTCGTTTTTATCACTTATTGCTTCATTTCTCTCTCTCTCTTTCTCTGTCTTTGTCAGTGAAAAGTTTACCGTTGCCCGTAAAATAGTTCACCATGATGTTTAGGAGGCAACATATCTAAAGTTTCAATGAATTTCAGTTTTTAGTTCCGATTACCAAATTGAAACTAACAACGTATAGCAACAATATTGAAAACTCTGCTTATCAAACAATTCATTAAAACAATTACAATAATTAGCATAATACTGCAGAACTTTTCCTAACACCAACATAATTGCCCTCTCACCCAATAATAAACAGTTTGGCATTGACATTGAGTTATGAAAGTTCATCATTAAAAAACAACTAACATTGAGAAAATTTCAACTTTAGGTCACTTTGTAGCACATTTCCAGAAATATTTATCGGAGAATTTTACGCAAATGGAGATATACTCATCAGAAACACCTCGAATAGAAAGCAAAATGTTAGTTATGATTTCTAGAACCGAATGAGAGCAAAAAATTTGGTTAAAAAATATTTTCGATTTTTGGTGATTTTGTCAAGGGGTTAGTATGAAAAATCGGTGAAAAAAGTCGAAAAATTTAATAGGTCAATTTTTACAAAACTTTTAATGCAGAATTAAACTGATATCAAAACCATTTCCAAAACGCCAAATTTCATCAAAATCGGATGATTTTTGGTAAAGTTATGGCAATTCAAAGTTCCAAAAAAGCCATTATTGCGAAAATTACGGTTTTGGGTGACTTTTAGACAGAGTTTTGGCCATATCTCGGAAAATACTCATCAGAAAGACCTCAAATAAAAAGCAAAATGCTAGTTATGAGTCCTAGAATCGAATGAGAGCAAAAATTTTTGTTAAAAAATATTTTCGATTTTTGATGATTTTGTCAAGGGGTTAGTATGCAAAATCGGTGAAAAAAGTTGAAAAATTTTAAATGTCAATTTTTACAAATCTTTTGATGCAGAATTAAGCCGATATCAAAACCATTTCCAAAATGACAAATTTCATGAAAATCGGATGATTTTTGGCGAAGTTATGGCAATTCAAAGTTTTTAGTAGCCAATTCAACGAAAATGTGCATTAGGAGACACTTTCCGTCACATCTCTGGCCATATCTCCGGAGTTACTCCTTTGAAGCATACCAAATGAAAATGATTGACTCGATTGCAGTCAAAAAAATATGAGTAGAAATTTTTTTCATTTCTTATGATATGGAAATTCTGTCAAATAAGTAAAAAAAAATCAAAGAATAGCATTTAATTTATTTATTTCTTTGTAAATCTCACAAATCTGCAATTTTTGGAATGTGAATTCAAAATAGAAATGAAATTACTTTTAAAATGGCATTGTTATTTCAAATCTGTTGAGTTTTAGCAAAGTTAAGTGGATTTAAAGTTAAGTGAGAATTCGGAATTTGGGCTTCCACTGAGTAATTGGTGCTCTGGCGTAGCAGGCACTTAATGATGTATAATTAGAACTAAATAGTTGGGGAAATTAATGTTGGTTTAGTGAAGCGGCAAGTCGAAGTCGAAGTCGAAATTTGGGAGGCCACACGGAAGGCGTGTCCCGTTATCAATGCGGCGCGTGCCGCGCTTTGTTAGGTTAAGGACGAACTTGAGAGTTGCGATGACATGAGCAAAAACAAAAGGCGTCGGCGACGATGATGATGACGACGATGAGGATAACGATGAAGATGATGCTGATGATTGTGTTGCGACTGATAATGATGATGATGGTGAAGGAAAAGAAGCTGGTGGAGATGGGGAAGGTTATAAAAACATGTGTAACTAGACGGCTTACAAGGATCACGCACTCAGTGACACTTAATGCCAGGACGCTGTGTGAACGCGGCGTCAACGATGCGAGCAGAAGGCGAGCAAATGTCACAGGACCTGCAAACACACACACACACACACACACACATACCCCAACAAAAGAGAGAGAGAGAGAGAAAGAGAGAGAAAGGGAATGAGAAAGAGACAGAGAGAGGGAGAGGGAGAGGTAGCTAGAAAGAGACAAACGCAATTAGCTTTTAGCCATCATAACATTATGAACGGCAACTGACAGACGCCAGCGACGCCAGCAGCGACTGAGGCAGCTAATGATGAGCTGAGGCAGCCTGTGGGGTACAGAGAGAGAGTGAGGGAGAGAGAGAGGGGGAGAGTGAGAGGTTGCTTGTTGCCTGGAAATGACGGGCAAGGACATGCCCCTGACTCTGCTGCGCACTCTGCGATAGAGAGACCCACAACATGACAGACGATGAAAAGATGTAAACTGAAGCCGCCTCGGGCTTGAAGCTTGGAGCTTGGAGCTGTGCTGCCCTCAGAGGCACTGCCTGGCGGCAATGTGGCACTGGGTTACGCTGGGTGGGGCATAGTATGTTACAGAGTGTGGGGCATAGTGCGGTTAGCGGGGGACGCGCGCATTTTGTTGATGTGATGTGCAGAGAGCAAAGCTCACGGCGCGCTCGGCAACACAATGCCGTTAACTTGTGTTGAGATTAAAATAAGGACAGTCGCCAAATAGTATAACAAGTCACAATAGACACAGTTGATGACGACGCGATATATACTAATACTATATACTATATACTAGCGAAGGCGGAATACTCTAAAAAGAGGAGGCTACGAATTTCAATTACAGAAATAACTTCTGTAATATAGTTTTGATTTGAAGCAAAGCATATGGAATCTTCTGGAGTAAATGTATTACTTTATAGGTATACATATATAATGTATGATGAAATTTAGTTGATTTAGCAGTTCAAGTAGAGGTTTCGAAATAACTATAGCTACCTTACAATTGACGATAATCAAACAAATATTCACGACATACAACTAATAAGGTTTTGTAGAGTTTGATTGC
Source organism: Drosophila quadrilineata (assembly GCA_018150725.1). Taxonomy (NCBI): domain Eukaryota; kingdom Metazoa; phylum Arthropoda; class Insecta; order Diptera; family Drosophilidae; genus Drosophila; species Drosophila quadrilineata. Next base: position 26,192,542 of record JAECWN010000432.1, on the reverse strand, counting down.
TGCGCTTAAGTGGTTAAGAACCTCGAGGAATACTTTGATACTCTGAAATAATTGTAGCACAGATATCAGCGTCATTATATATGTAGAAGAAACCCCGCTATGCCGAGATCGGTGGAAGTAAGTGAAGGGACAGCTATGTTAATTAGAGAGTATGCAGAACCGCAGTGCATGCACGTAGCATAGATAGTAATACTATGATATACAAGTATTCAGTATACTGAGACTGAGACTGAGACTGTGGATGGAGGATGGAGGATGAGGATGAGACTGAGGCAATATACGTGAACGTGCCACACACAACACAGCACAACACAACACACAGTCTATGTGAGTTGCAAGTTGTGACTCGCATGAGTTGCGAGCTGAAGCTTTGTTTATTATGGCAGAAATGGGGATAGGGAATGTGGGCAGCAGACTGAACTAGAGACAGACATGACCGCTGTTTGGGATGGGTATGGATAAGTTAGAGAGCTGGATGACTGTTGCTCTCACCAGAGTGTCAGACAGAGATGGCATGCAGCATAGAGAGAGACAGACAGAGAGAGAAAGAGGAAGCTTTGCCTTTGCCTTTGGCTTTGGCTAAAAATTACTGCGTAAATGATGATATGAGATTTAGAGCATTTCTGCGGTGTCATTTGGCTTTTCCTCAGCACAACATATACCACTTCAATCTGTATGTGTGTGTGTGTGTGTGTGTGTGTGTGTGGGGAAACCGAGGCATAAATGTTGGTAGAGCAGCGAGTTAAGGGCACCCACCGCATTCTAAAGCTAAACCGGTGGCACCGGAAGGAAGTTATTTAACACATACCCAAACAGACAGACAGACAGCTGGACAGCTAAAGCAAAAAAGAGATTGTCAGTAGAGAGAGTGAGATACAGAGAGAGTGAGAAAGAGAGAGAGGGGAGTTATACACACACTCAGCTAGCTGTTGTTGTGCTCTCTGTCTGTGGAGTGAAGCGACGAGTGGAGAGATTATGTGGCACGATAATCATATTACGATTATGTCGCGTAAAATTTACACCACTTCCCCAGCAACACACACACACACACAACCCACACACCCCCACACACACACACACACACACACACACACAGACATCAACTTGAACAACTTGCGACAAGTTGAGTCGTCAGTGCAAACGGATGCACGGACAAGGGCCGGACGAGTCAAATAGGTTAGCTTGCGGTCGCCGGTTTAGGCTAGCCATAGAGAAGTAGAGAGAGAGAGAGCGAAAGGGAAAGAGAGAGAGAGAGAGAGAGAGGTAGGCATAGAGACTGAAAGAGAAAGGCACTAAAACATCAAATAATATTATATTAAAATAGCAACAGCCTAGGGGCATTGGGAGGAGGTAGATGCTGGGGTTACTGGGGGTTCCTCGGGGTTACTGGGGGTTCCTCGGGGTTCCTCGGGTTTAGCATATCGTTGACTTTAGCCCATTTAAAACAAATTCATTAAAATGATATTTTTATAACAATTTTTTTAAGCGGTTTTTGAGTGCGCTGCTTTACTACAGCAGGAAGTGCTTTCAAGCGACAGAAGGACAGACAGACAGACAGACGGACGGACGGACGGATGACCGAACAAACAGACAGACGCACGAACAGATAGTTAGTCAGTTAGACGGCCAAATGGCTTAATATTAATGCTTGGAAGTGGAGTGGAGTTGAGTTGAGTTGAGTTAACATAAAAGCTAAAAATTTTCAACAAGTGGCAACTCTAAACTGAAGTGGTTTCAACATTATGGATAGCATGAATAGCATGGCTTATATTTAAGCTTAATAAAACAGATTTATCACAAAACTATAGTATGGCTAAATTTTAAAAGAAATTCCACTTTTTAAAAAATTTGACTCGTTTTAGCTTTAAAATACCAAAACATTGCGAAAAATTATTCAATTGTCATTAACTAAGTATGTCTTTTGGGCTTAAACTACATTTAATTATGCATTAAATTTTTATTAAAAATTTTCATCTTTTCACATATTTTGCAAAATTATTAAATAACAAAAAAAAATTAACAATGTTGAATCTAATTTGCTTCGATTCTAAAACTTATTCTGCCTCTCAGTTGAGGCTTTTCTGAAAAGTATTTCCCGAAATACTGCAAAAATTATCGATTAATCGATTTTTTGTTGACAATCGTGTAAGTTCTATCGGAAACTGATGTTAATCATAATCATACCTGCCAGTCACAGTTGCTGTCTACATATTCTCACAATCGGTTCTCCAGGCATCAATTATAAATATTTCTCGAAATTATACAGACTAAAAAAACAAAGACAAACTAACAAAATGAGTTTCTTGCAATTCCTCAAACAATCACGTTTCACGCTTAACCGGGTAAGTAGTTGCACCTCCTCATCCTCTTCCTCCTGCACCTCCTCATCCTCTTCCTCCTCCCCATCTAATCCATCAATCGTTTTTCTATCACAGCATATCAGTGGCACCAGAGCAGCGGAGATGAAAGTGCGTAAACTGTATCTGGTGGTGGGGAGCGAATCCTGTGATCTGGACTCAGCTGTGTCCGCACTGGCGCTGGCCTTCATCTACGCCCAGCGGCTGCCCCACTATGACCTTGTGCCTATACTGAATATACCACGAGAGGATTACCCCTTGAAGACCGAAGTGGTGCACATGCTGAGCAAATGCGACATTGACCAGAAGGTGCTGCTGTTCAAGGAAGATCTGCCCCAGCCATTGGGCAGTGAGATTAGGGTCATTCTAGTGGACCACCATGTCAGTCCGCTGGCGGCCAATGTGTTCGCGTTACTCGACCATCGTCCGATGGAATATTCTAAGCGGAAACTGCTCCCCAGGCGTTGTGGCCAACACATTGAGTCCAATGTGGGATCGTGTGCGACCTTGGTCGCAGAGCATTTCTTCGCCATAGAGGAGCGAGCGAAACGCTCTCAGGCTGTGGCATGTCTGCTGCGTGCCACCATTTTGTTGGACACCATGAACTTTTCGCGCACCGCCAATCGCTTCTGCTACAAGGATCGGGACATGGTGAAGCGACTGGAAGACCACCTGAAGAACCTTAAGGTGCAAACCCCAACACGTCACAATCTGTTGGTTGAGCTGGTGACGGCACGCGTGGACATAAGTCGCCTGACGTCAGTCCAATTGCTGCGCAAGTTTAAGAAGGAGCTGCTGATGCCACGGCACAAGGTGTACACCGCGTATCTGCCCATGCTAGTGATCCACTTCATCGAGAAACCAGACGCCAAGCAGGCCATACGGGATTTCAGTGACGGTGCCAAACTCCTGGTCATACTGGGCGTGCATGTGACCAGCAACGGGTCACTGCAACGTGACATCGCACTTATCTCGCCCAGGGGCCATGTCCACCTGCTGGAGCATACACGACGGGCACTGGTCGAGTGCCAGCAGCCTGGACTGGAGTTGACCCCACACGACCAACGCAACGCAACGGATTTCATGGGAGGTTGCTTTCTGCGTCAACACAACCTACAGGCCACAAGGATGCAGATATTGCCCATCGTGAGGAGTGCGCTTCTTCAGTGGATGTACAATCGATCATCCACATGGCTGCGATGAGCACCACAACGAAAGTGACAAGTCCTTATCCTAGACACACACAACACAGTCACCATCTCAGACACAAACCAAAACCAATATCAAAACCAATTTATTTCGTTAATCATCCAAATTTAAGTAACTGAATTCTCTATCGATTTGGAAACAAGTTTATTTGTTTAGAGAAATATTGTTCGTTATGAAAAATTTAATAAATTCAATCATTAATCACGATTTTTGAAAATGGTAATTTTTTTAAAATTGAATGCTCAGAAATCTTTTAATATAGTCGACCACAATTTGTTGACTGCAGACGATTCTAGAACTCAAAAGTACAATTTATAATAATAATAATAATACAATAATTTATAATTTTGTGTATTATTTGAGCTTATTTTGTTGTGTATTTCTGGTGATATGTGCAAAAATGTGCACAAGAATCCTTTTATCAAAATCAACATTTACAACTCAATTAATTTAATGTAATTAAAGTTTCGGAATCTGTTTTTGATCCTAATATAATCCCATTCGATAATATGTACCTATACAAATGTATATGAATATACATAGGTATATGAATATATATATAAATATAGCTATATTTAATTAATTATTATTATTTTAATTTACATATAGCTTTCCATTTTTTTTTTTTTTTGCAGTTTATTGAAGGAGAGGAATATTGCAGAGGAATTGTAATTATATGTTTATGTGAAATACGGTAAGTCCTGTAATATTTACATTTGTTAATTACTTGGAAAATGTTGTCATTTTATATTGCTGATTTTTTGAAATTAAGCAAAGAGTTGAAATCTTTTTAAGAAATTATTTTTGATATACTTAAAGTAGTGTTTTTTCAATATTTTTCTGGAATGGTTTTCCAAAGTTTCATTGCTTCAATTTCGCAGTCAAATTATCTTTTGGCTTCCCTTGAGCGCGGCCTTTTCAGATTTGATTCATATTTATATATTTTTTTTTATTTTTATTTACATCATATTGTAATTATTTTTAGTGTCGAATTTTTTTATTATTATTTTTTTTTGTCTCATAATTGTTCCAATTTTATTTCATTGAATGTGGAGTAGCAGAGTGAGTCTGTTAAAGGATGCAGAGGCATGAAATTTAATAGGGGCAGTGGACGGAGATAAGCAGAGAGACACAGAGAGAGAGAGAAAGAGAGCGATGCGGAGGGAGAGAGAGAGGAGAGAGAGAGATAGGGGGGAGAGCTGTGGCAATCGCTTAGCGTTAATGTCTTTCATTTATTGTCATTGTTGTTAATGTTTTTTGTGTGCGTGAGAAAAAAGCATTTGCATTTAAATGTGGCAACTCTGTTTAACAAACAGCGAAAAAAAGACACGAACAGGATAAGAAAGGGAGACAGGGAGAGTGCCTTGTTTAATATGTGTTGGATGGGGGGGGAGAGATGGGGGGGATTGAAGGGTAAAAGAGGCGTCTGGTGGTTACGTGGTTAACGCAGAGATTTTGCTTCAATGATTTTTATTGCTCGTTTGTAGTAAATTTGCTGTGTAATTAGACAGCGAGTGGGGCAACTCTGGCAAAAGTGCGACAAGAAGGGAAAGCAACAGAAAGAGAGAGAGAGAGTGTGTGTGTGAGAAAGTGAGAGAAGGAAGAACGAGCGGATGCAGGAAAAAGAAAGGATTATATGTTGGTGCATGGATTTCAGCTAAGAAAGGGCAGCATGTGGCAAAGTTAAGCTTAAAAATGGTGCTGGCAAGACTCTCCCTTAAAGTGAGAAAGAGAGAGAGAGATAGAGAGAGAGAGAGAGAAAACTAAATAAAGAGAGAGAAGGAGAGAGAGTAAGAGATAAACGTTGGGAAAGGATTCGGTAGGAGAGAAGAACGAAAATTCGCTACTCCGGAAACTCCAAATACTAAACAGAAAACAAAATAAAAATTTTGTGGCAGTGACAACTCTAGGCAGGCAGCGTGAGAAAGCGAAACAGAGAGAGAGCGAGAGAGAGAGAGAGAGAATAACAGATATGGATAGAGTGAGAGAGGGCAAGCGTGTGTGGTCACAGCGACGACCCGTCGCGAATGATAAGTAGCTTGTTGCAGTTGCAGTTGCACAAGCCGCAAGTTGCAAGTTGCAAGTCGCCGAGTTGCTTATGATAAACGCAGCGCGCGGCAATCGAATGCTTGATGCGGCAACGGCCAGCGGCGAGAGCAACTCGAGCAAAAAGGCACAACAACTGCAAAATACCCTGTAATAGTTGCAAATGGGGCATGCCAATTGATAGAAGAGAACTCCTTTGTATGCAAATACAAACAAAGAAAATATACGTATCATATATACTGTATACATATGTATGTGGACTATATATTTCCCAATGAATTTAATTGGTATCTGCTGGTCGATCATTGTGCGACATTTGCTGATGCTGCTGCTGCTTAAACTTGCTTTATTTGTGGCACTAAAGAAATACACTCGTTATACCAAAAGGGGTGTGTGTGTGTGTGTGTGTGTGTGTGTGTGTGTGTGTGTGTGTGTGTGTGTGTGTGTGTGTGTGTGTGTGTGTGTGTGTGTGTGAGCTGCAGTTGATACTGTAAACTCGTCTCGCTTTGCTGCACAAGCAGCACAGATATATGTATATATAAATATAGAGAGAGAGAGAGAAAGAGAGAGAGAGATAGAGAGCGTTGGGGTGGGGGGTCAGAGGTCAGCGAGTTGTGTGGAGGTTGCGCTCGCTGCCAATTGCTGCCGCATGTTTTGTGGCAACGTTTTGGGGGCACGCTTTAAGCCAACACATGCCGCTTGCAGTTGCCATAAAATTTAATGCAACCCAAAGAGACTCCTCTCTCTCTCTCTCTCTATTACTCAGCTCTCCCACTCTCTCTCTCGCTCTAACCATATCTCTCTTCTATCTCCCTCTGGCTGTGTTGATTACGTGCCTCTCTTGCCTAGACAAAAGCTTAATTCCAATTGGCAAACGCAACAAACATTGAGGGCAGCTGACAGGCGGCAGGACTACGTAGGACTCCTGAGTCCTGACTGGGACTCCTTGAGCGAAGGATTCCCTCACTCTCGCTCTCTCTCTATCAACTTAAATTTTATACGCAAATCCCAAATCGAATTTGCCGTTTTTAGCGCTACGAAAAGGGTTGCGGGGCTGTAGATGGACTAGGGTTGCCACCTACCACTACCATTAATGAGAGCTAGAAATCAAAATGTAGAACTTGTAACTCCATAGAGATCATCGTGGCTTTAATTTCAATATATAGCACCATAAAACACAACTTCTGTTGGATGATGATTGAACTTTTGATTAACAATTGGAAACTAAAGAAACTTTCAGCTGAATATATTGAAATGTGAGAAGTTCTATATGCATATATTCATAGAAAGTATTGTTTAATAATATGCCGTCTGAAAAGCGTTGTAAACGAACATTTTTAGATTAAGAAACTAGTAGTTTCGGCATTTATTTATTAAAATTTTTATTTTCAATTCTTCTTTTTTTTTTTTTTTTTTTTGTTAAATTTTTAGTTTTCTGCTTAAATGATTTCAATAAAATAAAAAAAATAAAAAAAAAAATCATATATTTGATATTATTTTATCAGAAGAATATTTAAAATTTTTGGAACATATGTATATAACTTTTTTGTAATCTTCTGTTATCGGCACCTATCTCAAAAATATTTGCTAATACAGATCAGTTTTCGGTGCAGATCGGTAATAAAATATTTCTGAAAAACTGAAAAATTGTTCTGAAATTTTGAAGATTAGAATTATTTGAGCATTACTAAAATAAATAGGGCATGTAAGAGGTTTATAAGAGGAAAGTGAGAATTGCGAATTGAAAATTAATTTGTGCAATGGACGCTATGCAAATGGAAGCTATGATTTGATAAGCTCATTAGGTGTAGAGTATAAGAGATGGTTGTCTTGGGGCTGCTTGGAAAATGCACTCAAGTGGCGGATACTCGAGCCAAGTGGCAGCACTAAGCTGCCACAGAAAGTGTGAGTGAGAAGAGAAAGGAGAACGGGGAAGGGGGGGAGGAGGGAGAGAGTGTAAAGGAGAACTAAGTGCTGCCTGCCTGCAGGCGATTCTCGATCTTAGCAAACACACACACACACACACAAAGTGATGCAGGGGAAAACTCACCTTGCCACATATGTTGCTTGCCGCACAGCTGGTGTTGCTTGCAACAGGCAAAGCGACGCGCCAGTGGCTGATGTTTCCGCTGCGGTCGTTGATGATGATAATGATGATGTTGATGATGTTGATGTTGTTGTTGAAATGATGGTCTTCTAGACTTTTAGCCTTTGATTTTTACACTATCATTTGCACAGCATTTTCGTGGCATGCAATGGTTGCAACAATTTCAAGCGCTTGCACACTTCCCCCTTTTTTTGTTGTTTTTGTAAATTGCTTTGTTGCTTTTTTAAATCACTTGGTTTTTGTTTTTTTGCGAAATTTCGTTTCGGTTTTAATAACGTGCTATTTTTTCTTTCTTTTGTTTATGCTGTTTTTTGTGGCATTTGCCCAAAAAAACAATTTTGCTGTAATTACATCAAGCTAATAAAAAAATAGATTTAAAAAATTTAAAATTATTGCCAGTGTTTTTTTTTTAGGATTCTTTCTAATTGAAACTAAAATTGTTGCAAGTTTTTTCAACAATTTGTTGGTTTTTTTGTTTTTTTTTTTGTTGCTGTTGTTGTTGCTTGGTGTTGCACGCACAAATTGGCCGGCAACCGCGTCAAAGCAACCGCACACAAACACACAGACACAAAACTAGCTAAAAATTGGCTAAAAACGTTTGGCACGAGAGCGAGACGGCTGGAGTGAGGGAGCAAGAAAGCAAGCGAGGCTCTCAACCACAAAGAGCAACAGCTAAATGCAATGGCAGTGGCAGTGGCAGCAACAAAGTGTTCAATCAGCCGGCAAAAATCAGTTGCCACAAAACGCTATGTGGCACGTGGCACACACTCGAACAAAAAAAAACAAAAAAAAAAGAACATGACAATAAAAAACAACATTGGCAATTAAAAAAAAAAAAAACGGCAGCAATTGTTGTGGGGATTCCCCGTCATTTAGCAATTAGCAGCTGCAAAATTGTTTCACTCTGCTGCTGCTGCTGCCGTTGCAAGTTGCACGTTATATACGCACAAGTTTCTCACGTGTCTCACAGTCTCAATCCCAATCTCATCCTCAGCCGCATCCGTTTTACCCGCTACTGTTGTCAACAAGCTACCACACGCAACTAATTCAAAAAATCCAGCGAACGGATTACGGACAACTTTTGCCGCCGCTGCTGCTGCTGCTGCTGCTGCTGCTGCCACTGCCAACAGCCTTTACCGATGGCTGTTGCCGAAGCTGAAGCTGAAGCCGAAGCCCAAACACAAAACCGAAGCGACTCGTGGCCAACGAAGTCGCAGCGCATTGGTTGCCTTTGGGCGCATCGGCTGCGCTTCGTTTGCAGTTCGTGTCAAGCTTACGGCACTCGGCTGCTCTTCGGCTTCGGTAGCGACTGCGACGGCGACGGCGACTGCAATCGTTTTTGGTTAAGCTCAGTCGCTGGCTGACGATGGCAGTGTCAGCACGTTGCGGGCGGTGTCTGTATATGTATGTTTCAGCATGTGACTGTATGTATGTATGTGTGTGTGTGTGTTGTTGGTATTAATGTGTTGTGCGTATTATTTAAAAAGGCAGCTTAACCTGCTTTTGTGACCTTTTCCCCAGATTTGTCCATTTGTATTGATATGCAGCGGCTAGAGGGGTAGGTGGCGTGTTGTGGGGAGGGGAATGGGTGCTGGGGGTACTGCTGAGGGGTTTTTAACCCAGTGTTGTTTGCCAATTCAACAACAATTGCACATGCCAGCAACATAGCACATACATACATATACGATAGCATGTTTGTATGGATGTGTATCTGTATGTTTGTATGTGTGTATGCTTGATAAATGAGTTTTTATTTTGATTTTATTCACTGTGTTTACCTTGCCATTTTTGCATACACATATATATATGTATGTATATATGTATATGTATATGTACATTTATACAGCCAGACAGACACTGACTAAATATCTGTATGTCTGTGCGTCCGTGCATACAAGCATATGCATGTATGAAGCATTGAAATACCCAAAATGGTTTTCAATTTATTAGCAATCAGTCAAGCTAACAGTTAAAAACAATATTGTTGCCAGCAAGAGAGCAAAGCAAGCAAACGCAGACAGACAAACAGACAGACAAACAGACAGACAGACAGACAGACGGGCAGACAAACAAACACCTAGACAAACGCACGCCCCGTTCATTTGTATCGTTAGCAAAAAAGATCCGTAATCTCTTCGGCCAAAGTTGACACCATTTAATTATTGCCGGACACTTGTCCAGCACAACACTTAACTAATAGAGCAACTCGAACACCAGAATACAATACAATACTTTTTAAAATTTAAAATTTCTTTAGTTAACTTTAAGCAAACATAACATGCAATTTTCTTCCGGCAACTTATTTTGCATGCACATATACTTTATTCCATATTCAAATATTCATTCGACATTTTACATATTAATATAATAAAATATCATAGCACAACAAAAGCAGTGCAATTTTCTAAACAACAGCTTCCCGCAATTTTAAAGTGCCATGCCTTTTCCAAATATCACCCGATTTTCATGAAATATGGTTTTCTGTTCAACATATTAATCCTAAATTATATCTGCAGTTAAAATTTTAATTTTCTTCATTTTTCATTTTTCAACTTCTATGCCCGATTTTGTATACTAACCCCTTGACAAAATCATCGTATTCTTTTTTTTCTTTTTATTTGAGGTCTTTCTGATGACTATTTTCCAAGATATGATCAAAACTGTGTCTAAAAGTCACCCGAAATCACCATTTTCGTAATAAAGACTTGTTTGCAACTTTGAATTGCCATAACTTTGCCAAAAATCATCCGATTTTGATGAAATTTGGCATTTTGGAAATGGTTTTGATATCAATTTAATTCTGCATTAAAAGTTTTGTGAAAATTGGCATTTTAAGTTTTTCGACTTTTTTGACCGATTTTGCATACTAACCCCTTAACAAAATCATCAAAAATCGAAAATATTTTTTAACCAAATTTTTTGCTCTCATTCGATTCTAGGACTCATAACTAGCATTTTGCTTTTTATTTGAGGTCTTTCTGATGAGTATTTTCCGAGATATGGCCAAAACTCTGTCTAAAAGTCACCCAAAATCACAATTTTCGTAATATCGGCTTGTTTGGAACTTTGAAGTGCCATAACTTTGCCAAAAATCATCCAATTTTGATGAAATTTGACATTTTGGAAATGGTTTTGATATCAGTTTAATTCTGCATCAAAAGTTTTGTAAAAATCGACATTTTACATTTTTCGACTTTTTTGTCCGATTTTACATACTAATCATCAAAAATCGAAAATATTTTTAACCAAATGTTTTGCTCTCATTCGATTCCAGGAATCATAACTATCATTTTGCCTTTTATTTGAGGTGTTTTTGATCAGTAATTCCACATATATAACCGAAGATGTGTGAGATATATGTACATAATTACAAAAATCAAAGACTACGTCATTGTGACTCTCTTTCTCATTCTGTTTTCCTGTCTCCAATTGTTTCTGTCTCTATGTGTGTTGTAAACTTCGCTCCCATTTATGTAAGATTTCAAATGCGTTTTGTTCTTTTTTGTAGTTAATAATTTGGATTGATGATGTGAGACTTTTGCTTAGTCTTTATTTGGCCATGGACTGTGACTATCACAATTACAGTGACTGTGACTGCTTTTAGCCAAATAGGTGAAACAGTTTGAAGTCGAACCATCGCCATGGTGGCATGTCTGAAGCATTTTGTGGGCATAATTCGCTCAACATCCGATATGACCGCAAAACGGCAAATTGGTCAAGCCGGCCCAGGCCAGGCCAAGCCACATGAGCAGTTCCAGCCACACACATACACCCCTCAGCTGCCTTCGTCTCTCTCGCCTCTTTCTCCATCAAGCTGCCCAAGCATGAAGTGAAGCGTTGCTCTGGGGGGAAGTTGGAGGAAGAAGGAGAAGCTCTGCAGTGTCGATGATGATGCAAATGGCAGGAAATGCGTGATAACGACCAACGACATGCAGTGACAGAGTAACTGTGTGAGAGAGAGAGAGAGAGAGAGAGAAGAATATAGGGTCAAAGAGGGAGAATATGTGTGGAGAGTGGGTGGGAAAGTATTGAAAATTTGTATGAAGTTCGCAATGTTGTGAAAGTGTCGACAGCAGTTGCAATTTTTGAGGGGGGGGGGGCCACACCAGAAAAACACAGGCCGCCCATTGCACATTGCACAGTGGCAATGGCAATGGCAATGGCAACACTGGTTCACACACATGCAACTAGGGTTGCCATCTTTTTTTATTTTCAACAGAAACCGCGTATGTCTGAACGACATAAAGAACCACAAAATCATGCAATTTGAATGTAATAATCAAGCAGAGGCTTCATGCTTGATCGTTCGCTCTTTCAGTATCTCTATCTGACTGCTTTCTCTCTCTGTCTCTCTCTTTCTGTCTCTCTTTTTCTCCCTGTCTCTCTCTCACTCTCTCTCTAACAATATCCATCAACATGTAATCGACACGAAATGCCTTCATTTCACTGTTTTCCGTTCAGTGTGGCAGTGTTTTACTTTCTCTTTCCTTCTGTCTCTCTCTCTCTCTCTCTCTCGCTTTTTCACACTCTATCACTCAGCTCCTCTCTTTCTCTGTCTCTCTCTACCGCTCTCTGCTCACCACAAAGTTGCCATATTTAAAGCATAAAAGCAACATTTCCGTTTGTCGCATGCCAGCAAGATGCAACAGTGAAAGAGATAGCAGATATGATGAGCCAGAGCGGGAGAGAGGGAGAGATCGTCAGAGAGAGAGAGGGAGGGAGAGATGGAGTAGTAAAGGAAAAGTTAGAAAGAGAGAGAGCGAGTGTGTGAACTAGAAGACTTTTAGGGGTATAAGCTGTATAAGTGAAGGTATGGCCAGAAACTAAACAGCTCAGGCCTATAATAGAGTGTGTGTATCTGAGTGTGTGTGTGTGTGTGTGTCTATGTGGTTGTGAGTATGTGTGTGTGTGTGTGTGTGTGTTGCAGTCATGTACAACATGCAACAAACGTGAGAAACTAAAATGAGTGCAATTTGTATGCCACGTTTTAGGCCAAAAGCAGGCAACGCAAGACAGAGACAGATAGACAGAGTGAAAGAGTGACAAAGAGAGAGAAAGAGAGATAGAGAGAGTTAGAGTGTTTGAGATAGTAAGGAAGGGAAGGGGTGTGACATTTCTGCAGGGTGTGATAGACAGAAAACCCGCAGACAAGCGAGAGACAAGATGGCAACGTTCAGAAGATAAAGATGCGTGTGAGACAGAGACAGAGAAAGAGAGAGAGAGAGAGAGAGAGAGAGAGAAAGAGAGAGAGAGATAGAGAGTAGGAGAGGGAGTGTATGAGGTAGAGGAAAGCTATAGTTATAGTTGAAAAGAGATAGTGAAAGAGAGATAGAGAGATAGAGAGAGAGAGAGAGAGAGTGAGAGAGGAGGAAGTGGGTTGGCTGGTGAATACTGTTCATCAACACACAGCCACTGCGCATCTTTTATTCCTTTTGACCAGAAATTCAGTTTTGCATCAATTGTCGCTTAAATTATACAGATAGTCTATATGAGATACAAAGAGAAACAGATAGAAAGAGAGAGACGTGGACATGCAAATGACACACACATTATTAAATTACATTTTGAAGCAATTGAGAGAGAATTCTCATAAATATAACATAAGAATATTGCTCAAACATATTCTTAAGGTGCCGCATTGAAAAACAGAAAGTCAGCAAAGTGCAGATGACCACAAGAATACACTAGAAATATTCAAAAAAAAAAAAATAATAATATGGAATAATATCAACATACTAACTAATTAAGAAATTTAAAAGAAAAGAAAACTAAGCAATTATATATTAATTAATTAATTAATTAATTTTAACCTTAAATATTGGCAATTTGTTGAAAGACAACTAAGCAAGGACAAAATTTGAGAAAGTCTGAGAAAGAAGAAAGAGCAACTTAAGAAGATATATATTTATTATAAGTTTGGCGGTCTATAAATTTGAGAAACTGTAAATGGAGACGACGTGATCTTTGATCACTGTGAAGGAAAGTTCAGCATCGGCAAATATTTAGTATTTCCTGTATGTGTCTCTTCCTTCTCTTCTCACTCTCTCTTTCTTTTCCTCTCCTTTTTCTCTCTCTCTCTTTCATTTTCTCTGTCTATTTCTCTCTCTGCCTGTCTCTCTATCTCTCTGTATCTCTCTCTCACTTTCTCTCTCTTTCCCCCTTTTTTCTCTCTTTCTCTCTCTCTCTCTCTGTCTCTCTCTCTCCCTGTCTCACTCTCTCTCTCTGTGTCTGTCTGTCTGTCTCTCCCTCTCTCAGTCTCTCACTTTCTCTCTCTGTCTCTTTCATATTTTTTCTCTCTATTTTATCTTCTCTCTCTCTCTTTAATCTTTTCTCTCCCTCTCTCACTTTCTCTCTCTTTCATCTTCTCTCTCTCTCTTTTATCTTCTCTCTCTCTCTCTTTTATCTTCTCTCTCTCTCTCTCTGTATTTAACTGTCGCAAATTAGTACGACGACAGACAGCAATACAGTCACAATTGCAGTGTTCGAAACTGTCCGAAAAACGCCTCGAAAAATAAAAATAAAAGAAAAATTCAATGAAGGTTGGGGAAAAACGAAAGAAAGCAGGCAGTTAAGATGGAGAAAGAAAGCGTCGCAAATGGAAGGGAATCTGAGCAGCTGCCACAACTACTCTATTCTCTTGCATGCTTCGCTATGCAATAATTTGTATCATTATTTTGCCTTTCAAGTGTCCGCTCGTCCGTTCAGCCGTCCGTCCGTCTGTCCGTTCGTCCGTCCGTCCGTCTGTGTGTCCGTCCGTCTGTCTGTCTGTTTAGCTGTGGCAGCTGCAGCTGTTGTCTGCCGGCTGAAATTATGAGCAGCAAATTGCAGCTGTAGCACAAAATTGGGAGAGATGGGAAGAGAAAGTGACAATTGAAATAAGAGGGAAGCTGGAGCAGAGAGAGAGAGAGAGGGAGTGAGAGAAAGAGAGGGAAGAAAAGACTGAAAAAAAACTAGAAGATGTTGTGTGAAGGTCTTTGGATGTTGCCCAAAACTGAATTTGAATTTAGTTAGTGCAGAGAGAAGCGAAGAGAAAGAGAGATAGAAAGAGAGAGAGAGAGAGAGAGAGAGAGAGAGAGAGGAGAAAGAGTGACGAAGAGATGGGACTTTAGCTTGAGAGTAGCTTGATAGTGCCACACTGGAATTTATCAAGCGTATGTTCCCCATGCGGGCACCTAACTGCAAGTGGAAAGAGACTGGCACAGAGAGCAACATAGAGAGAGAAAAAGAGAGAGAGAGAGAGTGGGAGAGAAAGAGAGGGAGACAGAGAGACTAAAGAGTTGCGGATGCATTTTGGTTTAAACCCTGTCTCATCGTCACACGATGATACTTAAAGCTGCCTGCTTAACTCTTAACATGCCCAGACATCCAATCAAACACACACACACACACACACACACACACACACACACACACACACACACACACACACACACACACACACACACACACACACACACACACACACACACACACACACACACACACACACACAAGCACCTTAGTGCATGTATAGAAAGAGACAGCATGCAGGTTTGCCATAATTAAGGTGTCGTCTGCAAGAATTCAGAGCTGCCACTGCCACTGCCACTGCCATTTGTGCAACGCCAACAACAACCGTTCGCTGTTTCAGAGTCCACAATCTCCCAACATTATTTGGAACCTTACAAAATGGTTTTCGGTTCCCTCACTCTCTCCCTCTCTCTGTCTCCATTTCTCTCGCTCATAATGTCTCTGTCTCTTCTCGCTGTGTAATGCAATGAGGGTTGTGTCGTCGTGTCGGTTTGAGCCTCGAGGCCAGTTCAATTGCCAAATTCCATGTTGAAGTTGCAGCTGCCACTATCTGCACTAACTGCACTACCCAACACTGTTCACTACCCAACACTAGATTACGCTGTCGCCTGCTCTGACAGCCGTAGACGACTTCTGAATAGAAGAAACGGCGCAAAAAAGATTAAAAAAAAAAAGAATCCAAAAAAAATATGTGAGTTGAATCGGAGGTGTGTGTGTGTGTGTGTGTGTGTATGAGTTAGGGGTGAAAGTAACTGCTGCTAACGGGTTATGGGTTAGCTAGTGAGCGACTTTCTTTCCCCTCCCCCAACCTCGTAGTCGCACACTTTCGAGTGTTGCAAAAATATACTAAATATAAATGCACATAAAAATTCAATTTCTCTAAAGTGTAGCTAAGCATGTAATTGAATTTGTAATGGCGAATATCGTTTCGTTTCCTACAACCACACCCCCCCCTATACATACATACATATGTGTGTGTGTGTGTGTATGGGGTTAGCATATCTTCAACCCCAACCCCTAGTTCAGTGATGGGGGATGGGGGATGGATATACCCATCGTAACATTTCCGTTTCATTCTGTCGCGAGTTTTGCGTTTGGTAAAATGTCTTCATTGAGTGACGGACGGACGGATGGACGCACAGACGACTATGCATAGACTCTGTCACACACACACACACACACACACACACAAGCACACACATGCACACACATACATGCAGCTTCATGTGTTTGTCAGTTGACTGCGAGAATTTCAATGCTGCTGCCAGAGTTCTCTCTACGTTTCTTCTGCTCTCCTTCCTATATTCCTCTCACTACCCCCATACCTTCCCTTATCACTCCCTCTCTTCTACACACATAGGTAATAAGTGTGTGACATGCCATTTCATTTCGATGGCAAACCCCCCCCCCCAAAACACCTCCCCTATAACAATCTACCATTGCAGTGATAGTGATGCTGCTGCTTTGCTGGCAGCCAAAAAGTCTGCGAAAATAATTTAAAAAAAAAAATCAAGTAAAAATAAAAAATTGTAAAGCAAACAGAGCCAACGGCTCGATTCGTTTTGCATGAATTGTATTT
Source organism: Drosophila quadrilineata (assembly GCA_018150725.1). Taxonomy (NCBI): domain Eukaryota; kingdom Metazoa; phylum Arthropoda; class Insecta; order Diptera; family Drosophilidae; genus Drosophila; species Drosophila quadrilineata. The sequence continues at coordinate 26,175,954 of JAECWN010000432.1, read as the reverse complement.
ATAATAAGCAAAGCACACACCCCCCATACTTTGCTTCATCTTCATACACACACACTCCTCCCCCCCCTCCACTCTTTGTGACCCGCTGCGAACTCTTTCAGGCATCAATCATCTAAGCATTATTTACATATAAATTTGTGTATTTAATTCTTTTTATGAAATTTTTGCACTTTATTGTGTGGCAAATTGAGGTCAGAATGGTTGTAGCATAACTGACGCTGATCGACGTGCTGCATACTCTGTATAACTAACTAACTAAGTTGAGCTTTTTCCCTACAGAATATTATATAATATAACTATTTTTGCATATGCGAAAAAATTATATATAAAAATAATTTAAAAAAAGTATATATATATATAGAAAATAATATATCACTAACTTAAAAATTATTATTTTATTTATTTTGTATATATATATTAAACAAACTAACCCCATGGTGAAACTAATATAATAAACAATATTAAGTATACGCCAGATTGGATTCCATTGAAATTTCTAGGCTCCTCGATAAGAAAAACATTCTAAGAAATTGCAAGCAGATTTTATATATGTATTTTCAAAATACGCATAAATATGAGCAAATTTATAGTGTATATTTTTATAATTTTTTTTTAATTTTTATTTTTAACTTTTTATTTTTTTTAAATTGTTTAAGTCGTGTTTAAGTCAAAGCACATTGCATAACATCTATTGTTGTTTTCTAAAATACCCCTAATATACCTCTATATTTATAAAATTTGCTAAGAAATTAAATTGAAGCTTAGCAAGAGTACGGAATCAACAGTAAATTAAAGTGCCCTCAAATTCATTGTTTCATATTTACAATAGAAAATTTTGAATTTTTTCTAACGAATCACAATTTTCCATTACAGCAGCAAACTGAAGGAGCATTGCCTCGCAGAATGTTGCACTGATTAGGGCTGACTACTGGGTAAGTCAATCAATCAATTTAACAATCTATCAGTCATCTGGCCAATCAATCAATATATCAATCACAAAGTCAATCAGTTGCTTAATCAATTAGTAATTGCCGAGAGCAGATCGCAAATTTCAACGCATCGTCATTATCACAAGAATGAATTTAACAAGCACAGAACAGAGAGAGAGAGAGAGAGAGAGATAGAGAGAGAGAGAGAGAGATAGTCAGACAGATAGAGAGAGAGAGAGTGGGATACAGTCGCGGGCGTGGAAAAGTGTCCGGCATGCGCCTGACTTGACTTGCCATGTAAATTTCAAGAGGAAACAATTATGCCGAAGCCAATGAAGCAAGCCGAGAGCGACAGCTACAGTTACAACTATATGTAGTTACAATTACAGTTAACGGCTATCAAAGTAACAGTTACAGTTTACAGTTGAAGCAGACATTTACAGTTCTAGGTGGCAAGCTGCACTGCAAGAAATTCCAAGCAAGTTCCAACAACTAACAAACAAAATATATTAAAAATAAAAAAATGGTGGGAGAAAAACAAAAAAAAAAAACAATTAAATTAAAATAAAATAAAGCAAAATAAATTCGAAAAGTAAATCAAATATAAATTATTGTAGAATAAAATATTTAAAAAAATATTAAAAAAAAAATTTAATTAAATAAACATTGTTGAATGGGGGAATAGTCAAAGCAGCGAATTTGGGTAGCTTCTAATTAAGCAAACGAAAGTGTTATGCAACACTGATAGGCACACTGCAAAATGCTATCAACCATGTTAACCAACACTGGCAGTTAGTCAAGCTGAGGCACAGCAATGGACGCGACTGTAAGACATCGCTAATAAAGACAGTGATGTCCTGCTACGTGACGAGAGCAAGTACATATGATGGAGGGGTACATTGTGAATAAAGATAAAAAAAAGAGGACAGTATGAGTGTGTGTGTGTGTGTGTAGTAGTAGTAGTAGTGGTAGTAGTAGTGGTAGTGGTAGTAGGCGTGGCAGCTGCCGTTCAGCCCGAGCACTTTACAAAATAAATAAAATGAAAATTTGCTGCTTCCGGCCCTTTTATGCAACCTCACACACATACACATACACATACACATTCTCAGTCTCAGTCAGGGAATCTTTGCATATATATATGTGTGTGTGTGTGTGTGTGTCACTATCCATGTCCATATCCGTATCCGTATTGTGGGTGGAGTGTGCTTGTCGCTCTTTCTCTCGACTTCTCTACGTATTTTTCGTAGGTATCTTTTTTTTATGTTTTTTTTTTACTTGTTGTCGAACATAATTTTAAATGGGACGCAACGAGACGTAAAGTGTGAGAAGTGTTGCAACATCGACGCCAACTAACTGTTAACGGCTCGTGTGGCATGGCAAATGCGTGCGTGCGGCTACACGGCCAACAACAAATGGAACGTGGCAACTCTATCTATGCGGCACCTCGACTAGAGACTCTGCCTCTCTTTCTCCCTCTCCTTCTCCTCCCTCTCTCTCCCTCTCTCTCTGGTTGCCACTACATGTAGCAGAGGTCTCACATTTTGCCTATTCTTTTGCCTTTATATCACTAGGTACCCACCTCTCTCTCTCTCTCTCTCTCTCTCACTCTTCATTTCTTTCATTGTCTCTCTCTCTCTCTTTGTCTCTCTGCCTCTCCCTCTCGCTGTTGTTCCACGTGTACCGTGTGCGTGGAAATGCAAATGATGGTATCTGTGCCTGTGCCCCAAAACTGCCTGCCAATGTGTCTCTCAGCCACTGTCTCCACTCATTCCTATCACCCCATTCCATCACTCTCGCACTCTCTCTCTCTCTGTCTCTGTCTCTGTTTCTTCTTCCTTCTCTTTCAGCTTGACATTCCACGGCCGTCGTCGTCGTCGTGTGGCTGTGGCGCACAAAAGTTTTCATTGCCGTTAAGAAATTGATCAAGTGAAAAGGTGAAAATTGATTTTGCGACATGTGTCGTCACCCTCTCAACCCGCGACTCCTCCACACACTTTCCCCCCCTTCTCTCTCTCTCACTCTTTCACACACATACAATTGGGTATGACAATTGTTTATCAGACAGGCACAGCACAGGTTGAAAACAGCAAATAGTTGTGATAGACCAAAAGATACTCTGGAAAAGTAACAATTGCCACAAAAAAAAAAAAAAAACAGAATAAAATTTATAATAATAAATTTATATAAATGAAATAAAGAAAAATAAAATAGTAGTAATAAAATAAAATATAATATTAAATAAATAAACATAAAATATATCTAAATGAAAATAGAAGCAAAGTGAAAAATAAGAATCAGTATAAAATTAACAACAGAATTAAATTAATAATAATCTAAATCTAATAAAAAATGAAAAAATCAGTGAGAAAAAATCTGAAATGCCAAAGAAAAGTCATAGAAATGGGAAATTATTTGCGAAAATAATACATAAAATGTTGTATAAAAAACATTATTTAAGCATGCGAAAGAAAACAAGCTATCTTCAAATAAAATATATTATATAGAATCTATATACACATATATGATAATATGGGATATATGAAGGGAGAGGGAGGAGAACTACCGAAGATGGGGGGGTTCAAGGAGCAGGGTATATATGAGTCTAACATGCACCTCTGGTGACTCTAAGGAGAACTTGGTACGTTTAACTCCGCCACTGAGTGACTTGTCGACTCCCTCTCGACTCCTCTCATCTGGCAGCCAGTTGGATGAACAGACGGGCGGACGTTGGTAGACATTCTGTTGGTGTCGCTGACTGACTGACGGACGGACTGACAAAGTGACTGGCATATGTATGTCGTGTCATTCGATTACGTTAATCAAATGATACACAAGCACAAACACTACTACGCCCACCAACACATTCTCGCACTGACTCTCTCAATTCTCAAGTCAGTAGGGAAGATGATGGAGGGAGATGGAGGTGGGAGATGGAGGAGGGAGATGGTGGTGGGAGATGGAGGAGGGTGATGGAGGAGGGAGATGGAGGAGGGAGATGGAGGAGGGAGATGGAGGAGGGAGATGGAGGAGGGAGATGGAGTAGGGAGATGGAGATGGGGTGATGGAAGAGGGAGATGGAGAAGGGTGATGGAGGAGGGTGATGGAGGAGGGAGATGGTAGAGGGAGATGGAGGAGGGAGATGAAGGTAGGAGATGGAGGAGGGAGATGGAGGAGGGAGATGGAGGAGGGAGATGGAGGAGGGAGATGGAGGAGGGAGATGGAGGTGGGAGATGGAGGTGGGAGATGATGGAGGGAGATGATGGAGGGAGATGAAGGAGGTATGTACCCCCCAGGACAATTCTGTTTGGCTAATGCTAAGCACTGCGGCTATGCCTCTGTGCCTCTTGTGTTGATTTTTGCTTAAGAGCGCAACAAAAGAAACTCACAAAACATCCCCTGCCCCACACACACACACCCCCCACCACCACCCTATCACTTCCCCTCTACTACTACATTGAAGCATAATATCCCAATGGGGCAAAAACAATGCGAATGTCACAAAAGGCGAAGCGAAAGGAAATGCCTATGGAAAACTCAAAAGGAAACTTCAACACGAAACGAAATCTTCACAAACTGAAAACATTCCAAAAAAATCACAAAAATATATATATATACATATATATGTATATATATAATTAAATAATTTACAAAATTTTTTGAGGATAACTTAACAAAGAAAATAGTAAAGCAGTTCAAATAAATTGAATAAATTTTATATAATCGATGAAAATTGCAGACAGTCAACGCGGCGTATACTTGATATGCCTTAAAATATCGTTGAGACTGTTTGAAATGAATGAGGATAAACTAATTGAAAATTTTCAAAATTAACGAAACAGTTCAAATTCAAAAGGAAAATAGAAAAAAATTTTGAAATCATTTGTATACAATAGTTGAGAATTGCAGGCAGTCAACGCGGCGTATACTTGATATGCCTTAAAATTTTGCTGATAATATTTGAAATTAACCGGGATAAATTTTTGGAAAATTTGTATAATTATCAAAATAGTTCGTATTCAAAAATCAAAAGGAAAATATTGAAATTTTTTAAATAAATTGTATATAATAGTAAAAAAAATGCATGCAGTTAACATGGCGTATACTTGATATGCCTCAAAGATTTCGCTGACATCTATTTGAATGTAACGGGGAAAAGCTACTGTAAAATTTGGTTAATTAACTCAAATTGAAGTAAATAAAGATTTCATATTCTGTTATCATACCTATCATATATACATATAGACATCTATATATATATATATATATATGTCTTTCAAATGATTCTATAGTTTCATGCCAACTTTCTTACAGTCGATTAAGGGACTAAACGAAGCTGATGGAGATTTCTTTTGTGGCATTTGCAGCTGGCAGCGTTTTTCTGACAGCTCTGCCCAGCTCTGCAAGTTGCAAGTTGCTCAAGACTGTGGCAAAATATTAAGTATACGTACTGGTGAGCGGTTGGGTGGTGATTGTGGGGGAGAGGTGGGGGGGGGGGTTGAAATCTCTGGCAAATCTGTAAGCGGATGCTCAAAGCTCAAGCAGAAGGAAGCCCAAGAAAACGCTGAATAAGAAGTACAGAGAGCGGGGTGGAGAGCGTGGATAAGATAGAGAAAGAAAAAGAAAACTAAGCTTATAGTATATATATAATATATATATATATATACATATATATATGTATATAGGGAATCGGTAGAAATGCATAACTGAATATGACACGTTCGCCGCAAAGTACAAAACAACAATAAGACAAAGTGTCATTAAAGTTGTATACAAAACTTCAAAGTAGCTGCAACAGCAACAACAATTACCAACCAAACAGTGAACAACAACAACAACAACAACAAATACAATAATAACAACAACAACAAATACAGCAACAATCAACTCGAAACCGGGCACTAAGCACTTTGGAAATGACATAGGCAACGGCAACTATTGCAATTTGACTTGCCAGATATCTACCTCAACTCTCTCTCTCACTCTCTTTCCCTGTCTCTGCCTATCTCTTTCGTCTCGCACCGGTGGCTGCACACATTGTTATACCCTGCAATTATTATAAATTAGACAACAGCACCAAAAACAACAACAACAGCAACAATGAAAAGTGAAAACAAAGTGCAAAAATTGAACTCCGACAACTTATGCCAATGCCGTAGAAAATCTGCGTGGAAATTGTGTTGCAAGGGTAGTTTAATTTTCTAAAAAAAAAAAAAAATAAAATAAAAAATTCCAAGAAAATTAATAAATATTTTTTTCCCAATAAAAAAAGGTATATTTATAAAACAAATAACATGTCAATAAATATAAACAAGTTGAGAGGTAAATAATAAATAGAAATAATCCTTACAACAAATTGAAGTTAAGGAAAAAATTTAAAATATTTTTATTTTTAAATATAAAATAATCAAAATCATGAAAATTAAATGTGAGCAATTTTTATGAGATATGTGATACAATATCTAATATATATCCAAATAACAATGAATATAATTGAAATATAAATTGGAAATAATATAGATTACAAAATTATTATATATGGTACAAAAGGAAAACAAAAATGTATAATATAGGACATAAAAAAAATAAATAATAAATAAATAAATAATAAATAAGTAAATTACAATAATTAAATAATAATAAATAAATAAATAAGTAAATTACAATAATTAAATAATAATAAATAAATAAATAATAAATAAATAATAAATAAATATATAAATAATAAATAAATAAATAATGTGAAGTATATTTAGAGTGACTCCGCGATTGTCCTAACAACAGTATAAACTCTTTCTCTAAGTGTATTTCAACATTTTCCCCCATACTTTACAGGGCAACTGCTAGCTGAGTATACCCTACTGTGCATAGTTATGACGTTGTTGCCACTGCTGCTGTTGCTTGCAGTTGCCATTGCAAAAATAATAATAAGAAAGTGAACTTAAAATGATTACACGATAAAGTTTTTGGCCCTGCAATTTGCGGAACTCCCAAACAAAATACAAAAGCAGAACAACAAACAGATACCGACAGAGACAGAGAGAGAGACAGAGAGAGAGGCAGAGAGAGAGATAGAGAAAAGAGGAGAAGGTGGTGGAGAAAGACAGAACAGAAACTTGATTTTTGAACTTTTGCATTTGTCCAGCAGAAAAACTGACAACGTTTATATATTTTTCGAGTGTCCAGCTCAAGTTGCACACTGCAATTGATGCAGGAGGAAAATCGTATCCCCCTCAATGCCTCATACCTAACTTTATCTGAAAACACCCTGTATTGTGTTTAAAAAACAGAACACCCTGTCGTGCTATCATAACATACGCCAGGCAAGGGCGCAACAACAAAAATCAAATGATTTAAACAATTAATATTGACTTTTACGATTTAGTCGAAAACTTTAAATTTTGTGGATTTTGATTAGAATTAAAAAAAAAATAGAGATATTGACAGAATATTTCAAAAGTAGACTAAATTAAGCATATGTTTTCCCCTAGTTCCTGGAAGCAAGTGTCGCGGTTTGCGGTTTAGTTATCACTGGGTCAGCCAGAGTTGTCAACAGCTCTCTCTCTCCCACACACACACACACACACACACACACACACCTCATTGTTGTCGATGCAACCCTGGCTAAAGTCGTTACGGCAGCCCTCGCCGATGAGCTCGCAGTAGGTCGAATGTCAGGCTGTATAGTAAGTGGTTGAAAGTCAATTTTGGAATTTAAAATACACCACGTAACGCAATATGTTGATCTTTTGAATACGAATGCGAAATCCACGCGACTTGCCCCAATCCCAGCACCCCAACCAGCCTGCTTCCCTTCCCTTATCATCCCATCCCCTCCCTCGCGAACATCTCCTTTTTGGCAGGTTCGCGCTGAATGCGAATGTGGGGAAAATTTGAACTCAAAATGGCAGCAGTAGCTAAAATAGCTGAGTGGGTGAAAGAGAAAGAGAGGAACTGCAAGAGAAAGAGAAAGAGACAGGGAGAGAGGGAGAGAGAGGGATAAGCAACAGCAAAAGTTTAGTTGGATATGTCCGACTGCCAGATACGCAGTACAACTTAGGAGAGAGGCAGAGGTGAGAGAGCTGTTGAGTAAGTTGCTTGATTTCTGCAGCTGTTGTTGGTAATTTTAATCGCTTAAATGGTCTACAGGGTATGCTAAGCTACCCACCCCATCCTAACACACACTAAACACACACATACGCACAACAAATTTAAATAAACTTTACTAATAAAATGTCGTTTACAAGTGGCAAGTGGTGACGGCGACTGTCGCATAACTTTGACTGACGGACGACGAGACGAGATCTTTAGGCATTAGAAGGGTAGCTAACAGGGGGTTCTAGAGGGAGAGAGAGCGAGAGCGAGAGAGAGAGAGAGAGAGAGGGATGGAAGGCAGACAGCGGCAGGTTGACAGTCGTAGGATTTTCGAGGGCGACGCATGAGTTGATGCCCGATGCCAACAACGTATTAATTTTGTGTATCAAAATAAACTTATTCTTACAGCCAACATAGAGCAAGACAGACAGAGAGAGAGACAGATAGAGAGAGAGAGCGAGAGAGAGAGCGAGAAACAAACAGAGTGAAAAGGCTATGACAGTTTTGGCAAGAGTTTTGTGGCATAGGGCAAAGGCAGCTCCAGCTGCAGCTCAGTTTACAAAATGTGCGAAAGAGAGAGAGAGAGATATATATATGGAGAAAGAGAGCAAAGATGTGAGATAGAGAAAGAGAGAGAGAGAGGGATATAACGACAGCAAGGCATGTATAAATATCTACATCACGTACCGAGCTCGGAATGCCAATGTAAATATTTTCAAACTTTGATGAAATAATCAAGGTAAACAGTAAATGTCGTTCTCGTTGTCGTTCTCCGTTCGCAGTTCTCAGTTTTCAGTGCGACCTGCCCGCACCACAATTCCCGCTACCCACTCCCCGTGCCTGCCTCAGTTTCAGCATCAGCTTCAGCATCAGCTTCATCATCAACTTTTGCTGTGTCGCCCAATGCCAATATACGTAAACCAAATCCGTTGCCTTATAGAGCAACGTCATCGCTTCCAACCCCCTGCCCCCATGGAAGAGCTGCTTGTGTATCTCTCGCTTGCCACAAAATGTTGCCACACATACAGAGCGAGGGAGACAGAGATAGAGAGAGAGAGAGAGAGAGAGAGAGAGAGAGAGAGACAGTTGCTACGGCTGCTTCTTTTTGCGGCACACAAATTTCACTTGCCTCGAAAACTTGAGTGTGTGTGTGTGTGTGTGTATGTGGCATGCAACAATATACAGTTACAGTTTACAGTTACATTTACAATTGCAGTTACATTTACAGTTGTTGGCCAAATGTTTTTGTTGCCTTGTTTGCCTGTCTGTGCGAGCAGCTGAGGCACTCTCTCTCACTCTCTCTCACTCACTCTGTCTCTCTCTCTCTTTCACTCCATATTGTGTCCAACTCTTCCTCTTCTATTCTTGGTTGTGTTTGTCGTGCGCCACAAAAACACATAAATGTTTAACTGCAGCCAAATCGAGGCCTTGTCCTGCTTGCAACACATACCCTTTGCACGCTCCCGTCTCTCTCCGCAAAACTGACCCCTTGCTGCAGCATTGCTGAGGCTAGTTCAAGTGGTGCTGCTCTCAACAAGCAGCTGTCAAGCATTATCTACAAATTCATCAGGAAAACCAAACAGAAAAACTAACAACATTGCTCACTTTTTTTGTCGGTCTCTGCAAATTTTTTAACATCAAACTTTTGAAAATTTGAAATAAAACATTTCAATTAGAGACGTAAATGATTTTCTAATGGATTACACTACAAAAAAATCTGCTAAAAAAAATACACAATATCCCAAATAAAGTATCTCTTCGAATTGTGCCGATTTTATAAAATTACGATCTTCGTATATGATATAAATCATAGTTTAATTCTATATTTAAATTTTTTTATTGATAGAAAGTCATACCTAGCATTTAAATTTTTATTTGAGTTGTTTCTGATCAGTATTTTTCGAGATATGGCCAAAACTGTGTCTAAACGTTACCCAAAATCACCATTTTCATATGGAAGGCTTCTTTGCTACTTTGAATTGCCATAACTTTGCCAAAAATCATCCGATTCTGATGAAATTTGGCATTTTGGAAATGGTTTTGATATCAGTTTAATTCTGCATTAAAAGTTTTGTAAAAATTGGAATTTTAAATTTTTCGACTTTTTTCACCGATTTTTCATACTAACCCCTTGACAAAATCATCAAAAATCGAAAAATTTGTTAACCCGAATTTCTTGACTTCGATCGATTCTAGGGCTCATAACTAGCATTCCGCTTCTTATTTGAGGTCCTTCTGATGAGTATTTTCCGAAATATGGCTAGAACTGTGACTAAAAGTCACCCAAAATCGCCATTTTCGTATTATAGGCTTCTTCGCAACTTTGAATTGCCATAACTTTGCCAAAAATCATCCGATTTTCAGGAAATTTGGCATTTTGGAAATGGTTTTGATATCAGTTTAATTTTGCATCAAAAGTTTTGTAAAAATTGACATTTTACATTTTTCGACTTTTTTGACCGATTTTCCATACTAACCCCTTGACAAAATCATCAAAAATCGAAAGATTTTCAAACCAAATTTTTTGGCTTTTAATCGATTCTAGGGATCATAACTAGCATTTTGCTTTTTATTTGAGGTGTTTCTGATGAGTAATTTCCGAGATATGGCTAGAACTGTGACTAAAAGTCACCCAAAATCGCCATTTTCGTATTATAGGCTTCTTTAGAACTTTGAATTGCCATAACTTTGTCAACAATCATCCGATTTTGAAGATATTTTGTATTTTGGAAATGGTTTTTAATGTCAGTTTAATTCTGCATCAAAAGTCTTGTAAAAATAGTCACATGAAGTTTTTTTTTGCTTTTTATTTGAGGTGTTACTGATTAATATGAATATGAATGAATTATGAATAGTTCCCAAAATTATGTTCAAAAATGAAATTGAATATTTTGAAAAGATCAGCTTCCTTATTGATTATGGGTATATATCCATGTTTCTATCTAAAAGTGTTGCAATCGCTGAGGTTACAAGAGTGGTGGAGGTATGGACTGGAAGAGCGGAACTTGTGAGATTGGAAGCAATGTAGAGTGCAATTGTATCATCAATCAAATGGGAAGCAACTTCATGCTTGGACTCTATGGAGGAGATTTGCGTTGGATTGGCTTGAAAACCCGGGGATTTTCATGTGCACGTCGTGCCCAACACCATGTCACATGCTGGTGGATAATGATGAGCAGGCATCTGCTCCGCTTCCTGTTCGGCGACCTCTACTTAAACTTTCATATTCCTCCCAATTTTATACATACATATACATATATGCATATAGATACATATATTTTTATTTGGTTTGCTTTGAACTTGAATATTGGATTTTAGCGCATCGAAAGGGTATAACCTTTAACTGAGTAACCCCAACCAGCAGTTGCAGCTATGCTCAAAATGTCGTAGATTATTTAGGCAAAGGTGGCAAAAAACACTTGCGAATATGCGACTTTTGCATACTCTATGATCCATATACTAGAATCGGTTAGCTAAACAAAATACAACTTAGAAAACAATAGTAATGGTTAAATAAAATGAAATTGTTTTTTTTTTTTTTTTGTAATTTTTAAGGCAATTTAATTATTTACAAAAAAAAAAAAAAAAAAACTTAATAATAAAGAACTTGCAATAAATCATTGGACAAGTAAAATACACTGAAATAGAATAACATAATATTCAGGAAAATATAAAAAAAAAATGATAATATTATAAATTACAATAAAATAAATATGAAAAATAATTTAAAAATTAACTAAATTATGCAGCAGGGTATACAGGGTATCTGATAAGTCAGACCAAAAGCCAAAAAGATGAAAGTCGCACAGGTGCCCAGGGTGATTGTCACTTTGCCGCTGGCACTATATATGCATATGGGTGAAAATATAGAGTGAACTAGAAAAATAAAAGAAAGAGAGAGAGAAAGAGAGAGAGAGAGTGAAAGCAAGAGAGTGAGTGTGCGGTAGACAGACGAGTGCACTGAGATAAACCACCATAAATCTGTTGCCATCATTTTAAAGCGATTACTACAAATGGATGTGCACACGGCGACTGCAGCAGTCGCTGCCGGCGTCGACTGCGACGATGACAACGCTCTAAAAAAAAACACACACACACACACAAATAAATACAAAAAAAAAAAAACAAAAAAGAGACAAGCAAATAAATATAAAAGACAACAACAACAGCAACAAAAAGTGCAGTGAAATGGCAGGCAAAGCGTAAGTATATAAAAAAGAGAGCGTGCGACAAAAACAAGAATACGAGCAAAGTAGAGGAAAAGAAAAGGAGTGATGCGATGCGAAGGGGAGCGAAGGGATGCGAAGGGAAGGGAAGCGACACCAAGCAGGCAAAACGTATGAATAGCAAAATCCAAACCAACACACACACACACACGCACACAGAGTAGACACACACACACACAGACAGCTGCGATTTCGATGCTGATTCCGTTTCGGACTTTTGCCAAACTCCCAACGCTGCTTCAGCTTCAGCTGCTTGGACAGTTTAGCAGATGCTAACAGCTGGGTGGATGTCTCGGGTGTGGGGTGTGGGGTGTGTGTGTAATGGTGTTATGTGTGAATGGAGTTGTGGACGAAGAAGAGGAGGAGGAAGAGGAGTTAGGTTATGTCGCCTAACTAGGTTCGCAACGAGAGCGACAAATAGAAAATAACAACAACAGCAACAAAACAGGAAAATACAATAAAATGCCAAAAAAAAAAAAAAAAAAAAAGGGGGGTATAAAAAGAAGCCTTGCAAAGCAAAGCAGAGAAAAAGAATATGTAGACAGACAAACAAAATAGAAGTAACAAAAACGCAGACACACACTCCAACACTCTCTCCGACTGCCACTCTCTCTCTAACACACACACACTCTCTCTCTCTCTCTCTCTATCTCTCTGCCTGCCTTTCCCACGGCGAACCAAAAATCGGGAGCAAATTGCAGTAGCGCAAACACACAACACGCGTCGAAATACAAAACAAAAAATTAAAGACAAAAAAGCAAAAAAGCAAAAAAAAAAAAGAAATTAAAGGAAAAGCAAAACAACTGTAAAGCCTTGCGATTTGCGGCAGCGCCAGAGCACACGACAATAACAACAGGGTGTCTCGAGTTAAACAACAGTTTTTCAAAATAATATTAAAACAATATTAAAATAATATTAAAATAATATTAAAATAATATTAAAATAATATTAAAATAATATTGAATTAAAATAATAAACAAATAGTTTCAAAAATATTATTAAACGTGAAGAGCAGAAAAATTGCGAAACTCTACAATTTTCATTTCCAACATAATTATTTGAATTCTAGAATATTTACAATTTTCAGCAACAAACAACAAGATATTGAAATAATGTAATTGTCATATTTATATTTATTTACATTAGAAATTTTTGTATTGAGTTGTCAATTTAAAATGTTTTGAAACTTTCTTAAGCTTGCAGTCAAATTTTCGGCAAATCTTATCAAAAAAAGTTGAATTTCTCAAATCATTGTATATATAAATGGTGTCGGGAGCAGCATAAGGTTCAGTAGCTGTTAAACTGTAATGGTCAGGCTGCCGGCAGCGACTGCGCTGCTCTCTCTCTGTAACTGTTCTGCAGCCTCGCAGATCGGCAGCGGCTTTCTTCACATTGTCTGCATTTCTAATTATTACTGTCACTCTCATTTTACATATCAAGCTAATAAGTCGCATTGTCAACCCGTGTCAAGACGGTAACGTTCTTCACAGTTGTACAGTGCACAAATAAACTAGACACAAAACACATCTTATAACTTGCATTTCTTAATTACATCATAAACGCCGCTAAAAAACCTTAGTGGTTCAACATTTGGAGGCCCCGGCGAGATCTAAATAAAGTGAAAAAAAACAATATTCGCGGTAGACAAGCATTAAACATTTCACAAAGTTTACGAGTGCCGCGAACCAGTGTGCTGCGACAGTTAAACGTTGTTGGTGCAAATAGTGTTAAACGCTTGATCTTGTGCGCACACACAAGCACTTCCGTATACCGAGCTTGACCGTTATCGCGCGCTCTCTTTGTGCTGTACTCTTTGCTTGAACCGTTTAAGCAATTGCCTTTGAACTTACTTGCAATATGCAAAACGAGCTGCCAAGCACAATCGCGTCCGGAGACTTTGGTACACCTTTAAACAGGGTTCCATATTTAAGGCGAAAGGCGTCGTCAATTTTTGACAGTGCAATGCGGTTGGACCAAACTTTGCATGATGAGTGTGTCCAGGCGTATAGTGCAGCAGAGATCATGGTTCGACTTGAACTCATCGAACAAATGCAAGCCACCTTTAATTTAACTCACAACAGTCTAGAGGAGCTAGACTATGATGAGATCGGCAGTGAATTGCGGGACAAATTTGATGAGCTGATTTTGTCACTTAAAAGTAGGCTTCGTGTCCAGCTTGAGCGTCGTCAGTTGCGTGCCCCACCTTCATCCACCATGAGACCTGATGACAGTTTTGGGCAGTCAAGTAGTGCCTCCGAAAGGATTCGTCAAATTCGACTGCCTGAGCTTAAGCTTCCAACGTTTTCTGGTGGGTACACTGAATATGCAGATTTTGTGTCGGTTTTCAGAACATTGGTGGATGAAGATTCACACCTGGAGCCCATAGAGAAATTCCAGCATCTCCGCTCTTGCCTATCGGGATGTGCTTTGGAAGCGATTCGTTCTCTGGAGGTCTCGAGCTCGAATTACCCCGTAGCCTTGGAAATTCTTCGCAGGCGGTTCAGCAACAAGAAGCTCGTGTTCCAGGCCCACGTGATGGAGATCTTAGCGCTCCGGCTCGTAGATCCTGCTTCAGCGACAACCTTGAGAGCATTTGCTGACAAAGTAAATGCACACATGCGAGCATTGCAGTCGTTAGGGAGTTTGGAACAGATAGCAGGCTGCATGGTCGTTCAAATACTTCTGCAAAGGTTGGACAGGGCAACACAATCTGACTGGGAGGAAAGATCTGCCATCGACCAAGTGCCCACCACCGACGGGTTCCTTAATTTTTGGACACTCGATGCCAGCGCCTTGAAAGTGTGCAGCATGCCATGGCCGCGTTATCGGCTGGCAGTCCAAGTAAGTCAAGTAGGAAGGCGCTAGTCGTTACTCAAGGTAACCCTCACGTCTGCACATGCTGCGAAGCTGATGGGCATGGAATTTATTCGTGTCCTCGGTTTTTGGACATGACGGCATCACAGCGTTATAATGAGGCTTGTCGACTCGGAAGGTGCATCAATTGTCTCAAATTCGGGCATACTGCTCGGAGGTGTAATGCCGGCCATTGTCGGAAATGTAAGGAAAGGCATCACACATTGCTTCACAATGATGGTTCGCAGGATCAAGTTTCCATATCTTCTCAGCCAGATGCTGCGCCTTCCGTACCACAGCAATACAGAGCACTTGCTGCTCAGAGCATTCAGCCAACAACCGTTCTCCTAGCGACGGCTGTCGTTCTTGTGCGCGATCGACATGGATCACTAGTGCCTTGCCGCGTCTTGTTAGATTCGGGCTCCCAGTTGCACATGGTTACGTCCCGATTTGCTCATGCTCTGCGGCTAAAAAGGTCGCATTCTGGGACAACTGTGGCTGGCCTTGGTGACTCACCCGTCACCACTGACGGATCCACAGTACGCATCTGTCTGCAATCTCGGGTCTCGCAGTACTCTACAACCTTCACGGCACTCGTGGCTCCTGCAATTACTGATTGCCAGCCCAGCTATAAGCTGAACACCTCTGCTTGGAATATACCTGACAACATAACTCTCGCTGATCCAGATTTCTACATTCCGCATCGAATAGACATTCTAATTGGTGCCAGTTTATTTTATGAGCTCCTATGTATCGGGCAGATCCACCTGGCTTCAGGATTGCCCTTATTGCAGAAAACTCTGCTTGGTTGGGTGGTCTCCGGTGGAGGCGAAAAGACTGCTGGTTCCACGCTACTGGCCACTCGGGGATCAGGAGGAAAACACCAGCGCTGCATTAGGGGGACGTCTTGATGAATTAGTTCGTCGTTTTTGGGAGATTGACAGTTGTGAAGCAACGTCCTCAAGGCTCAGCAAGGAAGAGATGGAATGCGAAGAACATTTTTGTAAAACACACACTCGCCTTTCTTCTGGAGCGTATGTTGTAAGTTTGCCAATGGATCTTACTGCATATCCCTTGGGAGAATCATACACGCAAGCATGTCGACGTTTTCTGACTCTTGAGCGAAAGCTGCAGCGCAATCCTCTGCTAAATGAGCAATACTCCTCATTTATGTCTGAGTACTTGCAATTGAATCATATGACGCTTGTTAGCCCAGAAGATCTTAGTCGTTGCAAGTATTTTCTGCCACACCACTGTGTTCTGAAGGAGGACAGCTCAACCACTAAGCTCCGTGTTGTGTTCGACGGATCGGCTGCTACATCATCTGGCCACTCTTTGAATGATGCTATGCTGTCAGGTCCTATTATACAGCCACGATTACTTCACATTTTACTTCGGTTCCGAAGTTATCAGGTTGCACTAACTGGAGACATATGTAAAATGTACCGTTGCGTTCAAGTGTCTAATTCTGACAGCTATTACCAGTGCATCTTATGGCGTAATTCACCAGAGCAAGACTTGCAAGTGTTCAAACTTGATACAGTTACTTATGGAACCAAGGCAGCCTCATTCTTATCTGTACGAGCAATGCATCAGCTATCTGTTGACGAGAGGGAATCGTTTCCTATCGGATCTACGTCTTTGCGAGAGGACTTCTATGTCGATGACTTCATATCTGGAGCTGAGTCTGTGGAGAAGGCAGTCGAGAAGATGCAGCAGACAACTAGCATCTTAGCACAAGGCTACTTCAAGTTACGGAAATGGTCATCCAGTCACCCAGAGGTTCTCGAAGGTATCTTGGATGAGGACAAAGAAAGCTTCTTAAAGTTCAAGGATGGCAGCGATATAACCAAAACTCTTGGTTTGGCTTGGGACCCGACATCTGATGTTTTGCTGTTCTCATTGACTGCATTGGAAGCTGGATCTAAACCCTGTAGACGTTCAGTGTTGGCCACGATCGCCAGATTTTATGATCCACTAGGACTTCTCGGACCAACTATTACGAAGGCCAAGATCTTTCTTCAGCATCTCTGTAAGGACAAGTTGCACTGGGATGAAAGCCTATCGCTAGCTCATAGCACTACTTGGCGTGAGCTGTGCGATGGATTCCAGTCGATACAAAGCATTGCTTTTCCAAGAGTCGTTCTTCGACAGAATGAAGAGTTAGAGCTCCATGGATTCTGTGATGCCAGCGAAAGTGCTTATGGAGCTTGTATTTATGTGGTTTCTAAAGGAACTGCTCCAATGAGTAATTTGTTGTGCTCGAAATCTAGAGTGGCACCATTGAAAACGCAGTCGATACCAAGGTTGGAATTATGCGGAGCGCTGCTTTTATCAAAGCTTATGGCTGAAATCCGAGAACTTGGAATATTCGCAGCTAAGTACTATTGCTGGTGTGATTCCTCCGTAGCGTTATCTTGGATTCGGGATGAACCGTACAAACTTAACGTGTTTGTTGCTAATAGGGTCACATCTATACAGGAGTTAACTGATGGCATGGAGTGGCATCACGTTCCCACATCGCTCAATCCTGCGGACATATTATCAAGAGGCTCATTGCCTCAGGATCTTGCTCAATCTGGCTTATGGTTTCATGGACCAACCTACCTTGTGGAGGGTCAAAGCGTATGGCCTCCACGTCTGTATCCGGAGGAGTCAACCCAAGAGTTGCGCAAAAGGATCTGCTTACTTATATCGCCCCACGCTGATTTGACTTTGGGTTGTAAGCACTTGCATAATTTCGCTTCAATGCAGCGCACATTCGCTTACGTTTACCGTTTCCGGTATCGTATCTTTCGGCCGTCTCTTAACGTGTCAGACATTCATCATGGCACTCTGCTTTTATGCCGCATCGTTCAAATGTCTAACTTATGGGATGACATAAAGGCCTTGCGTTCAGATGGAGTTGTCAGGAAATCCAGCAGCCTTTCTTCATTGCTGCCGTTCATTGATGACAATGGAGTTCTTCGAGTTGGAGGACGACTAGCTAACTCCTCATTGCCCTTTGAATCACGGCACCCAATCATTTTACCTCGCAAGCATCCTATCACTACTGCAATTATAGAGCACATACACAGGACTAATTTGCACATTGGTCCACGAGCACTTTTAGCTAAGGTACGACTTCAATATTGGCCAATAGGAGGACTCCGAACAGTTTCCCGCATAGTCCGTACTTGCATAATGTGCTTTCGTGCCAAACCGAGAACTCTCGAGCCGATAATGGCAAATCTTCCGAAAGAACGGTTGGAAGCAGTTCGCGCCTTTTCAGTTTGTGGTGTGGATTACTGCGGACCATTCCTGTACAAATCCGAGGTTCGAACACGGGCGCCCCTGAAGAGTTACGTAAGCGTGTTCATCTGCTTCACAAGCAAAGCAGTGCACCTGGAGCTAGTCAAGGATCTTACTACGGGCGCCTTCTTGAGTGCACTCAAGAGATTCGTTGCCTTACGTGGCACTCCAAGCCAGATTTGGTCTGACAACGCCACCAACTTCGTTGGTGCAAGGAACGAATTAATGGATTTGAGAAAGCTGTTATTGAGCAACGCTCACATGAAAGATCTGCATCAGTCTTGCTTAGACCAGGGCATCGATTGGAAGTTCATCCCTCCTCGCTCTCCTCACTTCGGTGGATTATGGGAGGCTGCTGTGAAGTCGGCGAAGTACCATTTAGTTCGATCGATTGGATCCGCAGTTCTGACTTTCGATGAACTGCGCACCTTAATATGCCAGATAGCTGGTGTGATCAACTCCAGGCCTTTGCTCTCCATTTCAGAAAGCCCAGATGATCTTGACGTTCTGACACCTGCTCACCTGCTAATGGGCGGTCCCGCTACGTTGCTAATCGAGCCCGATCTGACCAGACTCAACTTTAATCGTCTAGATGGCTGGCAGCGCGTGACTCAGTTGCAGCAGCAGTTTTGGTCTCGATGGACTGAAGAATATCTCACCCAACTTCAACAACGTACCAAATGGCGCGTCCCAGACAGACGTCTTAAGGTCAATGACGTGGTGCTAATCAAGGACGAAGGCCTACCACCCCTACGCTGGCCATTAGCTAGAGTGGTATCCTTAATACCTGGCAAGGATGGAGATTGTCGAGTAGCTGAATTGAAGACGTCCACTGGCACTACCAAACGAGCTATTGCCAAACTGTGTCTGCTGCCCTCTAATGACTTAGTTGAAAGAGAAGCTTCCAACGGGGGGAGTATGTCGGGAGCAGCATAAGGTTCAGTAGCTGTTAAACTGTAATGGTCAGGCTGCCGGCAGCGACTGCGCTGCTCTCTCTCTGTAACTGTTCTGCAGCCTCGCAGATCGGCAGCGGCTTTCTTCACATTGTCTGCATTTCTAATTATTACTGTCACTCTCATTTTACATATCAAGCTAATAAGTCGCATTGTCAACCCGTGTCAAGACGGTAACGTTCTTCACAGTTGTACAGTGCACAAATAAACTAGACACAAAACACATCTTATAACTTGCATTTCTTAATTACATCATAAACGCCGCTAAAAAACCTTAGTGGTTCAACAAATGGTTTATTGAAGTTTTGCGTTTTATTTTTATAATTTCAGGAATAACCGTCTGGATAAATTCTCTAATATTGAGCAATGACACTTTAAACAAAAAAAAAAAAAAAAAAAAAAAAAAAGAACGGAACACCCTGTATATGGTGTTGCTGTCGCACTGTGCCAGGTAGGCGATTGCATTTAACTTTTGGAACTCACTGTGTTTTTGGCCCTTAGTTTCGCCAATGGGAATGGCATTAGCGTGGCTCTAAGCAGAGTGACATTGCGGAGGGGGGACTGTTTGGGGGGTTTTTTGTTGCATGCACACATACATACATATATGTATGTATTTACATGTACATATAGAGCCATATGTGGTGTCAATTGATGTGTGACGTCTGTGCGCAAATGAAATTTAATGAGCCAATTTAAAGTTGCGCCATATTTATAAACTGTATCTGAATTGCAATTAATTGCAAACTGCCACTGCAATTGCAGTTACAGCTTGTTTCTACTGCCTCTCCACCTCCATCTCTCTCTCTCTCTCTCTCTCTCTCTCTCTCTCTCTCTCTCTCTCTCTCTCTCTATCTGTCTCTATCATTTGTTTTTTTTTGGTAGTTTTGCTGTTGCTGCAGTGCGTTGTGCCGAGGGCGTTGCGAAAGTTGTATGCCATTTGTAGACAGAGACGGACAGGTGACTGCAGAAGAGAGAAAAAAAAGAGAGAGAAAGAGTGAGAGAGAGAGAGTGTAAGAGAAAGTATGAAAGCTGTAAACAGTCAATGAGCGACTTAAAATAGGAAGAAAAAGTCAAGCATATGTAGATATTAGACAACATCTTGATCCCAAAAATAAGAGAATCAAAGCGAAGAGTGGGAAGAAGAGATGAAGAAAAGTAGAGTATGATGAATAAGAATGAATGTATGAAGAAATAAAGAAAAGAAAAACATGGTATGAACTTAGGATACGTAAAACAGAATAAATCTAGAAGAATGGAATACAACAAATCGAAGAGACAGAGAAGGACAGACAAATATAGAAGAAGAATAAGGAGAGCAAGAAAAGAAATGAGCAAAAAATTGAAGATGGAGAGTATCGAAATAAGCGTTTGAGGATGAAGAAGTGAAAGTAAAACGTAAGTAAAGAAGAAAATAAATTGTAGAGACTGTTAATGAATCGAAGAATAAAATAGAAAGCGAAAAGCTAACAGACTTAGAGAAATTGAAGATAAGAGAAGATTTTACGAATGAAACAATAACAGTATAAGCATACAAAGGGGGGATAGAAGCAAAGTCTAAGAAAACAGATCAATGGAAGCAACAACATTGAGGGAAAATTTAAATCAATGATGAAACAAAAACCAACTAATGAAGCAACGCCGAAAAGTAGGCTAAAGAAAACGTTTACGAATAGCGCACAAAAGAGAAATGCAAAAGAATGAAAGGAAGAGGGGAAACTCAAGCCCGACATCTGTGAAGTTTAGCTCATAAGTAACTAAAGCTCAGCTTGAAGGTAGTTGGTCCCTCCCAGAGGTTGCCATGAGGAATGGCGATAAAGATGACGAAGTGAATGAGGATGACGTTGAGGTTGATGCTGATGCTGATGATTGTCATTTTGCTGCACACAAAGTTCGTCATCGTCATCGTCATCGTCAACGTTCAAGATTCAAGTTGCAGCTGAGCACACGCTGGCCTCCAAATTGATTCAATGCAACAAACTGCTGTACAATGCAACCCTGCAACCCTGCAACCCCTCAATCCTTTACACCTCTCCTACTTGCCACCAAGCATTCAGGCAGCTGTGAGTCTCTGTCCAATGCGGTTGAAGTTGCCAGCCTGAATTTGCGGTGGCTGCGGTGCCGGCGTTGGGTCATTGCTGCATTCTGTTTGATGGAGGTTGCATGAGAACGACGTTGGTAGTTGGTAGATAGGTTCTCAGTGAGGGTTGGGTTAGCAGAGGGTCATTTAGCAGGTGGCGCGATTCCCATAGCAGCATCGCTCGCGATTTCCTTTCGTATCTTCTGCTGCTACTTCTTCTCTATTTTTAGTGTATGTATATATATAGATATATATATATATATTTTTTTTTTTTTTTGGGGGTATGGCAACACTGGCTGAGGCAGCTCGCTGTCGGTCGCTGTGAGTGCTTATGTTTGCATTCCTTTTTGGCATTTTTGCACTTGAATAACTTTGAAATATGGGATTAAATCGTCTCTTACGGGATTTTCTCGATTACAGCTATCATGGCGTACGGCACATTGCCCAGCAAAACAGAGACTGCAACAGAGTGAACGAAAAAGACAGATATATAGTGTGGGAGTTTTGAGCATGGACATGGACAGGGCATAAGGTCATGTCTCCCAGCTCCGACTTCAACTGAAAAATGCTGCTGATCCGCACTGAACCTGAACTTAGTCCACAGACAATGCCCTGTAGGTCTGACTAACTGTCTGTCTGTCTATCTGTCTGTCTGTCTGTCTGTCTGTCTGTCCGTCTGTTCGGTTGTCCGTCTGTCTGTTCGTACATCTGTATGTCTGCGAAAGGAGTCACGTATCTGCACTTGGGCCCAAAAACTGGACAGCTAAGCAGTAAAACAAAGCTACCAGCTAAGCCAGACACTCACACAGATACACACACACACACATACACATACACACACACACATAAATACGCACCCATACATATGAATGTCAATATGTATGTATGTTGCTCAATGAGCTTTTTGTTAAGCATTTTCCGAATCTGCACACAAACAAATCGCGAAACACACATACATACGTGACATTGAAGAGAGAGAGAGAGAGGGAGAGATAGATAGGGGAGAGAGAGAAAGAGAGAGAGAGTGTAAGAGAAAGAGAGAGAAAGAGGAGGAAACGTGAAATCTGCCAACCACATTGACGCACTTATTGAAACGTTAGCAAACTTTAACAGCTTCCAAAACAATTCAAAACTGATCGATGAGCAGTTACCCTTTAAACACGAATCAAAACAGAATTTTAAAAGTAAATAGTTGCGAATTAGAAGGATTAAAGTTTAAATGACGCAAATATAAAGAATATGGAACATTCAGCTTAAAGAAAGTAGAGAAAGTCAAGAGAGATATCAACTTTAGTTTAGAAATGATGATGAAGCAAAAGAGTGAAGATCAAGAAATTTCCAATGATTCAATGTATTGTAAATGATTGCTTCTATCAACAAATTCAGTTATTGCTTCATACCTGCGATTATTGGAGTTTCTTGTTATCGCCTGTCATACCCCAACTGAGCTCTCAAGTATTCTAGGGTATAACAATTGCAACATCGTTTATGCTTATGAAGTCAACAATAATAACAGCAGCCATATGAGAGAGAAAGGCAGCGAGAGAGACAGAGAGTGAGAGTGAGATAGAATAAGAGAGAGAGAATGAGAGAGAGAGAGAGAGAGAGAGAGAGAGAGAGAGAGAGAGCTGCTGCTGCTGCTGCTGACAGCGTCGACGTTGGCAGTGCCCACAAAAGTAGGCAACAGTTTTTATTTGTGCTTTCCTATGCAAAAGTCCTGCCAAGCGTGTTGATTGTATGTGATAGTCATCGGTGTTGGTGTTGGTGTTGGTCTTGCCGTTGCTGTCTCTCTACACGCACACACTCTCCCATACACACACACACACAGTTAGATAGACGTATGTATGTATGTGTATGTAGCTGGCCTGCGGTGGCAAT
This sequence comes from Drosophila quadrilineata, assembly GCA_018150725.1. Taxonomy (NCBI): domain Eukaryota; kingdom Metazoa; phylum Arthropoda; class Insecta; order Diptera; family Drosophilidae; genus Drosophila; species Drosophila quadrilineata. The sequence goes on along the minus strand of JAECWN010000432.1, from coordinate 26,152,655 downwards.
GAAAATAAATTTTCGAACAACATGCTGACGACTATGAGGAGAGACATGGCACAAAGTGCTGCCAACTCTACTATCTCTTTCTCTCTCTCTCTCTCTCTCTCTCTCTCTCTCTCTCTCTCTCTCTCTCTCTCTCACACACTGTATCTCTCTCTCTCACACACACACACACTTTCTTTCTCTGTCAGTGTGTATGTGTGCATACATTTTGACATATTCCCTCATAGCTTAAGTCAACACAATTTTTGCTTTTTGTGCTGCAATTAAAGTCAGTTTTTAAACAATCTTTCTTTTTTTTTTTGAGTTCCTTTACCTGTCATTTGCTTAGCTCTGTCCCTATCTATCACTGGCGCTCTTTCTCCTTAATTTCTCTTTCTATTTTTTTTTTTTTTTTTTTTTTTTTTTTGAAATCGTTTTGGCCACAGCAATTACCGTTTGATCCCGCTTTGGCCACTTGATACAATTTTCTTTTTTTTTTTATAACTTTGACTCTCTTTCTCTCTCCATCCCTATAGCTTTCAGTAGTTGTCGCTTCTCAACTTCCCATTTGTCGCTAGGCAATAATTAAGCCCAGCTTCAGACTGATGTTTCACTTCTCCCCACTTATGCATATGTGTGTGTGTGTGAATGTGGTGTGTGTGTATGTGGAGTGTGTGTGTGTATGGTGCTCGACTTAATGAATCCGAGACGACGGCAATCTGTTGGCAAAAAGTCATCGCCGTTCTTCGCTGTCACGTCAAACACTGCAAATATTTATGCCGAGTCGCAAGCCTCGCATCAAAATCTAAATGGCGACGAGGCCTAAAATGCGTCCCCAGCTTATCCCTTTCCCCACACTCACTCATACACACACACACACACACAGAGAGAGAGAGAAGGAGAATTCGCTGATTGCATGCCACCTCTCTCGCTGCCTCTCAGTATCTCTAACTCTCTCCTCGCTCAGTCTTTACTAACTCGAGTGTTGAATTGCAAATGTGTCAATTGTCAACTTTCCGGCTGTCAAACGGAATCAGCAAACCAACCTACACTCTGTCCCTCTTACGCTTCGAATCAGTCTCTCTTTCCCACTTTCTCTCCCTCTCTCTCTCTCTCTTACTTCATAGCACTTTACAATGCTCCATTCGTGTTACACTCTCCTACCCACACTCGTGCTCTGGTTGCAGGCACATGTGGCATGCCGCGTGCTGATGTTGTCCCATTTGCAGCAATTTCTTGGGCACTTTTCTTATTCTTTTGTATGCAATTAACGCTGCAATTTGTTGAAACCATACTCGTGCCGCATCAATCCTCTCCCCCCCCTCATTGCCCTTTCGCTCTACGGATCCACATAAATCACACAGAGTGCGGCTAAAGCGTGTGTCTGTCTATCGGAGTTGAAAACTTGACAAGATTTGGCTTCAGCTTTTGCAGCCATTTGCCAACAATTACACGACGCTTGCTTTTTGCCTTTTTTGTATACCCTCTACATTGTTGAGACAAAACGGGCATGACAATATTTAATAAAATATATTACCTTTTATTTTTTTTTTTTTGGAAAAATTCTCTGCGCCTCAAACAAACTTATATAGATGTGCCCTTGCTCTACTACAGTCGGTTATACGATTCAAGTGTAAGCCTCTCCAACGAATCGGCAAACAGTCAGTAAACTCTGGCTTATAATTCGCAACTAGTTAAAGCAGCGTCTGCTATATATATTGATTCGAGCTCGTTATGCCAGAACAACAATCAACTGTTGAAGTTGCGCCTGAAATTGAGGTTACCTTTGATGCACCAACAAGTAACAAGCTCTCTTGACTTTCTAGGGTATCTAGTGGGTCTATCCTGCCCGCAGTCGGAGTACAAGTTTTCTCATTTGTTTGCGTGAATTACCATGCAATTGAGAACGAGAAGTCGAAAGACGTTCACAATGACAACGGTGATGACGATGACGATGACAGAGCATAGGTCATCATTTAAATGAGAATTTACTTGGATTTTATTCCCCCCCCCCCTCTCTCTCTCTCTCTCTCTCTGTTACTCTCTCTTTCTGGCCGTTCCTCTGAGACAGTTGCTGTTTGAAGCAGCTTAAGTTGAAGCTCTTTGCCAACACAGTGCGCACACATGTTGCATGTAGTACTTGCTTAACTTGCCACCGCCCTCATGCCTCTTAACGTTAGCAAACTTTGCCACTCGACAACTAAAAAAAAAAAAAAAAAGGGAAGAAGTATGCATAAAAAACTCGTGAAGCTACGACAACAGCTAAACTGATACATACCCTGTATAATTTGGAAAATCCAAATTCACACATATAGTGAGCAACAAAAGGAGTGTAAACAAAAACTCTTTCATTGTTCATTATAATTAGTGTTAATTTATTTTAATTAATTTATTGTAATTAATAATTTCATGTCTTTTGGTATGTTTGTATTTATTATTATTATGTTCATAATTGTTATTCTATTCGACTTTTTATTTTAATCAATTTTTATCATAATTTCAATTTTTATATGTATTTTGTGTATCATATCACATTTGTTGTTAATATTTTGAAATAATTTTACTTTCTTCTTTTAGTATTTAGTTGTTTTTTTAATTCGTTTTGAATTTTTGCAATCGACTCTCACCGAGTGGACGTTTAATATGTTGGCATATCCTGTTGCAAGTTAAGTGCGAGGTATGACAGAAAAACAAAAAAAAAATAAGAAATAAAAAGAGTGGGAAGCTTGGCAAACGAAAGATTTGAGAAGCTGATGCGCAACAAAATAAAGTACTCCTTAAATATTTACGTTCCCTGGATTCAATATACTATATGTTATGTGCGGTCCCGTCCACTCCACTCCACTCCACTCCACTCCACTCTAGTCCAGTCCAGTTCAGCCTTAGGGCCATCATCAGATTCACACAGACATACATATGTGTTTATATGTCTGTGTATATATATGTGTGTGTGTGTGTGTGTGTGTGTGTGTGTGTGTGTGTGTGTGTGTGTGTGTGTGTGTGTGTGTGTGTGTGTGTGTGTGTGTGTGTGTGTGTGTGTGTGTGTGTGTGTGTGTGTGTGTGTGTGTGTGTGTGTGTGTGTGTGTCCGGCTATCCAATCAAATCAAAGGCCATTCGGCTTAGCGGCGTCTCCGCTTGTTACCCCTGCCCCCCCCCCCACCACCTTTTTGTCATGCCCCTTATTTCATCTACTTGGCAAGTTCAATGCACGCACAGAGTCCACAGATTAGACTGGACTGACTCTGCTGGTCTTCTCTACATATCCATCTTTATCTTCTTCTTCTCTTTTTTTGCTCAATGCACCATGTTTGTCAAACAAAAAATAGATATATATATATATATATATATGTATACATATATAAAAAAGTGGCAACAACAATGGCGAATGTTGGCTGAGAGCAGCCGATAACTGGACAACAACGACCAACAACAACATCATCATCGGGTAGTGGGAGGTACCGTTAGCGACTTTCCCTGCGATTCCCTCAATAATAAAGTCAATGGACATATGAATACGATAAATGCCTCCAATCATGATGATGATGATGATGATGATGATGATGTTGATGTTGATGTTGATGATGTTGAGCATCCCTCAAGCCCAGCCCAATAAATTTATTTAAATTCTCTTAATAGTCGTGGAATTGTTTTAAGAAAATCTCGAAAATCCGCATACAATACTTTTTTTTCAACTAAAATATATTAACAATCTCTATAAACTATGGTTGAAAGGTCGCTCTTTATATATCATAGTGCCTTTTAAGTGGCGATCTTTGCTGTGATCGATTGTTGGCGGCAATAACTTTAACGCTATAATTAATCGATAACAACGATAATGGCGATAACAACAACTGACAGCTATCGATAACAACAGCGGCATGTTAAATTGATGATATATCGTATGTGCCACAATAAGCCCCGGTTAGTTTGCCCATAAGTGTTGAATGCTTTCGAAGTTGTTTTTTTTTTTTTATTAATGCCTGCACAATTGCACAACGGTTGAACAGATGGACGGACATGCAGACAGACAGACGGACAGACGGACGGACGGATGCCCGAACCGATGAACGGACAGACTGAAGCCGATTTTAATCGTCGTGAGAGCCATCAAAGTGGCAAGGCGGACTCATATACATCCATACATAGTATAACAGAGTCGATGAATGCTTTTGCATGCCATTTGGCAATGAATGCACAAGCGAGGGGCGCCCCAGAAGTTCTTAAAGCCATCACATATACATTTTTGCTACAAAGAATTTTATTTGTTTTTTTTTTATTATTATTTAATTTTCCAAATTGTCTTTGAATACCTATGTTTTTTACTTTTAAATATGTTTTGTATTATAATTAATAGAGTATTTAGTGAATATTATTGAAATTAGTTATTTTTTACCATTTTTTTTGCCTTATGAGATTAATTTGTATAGCAAAATATATATATGTATGTAGTATACATATATTTTAATTTTTTACTAGTTTTCTAACTTTCAATTGACCTTTAATAAAACAATCAACTAAAATAACTAACTGCTGAGTGATAGTAATATTTTGAGAATTTAAATTGATGCAAAAAGCGAAAAAGTCATGGAACCACTCACGCTTCATGGAAGTGGACAGCTTCAACCGGTTGTTGGTCAGTTGGTCCCGTTGGTTCGGTTCATTGTGCTTCCAATAATTGTAAAAAGATTAAAGGGCATTTTAATTAAAAATTATATTTATTTGATTTAATTTTTATTGGCGCCTCTTTTTCTTTTTCTGTTTTTTCTTCTTTATTTTTTTTTGCTTTTTTGTTTCAAAAGCCATTTAACAACCGACAAACAACACGTCAACCAAATGCCCAAACAACAACAACGTTGAAAGCAATGACTAAAGAGTGGAAGAGAGAGAGAGAGAGAGTGAGAGAGAGAGAGCGGGATTGAGTAGAACAGGCTAGCAACAGCAGCACATAAGTGTGAATTCAACAACGCAAGGAAATTAATCTTAAGCCGCAGACAGCGAAAAGCCAAAAATAAATCAACAATGCAATAATTTATCAGAAAATGTATGTGAGTGTGTATATGAGAGTATATATGTGTGTGTGTGTGTGTGTGTGTGTGTGCAAGTGCAATTGCAAGGGAAACCGGTGCGTTCACTATGCTCATCATCATCATCCGCATCCGCATCCTTCTCATTCTCCCACTCCCCCTCCCACTCCCCCTCCCACTCCCCCTCCCACTCGTCAGCGTTGTCAGTTGCTCTGCTCTGTTGTTGTCTCGTTTCCGCCAGCGAACGCACAAAAGTATGCAACAGTGTTTGCTTTTGAATTTTGGAGCGTGTCAGCAGCATCGAGTCCACAGCTGCATATATCACGACACCAAAAGCAAGAGCAAAAGCAAGAGCAAGAGAGAGAGAGAGAGAGAGAGAGAGAGATAACGATTGTGGGAGAGTGTGATAGAGAGTGAGTGAGTGAGTGAGTGTGGCGAGTGCCGACACTTAAGTCTCTGTAAAATCCAGTGTCATGGCAACGGCAGCGGCCAGCAAAACAGCATCCCAGAGCAGCTGTACAAGCAAAGCGGCAACTCTTCTCTCTCTCTCTCTCGCTCTCTCTCTATCTCTCTTTTGAGCTCTCTCGCTCCCTCGCTGTGGAAAACGAAATATGAGCTAAAGCGTCAAGCAGCGGATAGGGGGCTTGCGGAGCGGGGAGTGATATATATGGTTGTAGCTTGGGCTCAGGTTCAGGTTGAACGCCAAGAGCTCTGCTCGTTGTCAGTTCATGAATCAGTTTGAGGCGAGACCACGTCAGTCACTGTGTGGACAGTGGGCAACATTCAGTCACTCTATATACCTCTCTCTCTCTCTCTCTCTCTCTCTCTCTCTATCCTATCTGTCTGTAGATCCGTCTATCTGTCTGTAGGTCCTCCTATCTGTCTGTAGGTGCGTCCATCTGTCTGACAATCCACACACATGAACCAACGCCACCTCTGTAGGAGCATAAAGTACTCACAGCGTCTCACCTGTCTCTTTACCAGTAACCCCTCACTTTCTCTTTCCCTCTCTATCTCTCTCTATCTTTATTTCTCTTTCTCTCTATCTCTGTTAGTAGCAGAGGCTCTACTTGGCGCGTGTTTGTCTGGTTAAAATGTTGCTGCTTCATTATCTGGACTCGGTGTCCAGCAGCAGCAGCAGCAGCAACAGCAACAGCAGCAGCGGCAGTCAAATGCAATAATGTGGGTGCATTTCACACCTACAGCCCGCTTGAAATCCCAGCCTGCCAGCAATGTTCTTTCACACTCTACCCATCTCTCTCTCTCTCTCTCTCTCTCTCTCTCTCTCTCTCTCTCTCTCTGTCTAACTATCTATCTCTGTCTGGACGCAATCCCTTTTGCTTGCTGCTGTCATCGGGTAGCGTTGCAGTTGCACAAATTGCTTAAATTATGCAAAATATGCGCGCCACCAAACCCAAAAGCACATACCCCTGCCCCCTGCCCCTTGTCCCCTGCTCCCTGCTCCATGCCCCCTGCAACCCTCATCAAACCCTCTTGCTACGTCCTTTGTCTACTGCGGGATCATCCCATTTCTCTACTGGAAATATGCACGCAACATTCGCACAGCGTGAGATAGATACAGTCAAAAAGATAGAGATAGAATGATAGATAGAGACGAAAACAGAGGGAGAGAGAGAGAGAGAGAGAGAGAGAGAGAGAGAGAGAGAGTGGGAGGATAGGCGAGTGTCGATGAGTGTGGAAGCAAACATGTTGCCATCCATTGGCCATGCCTAGGCCCGTTGTCAACGTCCATTGACGACGACAACAACAATAACAACAACAACAACACTTTCAAATTCATTTTCAAATTGATGAAACCTGTTTGCATCTCGCTCACACCCAACGCTATCTCTCTCTCACTCGCACGCACACTGCATGTGTAACTCGATAAATTTTTGGCGGCTCTCGATATTGCAGAGAGTGCGGAGTGAGAAGAAGAGGAAGAGATTGATAGAGACTGGCGTAGGCGTAGTAGGAGAGAGAGGGCGAATGTAATGGCGAAAGGGATAGATAGCACGGGGGGGGGTAGGGGGTTACGGTACTTTGAAGTTGTTAAAGGGATCGATGGGCAGGTTATGCAATACTGCGGGATACATGCGACAGGTTGCAAAGAGCAGACGGACGAACGGATTGTTCATACCATATCTGTTCACTTGCAGCTCGTTTGTATATCTCCCTCTCTTGCACTCTCTCTCTCTCTCTGTCTATGTCTCTCTGTCTCTCTCTGAATCTCTCGCTCTATCTGTCGAGCTGTTTGCGACCGTGCTTTGTATTCACAAATCCAATCCAATTTAAGAGTGTAATTACATCAATTAAACTTAATCAAACTGTGTTTCAAAAGCGCGCGCCGCGAAAAACGCAGCTTCAACTTTTCAAGGCAAATGCCGACGCCGACGCCGACGCCGACGCCGACGCACAGTGGCTCAAGTTACGCGAAACATGCAACGAAATTATTGCTCTAGTGCAAATATATTTTTGAAATATGTGAATTTCTTTTGTTCGTGTGTATTTCATATAAATACGTTGATATTAAAAAGGACTGTCAAGATTCACTTAGATATTTCTAATTATTAATTATTTTAATTTAATTTAATTAGCATAGTACAGTTTTTGATTGTATTTAGATAAGTATTTAGTATTAAATACCTATTGATATATTATATAGATTCTTATGTATAAATATTTGGATGTTACTTTTAGTTTATATTATTTTATTCAAATTTCTATTTATTCATTTTTCTTTTCAGCTTCCATTTTCACAGTCTACGTTTTTGGACAATTTCTGTGTTCGCAGCATTTTCCTAGGTAAGTTGAATTGAAACCAAATGTTCTTCAGTTTATTCGTAATCCATAATCCATATAACTTGGTCATTATGACTAATCTTCAGTATAACTAATTAGTCAATTCAAAACCTAAGCTAACTTCGATTAGAGTGGACCTTAACTTTGCCACCATATTCTCTTCCCTTCTATCTCGCTTTCACATTGAGCTTAAGTCTCCTTTTCTCTCTCTCTCTCTCTCTCTCTCTCTATCTCGCGCACACACTCATTCTATTGCTCACTTTCCCTAATTTGTGCTCTTCAATTTTCGTAGCTGCTTCTTGACACTGTGCGCATTTGTAAGCTCTCTCTCCGGCATATTCCACTTTCTGTCGCTTCGGCTCCATATCTCTATCTCTCTCTCTCTCTCTCTATCTTTCTCTGTCTTTCTCTGTCTTTCTATCTCTCTGAGACACACACACACACATACACGCACTTGTGAAAATTCACGTGCTCAAAATTTGCGCACACCAATTAAGTGCTGCCAAGTAAAAAGAAAGTAAAGTAAAGTAAAGTAAGTTGCCTCATGATGAGCTACGAGGCCAGCTGCGTGTATCCCAAGCATTCAAAGCTGAGCCCCCCGCCACGCCTCTCCTGACACCTCTCTCTCTCTGTCTCTCTCTCTCTCTCTCTCTCTCTCTCTCTCTGTCTCTCTCACCACTCTCTCTCTTTTACATACATACACAAAGAGTCGTGTTGAAGTTGTTCTTGGGCCTTTGCTTCATATAATTTATGTTACATTTGCTGCCTGGCATAACTTTGACTTCCACTTTCCCTCTCTCTCTCTCTCTCTCTCTCTCACACACTTTCTCTCTTTCTCCCTCTGTCTGTGTGCCTCGCAGTCAGTTAGTCAGTCAGTCACTTTTTTGAGTTCCAAATCAAGTCAGGCAACTGGCAGCTGGCAGGTAGCACAGCCTTCACCTTCTCAACCTTCTGAGGCTCTTCAACCTCCTGAACCTCAACCTTATCCTTAGGTTGAAGCTTCAGCTATGGCGCGCTCATCGCTTTTGCTTGGTTGGAGAATGTGGCACGTGACTTAAATAAATTGCAAAAATCTTTCTCGCTTTGCTTGCGTACAAGTATTTCGCATAGTTTGCAACACTCCTCTATTTACCCTCACCACCACTTCTCGCCACACCTTCAAACCCACACTAAGGAACTTTGGGTCTAAGTCGAGTCTACAGCTTGTCTTCAAGGGGTTCCTCCTTGGTCTTTGTTCTGCCTCTGCCAAAAACGAAACCATTTATACGACTTTTCTGTCTCTCTCTTTGTGTGTGTGTGTGTGTGTGTGTGTGTGTGTGTGTACCATGACTTTATTAGCAGTTGGAGGTGGGTGGAGAGGGGCGGCACCACCTGTCGGCGAAAACTTTCCTACACATAATCAACACCTAATCAAAGTAATAGAAACTTATTGAATTAATCGTAGCATTGAATTTCTATTTGTTATTTGCACTGATTGCCAGCTAGCTATCTCACTTCCTCGCTCGCTCTATCTCGCTCTACCTAAGTATCTTTTCGCATTTCGTTGGTTGCTTTTATGCTAAGCTAATCCTCCCACCGCCAGCATCCAGCATCATCCCTATCCATCCATCCGTTGGCTAATTATAAGCACTCGGCTATCGCTAATCATCAAAATTGCCAAATCTCTGGCCAACGTTGACAGCTGTCAACATCTTTCCCCATCAATTCTGATTAGTTACGTTCGTCTGCCAGTTTAACACTAACGATGAGGAGTAGAGGAAGGAATTTAGATATGTCACATATATGGCATCACATTATAGAGCAGGGCAGTGACGGGGAGCTGCATCTGGAGCCTGTCAATAACTCAAATTATTCACTTGATGCAAAAAAATCGCCATAAAAACTGGACACGTGGCAAAGTCTACGAAGATATCTATTGGATTAAATCGATAGTTGAACTTTATAGAGTCATACCTCTTTAAAAGTAGCTAATTTAACTGATAACCCCATCATAACACCAATTTATCTCCCAATCTATCTAATTTTTATCAACATAATAACTTGAACCACAAACATGTCTTAAAAATATCATTTTTATAAAATCGGTTTCTGATGAGTATTTTTCGAGACATGACTAAAACTGTGTCTAAAAGTCACCCAAAATCGCCATTTTCGTATTATAGGCTTCTTTGCAACTTTGAATTGCCATAACTTTGCCAAAAATCATTCGATTTTCAGGAAATTTGGCATTTTGGAAATGGTTTTGATATCAGTTTAATTCTGCATTAAAAGTTTTGTGAAAATTGGCATTTTAAGTTTTTCGACATTTTTGTCCGATTTTCCATACTAACCCCTTGACAAAATCATCAAAAATCGAAAGATTTTCAAACCAAATTTTTTGGCTTTTAATCGATTCTAGGGATCATAACTAGCATTTTGCTTTTTATTTGAGGTGTTTCTGATGAGTATTTTACGAGATATGGCTAGAACTGTGACTAAAAGTCACCCAAAATCGCCATTTTCATATTAAAGGCTTCTTTGCAACTTTGAATTCCCATAACTTCGCCAAAAATCATCCGATTCTGATGAAATTTGGCATTTTGGAAATGGTTTTGATATCAGTTTAATTCTGCATTAAAAGTTTTGTGAAAATTGGCATTTTAAGTTTTTCGACATTTTTGTCCGATTTTCCATACTAACCCCTTGACAAAATCATCAAAAATCGAAAGATTTTCAAACCAAATTTTTTGGCTTTTAATCGATTCTAGGGATCATAACTAGCATTTTGCTTTTTATTTGAGGTGTTTCTGATGAGTATTTTACGAGATATGGCTAGAACTGTGACTTAAAGTCACCCAAAATCGCCATTTTCGTATTATAGGCTTCTTTGCAACTTTGAATTGCCATAACTTTGCCAAAAATCATCCGATTTTCAGGAAATTTGGCATTTTGGAAATGGTTTTGATATCAGTTTAATTCTGCATCAAAAGTTTTGCAAAAATTGACATTTTACATTTTTCGACTTTCAAACCAAATTTTTTGGCTTTTAATCGATTCTAGGGATCATAACTAGCATTTTGCTTCTTATTTGAGGTCTTTCTGATGAGTATTTTCCGAGATATTGCCAAAACTGTGTCTAAAAGTTACCCAAAATCGCCATTTTCGTAATAAAGGCTATTTTCCAACTTTGAATTGCCATAACTTTGCCAAAAATCATCCGATTTTGATGAAATTTGGCATTTTGGAAATGGTTGTGATATCAGTTTAATTCTGCATTTGGGCTTAGATTTGAGACAAGTTGTTTCACTTCTTCTAATGTTACCGGCTCAGCAGGCAATGCCATTTGGAATGGCGAGTCCAGCGCTGTTTGCACTAATCTGCGTGCATTTCAGGCGTAATCTATGCAAAATATAAGGCAACATTCGAACCACATACAACTTCCTGACGCAATAGCAGCCCTATTACACACCAAACGCAGAGTGAGGAAGGAATACGCAAGAACAGGTGATTCCAGACTTCAACAGATTTACAGAAGACTAGCCAATAGACTGCACAAAGTACTGTACCGTAGAAAAGACTAGTCCTGCTGCTTTTTTCTCTCAAAAAATTTAAAACACATTTTTAAATTTATCTTTTTTGTCAATTTTTATAACTTTTTTTTGGTAGATATACAGTAACCCTGTAATTTATCGATTATCGATTTATCGACTTTTTGTTGACAATCGTGTAAGTTCTATCGGAAACTGATGTTAATCATAATCATACTTGCCAGTCACAGTTGCTGTCTACATATTCTCACAATCGGTTCTCCAGGCATCAATTATAAATATTTCTCGAAATTATACAGACTAAAAAAACAAAGACAAACTAACAAAATGAGTTTCTTGCAATTCCTCAAACAATCACGTTTCACGCTTAACCGGGTAAGTTGCACCTCCTCATCCTCTTCCTCTTCCTCCTGCACCTCCACCTCCTCCCCACAGCATATCAGTGGCACCAGAGCAGCGGAGATGAAAGTGCGTAAACTGTATCTGGTGGTGGGGAGCGAATCCTGTGATCTGGACTCAGCTGTGTCCGCACTGGCGCTGGCCTTCATCTACGCCCAGCGGCTGCCCCACTATGACCTTGTGCCTATACTGAATATACCACGAGAGGATTACCCCTTGAAGACCGAAGTGGTGCACATGCTGAGCAAATGCGACATTGACCAGAAGGTGCTGCTGTTCAAGGAAGATCTGCCCCAGCCATTGGGCAATGAGATTAGGGTCATTCTAGTGAACCACCATGTCAGTCCGCTGGCGGCTGTGGGATCGTGTGCGACCTTGGTCGCAGAGCATTTCTTCGCCATAGAGGAGCGAGCGAAACGCTCTCAGGCTGTGGCATGTCTGCTGCGTGCCACCATTTTGTTGGACACCATGAACTTTTCGCGCACCGCCAATCGCTTCTGCTACAAGGATCGGGACATGGTGAAGCGACTGGAAGACCACCTGAAGAACCTTAAGGTGCAAACCCCAACACGTCACAATCTGTTGGTTGAGCTGGTGACGGCACGCGTGGACATAAGTCGCCTGACGTCAGTCCAATTGCTGCGCAAGTTTAAGAAGGAGCTGCTGATGCCACGGCACAAGGTGTACACCGCGTATCTGCCCATGCTAGTGATCCACTTCATCGAGAAACCAGACGCCAAGCAGGCCATACGGGATTTCAGTGACGGTGCCAAACTCCTGGTCATACTGGGCGTGCATGTGACCAGCAACGGGTCACTGCAACGTGACATCGCACTTATCTCGCCCAGGGGCCATGTCCACCTGCTGGAGCATACACGACGGGCACTGGTCGAGTGCCAGCAGCCTGGACTGGAGTTGACCCCACACGACCAACGCAACGCAACGGATTTCATGGGAGGTTGCTTTCTGCGTCAACACAACCTACAGGCCACAAGGATGCAGATATTGCCCATCGTGAGGAGTGCCCTTCTTCAGTGGATGTACAATCGATCATCCACATGGCTGCGATGAGCACCAGAACGAAAGTGACAAGTCCTTATCCAAGACACACACAAAACAATCAGTCACCATCTCAGACACAAACCAAAATCAAAACCAATTTATTTCGTTAATCATCCAAATTTAAGTAACTGAATTCTCTATCGATTTGGAAACAAGTTTATTTGTTTAGAGAAATATTGTTTGTTATGTATATGTTAAAAACTTTGAAAATTAAATTCCTCCACTTTCAATGAAATTCCTTATAAATTTATCAACTAGACCGAAATTTATGAGAAACAAATTATTTATTTATTTGGATTATTGTTTCTCTTTTAATTCTTGTAATTTTCCATGTTTCCTCTTCTTGACCAGTTTTGCATACTTAAAACTTAAAACAATCGTCAAAATTCACAAAATTTTCGTATCCGTGTCACGAAACTTTCATTTGAAGTTTTTCCGATATATAATTATCGAGATATGACCGAGATATGCTCTGGGAGTAGTTTACTACGTCAAGTGTGTCTCTGATGAATATTTTCCGAGATTTGGTCCAAAACGTTAGTTTCTAGTAAAATTGTATATTTAGGGTTTAACGATCATCTTTGCTGAGATTTGAAATTTTATCAAGTTCCGATTTCGTTGGTTATGTCTGCTAGAAATATTTCGAGTCCCACATAATTCTCTGCATTATTTAAGCCTTTGGTAAGAAGAGATGGAAGCTGTCTAAATTCATAAAATGACAAGATAAGAATAAGGTTGGTCGTTAGAGACTGTCATCTGAGGGGCACCAGCATAAGGATGCTGTTGGGTTGTGTTGGGTTGTGTCGAGTATAGAGGGTGGGTGGTATGGGGTGATGAGAGTATGGTATATTTAGAGCGAGGGCATAATTATACAAATTGGGAATGCAATTAAATTTAATTGTTCGAATGTTGCCAACACTCGTGAGAAGCGGCAACTGTTTTGCTGTCTCTCTCACTATCTCTCTCTGTCTCTCTCTGTCTCTCTCTGTCTCTCTCTCTCTGTCTCTCTCTCTGTCTCTGTCTTTCTCTGTCTCTTTCTCTCGACGCACGACCACAGCAAAGACAGTCTATGCTGTGGGTGTCATATGTGTCTCTCTCTCTCTCTCTCTCTCTCTCTCTCTCTCTCTCTCTCTCTCTCTCTCTCTCTCTCTCTCTCTCTCTCTCTCTCTCTCTCACACACACTCTATGTGTGTGTGTCTTGGTGTGTGTGAATTTCGTGTTTCATTCTTTTGCCCTGTCGCCCAGTCAATGAAATGTAAAAACGTTTTGAGCACGAACCTTGTCTCTGTCTGTGCTCAGAGCTGGGGGCAGCTTCTAGCCTTACCTCTCTCTCTATCTCTCTCTCTCTCTCTCTGTCTCTCTTTCTGTCTCTCTCTATTTACGTGTAGGTATATCTTTTTCTTGCTTGGCAAGCACTGCCAAGCACAAGTATCGTGAATATGTATGTAAAACAAACAGAAATTATGAAATTGTCGAGCAGCTAAGGAAACCGAAACAGAATTTAACTTGACTCGAAAGTCCTACAAAGAGGAGTACGAGATTTGGTAAGGGGTGGCATGGCACATCAGCGAAGGTATGAGATACGAGGCATAACAAAAAGATCTTTTAATGATACAACTAACGCTCAGACTCGGACACATAAATGGGGAAAAAAAGGAACGAAATGGAGAAACGCATAGATAATGAGGCAAAGCAACACTGCCAGAAAAAAAGGGAGAAGAGAAATGTCAAAGAGAAGAAATGAGTAAGGAGACAGCGAATAAGTGGGAGCGATTCAAGTAAAAGCAACACTAGACCACGGTTTCTATCTAATTTGTTATGTTTGATTGCGATCAAAAGGATCAAAGTTCATCATTTATTTATCAGACTCGTAGTGTAACCGATAGGGTTGTGTGCTGAGCCGATAGGGGTATGTCTCGTCGAACTGGGGTATCTCGCTAAGAAGAAGCACAGCCATTTCTCTAGCATATGTTGAAATGCCCCATGTCCACATACGTATGTAGGTTATGCGGTTATATGGTCACACCGAAACGGGGCAGAGAGAAAACCAGAATTCGTATTCAAATTGAAAAACAAAATACACAAACCGAAAAGCGAAAACAGAAGTATAGTCAGTCAAAAAAAGAAAGAGACTGAGACTGTAAGAGAAAGAGAGAGAGGGAGAGAGAGAGAAACAAAGAGGGAGACAAAGGATAAGGACACGTGCCCAGCGCAGCGATAAAGTGTTCGTCAGGTGCCCATGAATACGCACCTTGCAAATTACACTACTCAACCAAGTTCCAAGTAAATTTCGGCTAGTGCATAAATAAATAAATAAATAAAATAAATAAATAAATAAATACATAAATAAATAAATAAATAAAAAAAATAAATAAATAAATAATAATAAATCTTGGGCAAAAAACTGTGACAGAAAATCCCCACAAATTAGTATTTTTTGGAAATATCGAATAATCAAAAATTTCAAGAAATTTTCTCTTAATATTTTTGAACACAGTTCTATTCTTCATTTAAAATTTTGTTTAAAATGCATCCTTAAAATATGGAATATTCCGAAACTTGTTTATCTGGTACTCAATTCTTATGTTGGGTAGTGTAAGTCGTCTTTGAGTATGTTGTTGTTGTTGTTGTTGTTGTTGTTGTGCTCGGCGAAAAGTGTCGCCCGCTGTGCATTTAGTGGCCTATTCAGGGCTGACAGTTTGCGCTCTTATCGCGTTTTGTTTACGCGTCGATGCATCCACAGCAAGTGGCATGCCCCCGCACGCCAAAGGCCGCATGCCGCATGCCGCATGTCTCAATGTTGCCTAGTTGCCGTGCCACACAGAGACAGGGCAGACATCGAGTCCAGGCGAGTTGCGGCATAGGCAACAGTAGTTGAAGTTGAAACTGAAGCAAGTCTTAAACTGGCGAGTGTGTGTGGGTGTATGTGTGTGTGGCTGTGTGTGTGTGGCTGTGTGTGAGTTAAGGCTGCTTACATAATATCTTAATTATTTCTTTACATGTGTTTTAATTTTTAGTAAGCTGCTCTCGGCTGCTGCTGCTGCTGCTGCCACTTTGAGGCGCCGCTTTGGCAGTTCAGTCACGTGCTGCAACTAATGCGCCACGCCCACGCAGTGGCATGCCCAGCAGTCAACACGCATCGAATGAGAAGAGAGAGAGATGGAGTGAGAGAGAGAGAGAGGGTGAGAGAAAGGGGGCATTTGTGGCAGGCAGTAGCAGCACCGAGCTTCGACTTGGGCTTGTTGAATGCCAGGCCAAAGGTAAATATTAAAGCAACTAACTAAACTGTGAGACAGAGACAGAGAGGATGAGTGAGAGAGAGAAACAGACTGTGTATATGTGTGTGTGTGTGTGTGTGTGTGTGTGTGTATTAGTGTGGGCAACTCATTTGCAGGCTGCGACGCTCCGACGCACGAATGGGCCAAAAACACTTGCTGCCAAGTTTTCTCAATTACTTGACTCCGACTCCGTATCCGTTTGCGACTGCGACTCCGACTGTGGCATGTGCCCCACAGCAAAAAGTGGCAGCCACCTTAAGTGCCACAACTACCTTTTTTTTTTTGCCAAGTTGATGCTGCAAGTGGAGTGTGGGGAGGCAACTCGGGTCATGCTGCATGTTGATTAAACGTAAAGAATAGAGAAATTTTAGTTGGATTCAGTTGCTGTTGCTGTTGCTGTCGTTGATGCTGAAGCTGAAACTGAAGCTGAGACTCCATAACGGCAACAGCTGAAATTCTCAGCCACCTCCCCTCTACACACACACTACCCAAAGAGACTTGTGTGTGTGTGTGTGTGTGTATTAATCCAACATAATTAAGAAATTTAATTAAAGTGCAGCGCGAACTGAATGTGGAATATGTATAAATGTCTCACTAACGTACTACTTTTCCCTCTCCCTTTTTAACTATCTCTCTGTCTTTCTCTTTCTCTCTCTCTCTCTCTCTCTCTCTCTCTCTCTCTCTCTCTCTCTCTCTCTCTCTCTCTCTCTCTCTCTCTCTCTCTCTCTCTCTCTCTCTCTCTCTCTCTCTCTCTCTCTCTCTCTCTCTCTCTCTCTCTCTCTCTCTCTCTCTCTCTCTCTCTCTCTCTCTCTCTCTCTCTCTCTCTCTCTCTCTCTCTCTCTCTCTCTCTCTCTCTCTCAGACACTCTCTTAAATTCATATTGCTCAAAATTAATTTTCATATATTTTTACATTTATTTTCAATATTTTATATAATTAAATTATTTGAAGCAGCATTAAGATTTTGTTTTGTTAGAATTACTACAAAAGTGGCATAGAAAAAATACTTCAAATAATACTACTAATAATACATTTCAGAAACTTTATTGTGCTTAACGTCTAGTACACAATGAAAAGATGAAGAAATTACTATAAATAACATAGTTGGCCTAGTTTTTAGCGTAAATAGAAAGGTATATAATATACAAAATTTGGAGTTAGTATTTCTTTTTGGTATATTTAGTGTTAGTATTATTTTTATTGGTATTTTTTTGTATAGTTTTTCGAAAGCAATTCATATTATAGTATTTAAGTGGTGAGTCGCATTTCAAGTCTTATTTTGCTTCTCGATATTTTTTATATTGCACACAAAATATCCACAAATTCATAAATAAATTTATCATCAACTCATTCTCTCTCTAGAGAGAGAGACTATTTCTCTCTCTCTCTCTTTCTGCGTACCATTTTTGCACTGCGTTCGTTTCCGACTATCGTAACCGATTTCTGCCAATCGGCAACATTGCAGTTCGTTCGTCCGTCCGTCCGTCCGTTCGTGCTTCCATGCGTCTGTGCATCTGTCTGTCAGTCTGTCGTCACAATGTCTGGCATAAATGCTGCATATGTGTCTAAGAGACAAAGTGAGCTGATGAAATAGTGAGAGCGATAGAGATAGAGTTGTGTTTTGGATGCGGGGGGGAGCCCCCCCAAACTGTTTGCCCATCTGTTTGCATTAAAGTTGCGCTCTTTGCAGCCCATTCTTCTTCTACCTCTTATGTATGTATATTTTAGTGTATGTGTGTGTGTGTGTGTGTGTTTCAAGTGCACAATAAACGCGGATTTTCTGCCAATATTTGTCTGCAATCATTTCGGCTCGACATTCGACATTCGCCCGCATTCACCGCATTCTCATTCTCATTTAGACTGACGTTGTTTTTCTTTTCGTGTGGTTGGGGAGAGTAGGAGGAGGAGGAGGAGGATGAGGAGAAGAGGGCTTTGGCTTAACTGAATGGAAAACCCTGCCCAATACTGTGAAATTTGTCTACTTGTCTTTCCCTGTACCCTGGCGGACCCCACATCATATTTTGCTGAGTGAATGCTGTGCCTCTTCCTGGAGTTGAGGTCAGGACCCAGACCAATAAAGCACAGAATGAAGCGGCAATAAAGCCGCATCAAAAGCTGTTGACGTGGCCAACACCCTTCGACACACAGACACATACAACAGATCATACAAATATGCAAAAAATGAAATATATGTATATAAAATTTAAGGTGGACAAAGGATTCATATTGGGCGTTGATGCTGAGGAAAAAGTGACTAATCTGATAAGTATCAGTTTATAGCTTAATTGCATAAAATGAATGGTATTAATGGAAAGTCGTTGAATATATAGAGAATAGAAAAATTGATTCTCAGAAAGAAAAGATTTTTAAACGACGATTTTTAAACATGTTACTAGAAATTTTAGGTTACCCCATTAATGTGGCCATACACGGCCGCTGCGAAATCTCTTTATTTATGCAAAACTCAAAAAAGGGAAAATTTTCAAATCGTAAAGTTTTTTGTGCCCAATCGATATCTGGCATCAAAATGGGTATAAAAAACTTTACCGCACTTGATTTGGACCAATATTTTAGAAAATATGGCCAAAATATCAAAATAAATATCAAAATAAAATAAAAAATTGAGACTTTTGCAACTTTGAGAAGCCATAACGTAGCTAAAAATCAACCGATTTTCAAATCTTAAAGTTTTTTGTGCCCAATCGATATCTGGCATCACCATGGCTATAAAAAACTTTACCGCACTTGATTTGGACCAATATTTTAGGAAATATGACCAAAATACTGAAAATATGGTCAAAAAACAGTTTTTTGAGCAAAAAATGAAATAATCCTCATCTTTGAGAAACCATAGCTTTTCCATACCAAAGTCGATTTTCCAAATTTATGCATTTCTAGATATAGCTTTGATCGTACTTTAAATCGGTATTAAAAGTTTATTACATGTCTTGAAAAATATGGCGAGGTAAGTGAAAAATTGTAATAAATCTGTTTTTAGTACAAAAAATTGAGACTTTTGCAACTTTGAGAAGCCATAACGTAGCTTAAAATCAACCGATTTTCAAATCTTAAAGTTTTTTGTGCCCAATCGATATCTGGCATCAAAATGGATATAAAAAACTTTACCGCACTTGATTTGGACCAATATTTTAGAAAATATGGCCAAAACATCAAAATATCGGTTTTTTAGTACAAAAAATTGAGACTTTTGCAACTTTGAGAAGCCATAACGTAGCTAAAAATCAACCGATTTTCAAAATTTATGCATTTTTGTCAATGGTTTTTAACATATTTTGAATCTTTATCAAAAATTTTTCCATACTGTCAGTTTTTAATTTTGACATATTTTTGGTCATTTTTGCATACTAACCCCTTGCAAAAAATGTCAAAAAAGTGAAAGTTTTCAAATCATGATTTTTTGTGCCCATTTGATTTCTGGCATCAAAATGGATATAAAAAACTTTACCGCACTTGGTTTGGACCAATATTTTAGAAAATATGGCCAAAATATCAAAATTACGGTTTTTTAGTACAAAAAATTGAGACTTTTGCAACTTTGAGAAGCCATAACGTAGCTAAAAATCAACCGATTTTCAAATCTTAAAGTTTTTTGTGCCCAATCGATATCTGGCATCAAAATGGATATAAAAAACTTTACCGCACTTGATTTGGACCAATATTTTAGAAAATATGGCCAAAATATCAAAATATCGGTTTTTTAGTACAAAAAATTGAGACTTTTGCAACTTTGAGAAGCCATAACGTAGCTAAAAATCAACCGATTTTCAAAATTTATGCATTTTTGTCAATGGTTTTTAACATATTTTGAATCTTTATCAAAAATTTTTCCATACTGTCAGTTTTTAATTTTGACATATTTTTGGTCATTTTTACATACTAACCCCTTGCAAAAAATGTCAAAAAACTGAAAGTTTTCAAATCATGATTTTTTGTGCCCATTTGATTTCTGGCATCACCATGGGTATAAAAAACTTTACCGCACTTGATTTGGACCAATATTTTAGGAAATATGACCAAAATACTGAAAATATGGTCAAAAAACAGTTTTTTGAGCAAAAAATGAAATAATCCTCATCTTTGAGAAACCATAGCTTTTCCATACCATAGTCGATTTTCCAAATTTATGCATTTCTGGATATAGCTTTGATCGTACTTTAAATCGGTATTAAAAGTTTATTACATGTCTTGAAAAATATGGCGAGGTAAGTGAAAAATTGTAATAAATCTGTTTTTAGTACAAAAAATTGAGACTTTTGCAACTTTGAGAAGCCATAACGTAGCTTAAAATCAACCGATTTTCAAATCTTAAAGTTTTTTGTGCCCAATCGATATCTGGCATCAAAATGGATATAAAAAACTTTACCGCACTTGATTTGGACCAATATTTTAGAAAATATGGCCAAAACATCAAAATATCGGTTTTTTAGTACAAAAAATTGAGACTTTTGCAACTTTGAGAAGCCATAACGTAGCTAAAAATCAACCGATTTTCAAAATTTATGCATTCTTGTCAATGGTTTTTAACATATTTTGAATCTTTATCAAAAATTTTTCCATACTGTCAGTTTTTAATTTTGACATATTTTTGGTCATTTTTGCAAAAAACGTCAAAAAAGTGAAAGTTTTCAAATCATGATTTTTTGTGCCCATTTGATTTCTGGCATCAAAATGGATATAAAAAACTTTACCGCACTTGGTTTGGACCAATATTTTAGAAAATATGGCCAAAATATCAAAATTACGGTTTTTTAGTACAAAAAATTGAGACTTTTGCAACTTTGAGAAGCCATAACGTAGCTAAAAATCAACCGATTTTCAAATCTTAAAGTTTTTTGTGCCCAATCGATATCTGGCATCAAAATGGGTATAAAAAACTTTACCGCACTTGATTTGGACCTATATTTTAGAAAATATGGCCAAAATATCAAAATATCGGTTTTTTAGTACAAAAAATTGAGACTTTTGCAACTTTGAGAAGCCATAACGTAGCTAAAAATCAACCGATTTTCAAAATTTATGCATTTTTGTCAATGGTTTTTAACATATTTTGAATCTTTATCAAAAATTTTTCCATACTGTCAGTTTTTAATTTTGACATATTTTTGGTCATTTTTGCATACTAACCCCTTGCAAAAAATGTCAAAAAAGTGAAAGTTTTCAAATCATGATTTTTTTGTGCCCATTTGATTTCTGGCATCACCATGGGTATAAAAAACTTTACCGCACTTGATTTGGACCAATATTTTAGAAAATATGACCAAAATACTGAAAATATGGTCAAAAAACAGTTTTTTGAGCAAAAAATGAAATAATCCTCATCTTTGAGAAACCATAGCTTTTCCATACCATAGTCGATTTTCCAAATTTATGCATTTCTGGATATAGCTTTGATCGTACTTTAAATCGGTATTAAAAGTTTATTACATGTCTTGAAAAATATGGCGAGGTAAGTGAAAAATTGTAATAAATCTGTTTTTAGTACAAAAAATTGAGACTTTTGCAACTTTGAGAAGCCATAACGTAGCTAAAAATCAACCGATTTTCAAATCTTAAAGTTTTTTGTGCCCAATCGATATCTGGCATCAAAATGGGTATAAAAAACTTTACCGCACTTGATTTGGACCTATATTTTAGAAAATATGGCCAAAATATCAAAATATCGGTTTTTTAGTACAAAAAATTGAGACTTTTGCAACTTTGAGAAGCCATAACGTAGCTAAAAATCAACCGATTTTCAAAATTTATGCATTTTTGTCAATGGTTTTTAACATATTTTGAATCTTTATCAAAAATTTTTCCATACTGTCAGTTTTTAATTTTGACATATTTTTGGTCATTTTTGCATACTAACCCCTTGCAAAAAATGTCAAAAAAGTGAAAGTTTTCAAATCATGATTTTTTGTGCCCATTTGATTTCTGGCATCACCATGGGTATAAAAAACTTTACCGCACTTGATTTGGACCTATATTTTAGAAAATATGGCCAAAATATCAAAATATCGGTTTTTTAGTACAAAAAATTGAGACTTTTGCAACTTTGAGAAGCCATAACGTAGCTAAAAATCAACCGATTTTCAAAATTTATGCATTTTTGTCAATGGTTTTTAACATATTTTGAATCTTTATCAAAAATTTTTCCATACTGTCAGTTTTTAATTTTGACCCATTTTTGGTCAATTTTGCATACTAACCCCTTGCAACAAATTTCAAAAAAGTGAAAGTTTTAAAATCGTTATGTTTTGTGCCCATTTGATTTCTGGCATCACCATGGGTACAAAAAACTTTACCGTACTTGATTTGGACCAATATTTTAGAAAATATGGCCAAAATACTGAAAATATAATCAAAAAACATATTTTGAAAAATATGGCGAGGAAAGTGAAAAATTGTAATAAATCTGTTTTTAATACAAAAAATTGAGACTTTTGCAACTTTGAGAAGCCATAATGTAGCTAAAAATCAAGCGATTTTCAAAATTCAAAAATTTTTGTATACTGTCAGTTTGTAATTTTGACGCATTTTTGGTCATTTTTGCATACTACTACAATGCATACCTTTGCAAAAAAGTGAAAGTTTTAAAATCGTAGTTTTTTGTGTCCTTTTGATTTCTGGTATCACAATGAATACAATAGCTAAGCACGTGTGTGGATGCCTGTGTATGACTTTGTTTACATACTCTCTGGTAAGTATACCCATGTGGCTGACATGTGTGTGAGTCCTCCTCAGAGCGACTTTCAGAAAATTAAAAATTATTGTAGCATACTTTTAGTGGTTTGGTTTGAGCAAGTTACTTTCTGCTGATTTCTGTTTGCCTGGTATTTTTGGCGATTTCGAAAAAATATAGATAATTTATGATCGAAAATTCAATTCCAATTCTGAAAGTTGGGTCAATATTCGAAGTTGATACAAAATTGACCCAATTTCGAAAATTTAATACCAATTTTGGAAGTTGGGATAATTCTAAATACCAGGCGAACAGAGATCTCGCATCGAACTGGGGTATCTCGCTAAGAAATTTCGCGGCCGTTTTCGTTGCATGAAATGTCCCATCTATATGTTATATGGTCAGTGGTTTTGTTGACGTCAAGAAAGAAAAAAAAAATACGAAAAAAAAAAACAGAGAATGAAACAATGCAAAGCAAAAGTCACACAAAAAATGACAGCGTTTTTTGTTGTACTTGTTGTGTCGTATGTAATGACTTTGTCATGGCATATGCAACATGCCGCATGCCGCATGCTGCAAATGCAGCAACTTTCATGCAAATTGTGTCCGATTTAATCGCAATTTTCGTACCCTGTGTACTTTGGAGTACAGCTAAAAAAGAGGGAATAAAAATCTTAGTCATATGCGCTAAACAGTGTATATTTAACGAAAATTATTAAAAATCCATCGAAAAGTTATCAAACACTTATCGAAAAGCCGTCGCGAAATTATCAAATATTTATCGATATTTATATATGTATTTATGTATCTCTGTGTCTCTTTTCTACCAATAATCTGTTGAGCATAAGCTCATTTAGAAATCCTTATTATAATCTAAAGATAACTGATTTTAATGCAGAGCTTAAAAGCTTCTGAAAGCTCATTAGTTGTTAGTCGTCTACTCTATTTAATCAGATTTTCGATATTTCTGCTATATTCCGTGCATCGTTCATTTGAGTTTTTCTTAAGCGAAAGCTCTTCGACTGCCAGCGTTCAAAAGCTGTAAAAAGCTCATCGACAATCATAAGCTTTGACGATACAACGAATTCAAGCACGTCTTTTGCAGCTTCCGTCATCTTCTTCTATCTGCCATTTGTAATTTGGTTACTTTCTATGTGTGTGTTGGTTATTTTCTATGTGTGTGTGTGTGTGTGTGTGTGTGTGTGCGTCATATTAATATTTGTTGCACTTATTGGAAAAAGCGCAAGTTGCCGGCAATATCTGCTAGGCAAAACTGCATATGGAACAATAAGCCCACCCTCAGGCCTGTGTGTGTGTGTCGGTGAGTGACTGTGTGTGCGTTGGTGTATGTATGTGTGTATACCTAATATGTCCAATAATAGAGTTGACCACAAAAAGCCAGAGGCCAAACAGCTGCCGCTGCTGCTGCAGAAATTGGCCTCGTCTCCACGCAACTTGCTTGCATTGGCTTCACTTACCACTCCCATTAGCTCTCTCTCTCTCTCTCTCTCTCTTTCTCTTTCTTTCTCTCTCTCTCTCTCTCTCTCTCTCTCTCTCTCTCTATATATATGTCGCTCTTGTCTGCCGACAAAACGAATACATGGTGGAATAAAAAAAACCAAGTCGGGGAAACAAAAGCAATAACTAACTAAATAAATAACATAAATTAACAAAATTTGTAGACAATTTGTGTCTGTTAAGTGTAAAACTTTCTATTTGCTATTTTTTATATATATATATTTTCTGTTTATTTTTTTTTTGCAAAATATACCCTGTAAAAGGGCTGACAGAGAGGAGTATTTTATATATTTTAAATACATTTTTAAACATATTGAACATACATATATTTATTTGATTTTGTTTTTGCATACACATTTTGCATTATTGAAAATTAATATTATAGGGTATTTGGTAAGTCAGTGCTGCCCCTTTTACAACTAACTGTATGCCCTTCTTATAGTCTGTTGTCCCCCGTTGCTCTCTTCACGGTTCGCTCCACTTTTGTCGTTCTCCTTGTTGCAAATGGAAATGGCTATATGACCATGTGGAGGCCACAGAAAGAGACAGACAGACAGATAGACAAGCAGACAGACAGACAGAATCAAAGAGTGTTGCATGGCTTGCAAATGGGCAGAGGGACCGAAAGGGAAAAGGGGCACGTGCGGCATGCGGCAAATGTTGTGACATCAAATGTTCATGTTAACAACTTTTCTAAAACTCAATGAGCTGTTGTTTGTGTCCAGCAGATAGAGATAGCTATACAGAGAAAGAGATAGAGAAAGAGAGAGAGAGAGAGAGAGAGAGAGATAGCAGACAGGACATAGGTTCAGGTTGGTTGAGAGAGAGAGGGCGGGGTTGGGTAGTCAGCCAGGCGCAAACACGTCGAGTGTTTTGTAGCAAATAATTTTGCACAAAGTTCTCGCCTTAACGATTTGAACACATGTTAACATGAAGACTAACAACACTACAGCAACAACAATAGCAACAACAACAGCAACAAAAACTTGAACAAGTCTCCTAACAGAGCATAGAGAGAAGCAGATATACATATGTATGTATGTATAAATATGTACCATGTCTGAGCACAAGGATAACAACAAGGATAACACTTCGACATAATAATAAATATGCTTAAAGAGGCGACACACGACAGTTGACGATCGTTGCAACATGGGGAATGCCACTTCATTTCTGATGGTCAAGAAGAGGAAAAATGGAAAATTACAAGAATTAAAAGAGAAACAAGAATCCAAATAAATAAATAATTTGGCAAAAATAAGCCCCTGCAATATTAACAGAACTTTGATATTCATAAATTTCGGTTTAGTTGATAAATTTATAAGGAATTTCATTGAAAGTGGAGGAATTTAATTTTCAAAGTTTTTAACATATACATAACAAACAATATTTCTCTAAACAAATAAACTTGTTTCCAAATCGATAGAGAATTCAGTTACTTAAATTTGGATGATTAACGAAATAAATTGGTTTTGATTTTGGTTTGTGTCTGAGATGGTGACTGATTGTTTTGTGTGTGTCTTGGATAAGGACTTGTCACTTTCGTTGTGGTGCTCATCGCAGCCATGTGGATGATCGATTGTACATCCACTGAAGAAGCGCACTCCTCACGATGGGCAATATCTGCATCCTTGTGGCCTGTAGGTTGTGTTGACGCAGAAAGCAACCTCCCATGAAATCCGTTGCGTTGCGTTGGTCGTGTGGGGTCAACTCCAGTCCAGGCTGCTGGCACTCGACCAGTGCCCGTCGTGTATGCTCCAGCAGGTGGACATGGCCCCTGGGCGAGATAAGTGCGATGTCACGTTGCAGTGACCCGTTGCTGGTCACATGCACGCCCAGTATGACCAGGAGTTTGGCACCGTCACTGAAATCCCGTATGGCCTGCTTGGCGTCTGGTTTCTCGATGAAGTGGATCACTAGCATGGGCAGATACGCGGTGTACACCTTGTGCCGTGGCATCAGCAGCTCCTTCTTAAACTTGCGCAGCAATTGGACTGACGTCAGGCGACTTATGTCCACGCGTGCCGTCACCAGCTCAACCAACAGATTGTGACGTGTTGGGGTTTGCACCTTAAGGTTCTTCAGGTGGTCTTCCAGTCGCTTCACCATGTCCCGATCCTTGTAGCAGAAGCGATTGGCGGTGCGCGAAAAGTTCATGGTGTCCAACAAAATGGTGGCACGCAGCAGACATGCCACAGCCTGAGAGCGTTTCGCTCGCTCCTCTATGGCGAAGAAATGCTCTGCGACCAAGGTCGCACATGATCCCACAGCCGCCAGCGGACTGATATGGTGGTTCACTAGAATGACCCTAATCTCACTGCCCAATGGCTGGGGCAGATCTTCCTTGAACAGCAGCACCTTCTGGTCAATGTCGCATTTGCTCAGCATGTGCACCACTTCGGTCTTCAAGGGGTAATCCTCTCGTGGTATATTCAGTATAGGCACAAGGTCATAGTGGGGCAGCCGCTGGGCGTAGATGAAGGCCAGCGCCAGTGCGGACACAGCTGAGTCCAGATCACAGGATTCGCTCCCCACCACCAGATACAGTTTACGCACTTTCATCTCCGCTGCTCTGGTGCCACTGATATGCTGTGATAGAAAAACGATTGATGGATTAGATGGGGAGGAGGAAGAGGATGAGGAGGTGCAGGAGGAAGAGGAAGAGGATGAGGAGGTGCAACTTACCCGGTTAAGCGTGAAACGTGATTGTTTGAGGAATTGCAAGAAACTCATTTTGTTAGTTTGTCTTTGTTTTTTTAGTCTGTATAATTTCGAGAAATATTTATAATTGATGCCTGGAGAACCGATTGTGAGAATATGTAGACAGCAACTGTGACTGGCAGGTATGATTATGATTAACATCAGTTTCCGATAGAACTTACACGATTGTCAACAAAAAGTCGATAAATCGATAATCGATAAATTGCAGTATTTCGGGAAATACTTTTCAGAAAAGCCTAGAATCAATCCTATAATCAATAATCACACTCACAACAAAAAAAATCCTTATAAGCTGCAATTAACTACACATCTGTTGATTTGAACTCGATTATTAGTTACCCTGTATAGCTAAAAAAAAAAAAGTTATAAAAATAGTAATAGTAAAATTTTAAGAGGGAGAGGCATAGTGAGAGAAATGGAATTGGAAGAAATTATGATTTAGTTGGGATAAAATTGAGAAAGCGGCATATGTTCAGAAAATGAGAGGGGAAAAATCCAGTGGATATATTTTTGAATATTGGGAGATAACAAATTATAGTAAAGAGAATTTATTAATTTAGTAACAAAATCTTTATACAATCGTGTGTTGCAACGTTTGATAAAAATCTAGAGAAGATCCAACATATAAGAAAATATTAAGTAGATCTCTAGTAAAAGAAATATGCATAATATTGCAATAGTTGTAACAACTAGTGTAAAATACAGTCAAGATGAGACCTTAGAGACTCCCTAACGGTTAGTGGGCGACGAAAGGAGGCGGGGACGCGAATAGAGCCTGGTTTATGTGACGGCCAATAAAACATGCAGCTTCAAAATGTTCATTCGTATGCGCTCAACGGTTGCCAGAGACATCGCCAATTTCGCATACTAAATTCGCTCTCTTTCTCACTCTCTGTATCCCTCTCATTCTTTAGAACTCCCTATTCCCAGCTATTCTCCAATATAATTTTATTTTATTTCTTTTTTTGGTTCTGGGAGCGGCGGCATATTGCGTATTTGGAACACGTTTAAGCAGCTGATGCAAATGCATGAAAAGCAATAATGCAAAATGATAGACAATGGAGAAAGATAGAAGGAAAGAGAGAGAGAGAGAGAGAGAGAGAAAGAGAGCGAGATATAGAGACAGAGAGTTGAATAAGAAACGATGACACAAAAGAAAGAAAGCAAGTGTGTGGAAGGGAAATCAAAGAAGTGGGCAAAACAAATAAAAAGGAAGAAAATGGATATGGAAGCGTGACAATATGCGCAAAAAATGTAACAATTGAAAGTTATCGATAAAACGCCGATAACTGCAATACACTCAGCATAGTCGAAAATTTCTAGTTACATAATATGGAAAAACAGAGAATATATCGATTGCTTATATGCAACTGCAAGAGTTTGAAGCCATATGACTTTAATCTTTTTTATATATATATCCACATATGTATATCGTATGTTAAATTCAAAAGTGATTGCTTATATGCAAATATGAAAATTTTCGGATAATATGGATTGCTTATAAGCAAGTGCAACAATTTGAAATATTATGACTTTATCTTCAGTTATTTACAAATTTTCTTATCTATGTAGAACTTTTAAGACATTGTTGGTCATACATATTTTCTCAAAAAAAATCTGGTGATCGCTTATATGCAAATGTGAAAGGTGCTGTCAAAGCAGCGCATATGCTCTGCTTGTATATATAGGGTATGCAATTGTGAGAACTATGAGTCCAAATTATAGTTACTTCATCGATAGATTGAGTTACGGATGTTGCCACTGTTGGCGAATGCTTTGTGGCCAAACCATGGGGAGAGGGGTTTGGGGCACGGGATCCAAATGGATCTAAACTGATGTAAAGGCAATCAGCAGCGGATCAGCGGCAAGGACTGTGGCAGCTGTGGCAGCTTTGTCATTGCCTTTGCTTGGTATGCAAAGTGGCAAGAAGGTTGGTGGAAGTGGCAGTGAGTAGAAGGCCAGTATCAGTAGCAGGCTGGGATCAGCGGCAGCTTGAGTTGCACTTTGTGGCTGCCACGCCTACTCAAATATTGAACAAACAGAAGAGGTGGCATCCAGAGAGAGAGAGAGAGGGATGTAGGTTTGCCGTGATATTTGCCAGCTGTTGCAAGTGGATAAGCTGGCAGTAAGCTAACCTGCTTACATGGCCGCATGCCACATGTGGCACACACATGTAGTGCGATTTGTGCATATGTCAGAATCAGTCTTAACAAGTTGCCCAACAGCTTGCGCTGCTCGTTGCACGTTGCACGTGTGAGAAGATTTTGACAGTGGCACCTGCCACAGCTGCCAATCCCCTCACCCGCCCACCCTTTCTTCACTCCCTTCCGAGGAGGCAGCCACAACTCTTTAGCTGGCTGCCAACGTCACTGAATCATTGCTGCATCTTTTGTCTTTGCTGCACGCCACGTCCAGTTGTTGCCACCAATCTCTCTCTCTCTCTCCCTCCCTCTCTGTCTGTCTCTGTCTGTCTCTGTCTGTCTCTCTCTGTGATTCGCTGCTTTTGCATAGCAGTTGGCGCTTTTATTATTATAAAATACGCATGAGTTAGTGTGCATATTTCATGGATTTTGTGTGTAAAGGGATAAAAATGCAATCAGTCGCAAAAACCAGCAAAGTGAAACAGGCAAAAGGACAATAAAAAGTTGGTAGCAATGTATCCACAGATACATATATGCATCTATATGTATAGTGAGAGGATATAGAAATCGAATAGACAGAGCTTGTTAACAATAAATAGATTCAATCAGTGTGATGTGCGAATGCAGAGAGAAAACGCAAGTAGGGAAGATATATAGAAAGTAGTACCAAGAAAGCAATAGTACGAGATGCAAACAGTTCGAGTTTGTCGTTGCACTTGCTGCGTATAACCACTGACCATATATGTATATAACATATAGATGGAACATTTCAAACAACGAAAATGGAAACTAAATTTCTGACCCAGATACCTCAGATCGATGCGATATGTATCCCGATCCCCGATCGGAGATCTAACAATGTCTGAACATATACTGAGATTGGTACGTGGTCTAGGGCGGACATATAAATTATAAATCTGAGGTGAATCATAAGAGTAACATGCGTGTTCTGTACGAGGGGTCCGCCGTTGACCGTGTGTGCCTATCAGGGATCGGGGTATATCTCATCGAACTGGGGTAACTCGCTAAGAAATTTCGTTTCCGTTTCCGTTGTATTAAATGTCCCATCTATATGTGATATGGTCAGTGGTATAACGCCAAATTTGCATAGTATACTTTATGGGGCAAAGAGGAACCTCATTAGCCGGAGTTATGTAACCTTTCCAAATAAGGCAGAAATGCTAGACTTTCTCTCTTTCTGTCTCACTGTCTCCTTCTCTTGTATCCCACAACATAATTTTATCATGATCTCTCACACTCACACTTCAAATTGAATTGACGATATGGACAGTCTTCAATCTTCAGCTAATTTATCGGTTCAATTACAGGACAGGGCAACTAAGTAAGACTGTTAAGAAGGCACTCCAAGGAGAGATTCTATGAGTAGTTAGAAGAAGTACGAGGTGGCAGCGATGGCCATGAAAGTGTCGCGCTTTGCAAATTTCTCAATAGGCGATGAATGACACACAAATGCCCCAAGACAGGACGACGCTCTGACTGCGTGGGAGGAACTGAAACAGAGAAAGGGAGAGAGAATGAGAGAATGAGAGCGAACTAACAGCTGACCTCAAGCAGCAATGGAAGCAACACTCGGTTCAACTAAACTCAAGCCGAATCGACAGTGGCGGCATGCAACATGCGGCATGTTGCACTTTTCAAGTGCCATTGAAGAGCTGCCCCCGTACAGGTGCTTAGCACAGTCCGCCTCTCTCTCTCTCTCTCTCTATCACCGTCCTTCTCTCTCTCTCTCTCGCTGGCTAGCTGTGTAGTTGGCAACTCGTGGCAAGTAAATTTCGAAGAAACAATTTTCAGGAATGACTTAACTTTTGCGTTTATGCGAAAACTTTTGAAACGTGATGTTATGCGAGGCGTCGCCTAGAGTTTGGGGGTGAACAAGCAGCATGTGGCATGCAACACACGCCCGCCGCTAAGCACATATATAGTGAGAAAGTAAATGCATATGAGCAGCAAGCTTAAAGCAAAGAAAGAAAGGAAAAAATCAGAAAGAGAGTAAAACAGATACATACTATAGTGTAGAAGATATAGTGAGAAATACAAAAGAAAGTCCAAAATTCCCAAAAATCGGTCACAGTTTTAAGTATGCAAAACTGGTCAAGAAGAGGAAAAATAGAAAATTGCAAGAATTAAAAGAGAAACAAAATTCCAAATAATTAAATAATTTGTTTCTCATAAATTTCGGTTTAGTTGATAAATTTATAAGGAATATCATTGAAAGTGGAGGAATTTGATTTTCGAAGTTTTTAACATATACATAACAAACAATATTTCTCTAAACAAATAAACTTGTTTCCAAATCGATAGAGAATTCAGTTACTTAAATTTGGATGATTAACGAAATAAATTGGTTTTGATTTTGGTTTGTGTCTGAGATGGTGACTGATTGTTTTGTGTGTGTCTTGGATAAGGACTTGTCACTTTCGTTGTGGTGCTCATCGCAGCCATGTGGATGATCGATTGTACATCCACTGAAGAAGCGCACTCCTCACGATGGGCAATATCTGCATCCTTGTGGCCTGTAGGTTGTGTTGACGCAGAAAGCAACCTCCCATGAAATCCGTTGCGTTGCGTTGGTCGTGTGGGGTCAACTCCAGTCCAGGCTGCTGGCACTCGACCAGTGCCCGTCGTGTATGCTCCAGCAGGTGGACATGGCCCCTGGGCGAGATAAGTGCGATGTCACGTTGCAGTGACCCGTTGCTGGTCACATGCACGCCCAGTATGACCAGGAGTTTGGCACCGTCACTGAAATCCCGTATGGCCTGCTTGGCGTCTGGTTTCTCGATGAAGTGGATCACTAGCATGGGCAGATACGCGGTGTACACCTTGTGCCGTGGCATCAGCAGCTCCTTCTTAAACTTGCGCAGCAATTGGACTGACGTCAGGCGACTTATGTCCACGCGTGCCGTCACCAGCTCAACCAACAGATTGTGACGTGTTGGGGTTTGCACCTTAAGGTTCTTCAGGTGGTCTTCCAGTCGCTTCACCATGTCCCGATCCTTGTAGCAGAAGCGATTGGCGGTGCGCGAAAAGTTCATGGTGTCCAACAAAATGGTGGCACGCAGCAGACATGCCACAGCCTGAGAGCGTTTCGCTCGCTCCTCTATGGCGAAGAAATGCTCTGCGACCAAGGTCGCACACGATCCCACATTGGACTCAATGTGTTGGCCACAACGCCTGGGGAGCAGTTTCCGCTTAGAATATTCCATCGGACGATGGTCGAGTAACGCGAACACATTGGCCGCCAGCGGACTGACATGGTGGTCCACTAGAATGACCCTAATCTCACTGCCCAATGGCTGGGGCAGATCTTCCTTGAACAGCAGCACCTTCTGGTCAATGTCGCATTTGCTCAGCATGTGCACCACTTCGGTCTTCAAGGGGTAATCCTCTCGTGGTATATTCAGTATAGGCACAAGGTCATAGTGGGGCAGCCGCTGGGCGTAGATGAAGGCCAGCGCCAGTGCGGACACAGCTGAGTCCAGATCACAGGATTCGCTCCCCACCACCAGATACAGTTTACGCACTTTCATCTCCGCTGCTCTGGTTCCACTGATATGCTGTGTGATAGAAAAACGATTTTGGATTGGATGGGGAGGAGGAAGAGGATAAGGATAAGGAGGTGCAACTTACCCGGTTAAGCGTGAAACGTGATTGTTTAAGGAATTGCAAGAAACTCATTTTGTTAGTTTGATTTTTTAGTCTGTATAATTTCGAGAAATATTTATAATTGATGCCTGGAAAACCGATTGTGAGAATATGTAGACAGCAACTGTGACTGGCAAGTATGATTATGATTAACATCAGTTTCCGATAGAACTTACACGATTGTCAACAAAAAGTCGATAAATCGATAATCGATAAATTACAGGGTTACTGTATATCTACCAAAAAAAAGTTATAAAAATTGACAAAAAAGATAAATTTAAAAATGTGTTTTAAATTTTTTGAGAGAAAAAAGCAGAAGTACTAGTCTTTTCTACGGAACAGTACTTTGTGCAGTCTATTGGCTAGTCTTCTGTAAATCTGTTGAAGTCTGGGATCTCCTGTTCTTGCGTATTCCTTCCTCACTCTGCGTTTGGTGTGTAATAGGGCTGCTATTGCGTCAGGAAGTTGTATGTGGATCGAATGTTGCCTTATATTTTGCAGAGATTCAAGCCTTTTGATTTAACGCCTGAAATACACTGCAGATTAGTGCAAACAGCGCTGGACTCGCCGTTCCAAATGGCATTGCCTGCTGAGCCGGTAACATTAGAAGAAGTGAAACAAGTTGTCTCAAATCTAAGCCCAAATCCAGAATTAAACTGATATCAAAACCATTTCCATAATTCTAAATTTCATCAAAATCGGATGATTTTTGGCAAAGTTATGGCAATTCAAAGTTGCAAAGAAGCCTTTAATATGAAAATGGCGATTTTGGGTGACTTTTAGACACAGTTTTGGCCATATCTCGAAAAGTACTCATCAGAAAGACCTCAAATAAAAAGCAAAATGCTAGTTATGATCCCTAGAATCGATTAAAAGCCAAAACATTTGGTTTGAAAATCTTTCGATTTTTGATGATTTTGTCAAGGGGTTAGTATGGAAAATCGGACAAAAATGTCAAAAACTTAAAATGCCAATTTTCACAAAACTTTTAATGCAGAATTAAACTGATATCAAAACCATTTCCAAAATGCCAAATTTCATCAGAATCGGATGATTTTTGGCGAAGTTATGGGAATTCAAAGTTGCAAAGAAGCCTATAATACGAAAATGGTGATTTTGGGTGACTTTTAGACACAGTTTTGTCCATATCTCGAAAAATACTCATCAGAAAGACCTCAAATAAAAAGCAAAATGCTAGTTATGATCCCCAGAATCGGTATAAAGCCAAAAAATTTGGTTTGAAAATTTTTAGATTTTTGATGATTTTGTCAAGGGGTTAGTATGCAAAATCGGTCAAAAAAGGAGAAAAATGTAAAATGTCAATTTTTACAAAACTTTTGATGCAGAATTAAACTGATATCAAAACCATTTCCAAAATGCCAAATTTCATCAGAATCGGATGATTTTTGGCGAAGTTATGGGAATTCAAAGTTTCAAAGAAGACTTTATTACGAAAAATGGGATTTTGAGTGACTTTTAGACACAGTTTTGACCATATCTCGAAAAATACTCATCAGAAACACCTCAAATAAAAAGCAAAATGCTAGTTATGAGTCCTAGAATCGAATGAGAGCAAAAAATTTGGTTAAAAAATATTTTCGATTTTTGATGATTTTGTCAAGGGGTTAGTATGAAAAATCGGACAAAAAAGTCGAAAAATTTAAAATGTCAATTTTTACAAAACTTTTGATGCAGAATTAAACTGATATCAAAACCATTTCCAAAATGCCAAATTTCATCTAAATCGGATGATGTTTGGCAAAGTTATGGAAATTCAAAGTTGGAAAATAGCCTTTATTACGAAAATGGCCATTTTGGGTAACTTTTAGTCACAGTTTTAGCCATATCTCGAAAAATAGAAAGACCTCAACAGAAAGACCTCAAATAAAAAGCAAAAAAAATTAGTGTAAATAAAATTAGAGTCAAAAAATATAAAATTTTTTTTGTGATTTTGACAAGGGATTGGTATGAAAATTGCGATAAGAAAGTCGAAAAATTAAAAACGGGCACAATTAATTAATTGGCAAACTTATCGGACTTATCGGTTTAACAAAACCCCAATTTCGCGAATGTGGGACAGTTTTTGGGAATATTTAGATAAATTTATATATATATATATATATAGATAGGGAGAGAGAGAGTTAGCGAGAGTGAGAAAAGTGAATAAGAGAGATAGAGAGAGAGTGATGAAGATGAAGGCATCAGAGCGCAGATCCTTCAAGTATTTTGGCATATGTCAAAATTAATTTCATTTCAACATTTTGCAAGATTTCCATGCCCGCCGCCAATTCACAAAGTTAAATATGCGATGCATAGAGTGAGAAAGAGAGAGAGACAGAGATAGATGGAAAGAGTGAGAGAGAGAGGGCATGAGTAAGAAGGGGAATCGAATGTATGTTTTTCCATTGCTTCGCATTTTGCGGCAAATCATTGCCAGCAGTTTTATTTATTTTTTTTCCAGACTTCTCTTTACTTTATATTCTTATTTTCAACACAAAAGGCACATTATCGTGATTGTGTGTGTGTGTGTGTGTGTATGTGTGTGCATCGGTTTGGTGGGGGTAGATTCTTCTCGCACTCAGTGTCTGTAATTTTTTAGGCATCATCACAAATCAGGAAAACAATTTTTGAGCGTCTCGTGATGTCATGCCTGCAAATCATGCCCCCACATCTCGTGCGCTATCTCTCTAGCTCTTTCTCACTCACTTACTCACTCTCTCTCACTCTCTCTTGTCTCTCCCTCTCTTCTCTTCTCTCTATCGTCCTCAGTCTGCGTCTTACATCAAACAAATTACCAAAATTAAGAGCACATTTTCTGGGTCTCACACACCTGCCGAACTCACACTCTCCCACTCTGTCTCTTCCTCTCTTTTCTCTCTCTTTCTCTTTTCTCTCTCTCTTTCCTCTCTCTCTCTCTGTCTTACCGTCGCTCTCTCGCTTTAACTGCCTTGCTGTGCACAAATTAATGAAATTAAATCGTCTTCATTTTAATGGTTGTTACATTGACCCCAAACGAAATGAAAGCAAACTTTGGTCAAAGGTTCGCTTCACACCTCTGAATCTGTCTCCCTCTCTCTCTCTCTCTCTCTCTTATACAATCTGCTACCTCTCTTTCTCTCTCTCGGTGTGAATCTCAGTCAGCATGTGAATGAGGATATTGGCAGGCGTTAAATGCATATCGATGCCGGCAAATCGAAGGACCCCCTTCGGCAAATGGAAAATGAACCAAACGAATCATTTCACAAAGCAACAAAAAGAAGGCAAATATGTAGTCGACTATAGTATACCATGTAAAAAACCAATATATTTAGTTATTTTTTCAATTGTTGCGGATCATGAATATATATGGTTAAGTCAGTCTGCAGTCTTGAATAGACAGAGAAACCTCAAATTTAGGCGACTTTCGCTCACATTGCAGTTATACATAGAAACAATATACATATGTATATGTACATATGTTTGTATATCGCAAGTTGAAGCAAACTATACCTGAATACATATGTATGTATGTCTATATGTCTATATGTCCTATCCTATACATATGTCCTAAGCAAGTCAAGATTTCGATATTTTGCTCCTATTCATCGTCTGCAAGATAAAGTGTGAAAGCAATAGAGAGAGAGAGAGAGAGACTAAGAGAGACAGAGACAGGGAGAGAGATATAGACAGGGAGAGGGAGAGAGAAAAGGAAGAGAGACTGTGTGCAAGTTTTGGTAAAGGAATTGATGTTTGCACAGCGCTGTTTTCACTTTCGACATCGCGTTAATACGTATGAAATTGTTTGGTGATGGAGTCCTGCTACGTGAGGCGAATATTGTGAATTAATTGCAACAGGGATGCTATGAACTGTGGGTGGGAAGAGTGGCATACAGAAAGATAGAGAGAGAGAGAGAGAGAGATGGTCAGGGGGGGGAGGGAGAATTGTGGTATAGTATGGTATAGAGAATGTTGGCATTGGGTCACACTTGAGTACAGTTTGATGACGGCAGCTTCGATTGAGAAGGAAATCGAAATCGAAATCGAAATCAAAATCAACGTAGAAATGGAAGTGGAAATGGAAGTGGAAGTGGAAATGAAAGCGAAACTTAAGCTAAGCTTTAAGTTGTTGGGATTGCCGGCGAGGGTGTTGATTTCTTTTTACTCTCTCACATACGGTGTCTCTTAGAGTATATCCCACACTCAGAGTTGCTTTCTCTGTTACAATAGTGCCCTTCTCTCTTACAGTCTATCTATCTGTCTCTCTCACGCACAATCTCCTTTTCTCTTTCACGCCCCCATCGACCTCTTACAATGGCTAATCAAAGTTGATGTTTCTATCAGATTAGTTATTTATTAAGTTAATTAATATTGTTGCTATAATTTGGGCATTCGATTGTTGAGAGAGTTGCGAGAGAGCGAAAGAGAGAGAGAGAGAGTGAGAGAGAGAGTGAGAGAGAGTGTGAGAGAGAGTGAGAGAGAGAAGCTGCTCTGCCTGCAGTCATCCATCATTTAAAGCTGACAATCAGACAATCAGACAGACAGACGGACGGACAGATGGATATAGATTTAGTTAGATATTCATATGTACATACATATGTATGTTATATAGATAGTTACATATGTACATACATATCGTATATACATATGTAGATATAGTCATAGCTCATTGACAATGAAATGTTGGCAAACACACACAGCATGAAAAATTCAATAAATTATCATCATCATCATCATCATCTCCATGGTGATTATTGGCAGAAGTGAATTGTGGCCTGGCACATTCCTCGCATGTTGTCTGCGCGCAGTGCTCAACTGGCACATACCCTGTACTTTACTAGAGACTCGCTCTCAGTTTCCATAATTCTCTCGTTTACAGGGTATCTGTCACATTGAGCATACTCGATTTGCATCAATTCTTAGCATGGCGAGAGAGTTTCGAGTTTAATTACAAAATTTCGTTGATTTGATTTATTTGTGCAGATATTTTGCAGATATATGTACTATATGTACTATATATACACATATATAGACACATATATAGACTCAATCAATGTCAAATTTGATGTGATTTTAAGTTAACAGTGTGGTCATGTGGCGCCATCTAGCGTGCGTTTTAAATACCATGCAAATTATTGTTTCGAAATTGTTGTTCCTGTTTTTTTGTTGTTGGAGCGGCATTTGAATCTGGAACTGAATTTGAAACTGAAACTGAAACTGATACCGAAAAAGAGTTATTAAAATGCAATACAATTGTCAAGCACTAAAAAATATTTCGAGTGCCACGCGTCGTATGAGCAATCTCTCCCTCTCTCTGTCTCTCTCCTTCTCTCCCTCTCTTTCGCTCTGTCTATCTCGCTTCTGCTGTCTCTCTTTTGTAAGCCGTCTGTCTCGCTTTGTCAAGTTGCCAGTTGCCCGTCACTCACTCAGCAGTCAACAGTCACTTAAGCTCCAAGCGAGAGAAGAGAGAGAGAGAGAGAGAGAGAGAGAGAGAGATGTAGAGAGTGAGTGAGAAAGTGAGAGAGAGAGAATGGAGAACATTGCCGTCGTCATTCTGTTGTTGCAATTACGCGTCGCATTCCCCATGCACCGTTAAGAGGTTGGCCAACAGAAGATTTTTCTTAGAAATCCAACAACGCTGCCTGCCATCGAGGGAGAGGCGCTGCAGCAAGGGGCATGCGGGATGCATGCGGCATGTGGCATGGGGCAAGCGGCGAGTGGCGAGCGGCGAGCGGCATTCCAAAGTAAATTATAAACAAAAATGTTGCTGGCAACATGGAATCCAAAGCGGAAACCGCAACAGCAGCAACTCAAAATGTAAACACAAATATAAACAAGAAAACCAAAAAAGAAAAAAAAAATGGAGAAGAAAGTGGGGAACAAAGAAGAAACAGAAAAGCGCATGAGAAAGAGTGAGAAGCAGCAGGTGGAGATAGGCGGGGAAGAAAGAGTGCAAAGAAATCTCTAACAAACTGAAGACAACATGGGACACAAACGAAGTGCAGATACTCTAACTGGGATAGAGAGGACCCAACAACAGAGTCAAAGAGAGAGAAAGAGAAAGTGTGTGTGAGAGAGAAAGAGAGAGAGAGAAAGAGAAATAACAAGAGTAATAACAAGAGTTAGATGTAAGAGGATCAATAATTGAGAGAGAGTGAAAGAGAGAGTGAGAGAGAGAGAGAGAGAGAGAGAGAGAGAGTGAGAGAGAGAGAGAGAGAGAGAGAGTGGGATTGAGAATAAGAGAGAGTGTTTAATGAGAAAGAGAAAGAGTACTGCTAACAACTATTAGTGAACTTAGCTCACTTTCCTGCTCTTTCCCCAACGCTCTTTCTTGTTCGACTTGACCTGCATAGCTAAGGTACCCCATATTGACGGTTAGAGTATCGGCAAACAAAACCCAACCTAGAAATGAGATACTGTAGCCAAAGCGGCGAAAGCGCCTGACGGACGTCGTCGTTGGCGTTGGCGTCTTGAAGTCGCCAAGCAGTTCCCGCATCCCACTCTTCCACTTCCCCTCTCTCTCACTCATCTCTCTCTGTCTCTCGTTCTCTCTCTGTGACTAGCATGCAATTTGGCGTGTGTTTCCCAAGAAACCTTTGTTGCATTATTGCCGCAATTTGCAGAAGTGGTGACGTGAGAGCCATCAGAGTGGCTGCGGCCACGAGAATATTGGCCCGAAAGCCAAGCTAGCAGCAAGCAGACCACAAACCGTGCCACCAACCACCCCCTGCCCCCTCCAACTCACCACTTCCCCTCCTAACTCGTCTTGTCCGTGGCAGCCGAGACAGCTAACAAATAACAACTAAGTTGGCAATCTGAAGTCTCGCGCAGCAAGCGAGCAATTCAGTCGAAAAAAAAAAAATAAATAAAACGAAGAGTATAACGACTTGCACATACCCTAGAAGTAACAGCA
This sequence comes from Drosophila quadrilineata, assembly GCA_018150725.1. Taxonomy (NCBI): domain Eukaryota; kingdom Metazoa; phylum Arthropoda; class Insecta; order Diptera; family Drosophilidae; genus Drosophila; species Drosophila quadrilineata. The sequence goes on along the minus strand of JAECWN010000432.1, from coordinate 26,112,971 downwards.
GAAGTATATTGAAGCTTTCGACATATTCCAGGGTATCTAGCAGCTTCGACTATCCCAGATATTTTGGCGAAGAAAATGTGCATAGCTCATGCTCAGAAAATGCTTAGCGTTGAGCCACTTCAGACCAATGGAAAAGTCACATTTACAGGGTATACAGCGGGCATACATGACAGAGGTAAGCGTAGAAAGAGATAGAGAGAGAGAGAGAGCTAGAGAGAGGTGGAGGAACCTGGGGGAGAGATATCAGCGCAGTGCTCATAAATATGAAAACGCGAGTCAAGTAAGAGCTTTATTAGATTTTCATTTGGTGGAAACTGAAGTGAAAGTAACTTGGCAACTCTACGCCGTTCGACGTTGGCAACACTATCCCGCAGAGCTGTAACTGCAACTGCCAATTACAAATAATAATCCGAAACAGAAATAAAGCTGCCACCACAAATTACAAGCAATTCCGCAATGCAAAAAAGAAAGTATTTATAAAAATAAGGAAAAAAACATACACATAAAATTACAAATCGAGAAAAGCTGGCAGAGTTTGAGCCCAGTTCGGAGACGCTGTCTTGGCTCAGCCGATAGTCCGATAGTTGGCCAGGCCAAGACAACACACACAGAGTGGCAGCAGCAGTCAGAGTTGGTGGTGTTCAAGTCGAAGTCGACATTGCAATCGCCATCAGAAGTTCATGTCGAAGTCGTCACGAAAGTTCACAACGCTCTCTGCATTTACATGCCGCAATGCCAGCACAGTGAACTCAGGCTAAAAGGCACTTCTCAAATCCGATAAAATGCTGCGCATCTATAAGGTTTTTTTTTAGTTTTTGTAAATCGATAATTCTTTGCAATTGTTATCGATACATTTGAGGGTTCGTGTTGTTCGCCAATCGTAGGCCGGCAATTGCCTTCCATATCAGTGTTTACTGTAGTGAAACTTTTGGTCTACTGACTCCTACTGACTCCTCTATCTTACACTATGCCTCCCCATTGCCCACTCTCTTTGTCTCTCTTTACGTCGCTTTCTCCTCACTATGCCGCTGGCAGCACTTTTTGTAGCATACTTTTGCGGGCTGCCACTGCCCACTACACGTCCAAATGGTCAAATATGGTTGGAAGCAAGTATTGTTGCAGGCATGCAGCCAAAATAACAGCAAAGTGGCCCCGTTACGACTGCACTCCCCCATACCCTCACTCCGTTTCCTCTCACTCGCACTCCGAGACGCGTCACTTGCAAGTCTAAAAGAAGAAGACGAAGTTTGAGCAAGAACAAGGTCAGAACCGAGAGCCAGAAAGTGTGCGTGAGACAGAGAGAGAGAGAGTGAGAGGGAGTGAAAGAGAGAGAGAGAAAGAAAAGAAGGAGTAAGGCAATAATATGAAATAAATTCCAATAGATATCGACGCAGTCAGGCAGGCATGAATGAGGCAGCAGGCACATGCCACAACTAACAGGGTTAAAGGGTATACATACAAAAAAAGAAAAAACAAGTAACTCGTCCTCCGCCCTCTTATACGCTCCTTAACGTAGCGAGACCCTAAAAAACAAAGCGTAAAACAAGAGCAGACGAAGAAGAAGTTGAAAGAATGGAGGCCAAATGCTGGTCAACGTACAAATCCGAACAAATTGAATAAGAACTCAATCTTGGCTACTGTCAAAACAACTTTTTTTTTTTTTGTTTGGTTCTGGCAAAACGGACATACCCTTGCCCGTACATAAAGGGACATGATGGACGCACCAACGGTCGGTCGGACAGGCGCACGGACGGGTGACCGGATGCGATCCGATGCGGAGACGTTGCTCGAAAGATAAAAACTAAAGACAAGTTGAGAGAGGGTGCCCCAAATATACTTATAGATTGAATTGAATTGAATTGAAAATGCCTTGGCAATTGTTTGTGTATCATTATGGTCATCATCAATGTTGCCACATGCCGCATGGCACGTTGTCGCAACATACCCACATCCATACAGTCGTCGTATTATTGTTGCCTGATAGCCTCGCATTATGAGTTGGCGCTAAAAAAGCAACTGGAAATTGTGGAAATGCAATTTGCGAACCATCCAAGTATATTCATATACATATTCCATAACATTTCCGATAATAATCACTAATTATTTTATTTATATATATTCTTTTTTTTCCTCTAATACACAGAATGTTTCTAATTGATAACGATACAGGAATCCATCATAAGAAGGCATCAGGATACTAAATGATCAGGATCAGCAAAACCCGAAGTTCCGGAAAATGTAATTATTTATACAACTAAAAGTAATGCATGTACTAATCTCTAATAAATAAAACAAAGAAATAAACAAAATTGCGTTTTTTCTTCAAAAGTCGAAGATATTTTCAATTACACTTATCGATAAAATAGGCTCTTAATTGGTATTCAAGGCATTTCTCGGTTTAGATTCCTAGATGACCCCCATATCCTTGAATGCCAATCGATAGCCAACTCTATCACGAATCGAACAAGACATGTCCTGCGAAAATGCGACAGGATACGGCCGAAATAGAGCTAATTTACTAAAAAGGACCTTCCTTTAACTTTGTTTTTTATCGATAACTTTTCGATAAATTATCGAATAGATAAAGGAAATTTGTTTTCGGAATCTCTGAGAGCAGAACTATCGATTGGCATTCAAGGATTTTCAGGATTCGATAAAAAATGTCCTTCGAAATATTTGTAAGGGGGTAAGTCACAATTTTTGCTTAGATAACTGAAAATGCAGGATATCTCCGCCATTTGAAGGACTCCAAAAATGTCCTTTTGCACAACGATAGGTATTTTGATCCTGCATCTCATGATGTCATAAAAAGGACGAAAGTCCTTACAGGAGCGGTGAAAAACGTTTTTTTCTGTATACAGAAAAATGGCTATAACTTGGCAATGTCCTGGCGTATCCTTGCAGATCCTGCCTCAAACGAAATGTTTTGATAAGAGCTATCTGCATGCCAAAGGACATTCAAATCGTCCTTGCTGTTCTCGAGATATCCTGTTTTTTGTGTTTTTCGATCATATCCTTCGACCCCCAGGCAAAAATTTTACAAGTGTCGGATTCCTAGATGACCCCCATATCCTTGAATGCCAATCGATAGAGTCGGCTCCCACGAATCGAACAAGACATGTCCTGCGAAAATGCGACAGGATACGGCCGAAATAGAGCTTATTTACTAAAAAGGACCTTCCTTTAACTTTGTTTTTTATCGATAACTTTTCGATAAATTATCGAATAGATAAAGGAAATTTGTTTTCGGAATCTCTGAGAGCAGAACTATCGATTGGCATTCAAGGATTTCCAGGATTCGATAAAAAATCTCCTTCGAAATATTTGTAAGGGGGTAAGTCACAATTTTTGCTTAGAAAACTGAAAATGCAGGATATCTCCGCCATTTGAAGGACTACAAAGATGTCCTTTTGCACAACGATAGGTATTTTGATCCTCCATCTGATGATGTCATAAAAAGGACGAAAGTCCTTACAGGAGCGGTGAAAAACGTTTTTTTCTGTATACAGAAAAATTGCTATAACTTGGCAATGTCCTGGCGTATCCTTGCAGATCCTGCCTCAAACGAAATGTTTTGATAAGAGCTATCTGCATGCCAAAGGACATTCAAATCGTCCTTGCCGTTCTCGGGATATCCTGTTTTTTGTGTTTTTCGATCATATCCTTCGACCCCCAGGCAAAAATTTTACAAGTGTCGGATTCCTAGATGACCCCCATATCCTTGAATGCCAATCGATAGAGTCGGCTCCCACGAATCGAACAAGACATGTCCTGCGAAAATGCGACAGGATACGGCCGAAATAGAGCTAATTTACTAAAAAGGACCTTCCTTTAACTTTGTTTTTTATCGATAACTTTTCGATAAATTATCGAATAGATAAAGGAAATTTGTTTTCGGAATCTCTGAGAGCAGAACTATCGATTGGCATTCAAGGATTTCCAGGATTTGATAAAAAATGTCCTTCGAAATTTTTGTAAGAGTATAAGTCACAATTTTTGCTTAGAAAACTGAAAATGCAGGATATCTCAGCCATTTGAAGGACTATGAGAATGTGTTTTGACACAGTGATGCGCTTAATAATACAAATCGTCCTTGCCGTTATCGAGATATACTGCACTTGGTGTTTTTGTCGATATCTTAGCATTATTAATTATTTGTAGCATATTTTTAGGGATAACATTATTTAATTAACGGTAAATGAATTCTATTTATTAGTTTCTAAATCGTTTTAAGTATTATTTCTGATAAATTAATATTTCATAGATATTTGATGGGCGTATATTAATTGGCTCCAAGTTCATGGGTGTTTAATGCTTTATCCAGATTATCATATAGGTGTCAAGGACATCTGAAAATTCGACAATTAGACAATTTTGTCTACAAATGTATTTTATATTAAAGGTTATTTTTTAACGTTGCCAATTTGAAGGGAATCCAGTTATACTTATATGGTCATGTAAGTGTCAAATGTGTATCTAAAAATCAGAAGAAATGTTGTAGAAAATTGTGGAGAAATGTAATATATTAAGTTATGAAAGTTAAGAAATGCTTAAGTTAGAAGGAATATGAAATATGGAGGGAATACAATTGAGCAGGGGAATGCTCAGGAGAGACACAGTGTGGAAGGAAGAAGAGAAATGGTACGTGGTGAGTTGTGGATGGGGCATGGCTGTCATCATGTCATGCCGATCAATTGGTTGGTTTGGGTTATTGCCATTTCGACTGTCGTCAGAGGACGCGGAGCTATTAATTATCATGTTAAAATGTAATTAATTAAAGATGTCGTTGGCGCAGAGCAGGACAGAGAGACAGAGACAGAGAGAGAGAGAGAGAGAGAGAGAGAGAGAGAAAAGTACGAATGTCACCGTCGCCCGCACATAACTTTCAATGAAAAGTTAATAAATTACATAATACCGAAAACGAAATTACAAACGCCATCAACGGCGACAGCAACAACAACAACAACAACAACAACAACAACAACAATTGCAACAATTACAAAAACAAAAAGAAACACAACAATAGTTACCTGATAACAAATCAAACGAAATGCTTTCTCTGCCTATCGATGTCGTCGACGGCGTAGAGTTGGTCGCACAGTGGAGCAAATCTGAAATAGAATACAAAATTTGAAAATTAAGTTGAAATTGAGATAATAAATATTTAAGTTTATCGAAAAGCGCTGGAAATTACATTGAAATAATATGCTATTTGAAATTACAATGAAATACACTATAAAATGTTAACAATAATTAAAAGTGCAAAATCAAATAATTAACAATTGAAATTATTATCGAAACGTTAAAGGTCTTGAAATGTAAAATAAAACTAAAAATGGTATTCAGAGCAAATTAAAAACAATTAAACAATAAATTTAACATTGACAGAAAGCATTTCCCTTATATGTAGATTAACTACAATTACATAACAACTGGTGCCACTGTGCCATGTTGCTTGCTATTGACGTGCCATGCGGGTCTCTCTGTATGTGTGTGTGTGTGTGCGTGTGTGTGTGATGTCCCGCATAATCCGCATGCAAAACAAATTAATAAATAATATAATAAATTATAAATATGCGTAATAATAATAATAATGACTAAAGAAATATCTGAAACAATAAATTTTATTTGCAAGTTCAATCGGCCAAAAACCGCCGCCAACTGCCAAAAGGAAAACAACAAAAAAATAAATGAATATAAAAAATAAAGCAAAAACAGAAATCAAAATAATATTAATGAAATTGATGTCACATGTAAGTGACTGTGTGTGTGTGTGTGTGTGTGTGTTTGTGAGTGCTTGTCATAAACGTTTATAAAATGTTATGCGTTTAAATAAAATTCGCAACAATATTAAAAGTGATGCGTCGCGGTATATTAAATAGATGCGTCGACGACCCCTCCTAACTCCCACCAGTCCCACCCGAGTCCAATCCGAAACGGGTTCAAGGACAAGGGAAGCAACGGGAGCATTTTGTTGCCGCTTTAAAATAATTTATCGCATGCAATATTCAGACCAAAGCCACACATACAGACAAAATGAGAGACAGACAGAGAGACAGCGAAAGAGAGAGAGAGAGAGAGAGAGTTTGCTGCGTGTCGCACGCTTTTGACTTTTGGCCTCTGATTCCCCGTTTTCCCACTTCCTTCTCTGCTTCCTGAATTCACTTTGGCTTGCTTCTCTCGCGCAGCGCGCATTCGACGCACATTTGTAAGCAAGTCAGGCAATCGCCTGCCCAATTAAGTGCGATGAAGCACACAACTTCACACACACACACACACACATACTAACACACATAAAGACAGACACACACACACACACACGTAGATGTTATCACAATAGCTAATTCTGCAAGTCAAAACACTCGGATTTCAGCTCATAACAGCGAAATAAACACGAGGCTAAAGCATCTCAAGCGCAACTCACGCGCCTCCCACACCCTCACCGCCCACCTCTACTCAACTGCCACGCCCGCTATCCACTCTTGCCAATTTGGCCCCACAATCCCAAAGCACACACCCACACACTCACACACACACACACACAAACAGGAGCACACGCACTTTATCTATGTTTATTTTTTTTGTTGGCTGAATTGTGTGGCTGCTGAAAAGTATGCTATATTTTTTTTTTAGCGATCAATTGAAGCAGAAAGGGAAAGAGAATGAACGCCATCTAAAGGATCAGCGATTAAACTAATTATTTGTAAAAATAATGAAAGAGACAATTAATTTTCGAAAAGAACATTATATAACTGACAAACAGATTAAATTCAACGAAAGTATTGTATGTATGTGTATAAAAAGCAAAATGTAAGCAACAACAAAAAAAATAATATATGAATAAAAATGATAGAAAATCAAATAAATAATCAAAATGCCACGAGTCTCTAGTTTGTATTTGTATGTAATCGTGCTCTTACTCTTCCTCTTTCACCTAGTTTTTCCTTAATTCCTTTCTCTCTGTCCACTCTCTATAATATTGAGTCTATATCATTATTCGCCTGCATCTCTAGCTCTTCACTTTTTCTCTCTCTCTCTCTCTCTTTCTCTCTGTCTGACTCTGCCTCAGTCTTTTGTGTGTGTCACCTGCCAGCTCTCGCACCTGTTCAACGCGTGCAACTCGTGCTGGCAGCAGCTGGTGGCGTGCGTTGCGTTGCGTTTGCTTTTTGAGAAATCATTTGACTTGTCAACGTCACAACGTAGCGAGTCTTTTCAACATCAAGACAGACAACAGACACAAATACCAAATGGCGAGAGAGAGAGAGTGAGAGCCAGTGAATGTGAGAGTGAGAGAGATAGCAAATGTAGAGCATTGAAAGCGGGATGGGGCTGCGGAAGCAACGCTTTTGGCCGTTTATCAAACGCTTTTCGAATATTGTGTGACAGTTTCGCGGGCGCCGCTGCGTTTATCACATTCTCTTTATGCTGCTCTTCCACCGACATTTTCCCAACTTTCACCCCTTTCTCCTACACATACCTCACTTATCCCGTTTGCCGCTACCCCATTCATTCCCCCCCCATACAACAACAACCGTTGCAACTGTCGCCACGTCTTTGCTCCTTAAGTCAAAATCAGGCAGGGAAACTAGCATAAAAAACTAGACGCATATCCAGTACATGCTCGACGGATAGATACCCTAGCTACGAACCAATAGGCACTGCTAATGTATATCAGATATATGAGCAATAGTTTTAGGTTACATAAATTCTGCACTATAGCACTTATAGTTAATATAATATTACATGACAAATACACACTCCCATCGAGCATACCCGCCATTGCCGTTGGCCATTTACGTACAGGGTATAAAAAGCGCAAATCAGCCACAATTGCCGCTGACAGACGCAACCAATGCAAAGCTATTTGCTTGTATGTATGTGTATGGGTGTTTGTGTATCTGTGTGTGCGTGTGTGTGTGTGGAGAGAGTGTGTGTGTGTGTGTGGCTTTGACATTATTTGTGCTGCAAACTGACAGATTTTCGCAATGGCAGCATTAAATTGAATTTTGACATTTCTTTGCCTGCATTTGCACAAATATTCAAACACACACACACACACTCACACTCTCTCACACACACACACATACAGAGCGTGGAAATCTTTAGCTTGACAATATCAACATTTCTTTTCGTCGTACAAAGCTTGCAAGGCAAAAATTTATGAAATGCTTTCAACATCTGAAACGAGAGACGAAAGGCGGCAGGGAGAGAACTTGACTATGTTCTTATGGGAGCTCGTCCTTTGTCCTTGGGTTAAGTTAATTCAAGGAACCAAGTAGACTAGTATTTAAGATGACTGGACTCCCATTTTTTTTTGGAATGTTTTGGAATTTTGAATTTTAAGAAATTTAAAAAAAAAAAAAAAAAAAAGGAATACTTCAAATTTGGACTGTCTATTTGATACGCTTATTCGCATTTCTCTATTCTCCTCTTTCGTTTTCTGTACCCTTTACCTTGCTATCATATTTTGTCTGTGGCACTTCCTCAAGTCTCATTTCTTCTCTATGGGTAACACTTCTTTTACCCCCTGTAACTCTTTCTCTCACTCTCTCTCTTTCTTGCTTTCCTGCTTTACATCTTTTGTTTCTCTCTCTCTATCTCTCTCTCTCTCTCTCTCTTCGCTTCTATTTATCTTTCTCTCGCGCTTTCCATCAATATCTCTCCATCAACCTCTCCTATAGCTGCCTCTATTATCCCACTACTCCTCCCCACATTTTATCCCATTTTACTCCCATCCTCGCCCGCTATTTAATCTCTACTCTAAAAATCTTCAATTATATCCACTATATATATGTATATATACGTGAATCGTTTGATTATTTTTTCAAGTCACCCAAAATTTCTCTCACCTCTTGTGCGCAATCTGTTTGAATTTGTTGTAGTTGAGTTGAAAATGAATTTCTCACGTTTTGCCTCCAACAACAACAAGCACAACAATTTGTTGTTGACCGGATGCGTATGGGAATCTGAATGCTGGCAGCTACTTCCATTTGGTTGCCAGCCATGCTTAGCTCAATTGAGCATAAGCCGCCGCCGCTGTCGTCGCTGTCGTCGCCGCCTCCTCGTCCTCTTCCTCCTTCTCCACCTCCTGTTCGTATCCTGTTGTCGTGCTACTGCTCCTTCTACTATTCCTGCCCAGCAGCACATAGTCCGGCCAGTGGCAGTCCAATTGGCAATTCCCATACATCTGGCAGCTCGCTAATGAACGTTTCATACTGGCCATACATACCCTGTAATTATAAAAATCCAAATCAAATAGGGGTTCGTCACAACTCATCAAGATTACAATTATTTGACTTAGCCTGACTGGTGTTTGAAGCAGTTGCGAATTATAAGCAAAACATGACAAATGATGATTTGAATGATTTTTGGCCGAGATATGACAATTCCAAGTTGAAGAGAAGCCTATTCCACAAAAATTCCAATTTGTGGTCACTCCTAGACACACTTTTGACCATATCTCAAAAAATACTCATCAGAAAGACGTCAAATGAAGGCAAAATGCTAGTGAGGAGTCCTAGAATCGATTGAAGTCCACAAATCGGTGTTAAAATTTTTTTAGATTTTGTTAAGGGGTTAGTATGCCAAATAGGTGAAATATGTCGAAAAATTCAAAAAGGCGAATCTTGTAAAAATTTGAATGCAGATTCATTTTGTTACCAAAACCATAATCAAAAAGCCAAATTTCATCAAAATCTGATAATATTTGGCCAAGTTATGGCAATTGTAAGCTCGAAAGAAAAGTCGGTATTTCGGAAATGCCAATTTTTGGCATTTCACCCACATTTTTGGCCAAATCCCTTGTTTAGGCCTACTACACAGGCCTGATCTTCAGTCTTGTTGCCATTTACAGAGTATATTTATGGTCCATCAGATTGTGTTTTAATTGTGTCAGCAAACGCAGCACGTACACAATGAGAGTCCAATTCCGCCACGCACCCATATATGTACATATGTACATACACACATACATATGTACATACATGTGTGTATGCGTGTAAGTGTGTGTGAGTGTAGTGGAGACAAAGCGTGTAAAGTGATTGTGATACCCTGTAAATACAAGACTCCCATAATGAGAGTATTCATAAAATACCCTTGATAATATCAAATGTTTAGAAAAATTAACAAAATTTATAAATCTACAGCACTCGTTTTCTTACTTACTCGCTTCCTCTCACACTTTACATGGTATCTTGTAGTCGCGCATACTCCTTATGTACATACATATGTCCGCCGCATTGCTTGTTATTATTGTGCTCATCTTAGCTGCTGTCCAGGCAACAAGCAACCTCCAGCAATTGTTTCTTCCGTTTTCAGTCCTAACATAACCCTAGGAGTTGCCACGCCCCATTTCGTGCCGCCTTCCTGTGCTATGTGCTCTGTGCTCCGTGCCCTGCGCCATTATGATGCGTGTGCTGAAATTGCAGAGGATTATGTGTCTTAATTTTATGATTGCTTCTTTAATCAGAGAAGTAACTGCACGCCAATTATGTTCAGACCCCGTGCTAATTGTTTCTCCATCTGCCCATCTCTCTCTCTCTCTCTCTCTCTTTCTCTGTCCATTTCTCTCGCTATTTGTCTCTCTAGTTATGTGTTTCCCATTTGTTGTATTTGTTAGAATATCTATTTCCTATTTTAGCCAACTCATTTGATGGCATCTTAATCGATGCGGGTTATTTGCGATTAGTCGAGCGCCAAATGAGCCACGTACTAGGAAAAGGACACGAACACATGCTTAGAGATGTGCGTGAAATGGAGAGCTGAACACTGTGTTCGACTATGTGGTAGTTGTTAAATAAAATTAAATAAATTTTTCAATAATTTACAAAAATTGTTGGCAAATAGCAGCAAAGTCAATATAGTTTAGACAAAATCGACAGACGGACAAACAGATCATAGTAATATATCATAGCAGTCTATCTAATAACAGGAGCCTCGTGTCACGAGGCTCTTTATGTGATTTTTTAAGACAAACTTTAGAAAGCTCTCTGAGGTCCCCTTGAAATTTCTCTACATGTACATATGCATGTATATGAACTGTCTATCATATGTGGACATTATGGAGGAGCGTCTAGTTGAAGTAGAAGGATAAGAAGCGACGTGTCTAACTGCTCATAATGAATGCGTGTTTAGCCATAATAAAATGTAGCGGCATTCCCCAGAAGCCACAGCAACATGGCACAATCCACATTCTAGCCAGCAGAGGACGGGCAGGATAAGGAAATAAAAGGCTGAAAGGACCATACGCTGCTCGAGCGATGGCTACTGCTGCCACAAGTTGTTGGTGTTGGTGTTGGTGTTGCCAGCAGCGCAGGCCTCACTACACCGCAATCATTTTGCAGTGCAACATGTGGCGGTTGCAAGCGCAACAAAACAACCGAAAATCTCGACTGCTAAAGCTGCTCTCTCTCTCTCTTTCTCTTTGCCTGCCTCTATCTATCTAGGTCTCTCTCTCTCTCTGGTTTAGTCCAGCTTTTGTCTAGTCGTGCTGAAAAAGTTGTAAATAAATAATATGCAACTGCAACTCGTCCACAACAAATGCCGAAAAACCCCTAAAAATAAAATAAGAACTAAAAGTTTTTTTTTTGGGGTACGCTTTGGTTGTGCTGCAGTTTGTAACAAGTACTATTATTACACCCTTTACATACATACATATATGAAATAGTGATGATAACAACATCGATGTATCGAGCATCGATGTTTTTTTCTTTTAGGCGATGTTTTCCGCGGTCTTTCGATGTTTTTGTTGATAGCGATGTTAGCCGATGCAACGATGTTTTTGACGAAACATCGGTCTCTAATTTCACAAAAAATATAATGAAAATTGAAATTTATTAAAAAATTCAGCGATGTATCGAGCATCGATGTTTTTTTCGTTTAGGCGATGTTTTCCGAGGTCTTTCGCTGTTTTTGTTGATAGCGATGTTAGCCAATGCAACGATGTTTTTCACGAAACATCGGTCTCTAATTTCACAAAAATATATTGAAAATTTTAATTTATTTAAAAATTCAGCGATGTATCGAGCATCGATGTTTTGTTTCTTTTAGGCGATGTTTTCCGATATTTTTTTAATACCGATGTTAAGTGATACATCGATGTTCTACTTTGAAAACATCGAAGGACACGACATCTCGAGGTTTTCAGTCCAACTTCCATCACTTTTGCACATATATGAAATGGAGATTCCCCCAACTGGGGAAATATGCGTGGTATCAGTTTGTGGCCTAAGTGAAAAACCCCCGAAATCGTTTTGCCCAAAATCAAATCAAATATTTTAAGAATGCAACAATTGCAATTCCAATATTCGTTTTAGATTTAACAAGCAAAAATATAAATAATAAATATTTACATACATGTAAATACAAATAGTACAAAATGTTGGCAGTATATGGTTGGATATACTGCAAATTGCGACTAATGAAAACCCTAAGCAAAAATTCCAATAAAAAGTAACCAAAAAACAAAGTGCGCAAACATTTACACAGAAAATCACCAACTTCCTTGACAGAAAGGGGAAGAGCAAGTAACATTAAGCTCGACTGACCAATACCTCGTACATTGGACAAACTGAGTGAGAGATGTATAAAGAAATACAAAAAAAAAAATATGTTGAAAAATTTGATTTTGTAAAAATCATTATCATTAAGCTGGAATCCCAATGTAGGATTATTTGGATTTGTATTATTTGTATCAATCTTACAATCAATACAACTTTTCTGTTAATTTGTTCAAACTAATTATAACTTTAATGCAATTGCTTTTTTCCTCTAGAAACAATTCTGGACATACGAAAAATCAAATGAATTTCTTGAGTAATTTGCTGTTTACTTTTTTACCCCTATTAACCTGTCGCATCAAAGAGTTCCCATTGCTGTGGCAACGAGAAGAAACTCTTTTTCTTTCCATTTTTCAACTATATTATATCTCTAGCGGGTATGATAGGTTTAGGCATCGATTTCTCTACTTCCCTACTTTACATTTTGCTATAAACAAAGAGAATCTTAACTGTGCCGTCTCTCTTGCTCTTTCGTTCTTCATTTGCGAAGTATCTCCTAGTTGAGCCTAGAACAATCAGTTCAAATTGCAGAATTTGTTTGGCCAACTTGGCTCACTTTAGCTCAATAAGGAATAACGAAATGTTGGACAAGTGGCGGAGAGTCAAGTATCTTCTTTTTTTTTTTTTTTTTTTTTTTTTTTTTTTGTGCCAAGTGGGCGTGGCTGTGGAATGTGCTGCGCAGCTTATCAGTGGCCGATTGTGAACTGTGATTTCCCTTTAACTTCAACTTCAACTTCAGCTTCTAGTTGCCTTGACCCAAGTGCTTTTAGCCGCTTCTTAAGCCAGAAACTGAAAAGTGCAGCGCGAAAATGCGGAAAAAGGTTTCGAGAGTAATTAAGTTTATTAAGTGGCCGCCGAGCAGCAGATAATCCAAAATCACTGCCAAATGGGGAACGCAATGCACACACATTTATTGGAGAGGCCCAAAGTGCAACGAACAGAGAGAGAGAGAGAGAGAGGGAGAGGGAGAGAGAGATACGATTTGCTGGCGAAAGTTTTTTGGCCAACCGCAAGTGATAACAAACAATGGGTGTGTCAAGTAGTAGGCAAAAGATAATCATTATCCAAGACTTGCCACACACAGCCTGTGGCACAGCAAGAGGGAGAGGCAGAAATAGACTGATAATGAAAAACACAGAGAAAACTGAGACTAGGCAACTTGCAGCATTATCGCTGCTGCGACCTCAACTAATGTAAACATAATTTCTTTGTTGCGCTTATCGCAATAATTCAATTTTGATAAGAAGTTGCCACTGGCTGTGGCAAGTCATTATGTAACTGTTAAACTTCAACATTACAATTGTATAATTGCCTTGAGTTTTGCTTAGTTGCCAAATATTTAAGGTCAACACATTCAAATTCAAATTCAAATAGCAACTATCGCTATCGATATATCGCTACGCTGCTGAATCGTGGCAACTAGGAAGGAGCTCTGTGGCAGTGCACACAACTATAGCAAGCAGCTTTTGCAAGCAGGCAGGCATTTATCGATAACACGATAGAAGACAACTGTTGCATGCATCACATCATATAAATTTCAAGCAAATTAAATTAAATACAATATATATTTTCAATATTTAATCAGAAATACTGGAAAATATATAGCGTCAGCTGAATTTTACGAAGGTCAAGTTTTGTTAGTTTTTTTTGTTCTCTGTCAGTTGCTTTGAGCAGCATACTAAGCTGCAAAACTCGCCTCAAGTATTTCAGCTGCTTCGCGGTCGCGTTCACAATTCGCACATTACGCTTAAGGCCGCTGAGCGACGCGGGTTCGTCCCCCTTTCCCACTCCAGACAACTGTGTCTGTGTCTGTGTCCCGTTATCAGTGCAAGTTTAACGCTGTTGTTTATTGTAGATATACAGATATACATCTGTTGAAAACAATGTCACAGACCAGAGTGGAGTCAGAGCAGCAGCAACTGCTGCTCCAGTTCATCAACTGTCGCCTTGTGCGCGACCATCAGCTCATCCAGGAGGATCTCTGGGTGCGAAATGGGAAAATTATCGATCCCCAACCGATATTCTTCGATGAACGCACAAAGGCGCATCGGCGCATTGACTGCAAGGGCGCGATCATAGCTCCTGGATATATCGATATACAAATCAATGGTAACAAAAAAAACCAAACCGAGTTCAATGATCTCATCACAAATGTGCACACATTTAAGTGAGAGTGTTGTTGTTTCGTTTTCACTTTCATTGAATTTTGCTCGTTGCCTCCTCGCCAAGGTCAAACTACGCGGTTAATTCTGTGCCCCAGTTAGAGTTCGCTCTGTGTGAGGGATTTAACCCCAGGAAATGTGCATAATCGAATCGTTTAATCTTATCGTTGTATCGTAAACAAACACAGTAACGATCATACAAACGTATACAGATACAGATACGTGAGGAATTTTTTGCGAGCGTAGCCCATTTATATGTAGTATGAGTTTGAGTTCAAGGGGGGGAAACGGAAACAGAGAGGGAGAGGGAGAGTGACGACTTCAAATGGTGATGCCCTGTACTCTTTAGTCAAGGGTATGTTTCTTAGTGAATAATATAAAAAGTGAGATTTAGCTACACGAGAATACCCTGTAAATTTCAGCAACGATCCCAACTAAAAGGTAGCAATGGCAAGACAATTTAATTATAGAGTGAAGATATCTATCATCGTATCAAATTTCACGTAATAGAAAATAGAAGATCTAAAATAATAGAGACGAAAGATACTGTGAGATACCCATTAAACTTTAGTAAGGAGTCTAACTAAAAGAAACAAAATCAAAAAGAAATAGAAATTATTATTTGCTGTAAATTGTCATTTTTTCGACTAGTGTTTTTTTTTTGTCGAAGCTGTGACGTTTAAGCGACGAAACAGAATCAGAGATGTGACACCTCATTTAAGCTCCAATCAGACAGCAGACTCTTTTTCGCGACATACCTCCGACAGCACTTATCGAGCAGTAAATGAACTAGCTGCGATCGTGACGCTGAAACTCCTTCAGTATTAGGACACCTCTCTCAGCTCGATCAACGCTCAAAACCAATTCCTAATCAAGCTCTTTTTTTGTACGTTAAGGTGGCTACGGCGTGGACTTTTCCTACGACAAAGAAACGACAGCCGATGGCGTCGCGAAAGTGGCACGGGGTCTGGTCAAGTCTGGCGTCACCTCATTCTGCCCAACGCTGGTGACATCACCCAACGATAGCTACCATACGATACTGCCAAACATGCCGCATCACATTGAGGGCGGTGCCGGCGTGCTGGGCGTGCACGTCGAGGGTCCGTTCATCAATCCACAGAAGAAGGGTGCCCATCCGGAGCACTGCATACAGACAATCGACAACGTAGGCATACATCCAAACTCTACTCCCGTTTTCCATCCCCATTAATTCCAAATTTCTGCTCATTATTCATCAGGGCATGGAGACGCTGCGCGCTACTTATGGGTCTCTGGACCGAGTCAAGATACTGACATTGGCGCCGGAGAAGGTCAAGGATGCTCGTGTCATACGTGAACTGGTGGATGCAGGCATCACCGTCTCTTTGGGTCATTCCATGGCCACGTTAAGCGACGGTGAACACGCTGTACGCCATGGAGCATCACTAATCACACATCTATTCAATGCGATGCTACCCTTTCATCATCGGGATCCCGGACTAGTGGGTCTGCTAGCCTCCGATGCCATACCCAAGGGACAGTCGGTCTACTTTGGCATCATTGCCGATGGCGTGCACACGCATCCGGCAGCCCTACGCATTGCGTATCGCACCCATCCTCATGGCCTGATACTGGTGACGGATGCTATCTCGGCGCTGGGGCTGGAGGATGGTGTGCATCACATTGGCCAACTACCGCTGGAGGTCAAACAGGGCAAGGCATTCATTGCCGGCACCGATACCCTCTGCGGCAGTATTGCGCCCATGGACGAGTGTGTGCGCATCTTTCAACGTTCCACAGGTGAACATAACTTAGGCTAAGTGGGATTAATCTGATCAGGATTTACTAAAGGGTCTGTCTACTTACAGCTTGCGGAAAGGTATTTGCCATAGAGGCGGCCTCACTGCATCCTGCCAAGTGTCTGGGCATCGAGCGGCATAAAGGTAACCTCGACTTTGACAGCGATGCCGACTTTATACTGCTGAATGATGAACTGCAGCTGCTCTCCACGTGGATAGCGGGAAACTGTGTATACGAGGACAGCAACAACACCAACAACAGGAACTGATGCTTGTGGTCTCCCTCACACACGTGCCCCTCCTTTCTCTCTCTCGCTTTCTCTCTCTCTCTCTCTCACACGCTACATACAAAAATAACTTAGTTACTTAGTTATCTCGTACATAATCTGTTGTATAAAGTTGAAGCCGGACTTGTGAATGTTCAACAACTGTCCAACACAGTCCTTACAAAGTTTCATACAAATTCATACAATTTTCTGCAGCTTACAATACTTGGTACGAGATTTTTTAGAGCGAGAACAACCTTACCACTTTAACATATATTTTGCTTGCTTGCTTTTTGCTACATTTTTGTTTTTTTCCTCATTTCTTTTCTTTTCTTTAATTTTTTTTTGTTTTTTGTTTTATTAAAGTTGTATTATAAATGACGCTTGAGAAATGTAATTTGTTTATATCTTCATTTGTTGTTTAATCATTAAATCATTTGGTGTGTGGATAACTACGCTAAATCCATTTACAGTTACAAATTAAACAAGTATTACGAAACAAAACAAAATTATTTATATATATATATAATTATAGATATATTATATATAGCATATAGTTGCATGCTACCTCAAAAGCAAAGGGAAAAGGAAAACGAAATGGGAATTTCAAAAAAAAAAAATTGGACAACTTGTAATAATAGTTTTAGTTTAGCAGTTGATATATAGTATTCTCTTTCTAAATGTATATTATATATAAATCAGTTTCAACATTCATCTTAAGTTTTCTTGCGTGTTTTTTTCTCTTTCTTTTCCCTTTATCTTTTGTTTTTTTTTGGCAATTAACATGTTAAAAAGCAACGTATAGATTTAAAAGTATAAAGTTGAATTTTTGAAGCTATGCTAAAACTAAACTCAAAACAATATACACATACATACATATCTATATAAAATGCGTGCTCTGTCTGTTGTCTAGGCATATGTTTCTTAGTTTTTTCTCTTTACTATTATATTTTGTTTTTACCTTCTTCTTTTTTTTTGTTTTTACCTTCTTCTTTTTTTTTTGTATTTTGATATACATATAAAAAAGGTTTTCGCTTAGAAAAATCTTTTCGAGTTTTACAATTATACAAAAAAAAATAAGCGCCAGTTGGCAACCCTGCCATCCCACTCTGGGGGACTTATTTAATGGGTGAGGTGAGGTGAGGTCAGGGTTGACAACTAGGCTCAAAAAGTGAGTTTAAAAAACGACAGTTACAGTTTAAGATACATGGCAGCGCTTACAAATGCTTTACATGCCATATACCATAAATGCCAATATATATCATTATATGTGTGTATATCGAGAGTTATCGTTTATCGAATTATCGCTTCCTTGCAAATGGTTACGGTTCATTTTGCATTTTTCGCTGTTTGCGTTATTTTTTTTTTTCCATTTTATATAAATACAATCTGATTTATGTGTTTTTTTTTTTTGTTGTGTGTATGCGTGTGTGTGTGTGAGAGAGAGTGCGTATGTTGAAGAGAGAGTGTGTGTGTGTGTGAAAGAGTGTATGTGTGTGTGCGTGCCATTTCAGTTCCATTTGTTTCAATCTAGCTACAACAATAACTACGTATGTATGTATGTATATAGTTTATACTCCAGTTGCTCTTCCTTGAGAGTTTCTTGCTGCATTTATGTTTCTAGTTCTGCTTTAGTTTTTGGTTCCATTCTTATTACTTTTTACTGCTTTCATCCAATGTGTGTGTATGTATTTGTTTTAATGTTATAACATTTCTTTCGTTCTGCTTCTCATCGCAGTTGCGCTCTCTGCTACTGTTTCTTTACATTTCTTGGCTTCTTTTTTTATAGTTTGTTGTAAATTTAGTCCAAATTACATTATACAATATTATTTATGTATATGTAGATGTATATTTATATATATTTCTATAATAAACTTTAGGTAGGGCTCTTTGTTTCCTTCTCTCTCTCTCTCTATCTATCTGCGCTTTGTGTTGTGTGTGTGTGTGTGTGTGTGTGTTTCCTTTGTTTGCAAGTCATTCAGAGCGAGATAGCAGTATATGCACACACACACACACCCACATGCACACACAATTCTGCAACAACATGATGATATGATGATGAAGCATGATTTATGGATTGCAGTAGTTGATTTGCCAATATATGATGGATGTATAAGCGATGCTGAATTTATATATATATATATCTTTAAATATATCTGTATGTGTGTGTATTGATAGATGTAGATGTGGCTGTCTGTGTGTGTGTGTGTGTGTGTTTGTTTCACTTTCTAGATCACAAAGAAAAAACCAACCGCATAAAAAAAAAAACATTACTTTACGTTAAACTAACAAGTGTCACACGCCTTCTCCTTCCTTCCTTCTACTGTCTACGTCTCTAATTATGCTCCCACTTTACGTTGAACCCAGTGTAGGTCTCGTTTCCATGGCCCAAGTTAATTACGCACAGCACTTGTTATAACCGGGCGCCTTATCGCTATTGCCACGATCGATGACGACCCGCTCTTGATTCTCGGCCGATTCGCGTCCAGATGTTTTGTCTAATATGGCCTCGGCGAGTTCACAAAATGCACGCTCAATATTTTTGTTTGATTTGGCGGATGTTTCCATGAATCGTATACCATGTTCTCGGGCAATCTGTGCAGCAAAGCAAAACGAAACATATGTACATATAAGCATAAGTATAAGAAAATGGAAATATGTATGTATATTATTCATTTACCGCCTCGCCGCGCTCTTTGCTGACCACCCGTTTGTCCGTCATATCGCACTTGTTGCCCAATATCATCTTTTCGACATCCTCATTGGCATGCTAAACCAAAGAGATACAGATTATATTCAATATATTTATCATAGTGGATCATAGTGTCTTACCTCGTCTATATTTCGTAACCATTTAACTATATTTTCAAAACTTTTCTCATTTGTTATGTCGTAGACGAGCATTATGCCCATCGCGCCACGATAATAGGATGTGGTAATTGTGTGAAATCTTTCCTGTCCGGCGGTATCCCATATCTGTAGTTTGATCTTTTTGCCTCTCAGCTCAACTGTTTTGATTTTGAAATCGATACCTGCAAGAGAATCAGACGCCATTCAGTTTGTGTTATCGAAATGAGAATATCGAGTGTGATCGATAGCCGCCGGCATAACGGCGCAGTGACGTCACTATTG
Source organism: Drosophila quadrilineata (assembly GCA_018150725.1). NCBI lineage: Eukaryota > Metazoa > Arthropoda > Insecta > Diptera > Drosophilidae > Drosophila > Drosophila quadrilineata. The sequence continues at coordinate 26,093,076 of JAECWN010000432.1, read as the reverse complement.
ACTGATCACATATGAATGGATGTTCTGTGTGAATGATAACGATTTCTTTATATAAATACATATGTACATATGTACATTCATAAACATTTATTAATACTTAGTCGACGAATTTTTCCTTGATATTTGTGTGAATCATAACAAATACATAACACACATACATACAATAGACCTACACCTACATATACATATGCTTAGTGCAATTCATGTGTGTGTGTGTGTGTGTGTGTGTGAATGCGTCATTATAATTGAACTAGTTTACCAAATTAAATGAACGTAACAAATACTTTGCTTCTAAAGCGGTTAACCAGCAGCAGCAACAATAACAATAACAATAACAGCAACAACAATATTTATAGCTAAACTATATATAGAGAATGCGGTTGAATATGACAGGGTTCAGCCAAGTCCAAAGGCTATCAAAACCGACGCAATAAATATTATTTAAAGGCCACGGTCACACTTCCAAACACACATACATATGTATGTACATACATACACTTATTGCAACTGCAGTTTCGTTGGTAATTCGCATGAGCGAAGGGGAGCGAGGTAGTTGTGCCACGCCCTAAAACAGCACACATACAAGTGTCCCTTTATAGTTATACGTCCTGAAAGTTGTTGTTGTTGTTGTTGCTGCTGCTGGTGCTGCTTTGGGCGCTGCCTACGCCAACACCAAAGACAATATGATATTAAGAATGCCGCTTATAAGGTAGTGTATACACACATATGTATGTACATACATACATACATATCTACTTGCATGCATTCATACATTTGTATGTGCACGCAATTCTGGAGAGATACACACACACATGCACGTATCCCAATGCATGCTTATACATATGTATGTATGTATGTATGGTCATAGCTTTGTATATAAATGCGAGTGTGTGGGTATTGCAGTTGATGCGCCATTTACTTACCAATAGTTGATATAAATGTAGATGTGAAGGCATCATCTGAGAATCGAAACAATATACAGGTCTTTCCAACGCCCGAATCTCCAATTAACAAGAGTTTGAAAAGCAAATCGTACGTTTTCTTTGCCATTTCACGTTACGGCACGCGCACAGACGCACACTCACGCACTTACAAACACACACACAGAGTCACACACCTACCACACACCACACAGGGGCACACTTGGAGCACGCACTTTATCAGTTTTTTTTTTGTTGTTGCACGGTGTTGAACACCGTTAAATATGCAAACGATTTGTAATTTCACGTAGTTATTTGTTAATGGTATTTTCGTTGTGCAAGAAACGATTCAATCACTCAAATTACTTGTGCCTTTAATTCACTTTATTTTTCTACGCAATGCAATTGTTGCTGTTGGTTTCAGTGTGACCGGCAGGTGATAGATAAAAAAAAACGCCACCTACTTCCGTTTACTACTGTAGTCGGCAATCTGTTATTGCCTTGGGCCTTTTACAACCCTGTGCACTGTTAATCCAAGATTAATATGAACAATATAAATTTTTAGCTTCTATTTTATTTATAAATATTTAAGCGCAGGTTGCGGGCAAACTGAAACTTCAGTAAACTGTTTTCTTGTAGCTTATGTGAATCAGGTGGCAGCACTGCCATTATTTATCGATAAATATTAATGAGTAATTCGATAAATCAGCAACTCTGCACAGAAAACAAAGCCCGCGAAAATATAAAGTACTCCCATTACGTGATACATCGCTGTCAGCTGTGCGTCATGCATTTGCCTCCGCTGCTCCTGCTGCTCGGAACTGATGCGCCCATACTGAGAGAAGGCGGATCGCCGCCAGCTGTCGATGAAACCGCTGGCATCCAGACGCTGGATGAGATCGGTGAACAACTGATAAAAATAGGAATGCTTGGGCATATAGATGGCCACCTGCTGCACATTGACGTACTGCGTCAGAATGTTATAGTTATGCTGCTTGTGGTGATCACGCAAATGCGCCCGGGTCACATCAAATCCGGTGATGGCAAATATACGATCCCCCGTTCCCTTCGCCGCGTATAGTGCCAGAAGCACATCCTCATCATAGGATGAGGCGACAGCCCTGAAACTGTGGTAGTTACGCGACACGTGTGGCGTCTCGCGCAGCATTTGCAGCGTGTTGGACGTACACAGGGCATGGAAATTGCTGGCCAACAGCTGCTCAAAGGAGCTGGGCACAGTTTCGAACAGCTGCATCCGGATGAAGTGGAACAGCAGCGACTGGTAGACGATGCGAAGCGGGATGCTGCCATACAGCCAGTGCAGATAGACGAGACGCTGCTTCCAGGCGCGGGGCAAGCGGGACAGGCTCACGCCCAACAGCAGCTCCAGCACCTGTCCGCCCTCATCCCGCCAGCGCCATGCATAAATGCTGCAGTGCAGCAGTAGGGCGAGCAGCAGTAGACCCCAGACGGGCCGCTGGAAGGGAAAGGTGAGCAGAGCCAGCCGCCCAAAGCGGAACTCATCGGAGGCGACGGTGGCCACCAGTGGCGAATAGTAATGCGCCACCGGCGACGTCAGCAACTGGTCACGTCGTGCCGTCTTCCGGAAGTACCCGATGCTCATGTTGGCCCGCTGCTGCATCAGCTGCTGGAGGAGATCGGATCGTTATCAGATTGGAGTGGATGTAGAGGAGCTACTACTACTTGCCAGTTCAATGGGTCCTTCGATGGTGCCATTGGCCATGGTCAGCTGGTAGAGCTGGACATGCTCCAGCGTCAGATTGTGCAACACCAGGCTAAAGTTGAGACGCTGCGCCAAGTGATTCACCAGCATCATCTCGAAACCCGCCGCCTGCATCTCATGCGTCTCCGCATGCCAGCCAATCTCCACGAACGGCGACATGTGCCAGAGGAGCAACCTCAGTGGACACCGATGCAGCTGCTGCAGCTTCGCTGGGAACATCGGAGTATTGATCATGCGCTGGCCATTGAAGCGATTCACCAGCACCGCCCGTGCCCCCTGGCACTGCTCCTCCGTATAGGGATAGTAGCTGTAGATGAGGATCTCCACCTGGGCCGTCTGCACCATGACGTTGCAGTTGAGCCAGTAGTGGAGGAGGCAGTGCTCCAATATCAGCTTGCATTCCCGCTCGATGATCTCGTCCTTGGCCTGCAGAAAGATGAAGTAATACTCGTGGGCATCGGATGCCGCATTGTCCTCCGCCATGTGCGTAAACCTACAGCGAATTGAGGCAGCATTTGAAGGACTCCCATACAGACTAATCCCTGTCTACTTACAGCAAACTCTCATAGGAATCAATAAAGATGAGATTGCAGTACTTGCGACCAGGGACACGTATGTGGGATGTCTCCGCGTTGTGGTGCAGCATCTGGACGGCAACGGCTCCCCAGGTGCTGACCAGATTGCCCAGGACATGCTCGAACCAGCGATCCAACATGCGGCTCTGGGTCGCCACAAAGATGACCAGGGTCGGGCTGAGCTGGGCGAACACCTCGCGGATGACATGACGCAGTGCCAGCACCACATACTGATTCGCCTGCTCCGGCTGGACACCAATATGCGTGCTCTCCACGTAACTGGCATAAATGCCGCTCTCGTTTCCCATCATCATCATTCTCCAGTCACAACCGTTGCCACTTAACTTTCGATGTGGTTTGTGGCAAGTCCATGGTGCCTCATCTCGATAGATTCCTATGCAAAGCTAATTAATGGAAGTTATTTGTAAAGGTCGCTTTATTTCAGGATATTCAACTGATTTCTATCTGTTACCGTTATTGACTTGGGGGTTCCCCTTTCCACCTGCAAATAAACATATCAATTTTAATGAGCAAACACACTTAATTAATGTTTATGTTTATCCACCTTGGATTTAAATGCTCAGTTAGCTGTTAGTTACCTTTTTTTCATTATCAAAATATTAATTGGATGATTTGTAATTTTCATATTTAGAAATTCAAACAATGAGCTCTACTTATAGGTCGTAACTTTCAGTTGGCAGCATTGCTAAGCATAATATATATAGTTTTTCAACAATTTAATGTTCATTAATTTTGATTAACTACTTTTATTAGTTGAACCTCTGACCATATAACATCACTGACCATATAACATATAGATGGGACATTTCATACAACGAAAGTTTTGAAAGACCCGAAACACCGATTTTCAGATACAGTCCTGGGCTTGTGGAGGGGTCCAAAAATAATGGTCTTAATTTGGACAATCTTTGAATGCAGTTTTGTTCAATATGCCGAAACTTGGAAAAATAGCCATCAAACTTGAAAATCGGATGAGATTTGACGAAGTTATGGTCCATCAAAGTTTTAAAAGACCCGAAACACCGATTTTCAGATACAGTTCTGGGCTTGTGGAGGGGTCCAAAAATAATGGTCTTAATTTGGACAATCTTTGAATGCAGTTTTGTTCAATATGCCGAAACTTGGAAAAATAGCCATCAAACTTGAAAATCGGATGAGATTTGACGAAGTTATGGTCCATCAAAGTTTTAAAAGACCCGAAACACCGATTTTCAGATACAGTTCTGGGCTTGTGGAGGGGTCCAAAAATAATGGTCTTAATTTGGACAATCTTTGAATGCAGTTTTGTTCAATATGCCGAAACTTGGAAAAATAGCCATCAAACTTGAAAATCGGATGAGATTTGACGAAGTTATGGTCCATCAAAGTTTTAAAAGACCCGAAACACCGATTTTCAGATACAGTTCTGGGCTTGTGGAGGGGTCCAAAAATAATGGTCTTAATTTGGACAATCTTTGAATGCAGTTTTGTTCAATATGCCGAAACTTGGAAAAATAGCCATCAAACTTGAAAATCGGATGAGATTTGACGAAGTTATGGTCCATCAAAGTTTTAAAAGACCCGAAACACCGATTTTCAGATACAGTTCTGGGCTTGTGGAGGGGTCCAAAAATAATGGTCTTAATTTGGACAATCTTTGAATGCAGTTTTGTTCAATATGCCGAAACTTGGAAAAATAGCCATCAAACTTGAAAATCGGATGAGATTTGACGAAGTTATGGCCCATCAAAGTTTTAAAAGACCCGAAACACCGATTTTCAGATACAGTTCTGGGCTTGTGGAGGGGTCCAAAAATAATGGTCTTAATTTGGACAATCTTTGAATGCAGTTTCTTTATAATTCTGGACTTGCACAGGGGTCCAAAAATAATGGTCTTAATTTGGACAATCCTTGAATGCAGTTTTGTTCAATATGCCGAAACTTGGAAAAATAGCCATCAAACTTGAAAATCGGTTGAGATTTGACGAAGTTATGCTCCATCAAAGTTTTAAAAGACACGAAACACCGGTTTTCTTTATAATTCTGGACTTGCACAGGGGTCCAAAAATGATGGTCTTAATTTGGACAATCCTTGAATGCAGTTTTGTTCAATATGCCGAAACTTGGAAAAATAGCCATCAAACTTGAAAATCGGATGAGATTTGACGAAGTTATGGCCCATTAAAGTTTTAAAAGACCCGAAACACCGATTTTCAGATACAGTTCTGGGCTTGTGGAGGGGTCCAAAAATAATGGTCTTAATTTGGACAATCTTTGAATGCAGTTTTGTTCAATATGCCGAAACTTGGAAAAATTGGCATCAAACTTGAAAATCGGTTGAGATTTGATGAAGTTATGCTCCATCAAAGTTTTAAAAGACACGAAACACCGGTTTTCTTTATAATTCTGGACTTGCACAGGGGTCCAAAAATGATGGTCTTAATTTGGACAATCCTTGAATGCAGTTTTGTTCAATATGCCGAAACTTGGAAAAATAGCCATCAAACTTGAAAATCGGATGAGATTTGACGAAGTTATGGCCCATCAAAGTTTTAAAAGACACGAAACACCGATTTTCAGATACAGTTCTGGGCTTGTGGAGGAGTCCAAAAATAATGGTCTTAATTTGGACAATCTTTGAATGCAGTTTTGTTCAATATGCCGAAACTTGGAAAAATAGCCATCAAACTTGAAAATCGGTTGAGATTTGACGAAGTTATGCTCCATCAAAGTTTTAAAAGACACGAAACACCGGTTTTCTTTATAATTCTGGACTTGCACAGGGGTCCAAAAATGATGGTCTTAATTTGGACAATCCTTGAATGCAGTTTTGTTCAATATGCCGAAACTTGGAAAAATAGCCATCAAACTTGAAAATCGGATGAGATTTGACGAAGTTATGGCCCATTAAAGTTTTAAAAGACCCGAAACACCGATTTTCAGATACAGTTCTGGGCTTGTGGAGGGGTCCAAAAATAATGGTCTTAATTTGGACAATCTTTGAATGCAGTTTTGTTCAATATGCCGAAACTTGGAAAAATTGGCATCAAACTTGAAAATCGGTTGAGATTTGACGAAGTTATGCTCCATCAAAGTTTTAAAAGACACGAAACACCGGTTTTCTTTATAATTCTGGACTTGCACAGGGGTCCAAAAATGATGGTCTTAATTTGGACAATCCTTGAATGCAGTTTTGTTCAATATGCCGAAACTTGGAAAAATAGCCATCAAACTTGAAAATCGGATGAGATTTGACGAAGTTATGGCCCATTAAAGTTTTAAAAGACCCGAAACACCGATTTTCAGATACAGTTCTGGGCTTGTGGAGGGGTCCAAAAATAATGGTCTTAATTTGGACAATCTTTGAATGCAGTTTTGTTCAATATGCCGAAACTTGGAAAAATTGGCATCAAACTTGAAAATCGGTTGAGATTTGACGAAGTTATGCTCCATCAAAGTTTTAAAAGACACGAAACACCGGTTTTCTTTATAATTCTGGACTTGCACAGGGGTCCAAAAATGATGGTCTTAATTTGGACAATGCTTGAATGCAGTTTTGTTCAATATGCCGAAACTTGGAAAAATAGCCATCAAACTTGAATATCGGATGAGATTTGACGAAGTTATGGCCCATCAAAGTTTTAAAAGACCCGAAACACCGATTTTCGGATACAGTTCTTGGCTTGTGGAGGGGTCCAAAAATAATGGTCTTAATTTGGACAATCTTTGAATGCAGTTTTGTTCAATATGCCGAAACTTGGAAAAATTGGCATCAAACTTGAAAATCGGTTGAGATTTGACGAAGTTATGGTCCATCAAAGTTTTAAAAGACCCGAAACACCGATTTTCAGATACAGTTCTGGGCTTGTGGAGGGGTCCAAAAATAATGGTCTTAATTTGGACAATCTTTGAATGCAGTTTTGTTCAATATGCCGAAACTTGGAAAAATAGCCATCAAACTTGAAAATCGGATGAGATTTGACGAAGTTATGGTCCATCAAAGTTTTAAAAGACACGAAACACCGATGCTTTCGATGAATTTTTTACCAAGCTATCGATATAAGTATGGCAGCCGCGAAAAGTTGCCACCTGTTTCATATTTTACAGCTGATAATAAATTTAAATTGGAGCGCAAAAGCAACTATTTTAGAAAAAAAAAGAATTAATATTAGATTTAAAAAAGGACAGATTTCCGGATGAAAAATCTAAAAATAGGACAGATTTCAGGTATGCGGATGATTTTCAATTTTTACCGGATGAAGCGTTAAAAACAGGACAGATCTGTCCGGAAAATTATATTATATATAATAATTAAAACTTGCTTGCAAAGTATCTCCAATTAATTGGCTCAATGGCTACTTCATAAGTAGCAGCAATAATGACGAAGGAAAAATAATCGAAGATGCCTTAAAACTATTATCTTAATAACAATATTATAAAATTACTGTAAACAAACTTCTTTTTGTCCTTTTTTCTATCCTTTCTATCTATTTTCATCCTATTTTTCCTTTTTTTTCTCAACCTGTCTTTTTTTTTGACAAAATATTGGCATCACTCGTCTGCATATTCGTTTCTTATGCGGTATTCAAACACCGCAACCCCTTACTATGCGGTGACTACACCACCGCCACCGCAAAAAGTGTGAGTACACTACTAGTACCGAAAACAGGCACCGCTGCAGATCTGTGATACATATGTACATATAATTTAAATTGCGCGCTTTTTGCAGCTGTTGTTTACGTACCTTATTAGCATATTCCCAACCATGTGGCAACGTTGGTCATTGTTTGCAGCATTGCCAGATGTACTGGGCGCAGTGTGCAGCCACCCGCAACCCGCTCAACAAGCAGCAACAACAAAGAACTACTGCCGTCTGCAGATTTTACGTATTTATTTATCTTATCTGTATCGCTGTATCATCAACAACGTTTCGGACGACGTCCAGTGCACGCATTAATCCGCAAACGACTTGCCGCACTAACGTTCTCATTGTGATTTTGTTTCGTTTTGCTTATTTTGTGTTATTGTTACTTTTTTTTGCTTGTCCCGCGTCGTCATCAGAATGTTGAAAATTGCAGCAGAGGGCATTGCGCCACGACTTGCGGCCTGTTGCCTTATCACTAGCAGCGCCCAGAGCAGTTGCCAACGTATGGCGCCGCAGGCGGCAAAAGCCACACAGAAGTATCTATCACAATCACAGATGCACTACAAGAAGCTCGTCATTAAGGATCACTATGAATTCGATCAAAAGGTTAGACAATGTCCAAAATTATAGTAAATATTATTTTCTGGGTGTGTACACACTACCAACTGCACAAACAAATTAACACATTTACACACACACAAACACACACACAGATACATTATGCAATGCGTTTGGCATGCGGCTGTTGTTGTTTTGTTGGCTCTTGGCGTACGTGAGCAGTTCCGGCCGTAACCCATGACGCATATAAGTATAGCTAAATTATTTATGTTTGAGCTATGCGCCATTTGCGCGAGATACCCTGTAATAAAAAGAAAGTGCTCAGCGTGGTAGCATTGGCAGACTCACGGCTGCAACTATCGGCAGGTGTTTTTGGTATTTTATGTAGACGAATAGTATATATCGATATATCGATCGCTAACCAAGGATCAGTTACCAACGAATATTTAAATTTTAGCAAAAAGCAGAGCATCTCTCAGTCGACTAATGCCTCTCTCAAGTCTGTGTGCGCGTGTATGCAAATAAGCTGGAATCGCTTAACGAAAGTAAAAGAATTCATAGTTATATATACATACATATGTATGTAAATCTATAATCGAAGTTTGTTTGCCTCGTTTTATTTTGCAGGTCATCAACAGTGACAATCCGGTGATTGTGAATTTCCATGCGGAATGGTGTGACCCCTGCAAGATACTGACACCAAAGATGCTGGAACTGTTGGAGAACTCCAATGAGATCGATCTGGCCGTCATCGATGTGGAGGACAATCTCGATTTGGTCGAAACTTTCGAGGTGAAGGCTGTGCCCGCCGTTCTCGCCTTCCGCAACGGCGTCGTAGTCGATAAATTCATTGGCCTGGTGGATGCCAATAGCATAGAGACGCTTATCGATAAACTAAAGCGCAAACAGCAGCAGAAACAATAGATAGACGTTAAGTAATCAATAACAGCAACAACAACAACATGAACATAAACAAAATGATGAACCGAAAGAGAACATCAATCTGCATACATATGTATATGAGTTTTCTCTCCCCCCTCCATTAGGATAAATATTGTATTTTTGCGGCCTTAAGAATTTAATGTGATCTACAAGCTCTGGATACGCGGTTCGAGCACGGTCACATACATATATTCACAGTCTTTGTAGTAATTATGTTGATAGATTTGTTAATATTGGAATTACATATATGTACAATAAGCATCGCTCAATAAATGTTATTTTGAACTATGCCTACTAAGCCAATACATAACGTAACATTTATGTCAATTCTGTGTTTGAACAATTTTCGAAAAATGTGACGGGATTGTCGTCGATATCGTAAATACAGCTTCCCTTTTTGGCAAACTAACAAGTTCTATCGAAAACTGATATTAATAATAATAATCAGAGCACAGTTGCTGTCTACGTATTCTCACAATCAGTTCTCTATTCATTTATTATAAATTAATCTCGAAATTATTAAGACTAACAAAATGATATTCTTGCAATTCCTGATGCAATCACGTTCCACGCTTGACCGGGTAAGTGGCAATCTTCAGCTCCTGCTCCATCTCCATCTCCTCATCCTCCTTCCACCATCTCCTGCACCGTTTTCCTTTGACAGCATCTCAATGGCACCAAAGTACCAAACACTAAGATGCCTAAACTGAACCTGGTGGTGGGTAGCGAATCCTGTGATCTGGACTCAGCTGTGTCCGCACTGGCGATGGCCTTCGTCTACGCCCAGCGGCTGCCCCACAATGACTATGTGCCCATACTGAATATACCACGAGAGGATTACCCCCTGAAGACCGAAGTGGTGCACATGCTGAGCAAATACGACATTGACCAGAAAGTGCTGCTGTTCAAGGATGATGTGCCCCAGCCATTGGGCAGTGAGATTCGGGTCATTCTGGTGGATCACAATTGTAGTCCACTAGCGGCCAATGTGGTCCAAGTAATTGATCATCATCCGTTGACACCAGCTAAGCGGGTACTCCTACCCACCGCTTGTGTCCGTCACATTGAGACTATTGCGCGATCTTGTGCGACGATCATTGCCCAGTACTTCTTTAATATAAAGCAGCAGGCACAACGCTCGCTGGTTGTGGCTCGTCTACTGCATGCCACCATTGTGCTGGACACTATCAACTTTTCGCCCGCCGTCCAACACTTCTCTTACAAGGATCTGGCAACGGTCATGCGACTGGAGGAGCTCCTTAAAGAGCGAATCGAATCACGTTACGAACTCTTCGCTGAAGTGGTGGAGGCACGTGAAGACATAAGTCGCCTTACATCAGTCCAGGCGCTTCGCAAGGATATGAAGGAGCTGGATACGGCACAGCAAAAGGTGCCCACAGCGAGCTTGCCCATACTGGCGCTCCATTTCATCGACAAATCGGACGCCGAGCAGTCCATACGACAGTTTGCCGGCGATGCCAATCTCCTGGTGATACTGGGCATGTATTTGAACAGGAACGGATTACTGAAACGTGACATCGCACTTATCTCGCCCACGGGTCAAACGCACCTTGTGGACCACATACGACGGACACTGCTCGAGGTCCAGCAGCCTGAACTGGAGCTAACCCCACATCGCCAGGCAACGAACTTCATGGGGGGTTGCTTTCTGCGACAACACAACCTACAGGTCACCAGGAAGGTCGTATTGCGCATCGTGAAAAGTGCGCTTCTTCAGTGGGAGGAGTCCAATCCATTAACCTTATCCCCAGTAGAAGTATAAGCAAAAGAAAGACATTCGCTTATCCTAGACACACAACACAATACAGGCTTCTTGTTATCCCAGATGTCAACCAAATTAATTCGTCAATGATCAACGTTTATCCTGGACACCAACCAACCCAACTCAACCCAAAATTATAAAATATTCAGCTACAAATCCATACATACATACATATGTACTTACATATCCATATACATATGTATGTATGTATAGATGTGACTATCTGGGAGAAGAAGAACGTTTGGAACAAATACATTCAGTTAAACATATAGTATATTAAGTAACATAATTGATGTAAGTTTACTTGTCACACTCCCCTCCTTTCCATCAGACACGTCCATGCCGCAAGCCACAATGTTAAAATTATTATTAAATAAATCGAACGCATATGAAAAATTTATTGAATCCAAACTAATATAATTATACGACAGTTCGGGAATTTCGAAAATCGGTTTTCCCAAAACTTTTAGCTGCTACACATATCAGTCAGGTTTTAATAAAATTTTAAATATTTTTACGGACTTGAACCTATTTTAATTTTGTATAGGAAATTTGTTAAAAGAAAAAAGAAAAAAAAAAATATTTCAATTTTTCATCAAAAATCGGCAATTTTTCTAACCCAAAGAATTTTAATTTTAATTTGAAATCTTTCTGATGAGTATTTCAACGAGTTATAGCCCAACAAAACTTAAAAAATCCGTATTTTTGGAGCAAAATCAGTTTTCTTTCAACTGTCAGCACTTTGGATAAAAATGAGTCGGATTTGTTCAAATTTCGATATTTGAAAAAAAAAATTTGTAAATTATTGTAAAAAAATAATGATTTTCAGATTTCCAAGTGTTACCGATGAGTATTTTTCGAGTTATGGGAAACAATGAGCTCAAAATTGACACAAAATTCCAATTATTTATTTATTGCCTTCCTGCATCCTGTTAATAATGATATTCGTGTAATTAGAATTTCCGTTATTTGGATTATCGCATATATGTATATTTATTTTGAAATTGTTGTATCGCACATACATAGATCATATTCATGATAATAATAATAATAGTAAAATTAATAATAATAACGGGGGGCAATACGAAAATGGGTGGCAACCAGGACCAACCAAGGTCAGTGGGGGTTATAAAATCTGTATGTATGCGAAACAGGACGATAAAATTGTAGCATGACAAATATTGCAACTTTTGTTTTACAAATATCAACTAATACGATATATTGTATATATGTATAATCAAATATAATATGTTAATAATCATACAAATAAAACCAAACATAATGGATTCCAAAATAGAGACATTTTCCAAAAAAACAAAACCGATTTATGTTATGGGCGTGGCAGGGGAGTCCTTTTAACTCTTCACATTTCAATTCGTTAATAATAGTAATAATAATAATAGTTATAATAATAATAATAATGATAATGATAACAGTATGATATATCGCATTGCATTTTTACGTATCTTTCCCACTCTACGATATACCAAATGTTTTTCACTTCTTCTCATGGGGCGTGGGGGGGGGAGGGGTTCGTTTGGTAGGCGTGGATTTAGCGCGCCAGCTGTATGATGAGGGCCGCACACATCTCGAAGAACTCCATGGTGTGATGTCCGGTCGGTTGGAGCGGCATCACACCGGTAACGCTGAGCGGCGGGGGCGTTAGGCTCTCCATGATGACGTCGTCGCCCTGCTCGACTTCATCGTTGGTGAGGGACTTGAAGTCGAGCAGATAGCTCTTGGCATCCACCTGGTAGAGTTGGAGCGACATCTTGGAGAACTTGCCGGTCTTCACATTCTGGCGACGCACACGCACATGATACGGATTGATGATCTTCCACTCGTAGCTGAGCGCCTTCATTGCCCGATATACCTCCAGCATGATGTCATTGGGTTTACTCTGCGACCGAATCCCCAAATGCCATTTGGCCCGCTTAATCGGAGTACCGCCTCTGGCCGTCTTCTCGGGGAATGCGGCACCGCCCGTATTCTGCACCGACATGGCCAGATGGCGCTCACGCATCGGTGCTATGCGCTCCGGATGGGGTCGAATGGTGGGCACAGCGCTACCGGTGCCAGCACCGACACTGCCCCCAGCTCCATTGTGTACAGGGGTGGCGGTGCCTGAACTAGCCGCGGTGCCGCACCCACCTCCGATGGTGACGGTAGCGGCAGGTTCAGCTCCGCCCGGGCGCTGTTCATGCGGCGAATGGGATGCGGTTAGCGGCATTGTGGGAGGTGGTGAACCGGCTACAAAAAAATTATTGATCTCGCTGATCTGGGTGGCAGCATCGTCGGCGAAACGTTTGTTATCGATGATCAAATGATAGGCGATGCCCAGCTGATCATGTGGATCGCCGCTGAGCAGGGAGTTGTGCACCTCGGACTCTTTGACCCCAAACTTAGTGCAGACCTCGGCAACGGCGTACGTGTCGATTACATTGGAGTCCTGCTCGATGGACGACGGGAAGAGATAGGCGGGCAGATCCTTCTGGAACCATTCATGCTTCTTGATCTCCTCGATGGTGGCACGCTTCAGCGGATCCACCTGCAGCATCTGGCACACCAGATTCACCACCTGCTTGTTCAGATACTCCGGTATCGGGAAAATGCCCGACTTGATCTTCCTAAACAGCGAAGGCACATGCTCATCATCGAACGGCAACGTGCCGCACAACAATGCATACAATATGACGCCACAAGACCAGATATCCACCTCCGGTCCCGCATACAATTTGCCCGAAATGACCTCCGGGGCCGCATAGTTGGGCGAACCGCACGATGTGCGCAGGAACTCACCATCCAACATCATATTGGACAGACCAAAGTCGGCAATCTTCACGTGCATATTGTGATCGAGCAACAGATTCTCCGGCTTCAGATCTCGATGCACGATCATATGGCGATGGCAGTAGTCAACGCCAGAGATGATCTGCTGAAAGAAGCGACGTGCCTGATGCTCCTGCAGCTTGCCATGCTTCACAATGTAATCGAAGAGTTCTCCGCCACTCACATACTCCATGATCATGAATATATCCGATGGCGTTGATATGACCTGTCAACCAAATATTATATCATTTTTTTTTTATTACATTATTTGTTTGTTTCTCTCCCATAATTTTGTGTCCTTTGCAGTAGTTTTACAGTGTTGGATGGCAGTTTAACATAACAGCAGCCGTTGAGTTAACAGATAGTGCTTAACATAATTCTGGTAACTGATAACAGCGCACAGTGCTTGCCATTATAGACATAATAAGGCACTTTTAATTCAATTGTGGAAAAGTATGGATAACTACGCAAAACAAATTTAATTTGAATTGAATTGAGCAACTGCAAAAATTCAATCATTCATTTCACAAGTTCGCCAACTTGAGACCACTGTGCACCTGACCTTCCCTAACAGTGTGGGACAGTGGATCGCCTTACTGGGCAGACATTGTTTATACTAAAAATATGATCTCGATACTACTCGATAATACATTTTAGCCATTGGTTTCCAAGGAATTTCAGACACTCAACAGCTTTTTCTGTTTTACGATGGAATTGATATCGATTGCAAGAATAATTCAATGGAATTCAAACTACGATTATTCCATTTATTGGAAAAATGTTGTCTACAGGTTGTCAGCTGGAATTGAATGTAAACGAAACTGCCATACTCACACATACTACAAACATATTTACATCTACATATGTACTACATGCACATGCACATACACATACACATACACAGACACGTAGAGCTGGGATTAAGAGTGTATAAGTGTGAGAAGACTCACCTGGTAGAGCTTGATAATGTGGGGATGCCGAAAGAGTTTCAGATTCTGTATCTCCCTGCGTATTTTGCCAACGACATCCAGACTCTTGATCTTCTGCCTGTTGAGTATCTTGACGGCAACCTTGAGACGCGTTATCTGATGCTCGCCGATCTTCACTTTGCCGAACGTGCCCGTGCCGAGGGTGGCACCCAACAAATAGTGGCCAATCTTGACCAGGGGCTGACCATTGGCGGTGCCAGCGGCGGCCGCCTCAGCGGCAGCGGCTCTCATCTGTGGCATATCTGGATGCAACAGATATCGTTCTCTCACTTATGCTCTGCTTCTTCTTGTCACTGTTGTTGTTGTTGTTGTTGATGTAACTGATGCGATTTTAACCTTTATCGTTATCGTTGTTATTGTTGTTGCTGTTGCTGCTGCTGCTACGAAGGCAATCAGGAACGGGATGTGTTCTCGTTGTTGTTTTTGTTGTTGCTGGCGCTTAGCGCGCCTCAATTAATTTCTTTTTTTTGCCACTTTTAACTTCAATCACAACAACAAAAATGCATAAGAAAAATGATGAGAGGGACAGAAAGAGAGAGAGAGAGAGAGAGATAGAGATAGAAAGAAGGTCGATTATCATTTATTGCGTATTCCATTTCAAGGTATAGGCAAATAATTAGCCTCCTCTCCCCACCACAACACAACCAACACCAACACCAACACCAACAACAAAGTCAATCACTTTTGTTGCCCAACTGTGTGAGCGTTGGGAGGGAGAGGGGCTCTGCCGTCTTCTCTTACACGAAAGTATTCTGTAATTCTAACACTATGCACATTCTTGGCACCTACTCACATTACTTTTGGACTGGCTAAGCGCGTTAACTAAACGTCAATGAAATCACGCTTAAATGTCCAAATCTATTTATCCTGCTATTGTCTTTCAACTGTTCGTTCTTCTCATTTTTCTGCCTTTTTATGCGCTAATTGCGCCATTGCGATAGCCTTCACATTCGACATTTTCCAACCGCTTGCCATCTGGGCACACTGCATGCACAACAGAGTCACATTAACAGCATCACTGTTAAGTAACATAAGCAATAATTTGAAATTTTTGGCGCGCAGCCTGTTAAACTTTCAGTTGCCTCCAAAATTAAAGTGACCAATTTTTGGTTTATTTTTATTGCTGGTTTGAAACACATTAATTAAATATACTGGCGTCAGCTTAACATACGTATACTAATCAAAAAATTAATTCACGTCATCCATGCAATTATCATATAAATTCTTTTAATTTTATTTCCATAGGCAATTGTTTTCTAGAATTCAGCTAAGTACAAATGGAAAAGAAGAGTGCCCACAATGCATACATTTTGAAATACAGTCATGCTTAAACAATTATGGTCAGCTCACAGATATATTTTAAAATTGCGTTGCCTGGACAAAGTTGCAAAATTTCAATTTTTATTTCAATAAATGCTAGCCTTCACACTGTTTGTAGACACGACTGTATAAGCACAAACACGTACACACATACACATGTACACACATATGTACATATGTATATGCCAACTGTCCGGCTTGGCTTTGCTATCGTACTGTAGAGTGAGACAGACACTATAATTATACCTATAATGTGTTCTGCATCTCCTTCTATGCTGTGCTGGCGCCATTTTGCTTTTCATACTCTCCGCTCTCGCTCTAGCACATGTGTATATACAAGATTTATTTTTTTTTTTTTGCATTTCCTTATGCAATTTTAAAGAAATTCTTCAATGTATTTGAGTTACTGTTTTTTTTTGTTTTTCGTTAGGAAAAAAAACAATGAAATAAATGCTAAGGCTTAACTATGTATATATGTATGTATGTATATGATAATGCTATACGACTAGTATTTAAATTTACGAAAAAAAAACACGTCGTTTTCCATTTATTGGTAATCTTGTTTAACAATTGTTTGTATGTATGTAGATTGTGGAGAAAAAGGTTGAATGTATGTGTGTGTGGGTGTGTGTGTACATTTGCCAGAATATTTATACATCGATTTACAATGATTTTGTTTATATTTCCTTGATCAATTAATATTAAATTGAACTCATTGCAATTACATATATATATATGTAATATATATATATATATATATATAATTTACGGAATTCCATGTGTGTGTTTGTATTGGTGCGACAGTTAAAACAAGTCGAACGGGCTCGACTACGAGATACCCTGTGCCCATTGACCCCAAATAGCAGCGCATACACTACTGGCCAAAATAATATGTACACCGGTAGTAGTTTAAGTTTAAGTCCATCTTCAACTTTAAAAGTGAACTCTAATGAAATTTCTGTTCTTTGCAGACTTTAGAAATAATTATCATAAAAATTGTGCATTTTTTGTTTACTGCCGAAAATCAATTATAATAAAAATTTACAAAATTTGCTTAACCAAAATAATAAGTTCAGCAATTCTATAATGCCAAAAAATTTAAAGCGAATCGCAATTTTTATATAAATTTTATATTTTATTTTATTCAAAATTTTTGAAATATTCATTTGTAAGCGAACTCTATATTGACGGAAGCGTCAAAACCTCAATAGTAATTCTTTCTCCCACTTATTTCCGAATTTGAAAATGCTTTTCTTTATACATTCCAATAAAAAAAAGATCTCCTAACAGGTTTTTGTAGTTTTGGTTTCTGATTTCCAGATACATTCTTTTGCATTTTAATTTATCGGCAAATGTTATGTTAATAAATGTAAGTCGGTAAAATCGAATATAAATTCAATGCATATAACATGCAAAACGTCCTTTTTGAGAATAGATTATGATTGATTTCTATTCGTGTTTTTTTTATTAAAATTATTCTAATCCTTAGTGAATTTGTAAGATAAAACCATAGCTGATCGAACGCATTTAGCTATTTCCTTTCAATTGCACAAATCTTTCGATAATTATTTGTATATTCTAAAAATTATTAAAAAAGTGAAATTCGAAACTGTTATGCGGCTCTACACACTGAACTACTACCGCTGCAACTATTATTTTGGCCAGCACTGTATCTGTATGCACGTGTGAATGTATGTAAATGCGTCATTGGGATAGCGCATCTTTGTTGCGCGATAAAATTTGTATATAAATACGAAATAATATAAAACCAAATCTCAGGAATATACATATCTTCGAAACCAATTGAGCTTCATAAAAGTGTGGGCGAAGGGGGCGTGGTATTTAAATAATTTACATAAGAATAATTAGTTACTTAAGTTATTCGACATTTTAAAATTTTGCTGGTGCATTGGTGTATTGTATCCAAAAACCGGAACTATCTTTCCTTTTAGCATTAAAGAATGTGTGTGCTTCATCTCTGAGAAAATTTTAATTGAAATAAAAAGGAATTTCCAATGTGGGCAAAGTGAGCGTGGAATTGAAAAATATAAAATATAAATTTGAAACTTGACAGGAATTTACATAGAAAATTTTGGATGCTCTATCTCGAATAGTTCTGAAAAAAACACAGACCGACAGAAAGGGTTCAATTTAGAAATATTGATCCTTAGACGAAAAAGGATCGGAAACTACTCCAACAGACTGTTACGCACATTCGCACAAGATTTTATAATAGTTTGTCATCTTTCTTTTCAAGGAGCACAGGGTATAAAAGTGAAGTTCCGCAAAGTTACAAGATTTGTTTGTTACTCTCTCTCTCTCTCTCTCTCTCTGTCTCTGTCTCGCTCTCTCGCCAGAATTTTGCTGTGTATATGTGGGTGTGTACATATGTATGTGTTACTTTGTGTGTGTGTGTGTGTGTGTGTGTATGACGCACGCGTCAAATGTATTTGCATCTCTTGCTGCCAATGCTTATTGTGTTGAGAGTTTTTGATTATTATAATTAGTTTGCCATTATGGTTTAAGCAACATTTTTCACAGCTGTGTGTTCTTAGTAACTATTAAAAAAAAACATATGATATATAAATTGGTTGTTTTCTAAATCAAAATCCTAGCAATCAATAAATAGTTTTGCATCTGCATAATTATTCAAGGCAGCGACGCAGCGACGGAGCAGCGCAGTCATCGCATCGCCAAACTGCGTCGTCAGCTTTTCTTGGCATCGTGTCCTCTCTCTGTGTCTATGTCAATGTCTCTGTTTGCGTCGCTCTTGAAGTAGTGATCTGTCATCGTGTTAGAGCTGGTAGTTGTTTGTTTGGCTTAGCAGGCAATATGTGTATATCGATATATCGATAAGTTGCTGCTATATTAGCTGTCTGCTCTAGGTCCATGTCCCTTCGCTTTTTTTTTTTTTTTTTTTGGCATCTTTGCAACAATTAACAAATACCACAACAACAATAATCGGCAAACAACATAAATTCATGAATCCCTTCTGTGCTGCGCCTGCGCCAGCATCTCCATCTCCAACAATTGCTGCTGCCTTTGCAATTGCAACACATACGCCGCCTGCGCCGTTGGCACAAAATCGCCACGCTTATACGCCACATACAGCAACCCTGTGCTCTGATCATATGTGTAGGTGGGCGTGGCCACATAGGAGGGCGGATAAAAGTTGCTGCCGCTGTAGGCATAAAGTGTCGCCGGCAGCGGCGACTGCTGAGCATAGTTTATCATGCCAGGCATGTTCATTGTCGTTGTTGTCGTTGGCGCCAGCAGCTGTTGCTGTTGCTGTTGCCCAACAGCAGCAACCTGTAGTGGCAACTGTTGTTGCAGCTGCTGCTCGAGCGGTCTTTGATAGTAATAATATTGTTGCTGTTGGGTTTCAATTGATGGAGCATAGTAATATTGTTGTGTACGCCAAGCTGTTGACGCTGTCGCAACTCTGGCTGCGTTGTTCTCTCTGTAGATTGTTGCTCTTGCCGGCCCTGATATTGCTAATCCCTGCACAATAGTTGGGGTTATCTCAGTTGCTGCTGTTGCCGCTGTTGTTGTGGCAACTCTAACTGCATTTGATTCCACTGTCGTTGTTGCAACTCTTGCAGTGTTGGCAGCTGCTACTGCTGTTGTTGTGGCAACTCTAGCAGACTGTGCTCTATAGGCTGTTGTCGTTGCTCCTGGCAGCTCACTTAATCTTGCCTCTATTGTTGTTGTGGCAACTCTAGCAGCGTTTGTCCCTGCTGTTGTAGTTACGACGACTCGAGCTGCATTTGCATCATCTGCGTTTGCGGCAACTATTGCAGCACGTGCTCTATTGTTTACTGTCGTTGCTCCTCCTGGCGAAACACTTGATCTTGTTTCTGTTGTTGTTGTTGTCGTTGTTGTGGCAGCTCCAGCTGCATATGTTGTTGATGTTACTACAACTCTGTCGATTGGTGTCAATGTGGCCACTACTGTTGTTGCAAGTCTGTTGCTTGGCCGCGTTGTTGCTGTTGCCGCTGTGACAGTCGTTCCATTTGTTGTTTGTGTTGCTGTTGTTGCTGTGCCACGACCTACAAAATCTGCGGCTGTTTTCGAAAGAGTTGCTCTTGTAATTGCTGTTAGAGTATCTGCTGTTTTTATTGTTGTCGGGATTGCTGTCAGAGCATCTGTTGTGGTTGTTGCTGCTGTTGTTTTATCAACTGTTGCTGCTGTTGTTGCTGCAACTGACGTTGCTGATACTCGATCTGTTTTTCTCTGTGCTGTTGCAGATGTGGCGGCAGAATCTGTTGCTGCTGTTACAACAACTGCTCTTCTGCTGGCTTCTTTCGTTGCCCTATTAGACACTGTTGTTGTTCTGGCTGCCATTTTAGCGTCTGTTGTTGTTCTCCAAGTAGATGTTGCTGTTCTAGCTATCCCAATTTTTGACTCTTCTGTTATGCTTGTAACATCTGTTTTTGTTGTTGTTTGCAAAGTAGTTGTAGTTGCTGCTGCTGTTGATCTCCCAACAGCTGTTGTAGTTGCAATTTTAAACTCTGCTGTTCTAGCGCTAGCAGCAACTGTTGCTGCTGTTGTTGCAGTTCTTGTTGTTGCTGCTACTGTTATTGTCATAGTTGGTGTTGTTGCTGATGTCGTCATTGGTGTTGTAGTTGTCAGTGCTGTTGTTGTTGTTATTGTTGTTGGTGATATTGTAGTTAGTGTTTCTGTTGTTAGTGAGTTTTGTTTAGTGTGATTACTGCTACATTTGCTGCTGTTGTTGCTATGTTGCTGACGTTGGCCAGTGCCGCTGCCACCGCCGACAAGTCTGTTGCAGTTGTTGTTGCTGCTGCATCCGAGTTGTTGGCTGTTGCTAGCATTGATTGCAGTTGTTGAACATGTGGTTGTTGTTACTGCATTGGTGGTTGTTGGAAATGCAGGATGCTGCTGTGGTGTTGTTGTTGTTGTTGTTGGTGGTGGTGGTGTTGGTGGATTGGCAATGGCATTGGTGGCATTGGAATTATGGGCAATGGCAGCAAGAACACTTCACCTGTGAGATGCAGCTAATATTGTGTAAAGAAATTTGGTTTTAAATAAATTTCTGTGCATTACTATAGGGATGCTGTTTTTGAGATCGAGTTCTGTTTGATCTACCTCTGTGGGCCAAATGTGGATGATAGATGCCGCCGTTGCCTCCGCCGCCGCCGCCTCCTCCTCCTCCGTTGCCAACACCAATACCACGCATCTGTTGCTGTTGCAGACCATTGTTGCCACCGCCACCGCCACCACCTCCACCTGGATGATGCTGCATTTGGGCATGCATGAGGTGATGAGGCTGTGGATGATGATGCTGTTGTTGCTGTTGGTGATACATATGCTGTTGCTGCATATGTTGGTGACGCATCTGTTGCTGTCGTTGCTGCTGCTGCTGCTGCTGATGATGATGATGATGGTGTTGCTGCTGCTGTTGCTGATGGTGCTGCTGCTGCTGCGCCATTTGATAAGGCGCCATTTGTTGCTGCTGCATATGCTGCAAATGATGCGGTGCCTGCGGTTGCATCGGCCCCCCCATTGGCGGCATATTCGACATAAACTGTGCCGCCTTCGCCTTGCCGTGCTCCTCCGCCAGACGCACCCACATCGGTTGACTGCCGCCCGCCGGTATCGTATTGTTCAGCACTCGTATGGCCTCCTGTGCCTCCTCGCGTTTGTTGTAACTGCAATGTATAAGAGTTGTATAAGATTTCGAAGAGCTTCCACCAAGCTCTATTTCTTTCTTACCGCACAAATGCCACTCCTCGCGGACGACCTGTGTACTTGTCGCTTAGTATATTGCGCTGCACGATGCAGCCGAAGGGTGAGAACATCCGATCCAATTGCTCCTCGTTGATGTCGCGCGGTAAATTGATCACGTACAGATTCGTGTCCTTGATGGACTGGCCACCAGGACGAGCATAGGAAACCTGTCAATAGCAAAACGATTAATAAAATTCTTAAAAACCAAACAATGCGGAAGTCAGAAAGGAAAATATTGAGATCGAGGGGTTTTAAAAAAAGGAGAAAAGCAGTGGAGGTTAAAGGGGTTGGCATACGAAAAATGGAAGGACTAGGCGTTTTGGGAAAGGTAACATGGATACAAGTGAAGTTTAAGCTAAAGATTTCCCCAACTACATGATACCACGTACTGGATGGATATGGTTAAAACTAAGAGAGAGAGAGTGAGAGAGAGAGAGAGGTATGTAACTAAATTAAGGCGACGTGGCACAAAATGGAACCAAAGAGGGCGGATAGAGAGCACAAAAAAAAAGTAAAGAAAGAGAAGGCAACAGAGGGTCAACTAATGCTAAATTGAACGAAGAACAGAGAAAATTAACGTAATATGAAGAAAAATACGATGGAGTATCGTGAGCTGCATAAAACTCTGATAAAAGCAGATCTTGAAATATAAAAGAACTAGTTGCAAATATAATGAAGCAAGTAAAGACGAAGAAGAGCAAGAGATTTTAACAATTTGAAGTTAAAAAGCAAATAAACATTATAAAATCCTCAAAATGGAAATAGAACCTTCAGAACTTTCTCATACAACTTATTAACATTAGTTCAGTACTTTGAATAGAACAGGAATTATTATCATTTGATTTGGGAAGGTCGCGGTATTCCCCAGAAAGTATCTCACCTTTAATCGTTTATTGCGCACATAATGTCCATTTAATTTTTGTACAGCCTCCTCGGAGTCACTTTTTGCCGCAAAGTCCACAAAGCCGTAGCCGTAACTGTATCCCGTCTGCAAAACGAAAGTGAGTGATAGGAGATGATGACACCGATTAGAGTGAGCCGGCAAATAGCGCAAAGATTATGGGATACATACACACACACACACACACACACACACACACACACACATGATTTCCTGTTTTTCATTCATTACTTACCTTATAATCGCGCATAATTTTACAAGTATTGATGGGTCCACAGGTGGCGAAGAGGCTGAAGAGTTCACGATCAGTCATATCCTGCGGCAGATAGTTGACAATCAGATTTGTTGCACTGATGCCGCTGCCCGAATCGGATTCGCCTCCACCGCCACCAGCAGCACCCGATGAATTCGATTGCGGATCGTGTTGATACTGCTGCTGTTGCTGCTGTTGATGTTGTTGTTGTTCGTCGTCCTCTTGGTCGCTGCCATCCTTGCTATCATCGCTGTCATCATTTGGTCTGTTATCGTCATCATCCTCATCTTGTTCCGGTACATTATCATTGTTCACTTGCTGCTGATGATTTGACTTGTTGTGTTCCTCTTGCTGCTGCTGTCCTGCAACTCGTTCATTGCCGCCCGCCTCCGTCAACTGATTCGATTCCTGCAAAACAAAACACAACGCACATTTCATAACAAAACCTTTTGATACATTTTTCTTTTCTCTTTTTACAATATTTCTTACCAATTCCTGGTTTTCCACATTGTTTTGCTCGTTCTCCCGCTTTGTGTTGTACGAGCGTAAATGATTTTTATGGCCCCGTTTTGGCATCTTGACTTCGCTATTCTCTCTCACTCACTCTCTCACGCACACTCTTTTTATCTATAGTAAACTGCAAGTAAACAAATTCTACAATTAGTTCAATATAATATTTTCTTTTCAATTATGTTTAAGCTTCCACAAAAAACAAAAATCGAACGAAACAACAGAAAAAACAACTGAAAAATAAATAAATAACAAATTTGATGCCTGCAAGCTGAAGCCTCTGCTGCCGCTGGCGTCGCTGTTGCTGTCGCACTTGTAACAAATGCCGATTGCACTTCTATGTATATGTATGCGTGTGTGTATGCGTCTCACCCGCCCCAACATAGCGAGTGCATGTATTTAAGCGCGCGCGTGTGTGTGTGTGTGTGTATGTATGTGTGCGTACGTATGTATGTATGTGTGCACTTCACATAAAACTGTACAATTTATGAACAACTGGAGGAGCGAGCAGCAATTGGCCAACACAAAATGTAATAAATTTTTTTGTCCCGATATTTGCCGCAACACTAACAGTGAATATATGTACATACAATGTACATAAACTGAGCACAACATTCAATTGTGAAAAAATTGTGTTAACACACACAAACACACGCATACTCATACACAATTAATTTTCATTTTTTCGTGCTCCGCTTGCAAAAAATTCAAAACTGAATTGAAAATGTTATTGAAGGACTTCAATTACGCTATATTTGCTGGCATTTTGGCATTACACTTACCTTATGCTGTGGCACATTTGCACAAATTGTGGAGATAAAAAAATTAAAACTGTGAATTTTTGTGTCTTTTCACTTAACTTTGCAACACACGATCAAAGCGGCTACTTTGTTAGAGATGGAGAATCATTGATGGCAAAACTATTAGCACTCCGACTCGATACCACATCGGTGTGGTGGCTGTCAATAACATGGCTGAGAACCCAACTAGAGCACAGCGCATGAGGAGCACAAATTTGCGTTAACAGCAGCAATTTCAACTATCATATGGTTGGTTGCGTTAACAGCAGCACATTATGTTGACTTGCTGTAACTAGAATTTTTTGCTTTAAAATTAAAATTACTGAATTACTGCGTTTTCTTGGAAACACATTTTTTTTCCACTTGTGTTAACTGCATGTATTAGTCATTCATTTAATCACTTTTTATTTTTATGATGAATAACATAATTATGGTAGGCTTATTATTTACAATCAAAAGTAATCATTTTTTTGGCATTGAAATTCCTACAAAGTTTTTCATTGGATTCATTTCTTTTTTGCTCCATTTAATTGTTATGCCCACGCGCCTATCATTCAAACACTTCGATTACGATTGTGTAACAACAGAGACACACAAAGAGACCAAAAAAAAAATAAAAAAATATACCAAAAGTAAAAGCGATGCCCACAACAAGCTTCAAAACAAAGCAAAAAAAAAGTACCAATAATACCGCACTCTCAACAATCGATAATGAATATCGATTATCGACATTTTAAATGCAGTTTCCGTATGACAATACTAACACACACACTCTCCCACTTACATATACATACATATGTATGTAGTTAGAATACAATGGTGTGTGAGACCGGATAACGGCAGGTCAAGTGCAGAAATGTATGCACTTGTCTGAATGAAGCAAAAACAGAAACAGAAATGTTACAAAAAGAAAGTAAATTTCACACGTTTTACGTTATCAATATTTTGGCCATGGTCACGGTCAGCATTGAGCGCTATTTCTTCAGCTTCACGCCAAACAAATATATATTCTAAAAATTCATTGTGATTATGATGCGCGATACGATAAGTGTTTTGTCTAAGTGCTAAGTACAGTAAATACATATTATCACGGCCACAAAAATGAACATACATATATCATATCATTTAAATAAATGTGATTTATGCACAACTATCAATGTTTATGTTGTGGAACATTTTTAATTAATTTAATTTATAGACAGTTGACTTATATGTAGCGAGTGTTCACTGTATGTTTGCTATATGTAGTATTATTGTAGTTATTGTGGCATACTTAATGTCAGCCAAAGCGTGATTCAATTGCTGCCAACACACACTCTCACACACTCTCACACACACACACACACACAGTTGTCAGCGATCTGAAGTCGAAGCCATTGATGATAAATCTGCGCATGTTAAAATGGCTATAAAAAGGTCTGGCGGCTGCTGCTCAGCTTGTCAGTATCAGCCTAACAACAGCAGCGAATACACACACACACACACTCAATAAGGATAAGCATTATGCACCGCAATACTGTAAGCATTAACAGACTGGTAACAGAGGACGTAACAGAACCCGATGCTGTCAAACGAACAAAGTCGTTTTCGTTGCAGTCGTCGTTGCGCAGTCGTAACATGTTCGCTCTTTAGAATTTGCGTTTCTGTCTAGCGCTAGCAGAAGCGCTTTTTGGCTTTACATGCATACATACATATGTATGTCACTCTCACACTTATTCTCTCTCTTTTGTAGTACCTCATAGGCCTCGTCGTTCTGTCGGTTTGCGGCTGTTCGCAGGCTGTTGTCCATGGCATACAACCGTTGAGCAGTCGCTACGAAACGGCGTCGACTGCTAATCGAAATGGTTATCGATATAATGGACCTGCACACAAATATCTGCCGGCGGCAACGGCTCCATCTGTGGAGGCTGTAACCACAACCGGCCACTGGCAGCCAAATCCAATGCCTCAGCTTGAGGAGCAGCAGCTACCATACGAGCATAGCTTTGATAGCACTACGGGCGCCGCCTACAATGGACCCTACAACATGCACTACTATGTGGGAGAGCAGCAACAGCAGCAGCAACAGCAACAGCAACAGCAGCAGCAACAGCAACAGCAGCAGCAACAGCAGCAGCAACAGCAGCAGCAACAGCAACAGCAGCATCAGCAGCAACAGCAACAGCAGCAGCAGCAGCAACAGCAGCAGCGACAACAGTTGACGAGCAATTTAAACACCTTTCAGTTTGCCGCCCATCATAAGGTTCCTGCTGCTCCTCCAGCAGTGGCTCAGCCTAGTTCGTCTTATAGTGTATCTGGTGGTGCGCACAGCCATCGCTATGTTTCGCATGACATGCGAGGTGATGCTGGATTGATGATGACGCAGGCATTGCCGGCATTGCAACAGCAGCATATTTTCGCACCCCAGCACAGCCACTTTGAGGAACTCTTGGGCGGCTCCACCAACTATGTGCAAATGCAATCTAATTCCTATGAATTGCCACCCACAACCACATCACACTATGCGGAGCAACAGCTGCACGGATATCGCCCACACCAGCAACAGCAACAGCAGCAGCAGCAGCATCTTCAACTTCATCAGCAGCAACAGCAGCATCATCAGCAGCAGCATCATCAGCAGCAGCAAATGGAGGCAGACTATCAACGCTATCCCGCTTACAGTCAGACGGATTTCTATCAGGATTTCACGAGCCATTTGCCAGACGCCTCACAGAGCTCACAGTTGACGCCAGTGCCGAGTCGCGAGTTCCAGGCGCCTTATTATTAGCAACGCTAACATGTGATTTCTCCCACTAACCTACCGATCCCAAGACCTTTCTTCCTACAACTTCCCACAACTACCGCAACTCAACTGATGACTCCCTTCCGGGTTGAGTCGAGTCTGCAGTTTCTAGCCAGCTTCGATAAGTTCTATCCCCACGTATTCCAAACGCTTGCATTTTATGTTCCGGAAATGCATTTACGTTTAGCATAACATACACATTTTTTTTTTGCATTTTTTTTTATTTAAATAAATATTAATATACTTTGAAAAATAATCTTTGACTTTATGTGTATATGATGGTTTAAAATTCGCAACTTCGTGCGAAAAGTTTCTAAAGAGATGTTCCCGTTGCTTCCATTTCCTGCTTGAATAATAAAGGTACCTACATAGGTCAAGTCTAGGGTATGTGGAGGTCATACTGTGACCTTGACAGCGTCTAATCTTGTAAACTTGGCATAAATAATAATCACCCAATTCCGTTTCGTTACGTTTCGTCTAATTTGATTACGCTTGACACGAGAGTTTCCCAAAAGAGCTTTACGACTTTGCCGTGTTTCCGCATTTGCCAAAAGAATTCCCAGTCTATGACTATACGTTAATTCCAAACAAATTATGTAATTTGAACTTGAAGATCTTTTTATAGGGTATGCTGAAGTCCTAACATGACATAGGAGCATAGTTTCATAAATTTTAGATATAGAGCGGATAACAAAATTCACAATCACAAATTTACTAAGATTTCAATTGGATACAAATTCTTACATTCCTTGAAGTTTTCCTAAAATTCCTTGATCTTTTTTTTTAGACCATTACTTAAATATCATGAATATTATAGAGTATTCACTCGTGTCTGCTGGTTGACGTATTATTTTTTTCATTTTCCGCAAATATGATTCATAGTTTTGTTGGCATTGTTGTGGGTGGAAATTAAAATCAATTTAACGGCCGAAATTAAAGTTAATTTAATTAAACAGATATACATATATATATAATAAATGCTGAGAAACTCACGATGTTTTTGATGTTTTCTTTCTGTTTTGCTGCTTCCGTTATGCACATCGCAATCGGATACGCTCCCCATTGGACGTGATTTTTGGCCAAGAAGGGCCCAAAACCAGTTAAAGGGTAATGAGGCATGAGGGTGTGAGCAGCAAGTGTTAAAGTGAGATAGAAAGGGATAGAGAGACAGAGAGAGAGAGAGAGAAAGAGAGACAGAGAGAGAGAGAGAGAGAGAGAGAGAGAGAGAGAGAGAGTCAGAGAAAGAGCCGCAAAGTGAAGGTAAAGTAAATAAAAATCCAAGTGCAAACACCCACAGCGAACACGAAATGATAACAAATTGTTGCAAGCGAGAAACAGGTGCGGATTCATAGCGTAGCGGGTGCAAAATTTAACCTCAAAAACGTTGGCGGAAATTAAATGAATTTCTATCGCCCACACTCTCGATGCCACCCCATTTCTCTCATACTTCCATTCTCTCTCGACCCATTTCAAATTGTTTGCTAAGTTACTCTCACCGAAAGAGATCCCAATAAAGTTTTTAATCACGCAACAATGACACTAATTGCGAAAGATCCGAAATTCATGCAAATTAATAGGCCAGCAAAAAGTAGTTTGAATCTTTCATTACAACGGAGTACATATATTTTAATTTTTTAAAGATGCATTCCATGGAAAATACTTATCAGAAACTCTAAAGTTTCACAAAATGCCGAAATCCAGGAAAAAGGACGTTTAACATAAACAGAAATGTAAATTTTAAGAAAATCGGATGCTTTTTGGCATAGTTATGGCTATTGAAATTTATAAAGGACCCGTTTTAAAAAAAAAACAGGAACTTGTGGCACAAAGTTTGTGCCCATTTGCTCACTCTTTTGCTCATATTTTCTAAAATATTGGTAAAACTTTTCCTGTTTTTTTGGGGCCTGCACTACGCCCCTGTTTAATTTATGAAAATTTATTTTTAGAAAAAAAAACTTTCATTACCACAGCTGCCTCTGACTTCTTCCAACTTGCAATGCGCCACTCGCCATTTGTTTCAGTAGGAAGCTGAGCAAATTAAGCATTTCAATCAATATTTATGTGGCATTAATATTGAATGAATGGTGATGATTATGATTATTATAGCCAGAGTTTGGCATCCTGTAAACAGGTCAACTCAATTTCATGAAATGGATCTTACATAATCCAAGATTACAACAAGATTTCACAACATTCCCCCAAAAAAAAGGGAACTTTACATGGATAGTTGAACGCCCAAAACAGCAACAACTTAAAACTTAAACGAGACGCGACGCGACGCGATGATCATGTTGATAATGATCAGGCTTCAAGATTGTGTTTAGAGATTGCAACATGATTTGCTCAAGTTTCGTTAAACCATTTACATATTTAGAGAGGGTTAGAGTTCACAAGAGTGTTAGCTTAAATACAACACTTCCAATTTATGGAATTACCAATGAGAAAATACATCAAGAGCAGAATTTTTAAAATATTGCTTTTTTTTATTGATCGATTGAAAATATGTCAATCCTTGGCGAAAGATTTGAAAATTGAATGCATTTTAATAAAGTTATGCGATTTTTAAGGTTCAATGTACAAGATATGCATAAGAGAGGAAGAGATAGAGAGAAAGAGAGTTAGAAAGAGTGGCAGAGATAGAAAGCGAGAGTTGCTTGTGATGCAACTAGGAAGCATGTTCATTGATCTCCCTCACTCTCTCGGTGTGTTTCTATGGTCATGGCAATGGCCAGACCGACAGACAGTCATGAGATATGCCAAACGCATATCCGATGCAGATCGGTTACAACGGAACTACAGCGATTAAATTACCCCCTGAAAGTGCCATATATAAGCTATGTCTGTGGACCACATCCACCAAAAGTCGACGACTGTCACGAGCAACATGCAACAAGGCATCAAGGTTATACAACCACTGCTCATCCTGCTGCTCGCATTTAGTTGGAGCAGAGCACAGCAGCCGGGGTCACCGCGACCGCAACCAGCACCACTTTACTACTATCCCAACTGGGTGTATGCTTTGCCCTGGCAGCCCTTGCCGCAGTCTGTGGATACGCGACAACTGAGCCTGGGCTATAATGTGGGGCCACAAATCTTTCCAGCTTCGGCGGCTACAGACCAGGAACAGTCGCGAAGACGTCCCATACTGTTGGGTCTGTTGGCACCGCGTGCCTTGCAGAGCGGACAGTTTTCGCTACCCTTTCGTCCCTCACCGTTTGCAGGCTACAGTCTCGACGAAACAGAGCACAGGGAACAGGATCATCAACAGCAACAGGAGCATCAGCAATCGCAGCCGCAACTGCAACCGCAGCAATCGCATCTGGAACCGGGTTACTTTGCGCCTGGATATCCGGAGCAGGCACACGCTGCCACGGCGCCCGCAACCGAGGAAACTGAGGATCAACAACAGCAGCAGCAGCAGCAGCAGCAACATTATCTCTACATGTCGCCCGCTACAATCTATAATCTCGTTAGTAGTTAATTGTTATTAATTAATTAAATAAAGGTCATGTATAACAGAAGTAACAGCTGTGTTTCCACTCTTGTATAACACGCAATACGCCCACCTTTTACTTTACTTTCCTTTTCTCTCTCGAGTTTTTTTACTTTTGCCAAATGCCAATTAAGTCGAGTACACAGAGAGAGAGAGAGAGAGAGAGAGAGAGAGAGAGAGAGACGTCAATTTGTTGCTGTTGTTGACCTTGGCAGCAGCGCGTTGCATATTGTGTAATCGAACAATCCTATATAGATAGACAGGCAGACGGACCGACGAGGTCGTGCTCGAAGATGCCTCTGACAATGACAACAGTCTTAGGGTTTTGAGGGGCCAATTACACCAGCTAAAAGCTACAATGAGCCGCGCCCCTTGGGGCAGCTTACCGTAGCCCTCACTCTACACTAACTTACTTCACAGCTCAAAAAGCTCTGATAACATAGAGAAATTAAGGGGTCCAAAAATTTGGATGCAGATTTAAAAATATATAAAACCCATTTCCAAAACTTCATCAAAATCGGATGATTTTTTGCCGAGTTATTGATATTCAAAGTTATGAGGAGGTCTATTATGCGAAAACTGCCATTTTGGGACACTTTTTAACACATTTTTGCCCATATCTAAGAAAATACTGATCAGAAACACCTCAAATAAAAAGCAAAATGCTAGTTATGAGTCCATGGATCAATAATAGTCAAAAAATTGAGGTCACAAATTTTTTAATTTTTGATGATATTGTCAAGGGTATGGAAAATGGGTCAAAAAAATCGAAAAATTAAAAATGACGAATTTTACAAAAAATATAATGCAGATTTAAACATATATAAAAACCATTTCCAAAACTTCAAATTTCATCAAAATCGGATGATTTTTGGCCGAGTTATGTCAATTCAAAGTTATGAGGAGGTCCATTATGCGAAAATTGCCATTTTGGGACACTTTTTAACACATTTTTGGCCATATCTCGGAAAATACTGATCAGAAATACCTCAAATAAAAATCAGAATGCTAGTTATGAGTCCTAGAATAGATCGGCGTCAAAAAATTGGAATAAAAACAATTTTCGATTTTTGATGATTTTGTCAAGGGGTTAGTATGAAAAATGGGTCAAAAAAACCGAAAAATTAAAAATTACGAAATTTTCAAAAATTTTGATGCAGATTTTAATCGATGTAAAAAACATTTCAAAAGCTTCAAATCTCATCAAAATTGGATGGTTTTTGGCCGAGTTATGGCAATTCAAAGTTATGAGGAGGTCCATTATGTGAAAATTGCCATTTTGGGACACTTTTTAACACATTTTTGGCCATATCTCGGAAAATACTGATCAGAAACACCTCAAATAAAAAGCAAAATGCTAGTTATGAGTCCTAGAATAGATCGGCGTCAAAAAATTGGGATAAAAACAATTTTCGACTTTTGATGATTTTGTCAAGGGGTTAGTATGAAAAATGGGTCAAAAAAATGGAAAAATTAGAAATGACGAATTTTACAAAAATTTTGATGCAGATATAAGAAACATTTCCAAAACTTCAAATTTCATCAAAATCGGATGATTTTTGGCCGAGTTATGTCAATTCAAAGTTATGAGGAGGTCTATTTTGCGAAAATTGCCATTTTGGGACACTTTTTAACACATTTTTGGCCATATCTCGGAAAATACTGATCAGAAACACCTCAAATAAAAAGCAGAATGCTAGTTATGAGTCCTAGAATAGATCGGCGTCAAAAAATTGGGATAAAAACAATTTTCGATTTTTGATGATTTTGTCAAGGGGTTATGAAAAATGGGTCAAAAAAAACCGAAAAATTAAAAATTACGAAATTTTCAAAAATTTTGATGCAGATTTTAATTGATGTAAAAAACATTTCCAAAACTTCAAATCTCATCAAAATCGGATGATTTTTGGCCGAGTTATGGCAATTCAAAGTTATGAGGAGGTCTATTATGCGAAAATTGCCATTTTGGGACACTTTTTAACACATTTTTAGCCATATATCGGAAAATACTCATCAGAAACACCTCAAATAAAGAGCAAAATGCTAGTTATGAGTCCTAGGATCGATAATAGTCAAAACATTGAGGTCACAAATTTTTCGATTTTTGATGATTTTGTTAAGGGGTTAGTATGAAAAATGGGTAAAAAAAATGGAAAAATTAGAAATGACGAATTTTACAAAAATTTTGATGCAGATTTAAACTGATATAAGAAACATTTCCAAAACTTCAAATTTCATCAAAATCGGATGATTTTTGGCCGAGTTATGTCAATTCAAAGTTATGAGGAGGTCTATTTTGCGAAAATTCCATTTTGGGACACTTTTTAACACATTTTTGGCCATATCTCGGAAAATACTCATCAGAAACACCTCAAATAAAAAGCAAAATGCTAGTTATGAGTCCTAGAATAGATCGGCGTCAAAAAATTGGGATAAAAACAATTTTCGACTTTTGATGATTTTGTCAAGGGGTTAGTATGAAAAATGGGTCAAAAAAATGGAAAAATTAGAAATGACGAATTTTACAAAAATTTTGATGCAGATATAAGAAACATTTCCAAAACTTCAAATTTCATCAAAATCGGATGATTTTTGGCCGAGTTATGTCAATTCAAAGTTATGAGGAGGTCTATTTTGCGAAAATTGCCATTTTGGGACACTTTTTAACACATTTTTGGCCATATCTCGGAAAATACTGATCAGAAACACCTCAAATTAAAAAGCAGAATGCTAGTTATGAGTCCTAGAATAGATCGGCGTCAAAAAATTGGGATAAAAACAATTTTCGATTTTTGATGATTTTGTCAAGGGGTTATGAAAAATGGGTCAAAAAAACCGAAAAATTAAAAATTACGAAATTTTCAAAAATTTTGATGCAGATTTTAATTGATGTAAAAAACATTTCCAAAACTTCAAATCTCATCAAAATCGGATGATTTTTGGCCGAGTTATGGCAATTCAAAGTTATGAGGAGGTCTATTATGCGAAAATTGCCATTTTGGGACACTTTTTAACACATTTTTAGCCATATATCGGAAAATACTCATCAGAAACACCTCAAATAAAGAGCAAAATGCTAGTTATGAGTCCTAGGATCGATAATAGTCAAAACATTGAGGTCACAAATTTTTCGATTTTTGATGATTTTGTTAAGGGGTTAGTATGAAAAATGGGTCAAAAAAATGGAAAAATTAGAAATGACGAATTTTACAAAAATTTTGATGCAGATTTAAACTGATATAAGAAACATTTCCAAAACTTCAAATTTCATCAAAATCGGATGATTTTTGGCCGAGTTATGTCAATTCAAAGTTATGAGGAGGTCTATTTTGCGAAAATTGCCATTTTGGGACACTTTTTAACACATTTTTGGCCATATCTCGGAAAATACTCATCAGAAACACCTCAAATAAAAAGCAGAATGCTAGTTATGAGTCCTAGAATAGATCGGCGTCAAAAAATTGGGATAAAAACAATTTTCGATTTTTGATGATTTTGTCAAGGGGTTAGTATGAAAAATGGGTCAAAAAAACCGAAAAATTAAAAATTACGAAATTTTAAAAAATTTTGATGCAGATTTTAATTGATGTAAAAAACATTTCCAAAACTTCAAATTTCATCAAAATCGTATGATTTTTGGCCGAGTTATGTCAATTCAAAGTTATGAGGAGGTCCATTATGCGAAAATTGCCATTTTGGGACATTTTTTAACACATTTTTGGCCATATCTCGGAAAATACTGAAATATACCAAATAAAGATCAAAATGATAGCTATCAGTTGTGGCACCTCGAATTCAAGGGGAAGATCCACAAATTTACCACATTGAACTAATTGTTAGGTACCCTGAAGCAGCATTTTCCTTTCACAATAGTTTTTTGGGAACCTGACCATCATTGAGTTTGTTATAAATTACAAATGAAAGAGAATAATGTGCGAGACTTATGGCTTCATTAAGTAATTTGTATTAAGAGTTAAGAGGTAATCAAATGAGAGGCAATGTTATTCATGATTAAAACTGGGAAGCCAGGAGGTTTCTTTCATTTCCAACAAGTGGATTACGAGGCCTTGACAATAATGAACAAAAACAATAGTAAATTAAAAATGAAAAATGTGAAAATAAAATTATGGCACTGCTACAACATTATTAAAATCAACTTAAATCAGCAAGAGCAAAATTATGGTCCGACTGAAATATACTTAGTAACTGCTAAAAACTCTCTGCCCAACTTCCAGTTCCCGTTAAATCAATATACCAGCATCGGATTTGTCGTTAAGCGGCATCACAAAAATAATAAAAAGCAGAAAAGGCATTGAGACAAATTTCCCGGTATCGAACTCTGTTCCAACATAAACAATTGACGAAAACTTGAAGACAAACACAAAATTTTGTTATAAATTTGCGCAGCTGAGAAAACGATTTGCAATTCGCGGCAGACACAACAATAACAAAGGCACAGGCACAGGCAGAAACACAAAGTCAAATGCAAAGACAGCAGCAGCAATAACAACAAAGACAATGTATTTGTTGCGGTTCCGTGAGTGAATTGTGCTTGTGCTTGTTTTGGCTGCCGTCAAGAATATGAAAGTGAAATGGAGTTGGAGAGCGGAAGGCAGAGGGAAGAGGGAAGAGTCGCCTGAGAGGAAAAGGGACAACCGTATCAGCAACAGGTGGAAGTCAAATGTATGCATATGGATGTGTGTATAGGCATATGTCTGTGTAAGTTTCGAACTTGTCATACACACGCTCACATTCATCAAGCAATGACAGAAAAGAAAAGAAAAAAAAACAAAACAAAACAAAAAGCTTGCATGAAATTAATTGCAATTTACGCATAAACCAAATCGACCCGCCGCACGAACGCTGCGAAAGGTTGGAAAATGTCAAAAGAGACACGCACAACTCAAAGTGGGGGTGCCTATGTGTGTGTGTGTGTGTGTCGTTGGTATTACCAGAGGTGGGCTGTGGGGGGTCTGTGCACTGAGACATGCGATATGGCAAAAGTGTCACTTGAACTTGAGTTGAGCCGCAAATGACAGACGCGCCGCACATTGTGTCGAGCACGCTCAAAATGTTCTTCAATTTGCTGTTGCGACTTATTCAACTATTCGAATAACATACATACTTGTATTATTGCTTCAAAACATTTCAAAATAAGTTTTCACTGTTCCGCGTTCACTTTGCGTAGTTATTTCTTTGACGCTTCCTTCGTGAATATCTCTGTGCAATATGCACATCCTTGTCTAACACATGTCGCAGCTGTTAATCTGTCATGCTGCTAAATCTAACAGAATTGGAGAGCTTGGAGACTGTTAATGAGGCCGTTGCATGTTAGCATCGAGAACTAATTAATACTGTATAGACATATTTAATTGATAATTTGGCTAATTTTAAATAAGTTTCATTTAAACGAAATATTTATATTAAAAAATTGCATTGCTACTAATTTACTTAAATTCATTGAAACAAAAAATGAATATAAGATAATTAAATTAAATCCGATATGGTACCACTGTGCCAAGGTAACAGCATAACACCGCAGACATGTCTGCAGATCGTGCTATCCATAAACCCAAACAAGAGTGAGAGTGTAAATGGAAATGTGAATGCGATGAAGCGGCGTAAGCAGCAGCAGCAGCAGCGCAGCAGCAGCGTTAAACCAGAGCGAACTAAAAATCCAAACAACATATGGCTTTACTTCTCTCCCGTCTCTTCTTCACTGCTCAGTTTGCTTCATATGCAAAATGTTTATAACAACAGCTTTCGGGGCAACTGTTAAACTGCGTTGAGTTGGCGCTTTTCGCATCGCTGCGCGACGTCGCTGCCAACTTGTGCGTCGGCGTCGATGTCGGCGTCAGCAATGACGCGCAGCTTTTGGCAGCAGAGTTCGCTGCGTATAAAAGGGTTGGCCGGCGCAGAGGTCGTCAGCACACGGCGCGCAGCACTTGTGGAATATACGCGAACTATTAAACGAGAAACAAGAATAAAAGACAGAGACCGAAATATAAAGGATATCATTTCATTTTTTTTTTTTTATATTTTTTGTTAGTGTTTTTAAAAACATGTCAATTGCTGTAAGTGTGTGTTACACATAATTTATGCAAATTTAATAAAAATTTCAAATTATTGATAACATTTATTTATTATAAGTAAAGTGCAAGCAAATATCCTTAAAATATATTAATGTTCATATACAAAGAACTATGTGCGACTTAACAGAGCTTCGCTTAGCCAAGACAACAAACTAACATTATCACCACTGTTATCGTTATGTTAGCTGCATGTGTGCAGTTCCCGTTAAATTCAAAAATTAAATTCTGGTTGCTTTATTTTTATTCCAGTTGAGACGCACACTGTTCGCATGCTTGCTATGCGCCAGCCTCGCCTCGGCCAAACAAGTCCAGTCCGGCACAGAGCAGCAGGGGGGAGCTAAACCCAAACGAGATGCGGCATTGAGCTTCGGCGGCGGCGGAGGCAGCGGAAGCGGCTTCTACCATGGACCTTCCCACAAGTACCTGCCACCTTCATTGACCACCGGATATGAGAGCACCTATGGTGGATTCCATGGCAATGGATTAGCCGCCAGCAGTGGTTTCGACTTTGCCAGCCTGGACACGGACAACACGCAGCATCACTACCATCATTATAGTCACAATCATCATCATCACCAGCAGCAGCAGCACTCGCCGCCTCAGCATGCGATACCGCATCAAACCTACGCTCATCATGGCCATGCACGTCCTGTCTACATCAGCGGCGGCGGCGGCGGCGGTGGCGGCGGTCACCATCAGCAGCAGTCCCATCATTATCGTCCCCATTCGCCCAAGGTGGAGACCTACATTGTACAGACGAGCAATGCTATTGCACCACATCCCGGCCAGAATTCGGCCGCCGGTTACAAGTACTCCAGCCCAAGCGGCAGTAGTTTCCTCAGCCTGCTGGGAGCTGGACATAAGCAGGGCCATGGCACCGCCACCACCACCAGCACCTATCTTCTGGCCACGCCCAGCTACAGCAATGTTGCTGCACGTCCTGGTCATATCTTCGCACCCCACTTTGCTCCGCCGCTAGAGCACGAGGAACACAACCCAAACAGCGGTTACAGCTATGAACCGCCCAGCGGGCACGCCTACAAGCAGCAGGCGCCGCTCAGCAGCTATGGCGTGCCACTGCTGCCCGGCTACGAGCATGATCAGGCGCAGGCCCATCCACATGAGCAGGAGCAGGACGCTGCACTGCATCAGGCACACCATGGACATGGAGTAGGTCATAAGGTTGTCATTGATCAGCAAACGCCTGCATATGCCTTGGGTCACAAGGGATTGGGACACTTCAGCTACACGTCCAGCAAACCGCATGCGCTCAACACGGACATTCATCAGTTGGCAGCAGGTGGCAGTACTGCATCCGTCCATGAGGATCATCACGATGATCTGACGCCTTTCAAGCCGAGC
The DNA here is from genome assembly GCA_018150725.1 of Drosophila quadrilineata. Classification (NCBI taxonomy): domain Eukaryota; kingdom Metazoa; phylum Arthropoda; class Insecta; order Diptera; family Drosophilidae; genus Drosophila; species Drosophila quadrilineata. Next base: position 26,054,830 of record JAECWN010000432.1, on the reverse strand, counting down.
GCCTTCCTGGGCGCCAAGCACGAAGCGGCCAGCTTCGATTTTGCCACACCTAGTGGAGGTGGCAGCAGCGGCGGTGGCTACGACTATGCTACGCCCGGTGTACTATATGGGGCCCCGGCGCAGTCTGGTGACTCGGCCACGCCCATCTTTGAGGCGGAGTCGACATATCTGCCGCCATTGAACAGCTATGGCGCTCCAGCCACGCCCACGCATAACTATCACTAATTGATAGCGGAAAGTAGATAGGAAATGTAATGTAACAGCGAGATGTTAACATTTATAGTGGGGCAGTCTGCACTCTGTTAAGGCGCTGTTAATTTGCAGCGCATACCTTGCCTAACTCTACGTCTCTATAGACTTAAGATCTGTATCCATATCGGAACTTATTTTATTTTATTATTATTATTTTTTTTTTTAATTTATAAGCAAAAATTTGTTTGTGAATTTCTGCAAATAAAACGAAATTGGAAATAACATGCGCTGATTTTATGTACATATTTATATGTGCCACGCCCACCTCTCACTCTTCAGCAAACGCCCTTTGTTACACTTTCAACTGGCAATTGTCCAACGCTCGATTTGAAATGCAAAACTTGTCGCAAAATGTACATATCCCCCCCCCCCTCTCTCTCTCTCTCTCCCTTCTCTATTTGCAGCAGCGAATTTCGCTTTTGATTTTCATGGATAACAAAATCAGAGAGTTTTTATTTTGAAAGCTTGTGAATTTAACCGCAATTTTATTTTGACGCCAGCAGCATGGTCAATTAGCCTGGCAAAAACCACAATTGCCCAAAGAAAAGAGGGGTAAAAAAAAACCCAAAAATTGTGGCAGAGAAACCCTCGATGAGGCATAACATAAATTCATTGATATTTCAATTACGTTAGATCTTATATCATTCATCTACGAAATGAATGAGAAATTAGTCAAATTCTGTTAATTAACAGACACAGTTTGCTGCAAAGTTTAAGCTATTAACAGAGAGGATACTGTTAAGCTCTCTCTGTTAACAGACTATCGCATGCTTAACTGTTAAGTTCACCTGTCAACTAACAGGGAGTCATGTTAAGTTGGTCTGTTAAGTACTTTAACAATATTCCACATTACTTACAGAGACCCTAACAGATTGGACTGCACTAAGAAATACAATTTATCAGTTATTATTTATTTATTTTTTTGTTCTTTTATTTATGCTCTCAGCAATGACAACTGAAATGACATGCATATGTAACATATTTATTTTTTTTTATTTATTTACATATCTCTTTTTGCGCTCTTATCTTTGTGGCAACCTTTTTTTTAGCAGCACTTGCGCTTCACCTTCATTCGTACGTCATAATTACGCGATAATCTTGGCAATAATCTTATGATTGATGCAAATGATGTCAGCATTATGCAAACTGAAAAGTATAACAGATGAGATAACGTGAAGTTGCATGGGAGAAGTGTAAAAATATACATACATATGTATTACAGATCCTGTGCTGTTGGCAGTGACCTACGTAAAAGTGAAAGGATGGCGTTGATTGTTAGTCGCTTTACTCGCAGCGTGTGTCACTCTGTTTCTACCTCAACCTCTGCCTGTCTTTCCCCCCCTCTCCCTCTCTCTCTCTCTTTCTCTCTCTCTCTCTCTCTCCCATCGAGCGGCACCAGCTATGTGGGGTCTGCTAAAAGTATGCCTGTGGTTTTACCAGCGAAAACGAAAGACTTAGGCAACGAACTTGCCAATTTCTTATGCCTGAAATTTGGCAACTTAACATGAAAAAAAAAACAACAAACTCCCGCTGTTGCCAAATTTCACAAGCCCCCTGCTCCACCATATCTTTCTCTCTCTCTCTCTATAAATATATATAACATATATTTATCTGTCTTCTTATCTAGGTTTTAAGCGCCTCTTGAGGTCGAGACCAAATGCGTTCTTAAGAATAACTCTAGAATAAGGCAGTACTAAAACTTAAGAATCATGTGTATATAATGTATAATTAGATGAATATCAAAAAACAATGTTAATTTTTGTGTCTTCCGCTTTAATTAAAAATCGATTAAAGTCAAGTTTGGCAAACTTCACAATTTTCAAAGCTTAACTACGAGTTATAGCAAAAAGTTGCTCATATTTTGTAAAACAAACACAAGTACCATGCCCACTTTGGTGCGCCCAACTTCAAAATATATATACTATATATACATATATATGATCCATAGCTTATTTGTAATTTTTGTGAATTAACAAAAATTACGCAAATAAAGAAATTTTTCTGTGTCAACAAGTTCATTGGGGCACAGTGTTAAAAAATTCAACAATAACAATAAATTATATACATTTTTTTTCTCAAATTTTTTGTTTATTAAGTTTATTTTCATTTGTTGCTCATAAATTGGTATTTGAGACTTAAGTCCAAGTGACAACTGAGAAAATGCAGCTATCTCTTTTCTCACTTTACGGTCTCCTCTTTTTCTCTCTCTCTCTCTCTCCCTCTCTCTCTCACTCTCTCACTCTCACTCTCTCTGTATCTCGCTTCAACATTTCATCATATTTCACTCGTCTTTTGATTTGGTTTCTTTCTTATATGTATTTCTTTCATTTCTTCGTTTTGTTCATTCAATATTATTAACAATAGTTAAGCTTGCGCATAATGCAACTGCTGTGTGGCATGCAACTCACACACACACACACACATTATTAGGCTTGACCCACAGCTAGTTAAATAATTTGTTTGACTTCATTTGTTGAAAGCGACGCCAACTGCGACTGCGACAGCGACAGCGCCTGTGATTGAAGCGATTACGAGCGCGTGCCCTTAGGCGCCAGCTATTTATTGCCGTTGTTGTTATTGATGCTTTTAACGCCCTATTTGCATACCCTACCACGCAGCAAGGGCATTCGTCGGGCCTAACACCATGCGGTGAGTATGTGGCAGCTGATTGAACATTTACATACGTAGTCAAGCAGTGGCATCAATCAAGTGCCACTTATTTGTCAAAATCAATAGATGATTACATATTTCATAAGCATTTCAATCATCATCAATCATGATTGTTTGGTGATTGGTGAGTATGTGGCAGCTGATTGAACATTTACATACGTAGTCAAGCAGTGGCATCAATCAAGTGCCACTTATTTGTCAAAAATCAATAGATGATTACATATTTCATAAGCATTTCAATCATCATCAATCATGATTGTTTCTGAAAAATCAAACAATTATTGACTAAATTAACAAACGATTGATGCTTTGGGCAATCAATCAACCAGTCATGCATACTTTGATTGATGCAGAAATGCTTCATGAGACAGTCAATCATTGTGCTATCAATGAATCAGCAATCAGTTTACAGAGTATCTTCTAGACGACCAAATGACTATCAGAAGCTGTGGGAGCTGCTGCCAAAATAGTAACATTTCATTTATAAAGTTGTCTCTCTCTCTTTCTCTCTCTCTCTCTCTCTCTCTCTCTCTCTCTCTCTCTCTCTCTCCTCTCTGCCTACCTTTTCCTATTTATGATTTACTGTTTATGAGAAGTTGTTAAAGGGCAGTCACAACACTAGCTAACATTCACTTTAACTTCACTTTACTAAACCTATACTTCACTTCCGACTTAGAGATACTCTTTAAAAAGCACCTCTAATGCCAGCAGAGAGTTAAGTTTGCTTTATTTTGTGTATAGGGCATATACAGTGCCATTTAACAGATGTTCGCCACTGTCACTGTTAATGACCTGTCGTTCTGTTAGGCGTCTATGGGTTACCTCCTTCCATTCCAGGTATCGCATGGGGTTCAAAGCGGGTCAACTAAGTTGCGTAACTAAATATTATTATCTTGTTGAAGCTTAAAATAATAAGTTTGTTTGTTTGGTCACAATATATGCGGGAAAGGGGATTCGGCTATTCATTGCTTTAGAATAAACTTTCGTTGAACAAATAGAGTTTGATTCAACAAAGCAACGATTAACTTGACGCAAACTCTATGAGGTAGGCGAACCGTTAAATACCCTATCCAATGGGAATAAACTGAGATTACAAAATGCAAAGGAAAGTGAAACATTCCAATATTAAAAACGAGGTTTTGTTTGCGTATATAAAATAATAATAAAAATAAATAAAATTCAAATACTATTTCTTTTTTGCTGCAGACAATTTGCATTAATTTATATTATAATATATTATATATATATATGCTTATAACATATTAACCTGAAATAACTTATATTAAGGTATGAAGTACCTGCAGCAGTTATGCTATTTAACATCGTGGTATTAAGTAAGCTACAGCCGCTGTTAACTGCTAACAGTGTGCCGTTAAGCGCCATTTTAATGTCATTAAGTTGGCTGCGCATAATGTAAACCAATGTAAACAAAGCAACGGTATCGAAAACAACAGAACTTTTTGAATTTTTTGTTTGATGTATGTATGTATGTACATATGTATGTACATAAGTAAGGTTGCCATCATTAATCATGTGGCAAATGACACAAAGACAATCAACAACATTTAGGAAATTGAAAAAGGAAACCAGAATTCCTTGACCATTACGAGCTTAACAATCGGCATGAATATAACGCGGCTGGTGGAAACGTATCACGATAGGTCGGGCGAGCAGATGAACAGCATCAATGAGTACGTGGCACGGGCACTGTTGCACGTGGTGCACAGCCACATAATGAGCGTGACACCGTCGCTGGTGCTGACGCTGTGCTGTCGTAATAATCACACTTGCAATTTCTACAACGAGATGATGAGCATCATGTTCCGTAGTTGGGGCATAGCGCCGTTGCAGATCGTGACCGTGGAGCAGGGTTATGGGCGTCGCCGTCATGTTGCCGGTCGTAGGCACTACAATCTGATCTTTACGGACTCGTATGCTGCCTTTGCTGAGATCGAGGTGGAGACCTACTCCAGGGATTACAACTACAACGAGCATTACTATATCTTTCTGCAGGCACGGGACCATCAGCTGATCAGCGAGATGCAGCTGATCTTTGACCACTGCTGGCGGCATCAGCTCATCAATTGCAACATTCAAGTGCAACGTGCCAATGGTGACATCAAGATCTATACATACCTGCCCTTTGGCGTCGACAGCTGTGCGAATATGACTCCGCAGCTCATCAATCATTATAATGGCGAACGCATGCAACGCGAACCGCTCTTTCCGCGCAAGCTGGGCAACTTTTTTGGCTGTCCGGTACGTGCCGCCGTGTGGCATATGCCTCCCTTCATCTAGCTGCAGGAGGGACGTGTCGTTGGCGGCCTGGAAGGACGATTGCTGCTGACACTCGCACAACGCTTGAACCTTAGCATTGTGGTGAAGACCCCCCCAGCCAACGAGGATGAGCCTAAGAGCAGTCGCGCCTTGCGGTTGGTAAGTACAGGACGCAACGGTCGTAGGTATAGCTGATGAGTTTACCCACGGTCGTAATAAATATAAGGATAGTCATAGATGCAATGGTCGTAGGAAGCGCTTATGAAGTTAAGGAGGGTCGTCATGAGATCATTAGGTCATCTTAAGAGGTGAAGGACGCTTTCGGTTGTAGATGCAACTAATGAGGTTCTACCATCTTGCCTTTGCAGCTGCCAGCACATGAAGTGGAGCTTTGCCTGGGGGGCATTAGGCAAACAGTGCCGCGTAGTCTCCTCGCCAGCTCCACGCACAATTATCAGCAGTCGAGCGTGCGGTTTGGAGTGCTGGGCAGCACCTACCAGTTTAATTCGCTAGACATACTTCTCTATCCCTATCCGCTCAGTATTTGGCTGGGCATCCTTGGTGTCCTGCTCTTGGCAATTGGGGTGCAGTTGGTCATGGAACGCGTGTTGCCATGCTCAAAGTTTGGCATGGCGCGTCACACGCTTATCACGCATGGACTGAACGTGGAGCTAATGTTTGTGGGCATGCCGCTGGTGCATTTGCCTAGCCTGAATGCCAAACGGCTGTACTGCATCATGTTGATGTTCTACACGCTGTTAATACGCACCGTCTACCAGGGCAAGCTCTATCATTTGATACGGACACATCAGTTGAACCGCCTGCCGCAGTCTATTGAGGAACTTATCGAACAGAACTACACGGTGGTGCTGACGGACGAGATGTACGATATGCTGTCGGAGATACCTGCCGTGGAACAGATGCGCTTCCACAAATTGGGCACGAATACGACGCCCATGCATTCGCTGGAGTACTTGGTGGCCCATCCGCATGACAAACGCTTGGTGGCCGCTACCGGTTTGGATTTCTTCAGACGCTACAATCGCCTGAGCGCCTATCGCGCCCAACAACTGCAGCAGCAGCCCGTCCACTTCGAGCTAATACCACAGGACGTCATCGATTTGCAGCTGACCATGTACCTACAGAAGCATTCCTTCCTCATCGATGAGTTCAACGAGCAAATCATCTGGATGCGTTCCGTTGGCCTGCTTGCGTTCTGGGCACGGTGGGAGCTGGAGGAACGACGCAACCACAATTGGCTGGACAAGAGCAACAGCTTCGAGATGTTCGGTCTACAGCAGCTTTACGTAATGTTCCTCATTATCATTGTGGGCGGCGCGTGTGGTTTACTGATCCTAGCACTCGAATTGCTGTCTTTGCGCGTGCCGCATCTGCGACGTTGGTTTCTAACCCAATAAATTTATAAATAAGCTGAAGAAGAGTATATTATGAAATCAAATTTTGAGGAATCTGCGAGAATAAACTGTAAAAGGAGAGGCTGCTGGCAGCCATTTTGTTTGCTTTAAAAGGGCACACTGTTAGAAGTCTGTTATCTCCGCTGTTAAGCAAGTGAGGTTTGATAAGTAACATCGGCTAAAAGTAAAGGCTGTTGGCCGCCATTTTGTTTGCTTAACATTACAGTTTAAGAGTACACTGTTAGAGGTGTGTTAGCTTCGCTGTTAAGCAAGTGAAGTTTGATAAATTACATCAGCTTGTAGTATATAATCACATTTATTGTGCATTGACATATGTATGTATGTTTTTAGCTGTACCTCAGAGACTATAATAGAACTGCTGGGCATCCAGATAGAGCGCAATGCCCACCCAGATGAGAGTATTCCAGACGGATTCCAGCAGCAGCTGGAAATGCGTATTCATGGCGCCGATGCGCCAATGCCAGGGCAACATTTTGTGCATCACGGTATGTCCCACATACATGATGATAGCATTCATGCCGCATTCGGTAAACGGATAGCCCGTCCACACTTGCCGCACATCAACCACATAGTAGAGCAACGATAGCAACATCAAGGCCAAGGTTACGGTCACAAATACAAAGGACAAGGACCAGAGGTTTTTATTGACAGGTATTATGCCTCGCTCCTGAGAGAAATCGCAGAGCACGCCGCCCAATACGCCCAGCAGAAGAGCGAGGAGCAGCCACCGCTTAAGACGCGACTGCCAAGTGGGGTACACCAGCAGCGTTACTCCGGCAAAGGCACCCAACAGGGTCTGCACCACGCTGAGTATGCAACCTTAAAGTGGAAGTTGACTGGGGATAAAAATATGAACAAATAGATAGAGGGAGAGGTATACTCACCAAAGATGCCTTCCGGATCGAAGGCGGTTGCATCGTAGACATACTTCGCCGTGGGATGCTGATACATGTGGTCATTGCCCAGCACCAGACGATCTATGTAGCCAGCGGCGCCGCCAATGCAACTCGGATTGGCCGCATAGTCGGACTTGCCGCCAGGACCCAAATAGCCACGCGGACAATCGGGAACTGGCAGTCCAAATGTCAGCCCCAAGTAGACGGCGATCAGTGCCAGCAACACTGCCAGCTCCCCGCTAAATAGACACACGTCATAGATTGGCCGCTGCCAGACGCGCTGTGGACTCAGCTGATCCCGCCGACTGCAGAGGGTATGAAGCACGCCCACAACCAAATAGGCAATGCCAAAACGCTGCAGCACGCCCATCAGACGTAGTTGCTCCAATTGGGGACCATAGGTGGAGTTTAGGCAGAGGCCAATGGCAAAAAGCTTCAGCGAGCGCCAAAGGATACGCAGACAGATGCGCGCTCTGCTAGTGCCGCGTGACAATTGCGACTTGATGGACAGTGGTATACAGACGCCCATAATCCAGAGGAAGCTGGGAAAGACAACGTCAGCCAAGTGGAGGCCATTCCAGGCCGCATGCTCAATCCAGGTGTAGCCGCCGCCGCCGCTATTCACAAATATCATTAGGACTATCGATAATCTACATGCATACATATGTTGAAAGATACACGGTGAAAGTTGTAGAACGTTGAGCTTTTGTCTGGTTGCACTCACCCACGAAATGTATCCAAGCTGCGCAGTCGCTTGCGCTGCGTCGCCTTAGCCGCAGCATCACCAATGCTGTCCGCAGCAGCAGCGGCCTCATCATAGCTGTAGCGCTGCCAAGCGCAGCTGCCGAGCTTAAGCAGTATGAGCAGCGACGCCACCAGCACAAATACCGAGAGAAAAGCTGCAAAACACAGAGAGTGCAATTTTGCGTTTGGTTTTTGTTTTTGTGTCTTTATTGTTACTCACCATAATTGATGGCAACGCCTGGCTTATCAACTGCAAAATTACAGCTGCCATTGGACAGCAACGTCAGATTGTAAACTCCAAATTCCTGCAAATCATTCCGAGACAAAGCACACAATGAAGTCCTGCAAACACAAAAGCAAACACAAAATGAGAGAGCAAACAAATACATATACATATGTACAAGTGAGTACGAGTGCTTTTGCTTGCGAGAGAGTGAGCGAAAGTTATGTGATTGCAAAATGAAGAAGCATGTAAACAGACGACACATGATAACACACACACACACACTCTCTCTCTCTTTCACACACACACAGTTGCATTGTTGTTTTTATTATTATTATTATTTACTATTATTTATTTTGCATACTGCGCTGAGACTTACATATTATCGTAGGCATAACGGCCCTGATCGTGTGCATATATTTTAAAGCTTAATGCATGGGCTGAGCTAAGCTTTAATGATTCCGTTGCACCAGCTGGCAAAGCTTTCACTTTGCTGTATGGACACTGCGAAATACAAGTTAAATAAATACCTACAATATTTTTATATTTGTACATACATATGAGTGTGTATTTGTGTAAATTGTGCAATTGTTTATTATTTAATTGGATTACCTTATAACACTCATCGGATAGTGTATATAGATAGCTGTGCTCAGCATATGCAGACTCTAGAAACAGATATGCCTCGTCTACCTTTAGGGCGCGCATATTCAAATCCCGCCATTGGGGCTCCGTGTACTCCACCAAAAATGACATGTTGTGACGTCACAAGGCACACACACACACACAGAGAGAGAGAGAGAAAGATAGCAAGAGACATACAAACAGTGCGCGCGTTGGGCGAGGTCAATAATTTGTAGACCAATTTTTGAAAGAGTCGCAAAAGTCAATTTAATTATTTTCATATACAGATTTTTACACTGCACCCGCTCCACCTGATATGTGGCGCCGCTTGACGGCAACTGCGCTCAGGTTTGCTGTAAAATTGCTTTATCGACGCCTCTTTTTTATACAAAATGAAATCGAAACTATTTCGAGAGCGCAATAAAAACAAAACACACAGAGGCACAACAATAAGAAAACAGCTAGCTAACGGAAATGCATGCAGTAACGAATTGCGAACACTCTAACCGGCTGGCATAGCTTGCTGTGTAAAAAAAAAAAAAAAAAAATTTAAAATAACTGTTGTTTATTACGAGTTAGATTTTCATATTTGAAAAGTACACAATTGTTTAATGAGTCCATAATTAATGCACTGACCAAATAACACATACAATGTAGATCGCACATTTCATACAAGCGTTTTTGACACACAATTTTCATGCTCGGCGTCGTTACGAGGCGTCCCAGCAGAGGCTGAGCGTCGTCACGAAGTGTCTCAGCAGAGCCGACGGCTGCCGAACGTTTTTGCTTAGCAGCAATCATTCTCATTTGGTCTGCTGCCAAGAGAACACATGAATGGCGCAAGAATTCATGTCTTTTAGGATCGTTATCAACAACAACATATGAGCGAGAGCGCATGATAGAGACCGCATATCGCCATGCTTCTCGTACTCTTGCGGTCAGTGCTTAAGCTACAAACATAGTGCCCGCTGAGACGTAGACGAAAAACAATGCAAAACAATTCATATTAATTCGCTCGCTCGCAAACTAGTGATGCAAGTTGGATTGAAAACCTCGATATCGATGTCCGACGATGTTTAAGAAGTAGAGCATCGATGCATCACTTAACATCGGTATGAAAAAACATCGCTAAAAAACATCGATGCTCCGTACATCGCTGAATTTTTCAATAAATTTAAATTTTTATTACATATATTTTTGTGGTTTTTGTGGGTGAATTCTCAAATTCACTTTTTTCGTTTTAATTTAAAAAATAAACTTTCCTCTAACAGCAGCTCATCATCTGATGAGAAAGCCATTGCGACTAACATCACACTATACAACCTATTAGCTTACTCGCATCGCAAGGCAGTGCAGTGTAGCGTATGTACATATATGATAAACAATGTTACCTTCTGGCTGCAGTATTGCTCCAGCTGTTTGGGCGATGATTAATCGATAATTTTAACAGCGCACTGTTAAGCGGCCAGCTGATTCAGGCGATATCTGATGACGACGGACCGACGAATAATTGTTGCTGCTGCCATTTGCCGATTTCTTTGTTATTTATTTGTTTGCAATACATTTCCAATGTTGTCCGTATTTATGTTTTGAAATGGCCAACGGCAAATCGGAGACACGCCGTCTCAGTGCAATCACGTTCTTTGCCAAAGTACATCCCGGCGATGTATGCGGCAGCAATGGCCTCCCCCTCACGCCCAATTCGATTGCAATTTTGGGGCGTTCCCAGCGCCTCAAGGAGCTGCAGCATGACAATCTCTGCCAATACCTGGATGTGGTGCGCGGCAAACATGGTAACAAGCAATAACAGCAATTACTTTCAAGTTTTACTTATTGATTATTATCCCCATTGAAGAGCGCACTATTGTCGTGTCGGAGTATATGGGCTGCACCCTGGAGGAGTATGTGAAGCGTCATGGTGATGCTCCGCTTAGCTTCAGCCAAGTCTTGGGCATATTCTATGAGGTGGCCAGAGGGATTGATGCACTGCATGCGCACAAGCTCGTCGTCCACAATCTGGAGCCGCGTCACATACTGATCGATGGTCCAGGCTTGAGTCGGGTGAAGCTCTTCAACTATGGTCTCCATCATATGACTAGGGGCGGACAGTATGTGCCCTTTCCCATTGGCAATGTGCGCTATATGGCGCCGGAGCGTCTGCTTGGCAGCAATGGCAACATCAAGAGCGATGTATGGGCCTGGGGCATGTTGCTGCTGGAGCAGCTGCTCCACATGGAGCTATGGCCACGGCTCAAGCTCAGCCAGATTGCCTGGAAACTGTTGACATTCGTGCGCAGCGGCACCCAGGTGCTGGAGAAGATTACGCGCGAACATCAGCGCTGGGAACAGTATCAGCAGCTGGGTCCGGAGGTGCGTGAGCTGCTCGAGCAATGCCTGAGTGTGCGGCCGGCACAGCGTCCACTGCCAGCAGAACTCTTGTTGCACAAATCCTTTGTCCAGCCGTGTGTCGTCGAATCGGCGGCGACATTGAAGAAGTTGGAGCCGGAAACGCTGCCACTATTGCTGCGCTGTCCCCTCACCCAGATCTATCATCTGTGGCAATTGGCTGGCGGTGATGTGCAGGCGGAGCTCAAGAAGGAGGGTCTGATACGCAGCGAGGCTCCTATACTGGCCCTGCCACAGATTGTGCGGCTCAATGGTGCCAGCGTCGCACCACCACGCAGCCAATCCTATCTGATGGATGAGCGTGTGGTGCTGCTGAAGCTGCAGCCGCTGTTGCAACGCCTCAGTCGCCTGCCCGCTAACGTATACTTTCCGCTGTTGCATGCGCCCTTCACGCGCCACAACAACCAGGACCAGCACCTGCCGCCGCAGCAGGATCAGCAATTGCCACTGCTGATCCGGGAACGTGATATCGAGTATCAATTCCGTCGTGTGCGTCTCTTTAGCCGTCTGCTCCATGGCTATCCGCATACGGCGGAGCAATTGCAGCGCGAGGCCGCCATTGATATACCGCCGTTGCTGCGTGGCGCCATCTGGGGAGCATTGCTGGGAGTACTGCCCAATGGCAGCTATGCGAAGATCGATAAATTCACGGCGACGACAACGGATCGACAGATCGAGGTCGATATACCTCGTTGTCATCAGTACGATGAGCTCCTCTCCTCGCCCGACGGTCATCGCAAGCTGAAGCGTCTGCTCAAGGCCTGGGTCACCGCCCATCCCCAATACGTTTATTGGCAGGGACTCGACTCCCTAACCGCACCCTTTCTCTATCTCAACTTTAATAATGAGGGTGAGTTATCCTTTAGTATGTATATAGGTTATAGATATACCAAGTACTACAGATCAATCGATATTTTGGGAAAGAACGGTTAGTTTTTCAATTGGAGTGTTTATAAGTCAAGGTTTTGATGTCCACTTCAATTGTGGATCAAAATATCTGAGAATCCTGAACCTCATAATAGTCACAATCTAGTTATATTATGAATATACTCAAGAAATAAGTCGAAATTATGTCAAATATGAAATTATCTATTTGGAAGACAACTTACTAAAGTTCTTTAAAATAACCCAGGATAACTAAGAAACCACAACAGCTAGAACCTTGATTTTTGTTAGTTGACAGCCGTGTAATAAGTGAGACAATTATAATTAAGAATATCATATATTTATAGAGTCTTTGCTGAAGGTTTCTTATGATCTATTTGTAATCCATACAGAACTTGCATTTCTGAGTTTGTTTCGCTTCATACCGAAATATCTGCAGTGGTTCTTTCTGAAGGATAACTCGGCTATAATCAAGGAATACCTGAGTAAATTCTCGCAGTTGAGCGCATTTCATGAACCGCTGCTGGCCCATCATCTGTCCAGCATCAAGTTTATACCGGAACTGTTTGCCATTCCCTGGTTCCTCACCATGTTCTCACGTACGTAGAAATTGTAGTTACTTTTCTAAGAAATCCTCAAATTTACGATCCAACATCTGTAGATGTATTCCCGTTGCACAAGATCTTGCATCTGTGGGATAAACTGATGCTGGGGGATAGCTCCTATCCGCTGTTCATCGGCATTGCCATATTGAAGCAGCTAAAGAGCACCTTGCTCAGCTCCGGCTTTAATGAGTGCATACTGCTGTTCTCGGATCTGCCGGACATAGTCATGGAGAGCTGTGTCATCGAGTCCCAGAAGATGTACGAGTGCACGCCCAAGAGTATTACCCACAGGCAGCATTCGCTGCGCACACATGCCCCCCATTCATTGGTAAGCCTCTTCCTCTTTCGCATAATCAATCCTCTAGAGAAATCTTTAATCTCACAATTTCTGTCTGATTGCAGGACATTGGCATAACGGAGGTGGAACTGAAGCATCTGCAAATTGAACAGTGTCCTCGCATCAGTGCCAAGGATGTTCATCAATTGCTGTTGCAGTCACCATCAGACCTGGCTCTCATCGATCTTCGCAGCGTGGTGGAGTATGGACGAGTCCATGTTCCCCATAGCATTAATATACCGTTTGCGACGGTGCTGCTGGGCGAGCAGCGACTGGAGGCGCTTAATGTGCCCCAACTGGAGGCGCAGTTACGGGGACGCATCGTAGTCTGTGTCAGCAACATACATCAACATGCCGTTGAGGTGACCACCAATCCCTCAAAGAAATTTTTGTATGGGAGTACATTTATTTTATTCGATTTCTTTACAGTTCTCGCACTTTTTAGTGGCTTGCGGCGTGCAACGCACCTGCATTTTGCATAAAGGCTTCAATGTCCTGCACTCCATTGAGCCCAATATACTCATCTCGAATTAATGCTGGAAGTTTATAGTGGATTTCTGGATTACTTTCGATTCTGCTTCCAGCTGCACTATTTCCACGCCTAAACGCCTAGACTCATTTTTTCCAGTGTATATGGCAAGCAATGTTTACTATTATTATTATTATAATTATTAGTGGCTAAATGTATATGTATATAAGTCCAAAGTTATTTATATTATACATCAATAAACGTTTTATAAATCTGCATTTAAATTGCGATAACTGTTATTTTGTTATCGATATATAGAGGCTTAACTGCTTGACTGTTAAGTCAATCACTTCAGGAGTGCAGCAATTGTTAAAATTTAATTTCGATTTCAAGTGAAAGCTAACAAAATTCAATTACGATTAGTATAAGTTAATATAAAAAATGATGTTAAATTAACAAAAAAAAAAACAACAAGTTATAATTTAGTGCAACATGATGAAAAATCGTTCGAAGTAATCGCTGCGATAACAGCTGCTGTAAAGCTCAATGGCCTGGATATAGCGCATTTTGCGTTTACGTTTTGCGTTAACAGTGCGCAATGTGGAGCCTGTATTACATTACGCCCATTACGTTTGTTTACCAGCAAATTCGCTTGTCAGTTGCCTCAAGTAGCTACACTTGATACGATATTTGAGCTTTGAGTTAAAGAGTGTAGTTTAATAAAAAGAAAAAAAAATACGAAAAGCGATTTAGCAAATTCCATATAAAAAGAAAGGGTAAAGTTGTGCGCGTTTATTGTCCAGAAAATAGAAACTGCATTACGCGATATACTTATGTATACATACAACATATAGTATTATTGTTGCGACACTATTTGTTTTGTTGGTGTTTTTTATTTTTATTTTTGTTATTTGTTGTTAACTAATTGGCCACGCGTGCAGCCGTATCGGAATCAACAACATTTTTTAACCCAACGCAAAGGTGAAACAGGTGGGCGCATTTTATGGGGGTGTCCAGAAAAAAAAACGAAACAATAAAAATAAAAGCAACGAAAAAACGAGCTTAGCTGCTGTTCTCGTTGTTGTAATTGCTGTGGATGATGTTATGCTTTGCTTATGTATGTGCAAAAAGCAAACACAAAAAAAATTATTGTGCAAGGCGTGCACAACGCAAGAGACGTAAAAAGCGTCAGCGTTTTTTTATTTTTCACTTTTATTATTGCAAATTGTCAGAACTCATTACACACACACACACACACATAGAGAGAGAGAGGAACGATTGAGAAACGGTGGGTGGTAGAACGGGAGTGAAAGCGAGAGCGACATACCTATACAGACACATATGCTGATAAAAATGACAACATGTTTGCTCTATACGTTATTACGCAGTGTGTTGGTATGTGTGCGTGTGTTGTGCTGTGTTATTTGATGCCTGCGTCAACGTAAACGTCAACTTCAGCGTCAACGTCGACGACTACGACGTCCAGCGCCAGCATCGTAAAACCTATTTTGTTGAGTGAATCACTAAAAAAACTAAAATGATGAAGTCTTTTATTAAACTCATACATACAGCAATGAGCAATTATGGTTTTATGCACACATACATACATACACATGTATACCTATACATATATATTTTTTTCTTTCTATGTGCTGGGGGTGGTAGCGTTTG
The DNA here is from genome assembly GCA_018150725.1 of Drosophila quadrilineata. Taxonomy (NCBI): domain Eukaryota; kingdom Metazoa; phylum Arthropoda; class Insecta; order Diptera; family Drosophilidae; genus Drosophila; species Drosophila quadrilineata. The sequence continues at coordinate 26,039,335 of JAECWN010000432.1, read as the reverse complement.
TGGTGGCTGGGCACACTGTATTGTTGTTTATGACGCCCCCATAATGTCGCTGCTGATGCTCTGCCTCTGCTGCTGGTGCTGCTGCTGCTGACGCTGCCGCGGCTGTATGAGTCGCGCGTGCCAGCCCAACAAGTTTCTTATTGGGATGATAAATTATGTGTGCTCAGATGTGTATGAGTGTGTGTGTGTGTGCGTATGTTTTACAAGATGATTCCTGGGCATATGACGCAAGAGCTTGTGCCAATTTTTGTTGTATTTCCTTTTCTCGTCTTCTTTTTATTGCATACTTTGCTGTGTGTTAATGGGTCGCATGTATGTGCATGCCTGTATGTGTGTGTGTGTGTGACAAAAGAGAGCGCAGAGAACTGATGTAGAGCAAAAAGCATTGTTTTGCTGATGGAGAGTGAGAGAGGACGAGGGAGAGTCAGAGTTAATGGCATAACTCATTACAATTTCAATGCAAATTTTTGTTGCTTGAGTTGATTAAATTTTTTCTGTGATGTATGTTAATGTGTGTGTGGTCGTATATGTCTGTGTGTGTGTGTGTGTGTGTGTGTGTGTGTGTGTGTGTGGAGGACAACAAGTATTGATTGTAGGCCATGACTACAGCACAGGATTGCCGCTTGGCCCAAATTGCGCACTAGGCCTAGGCGAGCGCCAGGGGTGAACGTAAAACGGCGAACGCAAAATCAAAGCTCTGCGCCACTGCGGCAACCCTAAAACGTAGCGATGAGACCGTGTCGCTGCTTTGCATAACGTATGTATGTATGTATGTACATAAGTAACAGGGTGTGTATACACATATATACATACATACATACATATGTACGTACATATTGAAAGTGTTGAGGAAAACGTATGAACGCATTTCAGTTTCGACTTTACTTTTGGCCAAATAACGTGCAAAAATCAAAACCGTTTCCTTTTCGTAAATTGACCATATGTATTTATGTACCTATAAATACCTGCATATATGTACATATACTTACGCTTACATTATGTAAATGTATGTAAATAAATTTTGTAGTTTTGTGTGAATGAAGCGCAGCAGCTTCATCAAAAATTTATGCTACATTTTGTTTAAACAAAATCAATGCTTGACAAGTGAGAGTGAGAGCAAAGCAAGGAACGTTGGAAGAGTTGGTGTGGGGGGTTGGGGATATTGTTTGCTTTGCGCTGGCTACCTCAACAGATTTATGTGTGTGTATGTATGCCTTTGTATATGTATATGTATGTAGGTATGTATATGCGTTTATAGTCGTGTCATGTGACCGCGTGCGGGCGAAAAACGACGATTCACATTCGTACTGGCTTAAGACACACACACACACACACAGATACTTATGATGTAGCGTAAGCATGCGCAAGACATCGCTACTACGAACGTGCTCCACACACTCGCAAACAAACAGAAATACAGACAAATTAAGTTCAAAAAGGTCTCGTCAAACATGAAAAGTTGCAGATATTCAAATAATATTTAAAATGCCATAAACTGCGCGCCTTTAACTAGGCAATAAATAATCTCAATTGCTTTCATGCCAAACAACAAAAAGATTGGAGAAACACTTATTTATTCAACACAGAAAGAGAGAGAGAGAGAGAGAGAGAGAGTAGAAAACACGACAAGAAGAGCAAACAAGAGAGCGCGCGCCATAGTGGGAGTGAGTGTGAAAAGAGAGAGCGTGATTTTGTGTGTCGGTATTTGTTGGTGTCGGTGTTGATGTAGGTGAGGGAGAATGTGGTTAGCCTAGCATCTGGCAGAAGGTGCGCGACAGAGACAGCGCCAACTACAGGGTTGACAGTGACACAAGCTTAGTGCTGAACGTCCTCGTCCTACTAAGCAGCAGCAGCAGCAGCAGTCATAGCGTTGCCAAATTTGATCACAAAAAAGGCTAACACAATAAATCATTTAAAAAAAGCTAAATGCATCAAAACTAAAGAAAGTGTATCACAATTCTAATAAATATTGAAAATAATGAAGAAATAACTTATATCAATTAAAATTATTAATAACATAAAATTGTATTAATTGTATTAACTTTTATAAAAAGCTCTTTAAATATTATGAATAATTGAAATAAAATCTACATACCAAGTTGTTACTAAATCGAAGCAAAGGTTTAAATAATTTAAATAACATGTACATACATACGCATCTATATTGGCGCATTTAAATTTGGCGGGAATTCTTATTATATGGCAACACTGTTGCCCAGCATTCGTATCTTACGAAGCAGCGCACAAGGTGAACAAAAGAAGAAATGCCGTAACTAACGCACACACATACCCATACCCATACGCGCCAGTCACAGAGAGAGAAGAGCACAAAAAAGGACACGCCACTCGGTATTACGGTAACGGCAGCGGTCCAAGCTCAACTCAACTCAATTCGACTCGACTCGGCTACAGCTTCAGCTCCAGTTGCCAACTAACCAGCTAACAATCACAATCACCAGCAGTAGCAGCAGCAGCAGCAAAAATTTTGCTCGTGTCTTACATACATTCTGCCGTCTGTGTGTGTGTGTGTGTGTGCGCTGAGTGTCCACCTTTGACTTTCGATACCTTCGTTTACGTTAACTGTGTTTCATTTTCTTATTATTAATTTGATTTTTGCATATTGAGCTGTCGTCCGCTCGTCTCACTGTGCGTACGTGTGTGTATCTGACATTAAATACAGTCCTATGTACATATATTATGTATATATTTGTATAAGCGCTAGAGAAAAATCAATTGATACACATATTCCTGTTAAGTGCGAAGAAAACGGAATAAATATACAAATACAAATGCTAGTACATATGACAAATAAAAAGTGCGAAAAATCATAAAACAATGTGAACAACAATTAATTACAAGAAAATAATAAATAACATTATAACATTTTTTTGTAATTGTGTGCGAAATATGTACAAATATATATATATGTATATATATATTTTTTTTTAATTTTTGTTGATGTTCAATACATAATACATAAATAAAGCAATCGACGCGCCAAAAGAGTAGTGAACGAAAGAAAGAGATAGAGCAAGGGAAGTGCAGCGTATGTAATGAAAATGTAGTAAATTCAAGTGAGTAGCAACAAGCAGCAGATGTTTTTGATAAGCAAAAGAAGCACACAAAAAATATTCATGTAAAGAAAATGTGAAAGAAAAGGAACACGGAAGATGAAGATGAACGACTGTGTGTGTGCGTGTGTGTGTAGAAAAATCTGTAAATCGAGGTTATCTATACGTGCACGCACACACACACACTCACACATATATATAAATATACATACATACATACCTACATGCATAAAGCGATAGAGCTAGCGGGGGCGTCAAGCCAAAGAGAGCGAGAGAGAGTGCATAAGGAATAAAAGCTCTGCTAGAGCAGCAGCAGCAGCAGCAGCAGCAGCAGCAGCTTCTTCACAGTTACAAGCGCTGTTTGCACAACCAACAACAGAAGCAGCAACAACAGGAACAACAAAAACGAACATTGGTATTTTAATCATCATTAGGCAGCGCATACATATGTACATATGTATGTATGTACATATACAGGCAGTCGACGTTCGTATCGCTCTCTCTCTCTCTCTCTGCCTCTCTGCTTGCGTATGTGTGTTTATTGTAATTGCTGTGTGAGGCGCTTGCAGGTTCGCCTCTGCTTGTGTTTGTGTGTGTTTGTGTATTGTGCCTTTTTTGTTTGCGCAAATTAAATTTAAAGTATGCCAACAACGACGATGATTTTGCTTTTCACTTTTTACTGTTGCGCGCTCGTTCGTTAGTTCGTTTCGTAGCTGATTGTGTTCGTGACACGAACTTCGTGTATCCTGCCGACGCAGCAAAGCACGCTTACACATACACATACCTTTATATGTGTATGTATGTATGTAGTTATGTACATTTGTCTGTATGTACTGTATATGAAGCACAATAATGCATGTGACTGTCTGTCTGCATGTGTGTCCGAGTGTGTGTGTTTGTTTGGCAAAGCGTAAACAATTGCAAATACAGCAAGAAGCAGCAGCAAAACGAACGGAAAGCAACAAAAGCAGCAAATAAAGCAACAACAAAAAAGAGGAAGAACGTTACGGTGGCAGCGCAGCTGCGATGAGTGTGCGAAAAATCGATTTGTGTGCCATCCCAAAAATAAAGTGCAAATACACAAGTATAGCTGTGTGTGTGTATATATATATAGAAGCAATTTGTGTTAGATATGTATGTACATATATGTATGTGTATGTGTACGTTGCCATAGGTCTCACACGTTGTGCAACATAACGTGGCAAACAGCGATTTTCAATTAAATCCCCAGTTAACATTTGACTCTTTGACACTCTTCCCACAGTCGCAATTTATCGCAACAAATGCTGCCGCTGCTGTCCACTCCCCCACACAGGCAGCAAGGCAGTAAGTCACATACCATAGCATACTTGCATACGTACATATCAACATACATATGTACATGTATGTATGTACGTGTATAAGTATGTGTATGTGTATAGCAGCGTACAACCTCATTACCATCCCTCATTGCCATATCTTGTGCAGTCTGTTCGCCATCTCGTTCTGGCAACAGCTCTGCTCAGTTTTATAGCGCGCACCTTTTGAATGGCGGGCAGCATTGCATTTGCGTATATCAATCAGATGATGATGATGATAATGATGAGCACATTAGCCGCAGCTTTAGGCAACTAACTGCTCTCAGTCTCCCCCTGCCGACAAAATAGCTGTTGCCAGGCGACAGCTTTGTCAGAAACGTTTTTTAAACTAAATACATTTACGCTGACCATTTAATTAAGTTTAGCAAAATATGTATATACATACATATGTGGTTATGTAAAAGATTTACATGAACATAATATCAAGTAATATCTATTTAAATGCAATTAAACAAATGTTAAGCTCAGCAACAAGTTGATCTCAAGATTGTATGAACATCGAAATATGTACATATGTTACTGACGAAATGTATGGGAGTGTGCGCTGAAATGTATGCTAACGATTTGTTCGCGTTCATTTTGCTCTCTTATTATTCGACATCTCAGATGCCTGTGTGTCTGTGTGTGTGTGTGTGTTTGTTTTTTTGTTTTTTTTTTTGCTGTTATTGCATCATCAACGATTGTTACACGGAAATTGAAGAGTGTCCGTGTATGTGTGTGCTTGCAACAAATCCATTAACGTAACATGCATTTATTTCTTTCTCTTTCTATTTTAGCTCTTAAATCGACAATTTCACTTCCCTCCCATAAGCAACAAAAGCAGAAAATTGAAATCCCCAAACAAACAAAAGGAAAGAAAGAATACCATTTTTTTTTAGCAGTACCAGATTATACAATTATTGCTATAGTTAAATACATACTTACATACCTACATACATACATACATATAAGAAGCGAACACTATAGCCGTAGCGGACGACTACTCATGTTAGAAAAATGAAAAAGTTCACATTTAAAGGAGTTCTGGATGGATTTCGACAAAGCGTACAGCCTCAAGCCATACGACAGGAGCAAGAAATCCAGGAGCAATTGAAGGCCGATCATTTCACATTGAAAAAAGTAAGCAAAGTCCATTACAAATATTATTAAGTGAATGACGACTGAAAGATCAGGAAAAAAAACTCAATCTTAAGTGAATAATAATAATTGTTAGTTTGAAAAGTGAGATCTGTTGTAGCCAGCGGATGTTTTATTTGGTAGTGGATTTGAATCTATCATAAGACACACGCGGCTATAACATTTGCCTCAGAATATCGGCCTTGTAATAAAGTTGTTGCATACTGCAGGGCGCACAATATAGGAATCAATCAATATATTGTGATTCCTATTTGTAAATAGGGAAATACGTAATTGAATATACATAAATATACTACAAATTGATTCATACATTCATTGCATTCTCTTTCTCCCTCTGATTTTGATAGACCTTTCGCCATGGCTTTCCATACTCACCCACGTCCTTTGCCTTCGATCCAGTACAAAAACTATTAGCGATTGGTGATAAATCCGGCTATATACGCATGTAAGTTTACAGAAAGTCTGGCAATACTTTTGATTTGACTATAGAATATTATATTTATATATAGTAAATAATTTTCAAAAATTCTTCTCCTTTTATTATACTTATAGTTTGGGACGTCCAGGCGTCGATGCACATGCCAAACATGAGGGCGAATCTGAATGCGCGGTACTCTTCGCCCAATTTCTGGTCAACGAGGGCGCTTTGGTCACAGTCACCGCCGATGATACTATACACTTGTGGAATATACGCACAAAGACACCACGCATTGTGCAGAGCCTCAAATTTCAACGAGAGCGGTAGGTTCATGCAATATAATAACTTTTAATTTGTTTGTTTTCAATTTCATTTATGCTTTTTAGGGTGACTTGCATACATTTGCCCGTGGGCAGCAAATGGCTGTACGTGGGTACAGAAAAGGGTAACATACACGTCGTTCACATAGATACATTTGCACTTAGTGGATATATTATTAACTGGAATAAAGCAATTGAAGTGTGAGTATGCTATTTGAAAGGAATCTTTTGATTTTGTTTTTTACGAAATGTATTCTTTTTGGTTTCAACTCAAGAATAACACAATATTTTAAAGTAGCTGAAATGAGAGAAATGCAGAGAGACCTATAAACTTCTATACCTTCTGTACCTTTTTATTTTCAGGGTTAGAACTAGTCATCCAGGTGCTGTGATTGCGTTATGTGATAATCCATTGGATGCAAACAAGGTGAGCTCAGTGTCAAGCAAAAGCAATTAAAAAATTGTAAAAAAAGAAACATGTTTTTCCCCCCTCTATTTGTTTAGTTGCTTATTGCATTTGAGTGTGGGCTGCTTGTGTTGTGGGATCTGAAAGCGAAATGCGCTGAGATTAGATGGCAGGCAACAGAATCTGTAAAATCCTTGGCCTGGCATTATGAGGGCAAATACTTTGTATCATCCCATACAGATGGCTCCATATGCTCCTGGCCAACAAAGCCGCAGCCGAAGCCGCAGTCCCAAGTTTGTCCGCATGGTAATTTAAAAATGAAAAATATGTAATTAAAAAATTATATAATTTGTATAATGTTATTCACAGCGAAAATCAGTAAGGAAGGCACTGCGGAAAAATGTAAACCAATTTATAAAGTTGACTTGAAATCAAGCACATCTGGGTGAGTCCTAAATAAAATATATATACATATGTATAAATCTTTTTGATGACTGATTTTATTTATATTGTTTGATAGTGAAACCTTTACAATTTTCTCTGGCGGCATGCCATCGGAGAAGGGCTCAAAATCGAATTGTATTACAGTTATGGTGGGTAAAACCACAACCGTTTTGGAAATGGAGCATGCCGTTTGCGATTTCATAACGCTCTGCGAGAATCCCTGGCCATGCGGTGCGTCGTACATGACATTATTGCTCGAACTTCATCTAATGTGTGCCTAACCCTCTGTATTTATATAGAAACCCAGGAGCCGTATGCGATAGCTGTGTTGCTTCAATATGACTTAGTATTAATAGACTTATTAACGCCCGGTTTTCCATGTTTTGAATCGCCTTATCCAATGGACTTACACGAATCACCTGTTACATGTTGCACGTATTTAACCGATTGCCCATCGGATTTGGTTCCTGCTTTTTATTCTGTAAGCTATAGCTGAAACTATCCGCTTGACCCTTACTCTTAATAGATCCATATTTCTTGTTGTTCAGGTTGGTCGCACAACGACAAGTAAAAAAACGGGCTTCTCGGAGCGCGAATGGCCAATATCAGGCGGTGAGTGGTCACCAGCCTCATGCAGTTACTCGGAAATTGTTATTACTGGACATCAGGATGGTAGCCTCAAGTTTTGGGACTCTGGCGCTGGGACACTACAGGTAAGGAAATATAAGAAAATACGAACGTCACTTTTCAGCACATTTTTGGCCATATATCGGAAAATACTGAGCAAAAACACCTCAAATAAAAAGCAAATTGCTAGTTGTGAGTCCTAGGATCGATAATAGTCAAAAAATTTAGGTCAAAAATTTTTCGATTTTTTATGATTTTGTCAAGGGGTTAGTACGGAAAATGGGTTAAAAAAGTGAAAAATTTTAAAGTAACGAATTTTACAAAAATTTTGATGCAGATGTAAACATATCTAAAAACCATTTCCAAAACTTCAAATTTCATCAAATTCTGATCATTTTTGGCATAGTTATGTCAATTCAAAGTTATGACGAGGTCCATTATGCGAAAATTGCCATTTTGGGACACTTGTTAACACATTTTTGGCCATATCTCTGAAAATACTGATCAGAAACACCTCAAATAAAAAGCAAAATGCTAGTTATGAGTCCTAGAATAGATCGGCGTCAAAAAATTGGGATAAACACAATTTTCGATTTTTGATGATTTTGTCAAGGGGTTAGTATGGAAAATGGGTTAAAAAAGTGAAAAATTTTAAAGTAACGAATTTTACAAAAATTGTGATGCAGATGTAAACATATCTAAAAACCATTTCCAAAACTTCAAATTTCATCAAATTCTGATGATTTTTGGCATAGTTATGTCAATTCAAAGTTATGACGAGGTCCATTATGCGAAAATTGCCATTTTGGGACACTTGTTAACACATTTTTGGCCATATCTCTGAAAATACTGATCAGAAACACCTCAAATAAAAAGCAAAATGCTAGTTATGAGTCCTAGAATAGATCGGCGTCAAAAAATTGGGATAAACACAATTTTCGATTTTTGATGATTTTGTCAAGGGGTTAGTATGGAAAATGGGTTAAAAAAGTGAAAAATTTTAAAGTAACGAATTTTACAAAAATTGTGCTGCAGATTTAAACTGATATAAAAACCATTTCCAAAACTTCAAATTTCATCAAATTCTGATCATTTTTGGCATAGTTATGTCAATTCAAAGTTATGACGAGGTCCATTATGCGAAAATTGCCATTTTGGGACACTTGTTAACACATTTTTGGCCATATCTCTGAAAATACTGATCAGAAACACCTCAAATAAAACGCAAATTGCTAGTTATGAGTCCTAGAATAGATCGGCGTCAAAAAATTGGGATAAAAACAATTTTCGATTTTTGATGATTTTGTCAAGGGGTTAGTATGGAAAATGAGTTAAAAAAGTAAAAAATTTTAAAGTAACGAATTTTACAAAAATTTTGATGCAGATTTAAACATATATAAAAACCATTTCCGAAACTTCAAATTTCATAAAAATCGAATGATTATTGGCCGAGTTATGGCAACTCAAAGTTATGAGGAGATCCATTATGCGAAAATTGCCATTTTGGGACACTTTTTAACACATTTTTGGCCATATCTCGGAAAATACTGATCAGAAACCGCTCAAATAAAAAGCGAAATGCTTGTTATGAGTCCTAGGATCGATAATAGTCAAAAATTGAGGTCAAAAATTTTTCCACTTTTGATGATTTTGTCAAGGGGTTAGTATGGAAAATGGGTTAAAAAAGTGAAAAATTTTAAAGTAACGAATTTTACAAAAATTTTGATGCAGATTTAAACATATATAAAAACCATTTCCAAAACTTCAAATTTCATAAAAATCGAATGATTATTGGCCGAGTTATGGCAACTCAAAATAATGAGGAGATCCATTATGCGAAAATTGAAATTTTGGAACACTTTTTAACACATTTTTGGACATATCTCGGAAAATACTGATCAGAAACACCTCAAATAAAAAGCAAATTGCTAGTTATGAGTCCTAGAATAGATCGGCGTAAAAAAATTGGGATAAAAACAATTTTCGATTTTTGATGATTTTGTCAAGGGAAGTATGGAAAATGGGTTAAAAAAGTGAAAAATTTTAAAGTAACGAATTTTACAAAAATTTTGATGCAGATTTAAACATATATAAAAACCATTTCCAAAACTTCAAATTTCATAAAAATCGAATGATTATTGGCCGAGTTATGGCAACTCAAAGTAATGAGGAGATCCATTATGCGAAAATTGCCATTTTGGGACACTTTTAACACATTTTTTGCCATATCTCGGAAAATACTCATCAGAAACACCTCAAATAAAAAGCAGATTGCTAGTTATAAGTCCTAGGATCGATAATAGTCAAAAAATTGAGGTCAAAAATTTTTCCACTTTTGATGATTTTGTCAAGGGGTTAGTATGGAAAATGGGTTAAAAAAGTGAAAAATTTAAAATAGCGAATTTTACAAAAATTTTGATGCAGATTTAAACATATATAAAAACCATTTCCAAAACTTCAAATTTCATCAAAATCGGATGATTTTTGGGCGAGTTATATCAATTCAAAGTTATGAGGAGGTCCATTATGCGAAAATTGCCATTTTGGGACACTTTTTAACACATTTTTTGCCATATCTCGGAAAATACTCATCAGAAACACCTCAAATAAAAAGCAAATTGCTAGTTATAAGTCCTAGGATCGATAATAGTCAAAAAATTGAGGTCACAAATTTTTCGATTTTTGATGATTTTGTCAAGGGGTTAGTATGAAAAATGGGTTAAAAAAAATCGAAAAATTAAAAATTACGAATTTTACAAAAATTTTGATGCAGATTTAAACATATATAAAAACCATTTCCAAAACTTCAAATTTCATAAAAATCGGATGATTTTTGGCCGAGTTATGTCAATTCAAAGTTATGAAGAGATCCAATATGCGAAAATTTCCTTTTTGGAACACTTTTTATTGCCATCCAAAGTTACAAACTAGCTGGTTTCTTGGCCCCACAATTTGACCAAATCTTCAGAAGTTCACATAAATTATGTTTTAAGTATATACATATTTATTTACTTCTATTTATCATATTTATTGCAGATCTTGTACAAACTAAAGACGGCCAAGATGTTTGAAAAGCCACGTCACGTTAGCCATGGGGATAATGCAGATAATCCGCTGGCGGTGCATTTGATATTTTTGTGCTCGGAATCGCGACGCTTATGCGTCGCCGGCGCTATGGGTCAAGTGATGTTATTCAAATTTCGGAAAGTTGAGGCCACATCTGAAGTTCTCGTATTGGAGATACCCATACTCTATGAGAATTTTGATGATATCTATGGCACGAGTCCCGAATGCGATTTTTTAACTGGACATCAGGTGCAAAAGACCGAATCAAGTGATTCTGATAAGGTAACCTCTACCTCTCTATTACCTCTCTCTCTCTTTCTACATTTCTATGCATCTGTCTATTTATTTTTATGAATGATGATGGATCTCTTTCTTGCAGACGGAATGCACGCTGAAGGTGCGTTTTGGGGCGCAACGAAAGCCTCCAGGTTTTCAATCACAATTGGTTTGTTTGACAACGGGTCCAAATCGTCGCACCGTACAGGTCACATCATTATGCATCAACTCGAGCTATGGCCTGTAAGTAGCTGGCTCATCCTTTATTTTTCTTATACACATACATACACACATTACACACGCACACACACTAGCCAGACGTGACAGATCTTTGGACTTAACTCTAAGTATTTTGGAAACCTAGCAAAAAAAAAAAAAAAAAAAATAAAAATATATATCCTCAAAGTATTCCGTAGTTTTGTATCGTAATGTGCATGACAAAACGTTACCTGCAGGCGAATGTCCAAACCAAAGCAATACCCCTATACATATAGAATAGATGACCTTTATATAACTCCATTAACCTTTACCACGTAAAACTTTCCCCTCCTCCGCAGAGCTTCAGAATATGTTAAACACTTGTCTTGTAGTGATTTTTCTTTTCGTTTTCTTGAAATGAATATATGAACATAGCGATTACTTTTTTTTTTGCAGTGAGTGTTGCCAGCTCGCTTGCACGCAGGCTCTCTCTTTCTCTCCCTAGCTAATGATGCCTTTTGTTTTTACCCATTTCTAGCCGTAGAGCCATTCAGAACCATAACGATTACAATTACGATTTATTAGAAATCTGAAGGACTTTTAATCGACGCATGACTGATTGATTGACAATGGGAGACGCTTAACTAGTACTAAATAGTGCCTGGTGTGGTGGTGTAGTTGTGTGTATGTATGTGTATTTTAGTATCGCTTATATGCAATTTATCGTTATCGATTATTTATCAATCATAGCATATTACGAAAATGGTACAAATGCATAGCATGATTGATAATGGCTTCCATAGAAATTCAATACCATTTCATCATTCTATGCAAGCAATCGGCATATATAAAACAACTGTCAATCAAATTTTTGCATATAACCGATAATAATGTAGGTATGTGTGTGGGTATGTGTGCGTATGTATGTGTGATACTGTACATACAGTAAATACTAGATTTACATTTTAAGTTTCCATTTCAAATAGAAATCAATAACAAATAGATGACATCTATTTCCATCAATATTATTTTTGAGAAATTCATACTTTTTTTTTTGTGTTTGTTTTGTTTTTTATTTTGTTTTTCTGGGATTGTGATTGATGTTGTTTAATGTTGTTGTTGCTTTTTGTTTGATGATATGATATGCTGTGTTTCTTGATCTTTTTCTGTTTCTATATAGAATGGCTTATGGTACCGAATATGGACTTGTCATAATTGATATAATCCAAAAAATTTGCCTCTTGAGTGTTGCATGTCCCGATCTGTATGGCGCACACGATCCTTATTCGCGAACACCAAAAAGTCCAAAACGCATTGAGAGCAAAGAGGAGCAAAGTCGTTCGCCCAGTTCAGATCAGGTAAGTGTTCAAACGACAAATAACTGCAACTCCACAAAATATTTACATATTTATCTGTTATAAAAATCTAATAATAATGATTGATTCATCAATCAATCAATTTATATATACATATATATCTTTTTGTTTCGATTGACTAAATGTTGGCTCTATTTAAAAAAAATCAAGTTAAAACGAAAATAATATGCTGATCGAACATATATATATATATACACATACATATATATATATATATATATATATATATAGACAGTACATACAACATACATCATGATTGATTGGAAGCGCTCAATCAGTGTTAAGCACACGCACACACACACACTCTGACACATACACATATAAAGTAGGCTACAAATTACTTGAAACAACAGTTTTACTTTATGATCGTTTATTTTATTTTTTTTATTTAGAAATAAATTTTTTTAAGCGTATTTCTATGTATTCGGAGCCAACAAAATTGAAAATTAGAGGCATCACATAATCAAAATTTTTGTTCAAAATTTCTTGTTTAATTACTAACTCTGATTGATGTAACGTTGACGATGATGATTGATGAACGAAATCAACATAATTTTGTTTTATGAGCTTTACTATTTGATTTTAAAACTCTTTAGCTAAACTAAACAAAACAAACAAATTCCCCTGTTATCCCTTATATATATATACATATACACACACCCCCCGCTCCCGCATCATACAAACATATATCTAAGATTAATGCATTTGTCTGACATATTAGATTGATGCTCGCCTACATCATTTGAGTTATACTATCATTTTAACATAGGTTACAAAATTCGCGTCATTTTTGTGTTCCACATTACAACAGTTATACAGCACAAAAAAAAAAAAAAAAAAAAAAAACTAACATTAAACAAACTCTCACACACACATGCAAGCAAATGCTACATACAAAAAAGAAGAAACAGAAATCTGTGTTTAGACCCGTATAAAAAAAGAAGCAAAAAACTGTCAACAGATCAAAAAATACATGAAACGACACTTGCATTTCTCTTTTATAAATAAATATAAATACTATTATCATATTCTCTCTCTCTCTCTCTAAGTATACATTTATTAGCAATCTCAATGAACGTAGCTTACAGTTATAAACTATCTATTTCGCTCTCTCTCTCTATCTATCTATCTATTTGTATAACTAGTCCACGTAGATCTCTAAAATATAAGTTGTTATTTCTTTAGCTGGTAACTTACCTATGTTTTCTCAGTTTTTTTTGGTTTTTTGTTTTTAATTCATTTTATGTTGTTCTGCCATATTTTGAGCGCGCTCTTCCTTTTCCACTAGCTATCTCTCTGGCTATCTCTCTCTCTCTGTCTGTCTCTGTCTCTTTTGCTTGTAGCAGCTTTTATCTCTGTCTCACTCTCAAACCTTTGATTTTTGTGCTATAACACTTGACTAGTGTTGTCTCTTCTCTACTCTACTCTCTCGGTCTCACTCTGTTCTCAATTTATTCTCAATCTATATGAATTTCTATAGCATAGACAAAGAGAGTAACTCTACTGATGATTTCTTGGGTAGGAAAAAATCGTCTTTTTCTCCAAATTTCCGTTTTGCTCTTTGCCTCTCATTATCAATTGTTATCTCACCTAGTTTTGTCTGTCCCTTTTTAGACTTTGTCTTCCTATCTCTATTAATTTTTTTTATTTTATGCAGACTATCTCTGTTTATCTTCTGCAACTTTTATGCTCCGTTTTTTTTTTTTTTTTTTTGGGACTGTCAGTAGAACTGTCTCCGATCTCAGAGCAAGCAGCTTGCTTTCACATTTCTCTTTATTTTCTATCTCATTCATTTTATTCTCTGCGTCTCAAATTGTCGCTGCCTTTTTTCATTTGCACTGTATCGGTTTGCATAGAAAACATTTGCACATATTGTCAGCATGATGGTAAATCTATAATTGATTGATTGATTGATTGATTGCATATAATTATTTTGTTCATTTGTAAAAGAAAAATTGTGTACAAAATTTAAATACTGCATATACTTGTATGTGCGTGTGTTGTTAATTGCACGTTACATCGCTTTGATTGACATAGATTGATTGATTGGTTATTGGTTGAATTCACGCATACAAACACAGCTCTGCAAGTGCCTCACTCACGTCACACTCTCGCCTCGTTTGTCATTGTTAATGCCATTTGATTGATTGATTGATTGAATGACTGTATGATTGGTGTCTCGGCTCAATTTTTACTTGTATAATATATAATACTCCTAAGTGTTGTTGTAACTGCGTCACAGCGCCTAACTTCCACTGTGTTTCTCTCTCCCTCTCTCTCTCTCTCTCTCTCTCTGTCTGTCTTTCGCCCACTCTCTGTCTCTCTCTCTCTCTGTATAGTAACTTGAATGTATTTGATTGATTGATTGATTCTTTCTTTATGTATGTGTGTAAACTAATGATCCACTGAAGCCTGATATAATACCTCATATTTTCTGTATGCATATTATATAAAAATAAATTTACATATGTACATTTAATAAACCTACGAAAACACTCAACTCTCCCAAAGCCATCAGCCACACCATCAATCAAACTAAACAATCTTCAAACATCTCAAGTCTGTTCACAACAACTAACTAATTGATTGAAACCAAACTAAAACCCAAAAACCTAAACTAAATTTAAACTTAAATTTAAATAATGAACTAAATCTGTATAACTGTTATGTATTGAATGATTGAACCATTGATTGACATTGATATAAATCTTTTTATGCATATATATATACATATCTATATAAAACGTGAAAACAACATCTTTAAACTTTCTACTTTAATCTATTAAAACTGTCAGCGTGTGTGTGGCACTTGCCACCAACTGTTATACGCGCATATAACAGTTGTATACCATCTAATTCTCCCGCCCCACACTCTTTTTATAATAAGTATGATATTTACATATGTCTTAGTCTGTAATGCAACACGAAAGTTACCCTCAATCTAACGCTCAATCAACCCACTTACGCTATATGTCTATCTGTCTTTGTCTCTATATCTCTGTCTCATTCAATATTCTCTGACTTGCGCGCTCTCTCTCTCTCTCTCTCTCTATCTCTCTCTACTCGTTAAGGTATATCATACTATGTAAATACAATATATTTTTCAAATACTATTAAGATTGTTTCAAAAGCGTAGCTTCCAAACTAGGCAAAAGCTCCAGAGGCAAAAAATACTACAAATACTGCAAAAATACCGAAGAATTCTGCCATGAAACAATTCAGTGAAAGCAACAGCAAAATTTAAACAAAAAAAAAAATACTATTAGACGTTAATTTTATTCATCATAAATATTATCTCAAATCTCTAGAAGATTTCTTTAAAAAATTTCCCAGAATTCGAAAATACATATGTACTTATGTATACAAATGAAAGCAGTAGATTTTTCTGAAATTATTATTATTTTCCAAAATTTTATGGATAAACTTGGATTGAAATATAGTACTCTAATTTTAAAATCTATATGTTTGTGCTTAGGAATTTCTTAAGGAATTTTGGGAATTTTCTATCGGCTTCCTTCTCCACTATCTACTTCCCTATTTTCTCTCTCTGTCTCTTTAAAAAGTTATATAAATATATTTATATTTTGCTGCTGCTGCTGCTGCTGTTGTTGTTGTTGTTTTGCTGTCTCTGTTTGTCGATCTCTGTCGCTCACTCACTCTGTCTCTGTCTATGTCTCTGTCTCAGTTTCTCACACTCTCCGCTCTCACATACCATATAATACGTTTTCTTTGCTTTTGCCTGGTTACTCTGCGCTCACAACTGCCACGCCCATGCGAACAACCCTTACCCTATCGACCCCCCCTCCCCCACCCCTGCAACCAGTTCAACCCCTCAAGTGTTAATGTTAAGCCGCAACAAATAAGCATAAGTAACAAAAAAAAAAAAACCAAAGCAAAAAAAAAAAAATACTAAAATTAAAAATTAAAAAAAAAACAAAAATGCAAAAAAAAATCCACTTTGAACAATCTTCAGCTGAATGATACGACAAGTCCGGATAGTCCATCGATAGAGTTTATACCGGAAGCGCAGGAGATATCGGTGCTGTCATCATCATCAACAGCAGCAGCAGCAGCAGCAGCAGCGGTAGCAGCGTCAACTGAAGCGCAGGGCGGAACACGCCCCAATTCACCATTGACGGAAGGGGGGACACAGGTGATAAACAGTAGCAAAGAGACGTTGATAAGCAGCGCCAGTGCAGCAACTGCAGCCGCAGCAGCAACCGCAACCGCAGCTGCCAAGAGTCCGCAGCGCGATGATGCGCCGAAAGAGCTGCAGGATCGTCGCAAATCCATGTCCTGGAAAACGTTCAATTTGAAGCGTCAATTATCGAAAGTCAATATGAAGATCGGCGGTGGCATCGGTGGTGGCAATGTGAATTCCGAGCTGGAAACGATACGCAACAGCTCCGCCATCTTCTATGTGCCGCCAAAGGAGACGTCACCGGAAGCGGGCGGTGGCGGCGGCGGCGAAGTGGCAGCAACCACCCAACCCATGGCCGAGGCGCTCGAATGTCGCGAGGATGATGTTGGTCTCGCGGCAGCGCAGGCTCAACTCAATTGTGATACGGAAGCGCCGCCACCGCCACAGCAGCAGCAACAGAAACGTGTCGATTTCGAGCAGCTGCCGGAATGCGGTGAGCGTCCAAATAATCTGCCGCTAAGCGAGCAACAGCAGCAGCAACAGCAGCAGGCGGCGCCATTGAAGCCGACGCGTCAAAAGTTTAAAGAGAAAGCCCGCGATCAGCGACTGCTGTCGGTGCCAAATATTAAGTATCAGCCGCGTGAGCAGCGCGGTGGCGGTGGCATCGCTACTGTTGGCAGCGGCGGTGGCAGCAGCGTCAGCAGCGCTGGCGGCGGCGGCGTCGGCGGCGGCGGCGGTGGCAGCGCTACCAGCAATATTGGTGGGCGGGTCAACAAAAATGATGTATCGCCGATGATGAGTGGCAGTTTATCCAAAAAGATACGTAAGTATGATGATGACCAAAATCTCTCTCTCTCTCTCTCTATCTCTCTCTGTCTACCCGCCATCCCAACCAAAGAAAAAACATCCCCTCTCTCTCTTTCTCTCTCTATTTTCTTTAACACACACTTTCATGCTGTTTCTCTCTCTATTTCTAACACTCTCCCCTCTGTCTCTGATTATTTTCTTAACTCGTCTGCTATTGACACCATAATAACGGTAACGAAACCCGCTACACAGTAATGCATGTGTCGCAGCAGCGAGCTTTTGGCACAGCACGCCGCGCTTTAATATCAGCGGGTGACATTTGTGGCTGTGGCCACAGCAGCGAGCTTTTGAAACTGCACACAACAGCTGACAGACAACGCGGTGCTTTTGAAAAGTCTCGGACTTATGTATGTTAAAGTGTATGTGTAGATAGAACGGCATTGAAAGTGAATGAAATGAAATCGCAGCGAATTGGAGCTGAAATTGAAATGGCAAATAAAACTGAAAGTATCCGATACAAATGAATAATAATCAATTGAGATTAGCAACTATAATAATTGAATATATAAACAGGTGGAAAATTAAACAAATACAATTTCAAATATAAATAATAAACCAATTGAATTTTCAAAATTGAAAATCAAACCCTATAACAACTATGAATCGATAATATTACAAAACAAAGCAATATAGTAATAATAAAAATTTTGAAAAAAAAAACCTGAGAAATAATATATAACAATCTAATGACTAAAATTGACTGACAATATGAAGAAAACTAATAGACATAAATAAATGATGAAAAAGTAAATCGATTAAGACAATCAAATAAATATATATTTTATAAGTAGAAACAATTAATAATAATTAATTAATTTATAATTATTAAAGAAAAAAGAAAAAATTATGGAAAAATATCAATAATGTAACAATAATATTTCATTAACATTTTATAACACACACACACAAAAACACTCAGAGAAAACTAATGATAGAATATGAAATTTGTATTTACGCATACATCTGCAATTTGCAGCACACACACACACATATACATAAACATATTGCATCTGTGGGGGTCTAAGAGCGGCTAAAGCATATTCCATGCCACTCACTGATAATGATATTGATGATGATGTGTGTAATGTGTGGGGTGATGATGAATGATGATGAACCATGATGAATCATGTGGCGGCGGCCATTTTGTGTTACAGCGCGCGTCTCGTGTGTGTGTGTTTATTGTTTCTTTTGTAGGTCGTCTTCTGATCACTTACTATCTCTCTCTTTCTCTCTCTCTTTCTATCTCTTTCTCTCTCTGTGTGACTTTCTCTTGATGTATTTCCAATGACTTTCTGTTGCTATCTCTCCATTCTACACGCAATGTCGAGTTCCATGTGTCTGTGTGAGAATAGAAAGTTCAACACTGTCTGTATGTGTGCGTATGTGTGTGCATATCGTATGTAGCGCGCTCTCTCTCTCTCTCTCTCTATCTCTCTCTTGTATCTGTGACAACTGTTTGCCAAGCAACCAATTACCCCACACCCACCCCCGCCACCCCATAGATCTATCATATACAGTAAAAAGTAACTATAAGTGAACGATTAGTTGAGTTTCTGCTTCTTATACTTTTGGTTTTCTTTGTTGTTGTTGTTTTTCTGGGGCTGCTTCTCTTTATGATCTTAATTTGTCTGGTTTTATTTATAATATATAATATTTTCTTTTTATTTTTGCATTTTGTATAGCGCAAAAAAAAAACCAGTGAATACCTTTAGCTAATACTACTATTTAACTGTATTAATAATAACGAGGAAAGTAAAAAAAAAAAAAAAGCTACAAAATATCGAAGTATACTTGATCAAAATTATTGCACTCAGAATTTGACAACTGTAAAATAATAATAATAATAATAATAATGATGATGATGATAATAATAATAATAACAATGAACTAAACGCAAAACAAAACGACAAAAAATAATAATAATGATAATTATTATGATATCAAAAGTAAAAAATGAAATCTCTATTATCTCAATTGCATCTTCTTCTTCTTCCCATGTACAAATAACTGTAACGACAGGCAACGGATGCAGAAGAGCTGCAATATAACTGCCTATATGTGATTGTATGGAAGTTCTTTGGTAATTCTAACTAACAAACAACAATAAACACACACACACACACACATGCACTCACAACTGCACACGCACTCACACAAACACAGAGACATACACATGCATTCAAATTATTTGATAATATTTACATACATTTAAATTGAATGCATTCGAATAGAATAGAATTCAGTGCAATGACATTGATTGATTGATTGATTGACATATGATGATTGAGACATCGGTAATAATAGTAGAGTGGCGAAATTATTAATATTAATATATAATTAATTTAATATAATATAATTAATTTAATATAATATAATTAATTAAATTAATTTTTTAATTTAATTTAATTTGAATTAATTTATTTTAATTTAATTTAATTTGAATTAATTTATTTTAATTTAATTTAATTTGAATTAATTTAATTTAACTTAATTTACTTTAACTTAATTTAATTTAACTTAATTTAATTTAACTTAATTTATTTTAATTTAATTTAATTTGAATTAATTTATTTTAATTTGAATTAATTTAATTTAACTTAATTTACTTTAACTTAATTTAATTTAACTTAATTTAACTCAATTTAATTTAACTTAATTTAATTTGTATTAATTTAATTTAATTTAATTTGATTTAATTTAATTTAATTTAACTTAATTTAATGTAATTTAACTTAATTTAACTTGATTTAATTTAATTTAATTATTTAATTTAATTAATTTATCTAATAGATGACAAGAAAACAAAACAAATTAAATACTTCAAAAAGCAAAAAATAATTTAGTTAATTAAAATTAGAACCGAGAAATTTCTAAAGTTAATTACAAATATGTATTAAAAAGAAAAGAAGGCTCCCTCCACTTTCGTTAATATTTATCAATTTTTTTTATTATTACATATTTTGGGTTATCCATGATGTAATTGAAATTCTCTTTAATTCAGTTCGCGCTTTACTATTACTATTTTTGTTTTTTTTTTTCATAAATCATAAAAACGATCAATTCATTTCATGCACATTTTATTCGAATATTGAACAAGTCGTTGGCACCCTGTAATTCACCTGTATGCGAATTTTGTGTGAAATTCTAAAATTCTTCAATTGCATAACAAATTCCATGTCTGAGGTGCACTCCAAAACAATGCATAGAAATAATACCGAAAAGCGTCTAACAAGTATCAACAAACTTAATGGGCACTTTAATTATAATAATACCGATACTATCGTATAAGATAACTACCGCAAATACTTCATGCATACATACATACATATAAACAAACATACACACACATTACACGAAACAAATTTATTTTCAAACCGAAATCCATTTGTATACTTAACGATGGTTGAGTCACGACGTACCTTTTCAACTGGCAACATATCGTTGCTGCCTGCCACTATATGGGGCAGCAATAGTATTTGGCAACTCTGAAAAGATTAACGGCATTTGTGGGCAGTTTCAAATAGGATAGAAAACAAACTGGAAACACTGTGTATCTCTCTGTCCCCCTCTGTCACACATTCACGTTACCACATCTATATCTATGTATAATTCCATCTCATTCTGTCTTTTTCTATATCCCTCTGACTTGAGCTTTTTTCAATCATTTTCGAACTATTGTATGTCTCTACATACCAGTCTGCTGTGTATGTCTGTAAATCTGTAAATACTCGAAAAATACCAACAAAAAATACTAATAAATACCACAAAAAAAGCAATACCTTTAAAAATAGTATGCATAACTATTCTTATTAACAATGAAAACAACGTATAACTACAAAATCCAAATTATTCTAAATAAATAACCACAAAATCATGTCAAACATACATATATATATATAGTTATATATCAATTATAAAAAAAAAAAAAAATAATAATAAAAAAAATACTCACTCAGACACAATCATTCCATATTTCTATGTCAGCTCTCATACTCACATATCAACGCACTCTGCAAAATGCCAATCGACAAAAAAAATACATAAGAAGTAAATATCAAAATATTAAAGGGCTCTTCTTGACTGTTGTATGGTTAGAACCCTTTTGTAACTATATAACTTTTTGCAATTGCAGCACAAATACAATTCAACAAACAAAAAAAAAGACAATTACAAAAAAAGTACTGTGCAAAATATGTAATGTAAGCATTGTAAAAATTGTGGATTATCTATATCCCCCAAACATATGTATGTACATATGTATGTATGTAGTAGGTCTGTATGTATGAGAATGTATGACCATGTATGTATGTATGTATGCGTTAATGTTAAATTGTTGTTTTTTTTTTTTTTTTTTTGGGTTAAGGATGCGTGTGGCGACGCTCCGATATAACTTCAATGTGAACACGTTTTGTTCAGTCTACCTATTAACATACCCCCCCCACACACACCCCGCCCCTCTTGCTTCCCATGCACAACATTGTATTTCTCTCTGTGTGCGGTTATCGATAACTATCGTACAAAATATATGTATGTTAATATTCGTCATTTGGCTTTACAGTATTGCTTTTTATTCATATTTCTCGTTGTTTTTCGCTTTTGTGTTAAGCAATGCCATGAGATACTGTTGTCACTGCCTAATTATGTACAATCTATGTATGTATATCGATATATGTATGTATGCTTAAGATACTTGTATGTAAACTGTTTATCGATAACAATTTTGTTTTGTGCTTTTTCGCTTCGTGTATAATATCTTAAACGAAATCTAACATTTTTCTAACTAAGATGCAATTTTATTGAAATTTCAGTATACCTTTATAAATATTTTATATACTTATACATATGCATACATATATTGGAAGCAAAAATTAATAATATTTCAAAATGTTTGTTCTTGTTCGTTTGTTTGTTTTGAGCTTTTCTTATTCACTTAATAAATTGCTAATAAATATTTTTTGAAAAAGAAATCTATCCTGTGTATATAAGCTACGAGTAAACATTAATTAGGCAAAATTTGCCATCACTGTCAACCCGCCCCTCCTACCACGTGCTGCCTGCGTGTCTCTCGTTCTCTTTCTGCCACACACTCTCTTTCACTCTCTCTCGCTCTCTCTCTCTTAAATGTTGTGCATATAAAAAGTTTCATATTTGTATATAAACGTTACTAATTGTAAATGTGCACCGAGTTGTTTGCTATCGATATGCTGTATTATCGATAGTTTTGCCGATAGTTTAATTTGTTTGCTTTGCACCCACAATGATGAATTCACAACTGCAACAATAACAACAACAACAACTACGACAACACAATTGAAACGGGCAGCGGACATCACGCTCACACACATACATACATACATACACATGCATACACACATACACACACACACATACATATTCGTAACACATTCGTTAAGTTATGAAACCGAACCCAACCTCACACTCCTCCCCTGCCCTCTCCCGATAACAACACGCAGCTCTCACCCTACTCACGACACACACCGAAGCAGAAAAGTATGCAACACTTTTTTACACTCACAAACACATACAATTTCACATTCACAGAGCAACAAGCAAACAAAAAATCCATCCAAAAATTAGCAAAACCAAAAAAAAAAAAAAAAAAAAATATTGAAAAAAAGAGAAAATGCAACCAAAACATATTGAATAAGAAGAAGTTGATGTAGAAAAAGAAAGAGTGCAAGAAGATGATGAAAAGAAAAGGAAAAGGAAGAAGGAAGAAGAATTGTAACATATTGCCGACGCCATTTTGAAATATTGTAGTGAATTTTATTCTCTCTATTTCTACTACTCTTCTTTCTTTCTCTTCTCTTCTCTTCTCTTGTCTAACTTCTCTTTTTGTCACTCTCTCTCTCTCTCTCTGTCTCACACTCTCCTCTTCTTCTTATCTCTTCTCTCTCTCTCTGTGTATATCTCTCTCTCTATCTCTCACTCTGCTCTGCTCTCTCCCACATTATTATTGTTTATTTATAATTACAACCAGATCAATGGCGGATCCGGCAACGCCAATCCCAATCCCAATGCAAGCACAAGCTCAGCCCAACAACAGCAGCAGCAGCAGCAGCAACAACAACAACAGCAGCAGCAGCAACAGCAACAACAGCAGCAGCAGCAGCAATTGCAGCAGCAAACTTCAATGGGCGGCGGCAGCGACGCGCAGTCAACGTTGACTTCAACTGCAGGAGCAGCAGTAGCTGGAATAGGAGCTGGAGGAGCATCAGCAGCAAATGCAGCAACGGCAGCAACAACAGCCGCCATAGCAGCCGCAGCGGCTGCATCCACAACAGCAGCAGCAACGATGTCGTCGGCGGCATCTGCCAGCGTTGGCAGCGGCAGCGCCAGTGGCAGCAACGTTGGTCTAGGCAGCGGCGGCATTTATGGTGCAGACGATGCAGGTGCGACAGGTGTTGCTAGCGCCAGTTGCAGTGGCGGTGGAGGTGGCGGCGGTGTCGGCGGTGGCGGTGGCGGTAGCAGTGTTGGTGTTGGTTGTATTGGTAGTATTAGTGGCATTGGCAGCGGCGTCGGCAGCGTTGACATACAACAACAACAATATGCTGCATCATCGTGGGCATCGCTTGACGCTGACTATGCTGGAATCGGAACTGGAACTGGAATTGGAACTGGAACTGGCAGTGGAACTGATGCAGGTGCGCATCAACTGCACTACCAGCATTCGTATCCCTCGTATTCCTATGCGTATCAACAGCAGTATCAGCATCATTATCACCATCATCATCATCAGCAGCAGCAACAACAACAACAACAACAGCAGCAGCAGCAGCAGCATGCAACATCGTTTATGCTGCAGCAGCAGCAGTCGGTGACGTCGTTCGAGTCCCTAAAAAAGTCCAAATCACAAGGTGGGGGCACAAACTCCTCCGTCTCAGCACCTGCAAACAACAATAACAACAACAAAACAGCAAACAAACAAACAAAGTGCAACAATTTCCATTGTTGTGGCATTTACAACCAAACAAACTGCAACAACAGCAACTATTTGCACCCAATATCAAACCAACCAAATTTATATAATAATCAAGAACAAGCTACGTTCTTGTCTCTTCTTTAATTGTTCTCTCTGTTTTTCTCTGTCGGTCGCTCAGTCTGTTTACTGTATGTGTGTGTGCGCTCTCTATCTCTCTCTCTATCTCTCATTTGCTCTCTATCTTTCTGCTCCTTGTGCACCCACAAAGATGTGATACTTTTTTTGTCTGTGAAAAGCACACGCATATGGCACTCCTATACTCGTTCACTCGACGGTCACCCACAGTTTCTTTACACACTGACAAAAGCTCTCTGTCACGCACACACATACACACACACACACTGCTTGTGATTGTTTTTATCGCTCCACTCGACTCGGCTCTGCTCGTTCCCTTACACAGACACACACACACACACGCATACACACACTCTCTGTAGCTCTCGCTCGCTCTTTATATTTAACTCTCTCTCTCTCTTCCTTCAACTGTCATAATGTCGCGTTCGGATCACCATTTTTTTATTCAATCTTAATTTTGTTATTTTGTTAATAATTTAATGGGGTTTATAGGTTATGTGTGCTTGCTTTCTCCGTATGAGTGTGTGTGTGTGTGTATGTCTCGTTGGTTTATGGTGGGAGCGTTGTCAGAGCAGCCACATTTGCTGTTGTCTCGCTCGCTCTCTCGCTCTCTCTCTCTCTCTCTCTCTCTCTCTCTCTCTCTCTCTCTATCTCTTTCTCTATCTCTTTCTTCCTCTCTATTGCTCTCCTCTGTCTCGCTCGTTTGCTTAACTATATATTAAATTTGAAATTAGCTCGCTCATAGCAAAAAAAAAGTTGAAGAAAAGCAACTTAATCGTTGATATGCTCTCGCTCGCTCTCTCTCTCTCTCTCTATTTCTCTGTCTGTCTCTCTTACTCTTACTACTGCTCTTAAATATTAATATTTTTATTACACACACACGCACACACTCACATACACATATATAATTATACTACTATATATCGTATTATTATTAAACAGAAAGAAATGTCTCGCTCGCTCGTTCGCTCGCTCTCGGTATTTGTGCACGCTTCTAATTAGCAACTAAAACTACTAATATCAACAACAACAGCTGCAACCATAATTGCAACTCCAACAACAATATAACATGATAATTAAAAAAAAAAATAATAATTAAAAAAATTTAAACTGCAACAAACAACAATAGCAATAGAAATATATATGTAAAACAGAGCAATAATTTCTGCATTGGCAAAATACTTTTTGCATAGTTCACACACACACACACAAACACACGCACGCACGCCTAGACTTACGCGCCTCACAGCCATAGCCACACATATTCACCTCACACACATATACTCACCACACACACACAAACTCACCTAATCACAGACTCATGTACTCACCACTAACTACAAAATGAGTTAGAAGCCTAGCGAAAAGTAAAGCTACAGCAAAAATTATTAAAAAAAAAAAAAAATTAATAATAATAATAATAATGATTACAATTTCAATTACAAGAAAAGAAACATAAATTTGCAACAATAATTGACCAAATTCCAAAATAATATAAGATTGAAAAGAATATAAACATAATTATTAAGCAAAAGTTATGCCTACTACCGCCCGCCGCTTTTACTCTCACTCTTCTCTCTTTATCTCTCTATTTTTGAAACTGTCTCACCTTTGCCTCAATTTTCTCCCTACCTCTCATTTGTCTCCTTTTCGATATAACTTTCTCTCTCTCTCTCTCTCTCTCTATTTTTCTCACTCTATCTATCTTTTCCAAACTATCAACTCTTTCTCTTCAATTCCTTACTCTCAACTTATTATCCTACTCGCTCTCTCTCTCTCTCTCTCTCTCTCTCTCTCTATCTCACTCTCTCTCCCTCTCTCTCTCTCTTTCTTCGTAACTCACATTTCCTACTATTCTATCTCTCTTTCTCTTTGCTCCCCGTTTATAAACTTTATACTTAAAAAAAAAAAAAAAAAACACAATCACTATATGTAATTTATATCTTTCTCTCTTTCATTCTCTTCTTAACTCTGGCTGTATCTGTTTTTCCACTTCATTTAACTGTCTGCCTGTTGTTCTCCATGCTATTTGTGAACACGTCAAACTCCCCATTTACAGATAAATTGGATGGCACATTCTCGAGATCCAGATCGTCGTCAATGTCCAGCATTGATATGTCTTCCTCTGAATCTGTTACCTGTTTAGCAATTATCGAGAGCTATGCAAAACGCAATGGTGAGCAAATACACGAATATATCGATAATTCGATTTAAAATCATAATCGATAAGTCGACTAATTTTCATTTCGATAAATCGATCTATTTACCTATCGATCGCTTATTATGATAATTAACGTGAACAATTGCCGATTATGAAATATATGCAAACAGAACTATCGATAAGCACAGACTATATTAATATCATGCGTTTTGCAGATATTTTGACGCTCGTTCCTACTTTGTGGATTGGAACTAGTTTCGGTTCAATATTGACATTGTTGATCACAATGCCCGAGCGTGATGTGCGCAAATCTCAACCCGTATTGGTCACAATTAACGGTAATACCCAAAAAAAAAAAAAAAAAAATACTAAGAATGAATATTTTTATTTATAATTGATGTTTATTTATATATATTATAGGCGGTCCTGTGGTACGACTCAAAGGTTCCATCACTTCCATGTCTTTTTTAGACTCCTACGGCTCAATCATACCCTACACATTTGAGCCTTGGCGTGACGAGAACAGGGATAAGAAAGATCGTAAATGCACGAAAATTAATCGAAATAATCGTATCGATAGTTGGACTTATACTTCTCCCTATTGTCCACTGTAGGTACACCCACTAAGAGCAGCAGCCGCACAAGTCCCACATTCACACCAACAACTGCCAATACAATATCAAATCAATCGGTTGCTGGCGGCGGTGGCACAAACACAAGTGGTGGTGCTGGCGGCGGTGTCGGTGGCGGTGGTGCTGGTGGCGGTGGCGGTGGCACTGTGATGGGCGGCAGTGGTGCAGCATCGGGTGCAGTGGCTGGTGGAGACGCTGGCAGCAGCAGCATGATGAGCAGCAGCAGCGCTAGCAGCAGCGGGATCAGCGGCAGCGTTAGCACCGGTTTGGAGACACTCACCGATAGACAATATATCGTTATCGCCAGCGAGAAGCAAACAAAAGTCTTCGATGTGGCAAACCAATGCTGCATTAATCGCATACAATTATCGGAAATGGATTTTGCAGTCAAGGCAGAAACTATCACGATGAAAGGTAATAATACATGTACTTCGAAAAATCCAATCAGTTTTAACAAATATATGAAAAAATCGGATTTATTTTTAACATTTAATTTCTATTTAAATGTATATATATGTATATATTTTTAGAAATTACTTAATATTACTAAATATCATATATTATTGTATTCCCTTCAACAACAGATGGCTCTTGCTTAGCAACCTATCTTTCGAATGGCCATCTAATGGTACATAGTCTTCCTAGTCTAAAACTGTTATTGGATACTGATTTCTTACCGCTTATGGACTTAAGGTATGTGCCACCTTTATAATAATAATGTTAAAGATATGTTTATAATAATCACATGTATTCTGTTTTTGAATGCTCACAGTTTTCAAACCAAATGTAAACAGGGAATTGTAGATCCAATGCTTTCGATATGGGGTCAACAGATCATTGTTCATGAAGATACAACTCAGTAAGCCCATTTCTGTAGCTAATCGTATTTACCGATCTCTAATTGTTCTCTATAATATTGTCACAGAATATCAAAAATATTTTGCTTTAGTCATAAAGGTCATGGATTGTACATGGCATCGCCCACCGAAATTCAGAAATTCACGATATCATCGGAATTTTGGTAAGCAATATTTTCAACTTACCCCCCGACTACCTCTCGCTATCTATCTGGTTTTCATTCTAGTCAATTTATTTTGGAGATGATGGGTGAGTTATATACGGTACACGAAATGCCCGAACAGCCGAAGGAGGGTTTCTTTAAGGGTCTATTTGGCGGCGGCGCCAAGCCATTGGATCGCGAAGAGTTATGTATGTATCAACACTCAACACTCAACCTAATCATAGTACAATATATTATATTATTTTTGTTATACCAATTGGTGAACAGTTGGTGAACAGAGTGGGAAAGCAAATCGTTCCGTTGCACGGCATATACCTGGACCCAATTTGGATCAGCTGGGACAACGTGCTTCCACAGCCGCATCGGAGATAAGCCGTGCCCATCAGTTGGCCATGGAGCGTGGTGAGAAGCTCAATTTGTTGGAGGAGCGCGCCGAGCGTATGGCCAATACAGCTCAAGATTTCAGCGGTACAGCGCATCAATTAATGCTTAAATATAAAGACAAAAAGTGGTATCAGTTGTAAAATATCTATTTTAGGAGCCAATTCTACCACAGTTATTGTAATATTGCTTTTATAACACTTTCTACTACATTACGAGTAAAGTACACTTATTTAATTTCTGTTTTCAAGTCGTCACGTTATTTACAAAAACCAAATGAAAACCAAACAAAAAAAAAAACAAAAAACCAAAAAAAAAAAAACAATTTAAAAAAAACTGTTTTTAATAAAAATATATAGACCAAAAAAAAGTACTAATTGTGCTCCTGCTCAAATTCTACTGGTGGCGCGTTTGCCGAGTTGTAAAACAGGTGGCAACCTTGTCTTTACCATGGCAATGTTTATCGAACATATCGTTGGCCTCCACTTTTGAAACCTGTTCGTTCTTGACTGAACATGCACCTTTTGATGCAGTTCCCAGTTCAAATGAACGAATCCAATGAGTAATTTTCATTTTTCCGATTTTTTTTAATGATTATTGCGTTAGTCATGTAGTTTGATAATAAACAATATCGAATAAAATACTTGAATTTTTCTTATTATATTATAATTTATCAGCTTTACTGATATTTTAACCAAACATACATATGTCGTTTTCATCATTTAGTATTTCTCATTCAATTTATTAATTTGAGAATATATAATAAATGTTTATTATTTAATTATTTTGCCTATTGTGAATAAAGCAGGTTGAATAAATGATAATAAAATGTGTTTCTGAATGAAATACTAAAATCATTGAACAAAAGTGTGTGAACCGATTTGCGTTCCAATGAACTGATTCAGTTCTTGTGAACTGTGCATTCGAGCCTTTTCTGAGCGAAGCGACACAGCTCTACTAATCATTTTATTTTAGTTAATAAAATACGCATATTTCATATTTTTTTTTCGCTGTGCGCGTACGAAAAGTGAACAAGAATAATAACGCGGGTGTTGAATATATAGAAACGGGCTCGTGTGCTCTCAGTTACGCCAATAATTTCACGAAAATTTCACAAAAATATATGCATACATACATATATACATATATATTTTTTTGACGTTCGTTTTGGCCCTCTATACAATAGTAAAAAAACGCCAACCTTGACGAAACACCCAGCACAGCAGTTTCCAACAGTTTCACTGTACGTTTCTTGGTAAGATTTTCGCAACAAAAAATAATTATCAACGAAATTCTACAAACAATTTTCATATTAACCACATGCTGAACTAATGCGGGCCTCTGCTGTTTGACATGACTTTTTCTCCTTTTGGGTAAAACGAGAGAGAGAGAGAAAAAAAAATACGTATGTACGTACATACATACGAATACGAACGAAAGACAAAAAAAAAAACATGTAAGGTGCAGTAGTAGAAAATGTGCGTGTGTGTGTGTGTAAGAGTGAGTGTATGCGAGTGAAGCTGTATGCGTGCATATGTGAATTCGAACGCTCATCTACATACGCGATGATGTACGTGTATTAGTGCTGTTGTCTCTCTACACATGTATGTGTATGTGTATGTAATGTGCATTCCAACGGGGTAAAAGAAGGAACGAATATATCTGCGTTTATGCATGTTGTGTTTGTGGTACTTCTCCCTCATCGCCATTCTCAGTTGCTGCTGTTGCTGCAGCAGCAATTTCTATTGTTTATCGATAAACATAAATATTGCAAGTGTTTACTGCTTATTGTAAAGCTCTAATTATGAAACAAAATAATCGATCAACAAATTGGACACTGTTTACGTTATTTCCACTTGGGCCACCTGACACGCTTACTTGACACGCACACACATACATATGTGTATACATGTACATACATACATGCAAAGTTTTGCTGCAAGCGAATGAAAGCAGGAAAGACAGACAGAGTGAGAGAGAGTGAAAGAGTGTGTGTGTGTGTGTGTGTGTGTGTGTGTGTGAGAGAGAGAGAATGAGTGGACATAAGCTCAATATATCGACTATCGATTCAAAATGTCAATTTCGTTATGAAAATGCGCAATATTCTGTTTCATTTTTACTTTTCCTTTTCTGTCATATGAAATAACAGGGCAAAGCATAAATAACGATAGTTGTAGAGTGACAGCGACAGGGAATGCAGGCATATGCTTTAACTCTGGCTGTGTGTGTGTGTGTATATAAGTCACAGTGAAAATCATAACAAAACAATACAAAAGAAAAAAGTATAACAAACGCGGCGCGTAGTGACAACAACAAAAACAGCAACATTGACAGCAGCGGCAACAACAACTGCTCAAAAAGAAAGCGCTGCTTGTGCCTTTTTGACGCTGCGACTCCGCGACTCTTGGCGCCAACCTCATATACATACATACTGTATGTATGTATGTATGTACAAACAGACAGACATAACATAACTGCCGATATATAAACCGTGTGTGTGTGTGTGTGTGTGTATATACATATGTTTAATTAATTTGAATTGTCTTTATTTCCACTTCTTTGCAGTTGTTTCTGTTTATTTTAAACATCTTTACTACTGCAAGCACAAGAGTAGACGAAGCAGAGAAGAAAAAGAGAACGAGCAAAACGATCAACACAGTGTGAGTGAAAGAGTCAGAGAGTCAGAGTCTCAAGAGTGTGAGAGAAGAGGAAACAACAACAAGGAGAAGAACAAGGAATAGGCAAATTTGATAGTTTGCTGTGCTTACGCCGTTCTTCGCTGTCGTTCCCAGGCGGAGTCATTATTCGTTCAACATGGAGAAGATGCGGCTGATTAAGGACAACCGCTCCGAGATAATTATCGGTGGCAAATATCGGGTGATACGCAAGATTGGTAAGTTTACAAAAATACGGTATACATATACATACATATGTATGTAAATGTTTGAATTGGATTTCATTTGAAGAGATGATACGTTGAAACTTTTCGCAAAGAATCAGTTATCAGATGATGATAATAAACAACTGTTGTTAATACAGATGTTGTGTTACTCAGAGCTATAATTTCATTGAATCGGTTGAAATTGACGATAACGAAACATAACCAGAAATTGAGAAATTCCTGAGAGGGGGGAATGGTTGGGGGTATAAATGTGAAATATAATGTTATTGGGGTGGGGGGACAAGGTTAAACGAGAAGATAAGGGCTCCTAAATCCTAGAATCTCTGCTTGAAACATTGAAGATTTCAATTAAAGGTCACTTACATGTTTGGTTTTGATTAACAGGTAGCGGCTCCTTTGGCGACATCTATCTGGGCATGAGTATTCAGACCGGCGAAGAAGTGGCCATCAAAATGGAGAGCGCCAATGCGCGTCACCCGCAGCTGCTGTACGAGGCGAAGCTGTATCGCATATTGAGCGGAGGCGTCGGTTTTCCCCGTATACGCCATCACGGCAAGGAGCGTAACTTTAATACGCTGGTGATGGATTTGCTGGGACCATCGCTGGAGGATCTGTTCAACTTTTGTACCAGACATTTCACCATCAAGACGGTGCTGATGCTGGTGGATCAGATGATCGGCCGTTTGGAGTACATACACTTGAAGTGTTTCATTCATCGCGATATTAAGCCGGACAACTTCTTGATGGGCATCGGCCGTCATTGCAACAAGCTCTTCCTGATTGATTTCGGGCTGGCCAAGAAGTTTCGGGATCCCCACACACGCGTCCACATACTGTACCGCGAGGATAAGAACTTGACGGGCACGGCCCGATATGCCTCAATCAATGCCCATTTGGGCATCGAGCAGTCGCGTCGCGACGACATGGAATCCCTCGGCTATGTCATGATGTACTTCAATCGGGGTGTGCTGCCCTGGCAGGGCATGAAGGCCAACAACAAGCAGCAGAAGTATGAGAAAATCTCCGAGAAGAAAATGTCCACGCCCATCGAGGTGCTGTGCAAGGGTTCCCCAGCCGAATTCTCCATGTATCTCAACTATTGTCGTAGCCTCCGTTTTGAGGAGCAGCCCGATTATATGTACCTACGTCAATTGTTCCGGTATGCCTTGCATTATCTATTATTATCTATTATCCATATTTTGTTTTGTATTATCTATCCTCTTATCTATTATCTATCTGTGATATGCGATAGATAAAGATATCTCTATTACTTTGCATCTTTTAACAAATCGATCATTATCTATTTGTTATTTGTATCTATTATCTATATTGATATCTTTATCCGTTATTTATCTATTTACTATCTTAATTTAATTGTATTATCCAAGCTTATCCATGTGACAAAGATTAATGTATTATCTTTTTTAGAATCTTGTTCCGTACACTGAATCATCAATATGATTACATCTACGACTGGACAATGCTGAAGCAGAAGACCCATCAAGGTCAGGCGAATCCGGCCCTGCTGCTCGAGCAACTGGAGCCACGAAATGATCGCGACAAGGAGAAGGAGAAACCGACCAGTAAGCCGATGCTGACTGACTAAACAACAAAAACAACAACAACAAAAAAAAAAACGTAAACAATAACCGCAACAACAAAAACTACTCCACAAAGTGTAAGGAGCAGGATGAGGAGCAGTGCTGAACGGCGGCGGCAGCAGCAGCAACAACAGTAGGCGGAGGGAGGAGGGTGGACAAGGAGCAGAAGTAGTAAAAGAAGCAGCAGCAGCAGCGTTAGCTATATAGGGAAGGTTTGGGATAGAGAGAGAGAGAGAGAGAAAGAGTTTAGCTAGTAGTGGGCGTGGCATACACATTCAGTTGAGAATGAGATGGAATGAGCGCGCGCATACCCGTATAGTAGTTAAAGAGAGATAGAGGGATAGAGGAAGGAAAGCAACAAAACAACAGTAAACATCAAGGAACAACAAAAAGTGGCTGACGGATCTGTTGTTGCTTTAAATAACATTAATATTTTAGCAGCCAGATAACAGCATGTAACACTCACACATAGCTATCATGCATACACACACACAAACACACACACAGCATATTATGAAAGCAGAAGAAACAATTCTTTAAACCACAAAAAAAAACTATTATGAAAATATAAATATCTATATATATATATTTATATATATATATATATATATATAAAAATAATAAAATATATATATATTTTGTATATGTATATAAAACAACAACAACAACAATATGCACGTTTCGTCTCTCGTGTATATATACAATATATATAACACAATAATATATTAATGCGAATTAATTCATAAAACAAAAAAAAAAACAAATAAACTTAATTTAGTAAACACACACACACATACAAAACACTCAAAAAAAAAAAAAAAAAAAAAAAAAAAAGAATCATTTATAAAATAATACATTGAATACAATAACTAATTATAAACTTCTTCAAATTTAACAGCGAAGAAGAAGAAGCAGAAAAAAAATAATAAGAATAAGAAGAAAAACTAAAATTAAAAGAAAACAGTTAGAAGTGAGCGAGGAGAAGATGCAGTCGAGGACATAAACTGAAAAAAAAAGAAAAACGAAAAGCTAAGAAAAAAAATAATTATGATGGAAAAAGCAACCAAATGCAAAGTAATTTTGCATATTAAGCAGTAATAATTATATACATAACTTATATTTAATTTTGAATTACATCAATAAATATGTTGAAATTAAAAAAAAAAAAACTCATTTAAGGTTAACACAGCATATTGTTCTCTGTAATATCCATTTTATTGTAATATTTGTTTTTAGCATATTTAAGGATATAATTGAATCTTTTTCACATTTGTTGTCGTTCTAAATGTCCTTTTACCTTGTCCTTTTTTCATACTAAAGAAAAATGTTCTATTCAAATCAAAGAAAACGGGTTTTAGGCATTAAAGGATATGCCAGGATTCGTGGCGTTGGAAAGGATATGTATTTTTCTAGGTTTTGCCCACCTCTCATTTCATATTCAAAGGTTTACAGAATATAGGAAGTTTATAACTGATTTCTTTCTTTCTAATCCTTTTTTCTTCCTGACAGGATATTCGTCCTTTTTATTACATTATTCAAAAATTTATCCAAATAACAG
This sequence comes from Drosophila quadrilineata, assembly GCA_018150725.1. Lineage (NCBI taxonomy): Eukaryota > Metazoa > Arthropoda > Insecta > Diptera > Drosophilidae > Drosophila > Drosophila quadrilineata. Next base: position 26,004,296 of record JAECWN010000432.1, on the reverse strand, counting down.
TACACATACCAAATAACATCGTCGTCGCCTTGAAACTATCCTAGATACGACACATTCAAATTATTATCCTAGTGACAAAAAATATCCTTAATTAGACCATATCCTTTCGAATTCCTACAGGACATATTGCAATCAGTTCACTTTGCTCAACTCAATCGATTGGCATCATAGGATATTGAGATTTTAATGATGTCCTGCGCGTTACAATTTTACAGGGGAATGTATGAAAAATTTGCCAAAAAACACAAAATCCTTTATAACTCCGGAACCGAGAGGATGATGTTGATGTCCTTTGACCAAATGATAGAGTTCATCAATAGCTTTGATTTGGCACATGTCCCGACAGGATACAAAAGGATATGGTCGAGTTATGGCCAATTTTCGTTTTTCACAAATATCCTTATATCTCGGATCCTGTATGACTTTTCGTCCTTTTGCTGAGATGTATCGATAGAGGACATTCAGGACTATCTGTGTGCCAAATATGAATCCTCTAGTCCTTCAAATGTCCTTGATACAGTGATTTTTATGTATTTCTTCGATTTTACACTAAAAAAATCAGCGGAAAATTTTCGAAATATCCTGGAATTTTTTTTTTGGGTTGAAATGTTATCCTTGAAACAAAAATAGGCCCAAATACTGTAAATTTTGAGTAGGTCCTTCGACAGTGGCTTCAGGCCAGCAGCAAGGATATTTTTTTAAAACAATACAGTAAGGACAATAATGGTTATGTCCTGAGCGAGCGAGTATTTATTCAAAGGATCACAACATGTACATGTAGTTTATACAATAGTTTGTTTTCCCCCACTATCTCCCGCTCCCTCTGCCCACCCACACTCCTGGGCAGGACATTTAGAATTGATCGTAAATGCAGAATCCTGCATGGAACCAGTAAGAATCGAGGATTGAGGCGGCGGCTCATGCTGTGCGTCCATCTTCAGTTGAAGGATCAAACGAAGTATGCCGCCAGCTGGGCCATTTTATCCTTGGGCATACGTCCACCGTGCCGACCGCCACGTGAATTGCCGCCACCAGCGCCGGCAGGACCACCTGGAGCGCCGCCAGGACCAGCTGCAGTTGAGCCGCCACCACGCATGGGATTGGAACGCACCTGAAGTGATGCGACGGCACGATGCTTGGCGACGAGTCGTGAAAACTCCTCGAAGCAAAAGATGCATCCTGATTTCTCCTCGCTGCCATCCTTGAACTTTGACTTGTCCGATTTGTAGACCACATTCACCAGTTGGGCGCCGCAATCGGAGCATTTGTTTTCTGCAAAAAAGAGAGAGATAGAGGAGAGAGAGAGAAACCCGAAGAGGATTAGGATGTGATTCTCGAAAAGATGCTAAGGCCAGAATACCTTCCACAGTGATCTTGGTGGCACCCTTAAAGCAATTGATGATGACATCACAACGATTGCATCCCAATTTCCAGGTGGGCGCCAGCGTGCTATCCAGGACCAGAATACCCGATTCGCATTCCACGCAGCTGGAAATGCCCAATGTGTTCAGCGAGTGGGAGCAGGTGGGATGCGTACAGGTATTGCAGCCGCCAAATTTGGGCATATCCCTGAACGGTGGATGGTTATAACAATACGGGCAGAATGGAAACGAACGCCCCTTCGCACCCGTGCTGAAGGCCAACAGACCGAAGTCATCCAGCGGACACTTGTACTCCCGATAGACCTTGACATTGCCATTGGGCAGCGAGTAGTTCTCATCGCAGTGCGAGCAATACAAGCGAGCGGGTTTCGTCTAAATGGAAACCGAGATTAGGCTCTGGTGTGGAGTGGAATGAAGAGAAAGGACCCACCTGTATGTACTTCATGTAACGTCGACATTTGCCGCATCGGGAATGAGCCTTGCCGGACTCGGCCAGCGGCGAGAAGGACGACTCGAATAGCATATCCATGCTGGCTATGTTCTGCACGAAATACATGAACTTGAGCCTGAAGATCTTCACCGCATGTAGTCGCACCTCATCATAGTCGGCTGAACCCTTGGCAATCAGATTGAGCATGCGTTCCACCTCCGATCGCATCGTGGGCAACACCAATTCCGGATCGATCTTCTGATACCCGTGCACCAGCACAATACCCAACGTGGTCGGTATCAGTTTCCTTCCATTCTCGATGCGCACATAGTTCCGCTGGCAGATGTTGTTGATGTGCACTGGTATGGAGGCATCGGTGCCGATGCCATGCTGCTCCATCAATGTGATCAGCTCCGCCTCGGTGAGATAGTCGGGCGGACCCGTTTGACTCTCGCCCAGACGCACATCATTGATGGGCACCTGTGTGCCCTGGACAAATGGTGGCGCCGGCTCATCCTTGCCGAAGGCCTGCCAGGTCATAACCTTAGTGAAGCCGGCATCGATGAGGACATTCGATGTACAGGAGAAGCTCTCCATGCCCACGCGCAACTTCGCTGTCGTCGTGCGATACTTGAGATCGCGTGAGATGGTGCCCAAGAAGTGGCGACAGATGAAGTCATAGATACGCCACGTGTCCCGATCAAAGTCACTTCGCTGGGCCAGTTTCATGGGCGTGATCGGTGGATGGTCGCCGGCATCTTTGCCCTTACGCGGCGCCTGAAAATCACCGGCAATGGCACGCGCCTCCGCTCCAAATTCATCGGATGGTTGCAGCAGCCGTACAACCGCCTGAAGATCAAAGTTCTCCGGATACTGATTGGTCTCCGTGCGCGGATAACTGATGTAGCCTTGGGTATAGAGACGCTCCGCCACCTGCATGGAATGGTAGGGACCGATGCCCAAACCGGAGCTACAGATCCGCATCAGTTCGACGGTGTTGAGGGCTTGGGGTCGACTCTTGAAGGATTCCTTGCTGCTGACGCTTTCCACGCTGCCAACAAACGAAACAAAAAAAAACCGCATAAGAGTTATAATATAAGATGGATTAGGATTGTGGAGCTGGAGCTAGCTTACCTGGCTTCCTTGTGTTCCTTGACGCGATTCAGCAGCATTATGGCAATATCCTTTTTGAAGACTCTTCCTCGTGCCCACTCCAGCGTCACCTCTGGCTGTCCTGCGGTCAACTGCAGATACCAGAAGGTCTCTGGCTTGAAGGTCTGGATATCGTCATGGCGCTTCACACAGAATCCCAATGTGGGCGTCTGGCAGGGACCATAGGAGATGAGCGATGAGTCCAGATCACCGTATCGACCCTGAAAGAACTTGGTCTGGAAGCGTGTGAAGGCACAGCCGATGCGCAAGTCCAGCTCCTGGCGAGCATCTACAGATTTGGCCTCATTCTCGTTGGGATGCCCCAGCGACTCCATGGCGCCCTTGATATCCTTATCGGTAATGGCGGAGAAATGCGCCCGATATGTCACACTCTGGCTATACACATTTTGTATGACATGCTGCACTGCATCCATCACCTCAAAACAGATGTTCTCGCCCTCCTTGTCGCAATCCAGCCACAGCACCAGATAGCTGCATCCTCTAGCCTCGTGCGCCAGAAACTGACGCATCTGTTGCTTCGGCGTGCACTCCTTCTTCTCGGTGGTGCAACCGAACAGCTGGACGGGATCCACCTTATGCCATGACTGATACTTGCTGGTGAAATCCAAGGACATCACATGCCCACATACCGATGTCATCCGGAAGTGCACAGTGCCCTCATTACGAAACTTCCCCGTCCACTCATGCGTTGAGCAGCCATTGTTGCCTGCATCCCAAATACAGATAATAATTAATAATATGTATTTAATAAAAATGCATCATTTGCGCAACGTAACGTACCTCTCCGGACTGTGCAGCGTCCGCCTGAGAGAATGCCGGCTAAGGAGCCCGCCAGCGACGGCTTCTCTGCCACCATTAATACACTCTTCATGGCCCAAAAATATATCGATGATCACACACAACACACATACATTCATATGCAAATTACAGCTCTGCTTCTTCTCCACTTCTTATTGCTTTGCAGATTTCTTCTTCTGCTGCACGCATACAGTCACAATATCTCATCTAAGCATATGTATGCGTGTATGTGTGCCCGTGCGAATATGGGTGTGTGTTGTGTGCGTGTGTGTGTTTGGTAGCTGCTGCTTCCGCCGCCGGTCGATGTTCTAGCCTGTCTGCCTGCCTTTATTGGCGTATTCAATAATAGCGTTTTATAGCACTCCGTTATGCCCAATTCTTTTACATGCATATATAGATCAACACCGCATTAATATTGCATTTAATTACTATAGAAAATAAAACAGAAAATTTTAAGCACTTCACTACTTTGCAACTTTTGTTAGTGGTGTGAAAAAGAAATCGCCGAAATCATAATGCAAGCCTGCATATCGATATCAAAAGCCGCGATATTTGCGTTTACACCGAAGACTTTCTGGCAACTCTGCGCAAGGTATCGATATTGCGTTGTACCGATCGTAGCTTTAGTTTTCGGCAATAATAAAATAATTGCATAACTATAGGTATATAAATATATTCATTATATAATATTATTTTATTTTATGTAATATATATATATATAATTATTTTTTTAATTGCTCCTTGATGGTTAATAGTTTTTATAATGAAACTCGTTATGTATGGTGTGCCAATAAGAACAGTGGCAATATAAGCAAATTCAAATAGCGCGCCACGTCTGGGCACACTGGCATAGAAACAACCACCCAGCGCTGGGGTCTCTCCCACACACACACACACACATACACACGCTCAGACGTATTCAAGTTGTATGCACACATAGATACACACACTTGCTAAAAGAAACTTGCAGATGCAACCAGAGCCGCAGCCACCGCTACACAATACCCGTTACTCAGTTGAGTTTTGGCCGTGAGCGTGTTCAGGTGCGCGTCATTGTCTCCATCCGTTGTCCGTAGTTGTTGCCCAACGTCGTCGTTGCTGTCGTTATTATTGTCGTCGTCGTCGACGTCGTCGTCATCGCCATCGTCATCGCCGTTGCGGTTGCCGTGTTTACATGTGTGTGTGCGTCTGCGTCTGAGTGTATGTTTTTTTTGTTGTTGTTTTTTTTTTAATATAAATATATATATATGTATATATATTTTTTTTTTGGCGACGGTTAGCAAATTTTTGAAAGCAGATGTATTCAACATATACATACATTGTATATAATTACATATATACATAGCCACTATGTACATACATATGTACATACATATACGTACATAAATAGTATATGAAAAGTTTATATGATTGTTGTTCGTCTTATGGAAAAGTTCGTGTGCTTAACAAAATACATCATCTGTGTAGATTTTTGCATTTTAAATAATTGTATGTAAATACATACATACATATGTACATTCATACATACATAAGTATGTACACACTTTTTTCGGTTTGAGTTTGAACAAGAAATGGCCAACAAAGCGTAGCAGCAGCAACACCAAAGTAAAAGCTGAAATTGAGAGTTGTTTTTTTTTTTATGATTTTCGGTTTTTGTTTGTTGCTTTTTGTTTTTGAGCGCGTTGCCAGTGCGTTGCAACAGCAAAAGCAACTACAACAACACACACACAGAGACAGAAAGAGCGAGAGAGAGAGAGAAAGAGAGCAACACCTACGCAACACACTGGTCACACCGGCCAACGGCAGTAGCTTTTAGTTTTTATTGTTGTTGTTGCTGTTGTTGTTGTTGTAGGTATGACTTGACATGCCGTCGCTTTCTTTTGCGTGCCCATGCTCAGCGCTTTAAGCAACCCTCTGCTTTCGCCTCACCTCAACGCCCCCCTCCCATCCACATTACACACACACACACACACACACAACTCAATAAATATGTAATATAAAGTGGCGCGCTCTGTTGACGCCAATTCGCAATTGTTATTTATGTATTTCGTTTGCTTTTGTTTTCTTCTTTTTTTTTTATTTATTTATTTTTGTGTATCATTTGGCTGAATTTCGTTGTTTTTGAAGTTAGAAATTGGTTTGCTGAATGAAATTTCTCCACAGTCGCTGTTACAACTATGGTTTGTTTGGTTGCTTTGTTGCTCTTGGATAGTTGTGAATGAAATGATATATAAATATACAAATGATACAAATGTTTGTCTAAATAAAAATTTGTGCAGATATTCATCTGGCGAACATAGAAACTTGTCCTAAATTCACTTTAATATGAGTAGAAAAAATTCACGACAAAATTCAAATCGAAACTTGTTTTATAAGCGTTATTTTGCTGTCGCTGCCAGCTAAAGCTTTAACACATTTCGTCGTTGTTGTTGTTCTTCTTCTAGTTAATGACAAAACAATGGCAACATTAAGCAGCATAGCTGAAGCCGAGAGCTGAAGCTCGTTTTGGACTACGACACTCTCAGCCAATCCAAAGCCAAGCCCAGCTTACGCTCTCACGCGGTGCCTCTCTCTCTCTCTCTGTGTGTGTGTGTGATTCTCCTGGTTTTTAGCTCTTGCTTTCTGTTACTGCTCAGTAACAAAGTTGAAGGCCTTTTTGCATACGGCAATGTTAATAACGAGCAACAATATGAACGAGCTAGGCAGCAGCAACTTGAAAAGTAAACTGGTTTTGCTTTGTATTTATTTATTTATTTATTTTTATTTTATTTTTTGATATTTTGTTTTTATATACACATGTACATATGTATGTATGTACGTACATACATGAATTTTGTAAAAGCTGCTGTTTTCTTTTGATTGCCATTTAAATTTACACAAACACACACACACACATTGAAACCTGCTTGAGACCATTACATTGTAGAACAACTACATATGTACATATGTATGTACATACGTCTGCAAGAACAACATTCAGCAAAATCGAAAGCTTCAGAAAATACCCACATATCTACATATGTATGTTTGTATGTGTGTACAGCTCTCTCCGTCTCTCCCTATTGATCGCACTGCCTGCAATAGCTTGTGAGAGCATTTAGATCTATTCACAAAGCTCAGCTTGAGTGTTGTGTGGTCACTCTCTCTCACACACATACACTGTCAGATCGTGCATAACTCTGCCACCAGTGTTGGCGCTCACCGCTCACTGCACAGTGTCGCTATCTCGCTTGCACTCACAACATGGATATGGCGTTTGCTTACAGAGATTATGACGTGAGGAAGGTTCACAATACGGTTTGAGCAGAAATCGCACACAGAGAAAATCAAAGAAAAAACAAAAACAGAAAACAAAAAACAAAAGCAACATCAACATTGAAAACAATGCATTTGTTAAAACCAAAAACTACACTCGTTTCAATAATGTCGAAAATCAAAAGAAATTGAGTAAAAATAAACAGAAATTAACAACAAATTCATATAAAACGAAACAAAATCAAATCCACAACGATCAGTTTGAAGTTAGCCAAAGAGGAGCAAAAACAGCAACAACGGCCACAACATGTTGTATACGTTAAGCAAGGCAACAACAAGAATTCGACTCAAAAGGCAACACCAACAACTGCATTCACATCAACAGCAACAAAAACATCAACAGCAACAACAACAACACGAAGTAACACAACATTTCCAGTCACCAGCAACATCATCATTGGCAACAAAGGCAAAAACTCAGCAACATCATTGGCTGTGGAGCTTTACAATTCTAATTGCATTTTGTGCGCAGGTAAATAATTTACAAATTTTTATTGTTTATTAGATCAAATAAAGATTTTTGTATAGAGCTCAGCAATTTATGAATTTATATGCATACATACATACATATACATATTCAATTTACAATTGTTCACGCAACAATGCTTAGCAACATGAGGATTTCGGCAAAATGCATTTTGTGTTGCGGCAACATTTTCGTATTACAGCTATAAGCGAGCAGAGACAAGACGACGACGACGACGACGTCGACGTCGACACACATACACATATGAACGTGTACATATGAATCACAGCTGCACTTGCTCTGTTGGTTCTCATGCTGGTCACACACACACACACACACACTATATCTCGACTGCTGTCTTTATTTCTCTCAGCGCAGACACCCTCACATTACGCTTTGTCTTGCTTTCACGAACACATACACACTCACACATTTATGCATGTGCTGCTGTTGCTGTTGTTGGAGTCTTTTGTTTTGTTTGCGGCGCGCACATTTCCCATGTTAATTAAATTCAATTATTTCGCATCGTGTTTTCGGTATTTGCTCTGCTGCTGCTGCTGCCGCTGCTGCTGTTGTAGTTCTTCTTCTTATTGTTCTTACGGTTGTTGTTTGTTGCTTGTAACAACTTTTACTGAGCAGCATCAGCTGCTGCATTCAATAAGTGCGAGAGAGACGCTATGCAGTAATAGAGCCAATGACAGCGACCAAGGAAATCTGTGTGTGCGGGTGGGAAGGGGGGTGTGTGTGGTAGCTATGCAGAGGAGAACAGCTTGACAGAGATGGCAATAATATAGCTGCCATATGCAGGTAATGTGTGTGAGAGAGAGCGAGAGAACCCAAGAGTGTTGGGCAAGTGAGTTGCTGTTGTTGTTGTTGTTGGTGTTGCCAACTGAATTCAATTGAATGAAATGAATATGCAGTCAATATGCGCACAGACACACACACACACACACACATACAAACGCATTGATGGTTATACATAGATACGGATGCTGATACATGACAAACACACACACACACATTCATAACCGCTAATAAAGAGATGTGTGTGTGAGTTTTTTTTTGTTATAGATTAGATCATATTGCAATTAGCATAATAAATTAATCAAATGTATACATACATACATATGTATGTATTTAGAATGAATGTATTTAGTTGTTGCAAATATGAAGTTTGGGCAGAAAAATAAAAGAAAACCCAAGAATTCTAGATTGTGAAAATTTAAAACATATTTTCGAACTTCTGTATATGTACATACATACATATGTATGTATATTCGCACACTTTTCTAATATTAGTATGTTCATACAATTTTTTGCATAAAAATTTCAGTTTCAGTTACCCACGTGACACAATAAATCTATTTATCGTTATAGATATTTCGTGTTAACGAAACTCATCCATTTTAGGGAATTTTGAAACATGAATAGGGAATTTCTGAACAGTTCTGAACAGTAACTCCCACTATACTATATATACATAAGTTAATTTGCTAAACGACAGCGTAAATAGTGGCTATAAAATCGAAATACCAGGCAAATGACTTTAGTTTTTTAGGGCCTAAACGCGACTAACGTGGCTTAACAAATGTTAAAAAGTAGCTCAAGTCACGTAACTTGCCTACACTATGAATTGCCTCAGTTTGTTTATTTATTTATTTATTTATTTTTTTTATTTTGAGATCGGAAAATGAGAATTGCATAACTAAATTTAACGTAAACAGAATGTGGAATTGATTACGATTCGTTAAATTCAAATACTTGGCAGCAAACGGAACTGGTTTCACGATACTAGTTCTCACCGACTACATTCTTTGTGAACTGGTTCCTGTTTGGAGAAAGAACCGAATCCAAGGTTTTCTTTCTGCTCTCTTCTTACTTTTTTGCTGTCGAATTTCGATAAATAAATTTGCCATTGGGTCACATCCCACAGAAAGTACAAGTCATAACCCCAAATGTCACGTCTACCTAGACATTTTATGTATGATGAGAATATGTATGTATGTCTGTTATGTAAATTATATGTATGTATGTATGTATGTATTATCTCCCTTGTCATATGAAATGTGGTGTACCTTAGCGTGGTTTCACCGTAACATGAAGATGAAGTCGGCGCAATCTCATTGAATGAAGTTCTTCTCTTATATGAAATGCATAAAATAGAGATTAACAAAAGTTGTTATCACTTGCCGCATTGCAGATGGCAAACAGATAGATAGACAGCCAGACAGACTGACATACACACAAACATCCACAGACAGACGGACGGACGGACACACACAGACCCCAAAGCGACCGCTATGCATACGTTGGATTGTGGCATGTGGCGAGTTAAATGAAGTGCAAAATGTGAATTGAAAAATAGACAACAGCAATTTAATGAAAGAGCAAAGAGAGAGGGTGAGACAGAGAGAGAGAGAGATGGAGAGAGAGAGATGGAGAGAAGGAGGGAGCAGGGAAAGGAAGTTTTAGCTGCAGATAGTGGTTTTTGTGTTTGGATTATGGCATCTCCAAATTCCGATTGGAATCGAACAGAGATTACAAACTCAACTCAACTCAACTCAACTCTGGTCTGTTTCTGTTTCCATCTCCCTTCCTCCCTCTTCCTCACTACGCTTCTGTTGGCATCCTCTTGTTGTGTGTTTTGTGTGCGTCGTGCGTCTGTTTGGCTTCACTTTGTTTCGGTTTTCGCTTCGCTTTTGTTTTTCGCATTTTGCTCTGTCTCTCTTTTAATGTCGTTTCGTCATTTTTTTGGGTGTGGGGGGACGGCAATAAAATGCAGAGCGAGATGCGTGCCGCAGATAAGCTCAGCTGACACGCCCCGATCCGCCCCACACCGCCACGTGTCAAGTGTCTGTCGCTACGCGAAACCGTCAACAGCAGCCAAATAACAATTGAAATCGCGCCAAACAACTTCCCCTTGTATATGTACCTATGTATGTATGTCTCCACTCCACAAAATAATACCTACATACGTTACAATAGACTCGTTCCAATGTGATGCCAGCAACAACAACTCCTTCTGCCCCCATCATCTACTCGCAATGTGTTTTCAATTGGCGGCAACTCTGGTAACTGGGTTGCCCTTGCAATTGCCACGCTGCGTATACGTTACGCATCGTTTTCTGTAAATTCAAAAATGCACGTAAAATTAGCATAAATTATGCGCACAAGTAAATTGATAATTAGGCGTATCAAGGAGACAGAGGGAAGAAGGAAAGAGTAAGTAGAAATGGTGGATAAAGTCGAAAAAGTTGGAAATGGCAAAAATGGCGAAAACTTAAGAAAATTGAAATGCTGTTTTCATTCAGGACTACAACTATGACCGACAAAAATCAAATTTCATCAAAATCGGTTGAAATTTGGCAAAGTTGTGACAACTCAAAGTTGGCCAAAAATCAAAATATTCGAAAATCGCCTTTTTGATGCACATTTTAACACATTGTTGGCCATATCTCGAGAAATACCCATTGAAAAGACCTCAAATAAAAAGTGGAGTGCTAGATTTGGATAGACTTTTTTTCCCCCACATAATTTTGTCAAGAGAGTTTTTTTTATATATGAACATCTTTTGGTCAAAGTTACTCCAAGAAAATCTGATAGCTGTCAAACACTGATCAAATGTGGCAGTTGCAGTGTTTTGAGGCCGGTGCTGAAGCCTGCTGCAATGAGGTTGAAGTTGATGGCTTTGCCAGATGCCACATGCCACATGCCACATCCAAATGCAACGGATGGCGGCATGCAGCATGCTGCATGATGCGAGTTGAGTGCATATGCGTGTGCCACAAAGCCAAAAATAGAGCGCAAAATCAACAACAACAACAACATGAAGTTGCCGGAAATGTGCCAAACAAAAAGGCATAACAGAAAAGTTCAAAAAGAGATGGCAACATAATAGCGAAAGAGAACGCGATAGCATAATAGATGGCGAAAACTCTTTGAAGTGGCAGAGACAACGGAAATGGCAAACGCCACACAAGTTTTGGGGGCTAGTTCCATTTCAGTTTTATTTTGGAGTCGGCACAAAAACTTAATGTGAGTTGTTCGTCCGTCCGTCCGTCCGTCCGTCCGTCTGTATGGTTACATTTCTGGTATGTTGTCTTCGCTTCCATGTGTTGACAGTTCGAATCGCGGAAGTTTTCATGTTTCATCTATTTATTTATTAGTATTTTCTCAATCATTATCAAATGCGCCAATTTCACTTTCGCCTTTCCGCACGTAAATGAGTTGAAGAAGTCAAATAATATTCATACATAGGAAACCTCTATCATATAAGTACTGCTCACTTTCTGGCTCCGCTACTTTCAATCAACTTTTATTTGGTAAAATATCACTTTTCGAGTGCCATAGTGACATGAACTTGAATAGGTACCGCTTAGACAAAACACATAGTTGTACATATCATACATATACACGGCCATACAACTCATACATTCACATACAAACACATACATCAACATAAGCCCACTACTATTGAGGGTGACTTTTAATGCACATACATAGTTGTTAGTGTCTGAACTTTACCCCTAGACTCGCCCATCCCCCCCGTGCCATGTCTGCGTGTGTCTGCATCATATATACATATATGTATGTATGTATGTATGTATATGTTTGTCGCTTAATATATTTTAGTTGTAAGTGTACTACATACATACATACATACATATATACATAGTAGCGTGAATCATACAAATGTTTTTGTCTTTTGTTTGGAAATTTGTTTTCTTTTTTTTTTCGTTTTTCGTTTTTCGTATTTCTTTTCTGTCGGAGGGCTGGAACTCCCCCTCATTAAGCGAACGCGAGAGGTACGTTTCCTCGCTTATATTTTATTGCAGCCCTTATGATGTTTAGTTTCCTTGTACTTTTGCCCTCCTTTCTCTCATATCTCTCTCTATATTTATCTGCGTCTGGACGGATGTATATCAAATATTTCGCAGACATTACATTATTAAAGTTGTAACAGAAATTGCAATTGAATCTCGGCAAATGGAGAGAAAAGTTACGCTTCCTCACCTAACTACATACATACATATATGTACCTCTATATCCATATCCAACAACAGGGTTATAAAGAAGGTTTTTTGTAAAGAAATCTTCACTCCCCGAATTGAGGTCTGTATTCTTAGAATATTTTGGTAGTGTAATATGAGTCAAGAAGGTGGGGGTTTAATTTTTTAGCTTATTGCGGCCCCTTTTTGCTTTCTGTGAGCCCAAATAACTCGGTTACGGCGACATGCCGTGATTCCAATATTCGCATAGAGCAACACTACTTAGTTTCAAAAATTCTCAAAAATATGCAATATAATATTTCTTAAGTATTTCGATTTGGGGTATAGTTTGAATCTGCATTCAACATTTGTTTCTTGTAGTGTTTTCACATATTTTTCACTATTTTTGCAGGCCTTGAAAAAATTAAAAAAAATTCGAATATTTTTTAAATCGGAATTTTTAGTGTCATATCGATTTCTAGCATCAAAATAGACATAAAAATTTTTACCGGACTGAATTTGGAGCAATATTTTATGAAAATATGTTCAAAAATGTGAGAAAAAAGACTCAAAATATGCCTTTCAGAAAAACGTTTTCCTTCGAAACTTTGAGCAACCATAACTTTTGTAAAAATCAACCGATTTTCTTTTCATTTCGCAAATCCATTTTGGCATTACAATAGATATACAAATGTTGTTAACAAACTGCTTCTCCAATAAGCCTTCATAAAAAGTATTGGGTATGGTGTATAAAAAAAACTGAGGCAAAACCAAAGTAAAAAAACAATCGAAAAATGCAATCATAAATAGTTTGCGAAGCGAACACTGCTGTTTTTGTCTTAATTGAAATTTATTGAGTGCACATCGCCATATGCATATACAGCAAAGATAGACAAGAGGGGAAACATTGGGGGGGATAGGGATATATTACCCTCGACTGGACGTGTGGGTGTAGAGTTTACTGTAGACAGTGTCTGCAGTGGAAAGAAAAATGTTTATTATGATTATGGGATATTGCCCCTTGACTTGATGATGTCTGATTTCGCGGATATGTAGAGATCCCATTCTTTCACTTTCTTTCAATTCTTCCCGGCTACTTCTACGGACACCCACATAACGAGGACCAGGAAGTACCAACGTCCAATATTTGTGCATCTATAATTGTGATTTTTGGGTCAGTGTGACCAGCGCATTGATTGATTTCAAATTCGAGTTGAAAACTCCACTTTTCGTATATAATTTCATGTATATACATAACATATATGTATGTATGTAGTTGAAATTCAGTGTTTCATGAGAGCTTTGACTGTCATCTCTATGAACCCCAATGTGTCTTTGGACAGAGCATTGTCTGGCGCTTGATTGACAGCTTGATGGCACTTTCATGTTCGTTTATTAGCGCATCTGTCAATCAGCTCAGCTGACAAGTTGTCAAGCTCACAACAAGCACACCTGATCAAGTGAGTGTTTGTGAGTATATTTGAATCATTGTTTGAATAAGTAAGTAGGCTATTGAGTGTTCGAATGGGTGTATGAATGAGTATTACAAAAAATATTATGATTGAGATCATTTTAATGTGATTGATTGAGGCTGTGAATGAATCAATGATCGATTTAGTATATAATTGATCAATCAATGAATGTATGATTGAGTCAATGACTTTACAAATATTTTCAAATGAATCTGCTAATACATTTTGTCTAAAACTTTTAAAAGTCGACTTTAATTTGATTTACTTTTCGAAAATTTCTGATTTGTGTGAATCATGAATACACTCAAAGTATTCAAACATCAGTGAGATATTGAAATGTGTCAATTGACTGGACCACACCCTCGCAAATACACACACCCAGGGACAACCAGCACACACACCCAAAACGTATACATACATCGATCAGAAAAAGTGGAAGGTTGTGAATTAGAAACAAGTTGAGGAAATGCGTGCCATGTATTCATTATGACCGATTTCAAGTTGCGAGGGTGCATTGTTGTTCACTCTCTCTTTTTTTTTTTTTTTGTAAATTCTTGATTCATTGCGACCATTTTGAGGGGGAGACGATGTGTTGACCTTGATGCCGGACGAGAAACGAGAGAACCTCAACAACATTTTAATTTTGTGGCTTGGGGAGGGTTGAGACCAAGTGGACCGATGCAATTAGTTTAGTGATAATGCATGTATCGAATAGATGGGAAGAAAGTGAAACTGAAACTAATACAAATGAAAATAATGACTGATGGGGCAGATATTAGATTATCTAAGGATTTCAGAATAAGAGCTAATTGATGGAATATGCACCCATAACAATGCTACCATAAGCTTAGATAATACTTTAGAAAATAGTACAGAAAAGTACTACGAATAGATGAATTATCCCAAGAAATACAAGAAATCCCAACAAAATTTAAGAAGTGTGTGTCTTTGAACACATACTGTATAATATCGATTGCAATTCTCATTTGTTTTGATTTTGAAATAAATTATAGAGCAGACAACGTTTAAAATTCCTAGGAGAGTTGATTGTCTGATTCTGTCTACGCCTGACAGTTGACTAATGTACAGTGGGAGAGAGAGAGAGAGAGAGAGAGAGAGAGAGAGAGAGAGAGAGAGAGAGAGAGAGAGAGAGAGAGAGAGAGAGGTGAGAGAGAGAGAGAAATATTGCTAGGGGCATATCTGTCAATTGCAGTTAGTTTCTGCTTAGGGTCAAGTTCTGTCAAGACCAACTTCTCCTACTTGCCTCCGACATGGCCTATAGTATATTTATGCCCATTTCTCTGACTCTTTCTATACCTCTATATGCGTCTTCTTCTACATAAATATACATACATATGTATGTATGTGCATACATATTTTCTAGTGCTGTGGCTGCAGGGCTGCAATTATAACGTCTGCCGGTTACTGTTATTTACGACTCCCTGGTGCATAGTTCACTTCAGTTACACAAATATTTTGCAGCCCTTGCAAGGCCAAGACAGGCGCCAGTTGAGAGAGGTTGCAGTCACACACCCATACATACATATACATATATATAGATATATATGTATATATGTATGCGACGCTAACCGGCAACATTTACAATGTAATGTGCAACAGCCCTTGCAGCTTCCTCATCGTGAGGTTAAGCAAACGTTTAGCATAGAAATGGCTCTCAAAAGATGTACATACATACATATACCATGAGTTGAGCACCGAAAGCAGGCTTCAACTGTTTGCATAAACATTACCAAAGCAGCAGAGAGAAAGATATATGCAGATGGGGAGTAGCGGGAGTTTAGAGGGTGTTGGGCGTTTAAACTACGTGCTGAAGTGCCCCCAAAGATGTTGCCGCCAGCAAATTGAATTTACCACAAATGCTTAGACAGAGTGATCGAGAGAGCGAGAGAGAGTGGGCGGGAGAGCGGCGGGAGGGAAATTTTGCCAGTCTGCCTAGCAAACGTGTTCACATATTGCTTATAATTCGCAACTCGTTGCAGCCGCAATTGAGTTAAGTGTGTGATTGGCCAAGTGACTTGTCTGACTTCAACTACCGCATGACTGACAGTTGATTATGCTCGCCCGTTGCATCAATTTTATGGGAGCCGACGACACGTGCAACGAAACTTTTATGTACAACTTATGGGGTTGGGCAACTACACACATACATGCATATCACATATGAAATTATGACAATTTGTAGACGCACAGCGTGTGCTTTACACTCCACTACGTCGCCACTTGCCTGGAGTTCATTTGCTGTTGATAGTGATTGCATCGAAGTGATGTGTTTTTTTTTTTTTTTTTTGAGTAGAAAAATATCTCCTCGACAGTAATTTATCTTTTTACTATCCATCAGTTTCTTTCCATTCGCATTCATCTGCCTTAACTTCAGAGTTGCAAATTCTGTTATCTAAAGTTATTTCTACTATGAATTTCCGCATATTTCTCGCCTGTTCCCTGAACTTTTGCTTCTATTGAATTTGTGGGTTGCATTTTTAGCACTTTTTGCTTTGGTTGCTTTACTTTTTTCTTTTTTTTTTTGTGTTTTTTGCTTCCCAGGGGTGGTGTCCAACACAGCTTTGTTTAGGGTGGCTGCACAACCATAAGATCGAACAAAAAAAAATCTGTTGCCCGACGGTCTACTCCTGTGTGTTGCCATATTATTGTTTATCGATTGGCATTCGATTGGACTGCGTTTTTGCCAATAACACGGCCTGTCAACGGCTCTTGTCTTGGGCCCAGAGGGTTGATGATGCTGTTGCCGTTACCATTGCCATCGCCATCGACAGCTGCTCTACTTCTTCGCCTGCATCCTTCCCTCTCAACACAGGTCTTTTGTTTCTCTGGCTTTGATATACTATTTTGATTCACTGAGTTCTGAGTTCCTCTGGCGATTGTCGCTTCTCGCTTCTCGTTTTACTTTTATTAGCTCATGTGCTGAGGGGGACATTTTAAAAATTGCAATTTGTTTTGAAGAATCGAAAAGAGAACTTCAAGCATGGCATCTTTACTCGTATGCTAGTCGAATAGTCAAAGTTGAACTGATTTTGTGCCAGCTGTAGGTTAGTTATAATTATAGGGTATACAAAGATGTCCTGTTCTTCAAAGCAACCTCTGGGCCTTCTCTCACTTCCCTTATCCTTATCTCTCCCATTGCTTGCCACACTTTGCAAACATATGCACATGCCTCAACAAATGGCATAAAGGCAAAAACCTATTGCCAACAGCTGCGACACATAATCCAGAAGGAGACTGGAAGGGATTTGGAAAAACTGCTAAGGCAGAAAGTTAAATTTTGTTTGTTTTGAGTTTTCTTTGTGTCAGTTCAGTACTGCAGGTGACAACAACGGTTGCTGATGCTGTTGCTGCTGCTGTTGCTGTGAATGGGGGGAAAAAAAGCGGGAAAGACATGCATGCCAACATAAAGGTGAATGCACTCCTCTCCGTCCTCTAACTCATCCTACATGTAACCTCCTTATGTGCCCTCAACTAAGACTCGGCGCTGGCTCAACCTCTCCCTCTACCACGGTCCACATACATACACATATCTATCTATAGGTTGCGTCCTTGCTGCCCTTTAACCTCGCTAACCTCGGTGTAACCCCACTCTCCACTATGCGTTACTAACTGCAGTCACCCTCCACCAACACCACCACCAGTGAAATTCCTTTCAGCTCTTGGTCGCGTCGTCGAGGCGACATAAAAATTGAAATGTTTGCGCTCTAATTTCATTTGATGCGGGGGTTAAATGCAGTTAAGGCTATACAACAACAACAACAAATGGAATTAATAATGCTTAGGCACAATTACGACGGTTTTTTTTTTTTTTTTTTTTTTTTTTTGTTTTTGAGAGTGAGACGTTCCAATTGCCGAGTTCCCAAGCTCTGCCCGTTCTCATTTCCATTTTCGCTCTCCCATTATTTCTAATTACAGCCATAACAATTTCTGTTGCAGTTGGTCATGACATCGAATTAAGCTGTTTCCATCGACTGACTCTAGCACCAGCTGAACCAGCTCTTATTACCATACATGCATGTTTGTTCACTAACTCAAAGCCCTATCTCTATATGTAGGAATATTCATGATGCGATGCATGAAATGATTGACTGATTGATTGATGAGTTAAAAATTTTGTTTGATTATTGATAATTGACCAACAACTTTCTTATCTTTATTTCTTTACAGGTATGTCACGTATTACAGGGTATCTAAATAGCGGTAAGCCAAAGTGAAAGTAAGGAAATTTAGAACAATCAACTCAACTTCAACCAAATCTCTGCTTCACTTCTTCTTCATTTATCTACACTGCTCGCTGTGGCTTAACTTTTGTCGTCTGCCCGATTTCCGCCTCCAATATGTCCTTCCATTCAACATACATATATACCCACTACATCCTTGTGTGTGTGTCCGTTAAGACATCCTTTTGCAAATACGACGGCAGCAACTGCTCTCTAAAATAGATTTATTGCCGGAGTTTATGCACTGCAGTTAATTTTTCATCTCTCTTTACAATTACACCTCTCTTATGCGTTCTCCCTCGAGCTCTACTTTGTCTCTCTCGCTCTCTCGCTGAATCTCTCAGTGTCTCGCTCTTCTCTTTGTCGGCCTCTAAGGCGCTGAGGTGCTAAATGGTTGAGGTCATGTTCCTCTCTTGTGCGAATAAGTTTGCAAATTTTTATAAATTTTTGAAATAATTGCTAATTGATTGATTGATTGATGCTAGATTCCATTGATAATTGATTTACACATATAACGCACTTACCCATGCTCTTCAAGTATTTGATTCCGATGGATTGCGTGATTGATGCTTTAATCCATATCCATCATTCATAATCCGTAGCAGTCAAAGCTTTTCTAAGAACTTCAGTCATTTTTAATTTGAAAAGCTGTAAATAGTTTTAATTGCGTGTTAGAAGGATAAGAACAAGTTTTCTAAAGCATTAATTCAACACTTTCAAAGATCTATCAACAACTTTATCAAGTTTAGTTCGTAAAGATGAATTACATGGTACTTCAAGTGCGCCTATAACTATATATGTGTGTATGTAGATGGGACCATGCGTCTGTTTGAACCTCTAACCCCAGTTTCAATCACCGTTTGTCACATACGCTTAGCCACAAACAGGGTTAACCGCAGACCAGACTCTGCTCAGCAGAGTTTGCAAAACCCTTTTGCCCGACTTCGGTCACACTGTCAATTGCCCTATGCAAATTACTCTAATTAGCCATGGGGAAACCGAGTTCGAAAGTGTGTGTTTCTGGATTGCTGATTGATATTTGAGTGTTCTGAAAGGTTCTTAGCTAGAGCTCTTTTTACCCTCTCTCTCTACCTTTCTCTCTCTCTCTGTCTCTCTACCTCTCTCTTGTATTACTTAAGAAGAACGCCATGATTAATTGCATTTCTACAGGTATTTTGAGGATAAAGAAAAATATCTCAAAGAAAAGTTGTTGCACACTTCCGTTTATCCCGCTCTCACTTTGAAGGAACACCTTCCTCAGCATTAGTATCTCAACTGAATCTGGGGTTGGTTTCTCTCTCTCTCTCTCTCTCTCTCCCTCTCTCTCTTTCTCTCTCTTTCGTTCTCTCTCTGCTTAATTAAATTGAATTTTTCCTGGCAGTGTGGAAATCCGTTTAAACGCAAAAGTTTTTTTTTTGGGAAGCAGGCACCGTATACATACATATGTATACCCCTCCACTCCACTTCACTCCACTCCACTCCTTACCACTCATAGTCATTCTCTATTTGGTGCTTAGATCTAAGCGTCTTTCCCGCTGTAGCCTGTAATCATCATCATCATCATCATCAAGTTGAGTGTTGTTGTTCGTTTGCCTTGTTCATACTTATTGCGGGTGGTTTTTGCCCCCTAATATCTATGACTTCCTCTCTTCCCAACTTACTCTCTCTCACTCTCACTCTCACTCTCTCTCTCTCTCTGTCTCTGTCTCTGTGTGTTTGCATTCCCTTGGACTCATGCTGTTGGTACCCCAACTACTCTTTCCATCTGCTTTTCAGGCCGCAATCATGCTTCTGCTTTGACAGCTGTCACATTGCTTTCTCCTTATCTTTATCTCAAGTTTTGCTTTCATTTGTTTCTCTTGCACTTGTGCTCCTTCCTGCTAGTCCCATTTCCGTTGTGATTCGACTTTATTAATTGTCAACACGGCCGCCTCCGCCCCGCCCCATCCCCATTTTGGGAACCCCATTGGACTGTTAACCGCTTGCTTTTCATATTAGACTTTCTGAAAAAGATTCTTCAGAGAAAAGGTGTGACATCTATAAAAATTGCTTAGAATTCAAGAATGAAATCTTTCTTTCACTCTTAAAATTACTCCTTGAACTTTATATTGGGCAGAATATAAATTTTCATATAAATTTATGGAAATCTTTCAAAATATCCCAATGTCTTTCATGTTCAATTCCGTAGACTGTAGGGTATTACTTTAAGAAATTCAACAAGCATATTTCCAATATTCATCTCACATAAAATGTATGTATGTATATGTATCTTAACTGGAATATCTTCACTTCTTTAACATTGTCAGTTGTCTGTTTGGCTTTACATTGATTTTCCGGAGGGGGGCTGTGAAAAGTCTCTGTGTCTGTCTCAGTCGCTAATGTTGTGACAGACAGACATATGTCAATTGTCTAAATCTCTGTCGCCTACTCTTCACATCATTATAGTCATCATCATCATTATCATCATCATCATCGCTTGGAGACTTTATTATAATCCAGCCAAGGAATAAAAAAAAATACTGTCTTCTTGGCAATGAGACAAAACAGAAAATTTCTTTTGGCAGTTTGACAGTTGTCCAAGTTGTCAAGACTTTTAGTTTTGGCAAATCTTCAATTTCTGTCGACCTCAACCTCATCCAAATCCTATCTTCACTTCATTCCCTCTGTTGCTCATTAGCGGTATCATGAGCGGTTCCCAAAATGTTTGAACAATGTCATCGACTGCTCTGGGTTTCAGTATTTTTTTCATTTCCCCATTTCCCCCCATTTGTTGCCCTTTTTCCCCTTTTTTTCCTTAGTTGCGAAAAACAAAAGAGTTGCCTTACATTTCCGATTTAGGTTCCTCTTTTTTTTTGTATATTTGTATTCTTGCAATTTGCCACCGGCCGCCAGGTGTCGCCATTGTGTGCACCGAGGAAATTGCATTTGCCTGCAATCTGTCCGTTTCCACTTTTCCTCGTACCCACTCTTTGACAGTTCTCAACTTGTTTCATTGTTACTCATGTTGTTGTCGCTTCAACTCTCGCCCACATTTCCGACACAAATACATGGACAAATGGGCGTGGCAGTTAGCAACAGTGCAACAGAGCAACAGAGCCGAGCCCAGACAGAGACATTGAGGGAAGGAGAGAGGGTAGTGGGTTTTAATGTATGACAAGTTGTTGAGGACAGCAATTTACTGGAGGAGACAGTTATAGCCTAGATGATTGTAAATGTGATGAACAGCTAAATGAGAGCCATAATGAGTGGGCCAAAAGAGTGGAGTAATGAACAGCTGAAAACGTGATTATACATATATCTCGGATGGGGAACTCAATGGAGAGGCAGTTTCTTAGATTATCGAAATTTTGCCAAACCTCAACCGATTTTAATGAAATTTACAATTCTGTCTGTGATTTTGATCTCAGTACATTTCCTCATTCAAAGATTATTTCGATATCATCGAAAATGTGATAGAATGTGCCCCAAAAAGGTGATTTCACAATATTGAAGTTGTTCTAACTTTTGTACTGGCATGACTTTGACAAATTTCCAAAGATTTTGTTGAAATTTGATTTGCTGCTCATGTGTTTAGTTCTAAATTAAAATTGCATTCAAATTTTCTTAAAATTTTGGCATTTTCAACATTTAAATACTAACTTCCTAGTAAATAAAATCGATAGTATAACTCACAACTAACATTTTGCTTTTGTATTGAGGTTTTCCCGAAATATGACGACAAATGTGCCTGAAGTTTTCAAAAATTTCCTTGATCTGTGAGAAAGCTTCAAGAGTTCTTCTCTGAACTTTCATTCTCTGCTTCTCCGCTATTGGCCTTCTAATGAAGCTAATTTTCCATGTAATTTCCCAGTCTGTTCAAAAACCAGTGCCATGATGCTGCTGTTCTATCACTTGAATTCCCCATTCTTCTCCTTTTCGAGTGCCCATTTCACGTTTTAATTGGATTAGTGACACTTGATTTAATCGCTTTGCACAGATTCCATATTAAAAATTGACAGTATAAATGCAATGCTAACGGGACATGTCATGTTCACACACACACACACACACACACATCCTCTCTACACACACACATACACACACATGAACCTTATACACACACAAATCACCTGGACACAGTATAATCAATAGGAAAAGTAGCTTGGGGCATTCTGCAAGTGGGTCAATAACAGAACGGCATATATACATACAATGAACACCCGACTATGCGATACCCTGTACTATCAAATATGTTTTTTATTTATTCAACAAATAACAAATCATCTACATATCATTTCTGAAAAGTAAAACTTGCACAACTTGCGGCAGAGACACGAAAACTTAATGACAATTTGTGAATAAAAATGAAAAGTGTGGAAATGACAACAGAAAAAATAAATGGTCATAAAGATATGAAATCAAGTAGCTGCCATTGGGGTCCAAAAATTGGGGAGATATGGTGACAAGAGACTGCTATAAATGAGAAGTTAGTTATCCATATTTTATACATCGTCAAATGCAGCTAGTATAGAAATAGATATTATGAAAATCATACTGAATATGAATAGTATAAATAAAATTAATTAATGAAAATATAAAAGTCCTCTTTCTTTATCTCTCTCTTACATAGGTCTCTTGCTCTCATTGATACTACCTACAGTTTTTTCTCTCTCTCTCTATCTCTATCTCTCTGTCTCCAACTATCTCTCTCTCCCTCTCTCTCTCTCCCTCTCTCTCTCTCCCTCTCTCTCTCTCCCTCTCTCTCTCTCCCTCTCTCTCCCTCTATCTCTCTCCCTCTATCTCTCTCCCTCTCTCTCTCTCTGTCTCCCTCTCTCTGTCTCCCTCTTTCTTTCTCCCTCTCTTTCTCTCTCTCTCTCTCTCTCAGCTTCTGCTCCTTCTCTTGCTCTCTTCGTACAACATTGCGTATACACAATGTGGCAAAACACAAAGTCGCCGGCAATCGTCAGCACAAAAGTTGCCGCCTCGTCTCATCCACTCAAACATCTGCCTGACAGTCTGCCCGTCTGTCTGTGTGTGCGTGTGTGTGTCTGGGTATCTACCGAAATCTATCGATTTTCTCGCCGTCTGCATTGCTATCTCTAGTTGCTGTTGGTGCTTTTCCTTCTCATTTTCTTCTATCCTTCTTTATTTTCCCATTCAACTTGAGTTAACATTCTGCCTGCCAACTTCCTTATTCTTGTAGCCTCATCTCATTCTGCTTCTTCTTGAATTTCATTTATTTTTTTCTCAATTTTTTTTTATATGCTGTCGCTTTAAGAGGTGGCATAACGGCAACATCAGCCGCAACCGCATTTAGAGCTCGACGCTGCCAACTGCAGCTGAACAAGTTTTTTGTTTAAGTGCAGCAACAACAATAACATTTTGCAGAATGAAAAGTTGCACAGTTACTTTTGTCTCTCTCTCTCTCTTTCTTCCTGCAGTTTTCTCTTTCTCACTCATCTGTAAAGTTTTCGCCATTTTGCGTGCAGAGAGAGCAACGCCATTTTCCTTTTTTGCCGTTTCCCATTTTGGCAGCCATTTTTAGTCTGCGCTTGAAAAAGACATCAGCGCCGGCGAATACCCTGGAATTGTGTTAGATAAGTGGGTAGCTAGCGCAGCTACTACTTGTCAATAGTTGGTAAAATTCTATGCTTAGTTCAAGTCGTTGTAACGAACAAAACTCATGATAATCTAACGAAATACCCTTTAAAACAACAATTGATACTTTTTTACAACTTTCTCTCATGCATATTATGTATGCTACATAGGGTAGCTATGCGTCGAGATTAGAGTTGCACAATCTATGCATAATTCGAACCATTATTTAGTCTATGTTTTCAGTCTGATATGCTTCCTCTGTTCTTCTTTCATAGATTCTCTCAACCATTCTCTTTCATTCTTTTGCACTCTCTCTCTCTCTCTCTCTCTCTCTCTTCTGTGACTTTCTTTCTTTCTCTCATCCACATTACTGGGTAACTCAGTCGTCGAGCATGCTCCATCAACTACGGCTCTATGTGTTCCTCTTTCGTTTTTCCTTTTCTGCTGTTTTGCACTTCCGTTTCTGTTTTTCACTTGCTTCCGCTATATGTACATATATCGAACCCAGAATGTGCGTGGGTGTGTATGTGGGTGTGTGTGTGTGTGTGGGTGTGTGTTTGGGACTTGTTGTGTCTGCTGTTATGGCGGCTGTTTGCCCTCTACTTTTTCTCTGCCAGCCGCTGGGGAAAAACTCGTGAAAAGTTGTGGGCACAATTTAGGTATGTGTGCGTATAATGTGTGTGTGTGTGGGTGTATATACATGCGTACATACACACATACACATGTATATGCAAGCATGTACATACATATGTATGTGTTTGTTAGTTTTAGCAACAGGCAAAAGTGAAGGTGGTTGTTCTGGTCGTGGCTCGACCACAATGCGAGCTTCACTTTCAGTCTGCATCTGGGCTCAACTGCAAACACACACACACACACATACCCACCTAGATACAGTTACAGTTACACATACATACATACATACATACATACACCCACATAAACTCTCTTAACTGCTTTGCAGCAATCTTTTGCCAAGAAATATTTGTTGCCAGATTCTTTTTCACAATGAAATTTATGAAATTATTAAAGTTAAAAAATGTCTCTTATTTTTCTTACGTTTTGTTGAATATGTTGCTCCACGTTATTGTTGTTTGTGTTTAGTGAAAGTTATACGACTGAAGTTGATTAGCTGCCAGGGGTAGTGGAGGAAGAGAGCAATGCGAGAGGAGAAAGAGAGCGGGAAGAGAAGTAGACTGAAGCCAGTTTATCCTGGAGAGCAGAGGAGACAAGTTGTTGCTTTTGATGTTGGAATTCTATGAATATTTTGTGTGCGGTGTTAAGGTGAGAGAGAGAGAGAGAAGAGAGCGTAGGGGAGACTTTGAGAATATATGAAGAGAATAAGGGAAAGAGTGAGAGAAAGAAGGTAAGAGTTGGAAAGGAAATATGTGGAGTTGTAGCTATAGTAACAGGGAAGCATGAATGGATGGAGAATTAAATTGAGAAGTCTGAGGGATAGAGAGAGAGAGAGAGAGAGATGGAGAGAGAGAGGGACAGAGAGAGATTCAGTGAACGAGACAAAGACAGATGTAGTCAGAAACGATTAAAATACGACAGAGAGAGAGAGAGAGAGAGAAAGAAAGAGAGAGAAAAGAGGCAGAGTTCTCTCTATCTGCACATCAAACCATATTTCTTTTTCTATACTTCGTTAAAAACTCCTCCACTCCGACCCCTTTCTGGATTCTCTCTCTTTTCTTTCATAACTGCCCATTAAAGCGCAATTGATTAATCAATCAATCGAAATCCTTCAACCTCCAAAATACAACAACAACCCCTTTTGCTACCCCTGTCGCCACCCCCCTTGACTTTCTAACTGTTGAGTCAACCCTTTCTTTTTTCATTGCGTCCCCGTTTGTTGTTGTTTGACAAATGCTTTTCGTATGGAACAATATAACAAAAAAGAAAAAAAAAAGCAAACAAGACACAGACGACCCTCCAAGACATGCCGAAGGATACGAGCGATTTTTAAGGATATAAAGGATGTTTGGACAGGGATCGGGATACATAAATGGCAAATGAATGTGAATGCTATGCGAATTTGATGGTTTACTATCCAGCCATAAAATGCCAAAGGATAAGCGCAATAAAAAACGGATTCTTACACAATATCTTGTTCACAGATTAGACTGGACTCGAACAAAACTAGGGGAATATCAGAAAATAATCCAACTTGGAGGAATGGTTCTTTGTTCAAGTAATAATTATAATAAAATGAGCTCATATTTGAGCTTTCATCTTCAAAATACTGATATAAAACCATTTAGAGAATTAAATTCTGATTTAAAATCCACAAATTATTAATATATCGACTTTTCCGTTATTGGTTTAAAATTTTTTTGATTTTTGATGATTTTGCTAAG
This sequence comes from Drosophila quadrilineata, assembly GCA_018150725.1. Classification (NCBI taxonomy): domain Eukaryota; kingdom Metazoa; phylum Arthropoda; class Insecta; order Diptera; family Drosophilidae; genus Drosophila; species Drosophila quadrilineata. Next base: position 25,978,097 of record JAECWN010000432.1, on the reverse strand, counting down.
GGGTTAGTATGCAAAATCGGTCAAAAAAGTCGAAAAATTTAAAATGTCAATTTTTACAAAACTTTTGATGCAGAAAAAAACTGATATCAAAACCATTGCCAAAACTTCAAATTTCATCAAAATCGGATGATTTTTGGGCGAGTTATGGCAATTAAAGGTTATGAGGAGGTCCATTATGCGAAAATTGCCATTTTGGGACACTTTTTAACACATTTTCGGCCATATCTCGGAAAATACTAACCAGAAACACCTCAAATAAAAAGCAAAATGCTAGTTATGAGTCCTAGAATAGATCGGCGTCAAAAAATTGGGATATAAACAATTTTCGATTTTTGATGATTTTGTCAAGGGGTTAGTATGAGAAATGGGTTAAAAAAATCGAAAAATTAAAAAATACGAATTTTTACAAAACTTTTGATGCAAAATTAAACTGATATCAAAACCATTTCCAAAATGCCAAATTTCATGAAAATTGGATGATTTTTGGCAAAGCTATGGCAATTTAAAGTTATGAGGAGGTCCATTATGCGAAAAGTGCCATTTTGGAACACTTTTAAGACATTTTTGGCTATATCTCGGAAAATACTCATCAGAAACACCTCAAATAAAAAGCAAAATGCTAGTTATGAGTCCTAGAATAGATCGGCGTCAAAAAATTGGGATATAAACAATTTTCGATTTTTGATGATTTTGTCAAGGGGTTAGTATGAAAAATGGGTTAAAAAAATCGAAAAATTAAAAATTACGAATTTTACAAAAATTTTGATGCAGATTTAAACTGATATAAGAAACATTTGCAAAACTTCAAATTTCAACAAAATCGGATGATTTTTGGCCGAGATATGTCAATTCAAAGTTTTGAGGAGGTCCATTATGCGAAAATTGCCATTTTGGGACACTTTTTAACACATTTTTGGGCATATCTTGGAAAATACTCATCAGAAACACCTCAAACAAAAAGCAAAATGCTAGTTATGAGTCCTAGAATAGATCGGCGTCAAAAAATTTGAATAAAAACAATTTTCGATTTTTGATGATTTTGTCAAGGGGTTAGTATGAAAAATGGGTTAAAAAAATCGAAAAATTAAAAATTACGAATTTTACAAAAATTTTGATGCAGCTTTAAACTAATATAAGAAACATTTCCAAAACTTCAAATTTCAACAAAATCGGATGATTTTTGGCCGAGATATGTCAATTCAAAGTTATGAGGAGGTCCATTATGCGAAAAGTGCCATTTTGGGACACTTTTTAACACATTTTTGGGCATATCTTGGAAAATACTCATCAGAAACACCTCAAATAAAAAGCAAAATGCTAGTTATGAGTCCTAGAATAGATCGGCGTCAAAAAATTTGAATAAAAACAATTTTCGATTTTTGATGATTTTGTCAAGGGGTTAGAATGCAAAATCGGTCAAAAAAGTCGAAAAATTTAAAATATGAATTTTTACAAAACTTTTGATGCAAATTTAAACTGATATTAAAACCATTTCCAAAATGCCAAATTTCATGAAAATTGGATGATTTTTGGCAAAGTTATGAGGAGGTCCATTATGCGAAAATTGCCATTTTGGGACACTTTTTTACACATTTTTGGCCATATCTCGGAAAATACTAACCAGAAACACCTCAAATAAAAAGCAAAATGCTAGTTATGAGTCCTAGAATAGATCGGCGTCAAAAAATTGGGATATAAACAATTTTCGATTTTTGATGATTTTGTCAAGGGGTTAGTATGAGAAATGGGTTAAAAAAATCGAAAAATTAAAAAATACGAATTTTTACAAAACTTTTGATGCAAAATTAAACTGATATCAAAACCATTTCCAAAATGCCAAATTTCATGAAAATTGGATGATTTTTGGCAAAGCTATGGCAATTTAAAGTTATGAGGAGGTCCATTATGCGAAAAGTGCCATTTTGGAACACTTTTTAAGACATTTTTGGCTATATCTCGGAAAATACTCATCAGAAACACCTCAAATAAAAAGCAAAATGCTAGTTATGAGTCCTAGAATAGATCGGCGTCAAAAAATTGGGATATAAACAATTTTCGATTTTTGATGATTTTGTCAAGGGGTTAGTATGAAAAATGGGTCAAAAAAATCGAAAAATTTAAAATATCAATTTTTACAAAAATTTTGATGCAAAATTAAACTGATATCAAAACCATTTCCAAAATGCCAAATTTCATGAAAATTGGATGATTTTTGGCAAAGTTATGGCAATTTAAAGTTGCAAAGAAGCCTTTATTAGGAAAATTGTGATTTTGGGTGTCTTTCAGATACAGTTTTTTACATATCTCGTGAAATACCCCTTGAAAATACATCAAATAAAGATCAGAGTGCTAGTTTTTAGTTGTAGAATCGATTAGGCTCAAAGTTTGGAAAAAATCTTTTTTCTAGCTCGATTTGTGCAATATCCTGACATCCAGATCAGATATACATAGACAACATTCTGCTCTTAATCTTTATTTCTGTGTTAAAATAACAGAGTATCTTTGTTATGGCCTACGCTTTCTTCACCAAATCGCATTTTGTGTGTACCCAGCAGCATTTTGCAACCCTAGAGAAAATGGGTGCCTAGAAAATCCTTTTCGAGTGTTTTATGTATTTTTTATTGTCTGGGGAAATATGCGAAACAACAAAACAAAAGAACTGAGAAGCTAAGGAAGAGAAAAGTCCAGAGTTGTTCCAAAGTAAAGCAGACGACGTTGAGGAAAGTAAAGTAAGAGGAAAGCATATAATATGAGAAAGAGAGTTGCTAAAGTGCCCTTGAAAAGATATGTATGTACATGAGGTCCTAATGTCTGTATATGCGTGTTGCAGCGCACAGGTGGCACATAGCCCGTAGCAAGAGTCTATTTTGAAGCTATCTGAAAATTCTTCCCGAAGCCACTTTGTTGGTATGACAAAATAAACACTGCACAAATTTAGAAGAGCCGATTCATACAAAACGAATGCTTAATTAGTATTTAAAAAATACTTAATTTAACAAAAAAAATAAGAATGGAAACTGTGAAAATACTCAAAAAAAATTGCGATAGTACTCGGTTAGTATTTAAAATATACTAATATATGTTCAAAGGTAGAAAATGAATATTGAAGGTTTCTGTTGTCGAAAATTCCGCACTCTTTTGGTATTAAAAATATACTAAAACTGTGTAAATTACCTTTATGCGCTATCTCCTCCATTTTCTTTTTTTTTTTTATCGATTTTTGTCTGTCCTTTTTGCTGATTAATGTGCACTGAATATGCAACTGCAGCTGGCACTTACATGTCGCATTAAACTCGCCAAATACCCTATAAAAAGTGGAAGAGCACATTAAATTTTACAATGAGAGCGAGAGACACAAACTAGATAGAGAGTGAGCCAGATATAGTTACAGAGGCACAATCATCCAGTTTGCAAGCAGAAACAGCAAATACTGAAATGAAAATGGAGTCAGCGAATGGGACATAGAGTAGCGTGGATAGTAGAGAAGAAGATAGAAAAGATGAGGCTGTACATACATTGTATGTTGTGGAACGTGCCGTATAATTCGCCATGGTTGTGTGTGTGTGTGTGTGTGTGTGCAACATTGTCAAGTAAGTCACACAAGATAGTTGCGTCGTCGGGCGCATTGAACTTGCTGTTTGCTGTTCAAAATAACAAAAACAACGAAAGGAATAACAAAAGTTGTATTAGACATTATATGTAAGGGAAATAACAGTATGATCAACTATTAAATGCCCTGTACAACAAAATAATGTAATGGAAATGGTGAGACTTTTAAGTATTGCGCGCAGTTCATTGTCTTTAGCTTTATCTTTATCTATAAGTATAGGTTTATATGTACAGTACCTGCCTAAAGTTGATGTTGTACAACCCCAGGGATATGATGTAACAACGTGAGAGAATGACGAATCAGTAGAGACACAGAGAGACACAATGGAGTTTGACAGGCGCCGCTTAAACTAGTTGGGAATTTTAAGCTCCAAGTGCGCGATGCCATAATGATGCAATTGTTAAGAAATAATAAAATCAGTTGAAGTCAATCACTATATACTTCATATTGAAATGCAACTCCAAACAACGGAACAATTTTGAAGAGACTTTAAAACTTCTCTAAGCTCGCTATCTCTATCTCTATCACTATCACTCTAGTTCTTATTTTATCTCTCTCCCTTCTACACATCATTTTTTCAGTCTCTTCTTTCACACCATCTTGTTAGTTTTATCGGCTGCCATCATCACCAACTCGAATGTGGCAGGTGCCCGTAGTCACTGAGGGTTTCTCTGTGGCGCCACTCTTTCTTCTTCTACTTAAAACAAAAACAAAAAAAAAAAAAAAAAGAAGGGGAACAGCTCGTCAGGACAGTAGTGGGTTGTTGGCGGGTAGATTTTGTAGAGCTTTTTGGTTCAACAAACTTCAATTAATGTCGCACGGGTGTCGCTTTTGTTGTTTTGTTTGTTAGCTTTCTGTTTGCGAAACTAAAAAAAGGGCATAAAATTGAGAAAAATGAAACGAAACTTTGCAACACTTTCAAGTGGCACTATCTCGCTCTCTCTCTTTCTCTTACTCTTTCTCTCTTCCGCCGTCTGTCTGGCCATTGCATCTCTCTGACGAAACATTTTCCATTCATAAAGAAAATATGTATGTATGTATGTTTAAAAAAATGAAGGTGGGGCGGCAAAAAAAACCCAAAACTATTCAGGAAAAACTAAATGCGTGGGCGTGGCAACATTTTGCCTACATTTAGAGGTATGTATGTATGTGTGTGGGTGTGTGTGTGTGTGGCAGGTGCTCTTAGCTCAGTCCGTGCTCTGGTTTAGTTTATGCTGCGCATTTGTTGATTTTCCATTTTGTTTCTCTAACTCTGTTTTTTTTTATCAGCTTTTTTTGCTGCTGCCTTTTTTTTTAAATGATTTTGTGTTGATTTTAGTTAAATGGCTGGTGTGGGCGTGGCATGTGTTTTTTTTTTTGTATTTTTTCTTTTTTTTTGTATGTTTAGTGATTTGTGAAGTAACTTGTTCGTTTCGCTATTCAGATGTTCCCATTCCCAGGCCATAGAGATGCCCCCAAACAGAGCACGTAATCAACCCAATGAAAGCAGATGAAAGGGCGTTAAATAGGAGAAACATATTCCATTAAAAGCAATACATATAAGATAGTGTTTTATCTAACACCAAATCTACTTGATCTGGCAGTAGAACTGCAATGGAATCTAGGACCTAAACTAAATGGCAATTGATCGAGTTTTGACAAAGTTATGCAACTTGAAAGTAAAGAATTCCTGGAAAAAATTTCCTGATACCTTGAGCGACTTTATAGTACCTATTACTCGTCAGAAAAACTTCCAAGGTGCCATAAATTGACTTTAATTTTGAAGTTACCCTAACTTTGATACTTTTGGTATTTTTTGTATACTTTTAGTATTTTTAGCACATCTGTCAAAAAATTGCCACTTTATCAACGATTCTATCATGAAGTTACAATGTTCTATTATTATACATATTAGTGTAGTGTACAAAATCAGTTCTTAGGACTAATATATAGTGCATCGTGACCCCTGCCGAGTTTACATATATACTTATCCCATCTGGTATTCAAAAAGGGGTCGCAAAACACATCATACCCATACTTTCCATAACACGATCTTTCGTTGACGGATATGGATTCGTATCGTGTCTATTAACCGAACACTATCCTTTCGTACAATTCTGTTTGTGCTTGAACAGTAGCTCAAGGCAGAATTTCATTCACTATGCATATGGCCTTCATAGAGTATTTGTAATTCGGTCATGTGTTGCAACATCAACTGAAGATAATCTCTGGCAATGCAGTTGACAAATTGAGGTCATGCGCGTGCCCACGTTCGCGATACATTTTCATTGTAGGAAAGTTATCACAATATTGCGCATAATTGGGTCGATGTTGCAAGTTGCATCGGTTTCGCGGCTAAGATGAGCTTGCCCCCAAAGTGTTGCGTTGTAGTGGCAGTGGCAGTGGCAGCTTAAGCAATAGTTTCATTTAAGTTGGCGGAGCCTTTTTAAAATTGAATCCTTTCAAATGTCCTGGCAATGTGACCCAGCCGCATATGCATAGGCAAGCGTGGTAAGTGCAACAACGGCAATGTTGCAAGTTGCAACACAACATTAATTAAGTTGCATGCAATTTTACAGCACTTGCAACAAGCTCATCCGCTGCAACGCCACCTGCTGCATTATGCAAATGCGTATCATGTTGCAAGCAACAACGCCTGTGTGGCATGCCACCACCCCAGACAGAGCTCATCAAAGTACAATTTGTTAGCCAACAACCCCCACACTGGCATTGGCTTAATTAGCTTTCGCCAGGCTAACAGCTAACGAAATCCTAACTGACATTTCAATTGTAGGCCAGGCCAAAAAGGCTGCGCACATTTGGCCAACAAGACGTGTTCGTCGTGTGGCAAGTGAAGCCACCAAACGCCATTTAAAATTTAAAAAGAAATTCAAAGCCAGAGCTTCAACTGTGTTTCTCTTTTAATGGGCATATTCGCATTTCACTTAATTGCATTTCAATTCGATTGGTAAATGCAAAAAAAAAAAAAAAAAACTATACCCTGTGTAAAATAACCAACGCAAATGGGGTTGAACCTGCGGTTAGTGGATATTAAATTTTTTTTTTTGTTTTTCTTAAAATTATATTTATATAAATTATATTTCATATTGATTTCAATTGATTTAATTCTGTATTTTGATTCTGTATTTTTATTTTTAAGTACTATCTTTAACTTTATTTTAGTATTTTTCTTCGTATTTCTAGTATTTTATGCAACTTTCATTCTGTACCATCACAGAAACCTGTTTTATAAAAACAATTTTGATATCAATTGCTGATATATAGTATTATGCATTTTTATATTCCAGGCATATCTTCATGTTAAGCACATATTTTTATTTTTAAGTACTTTCTTTAACTTTATTTTAGTATTTTTCTTCGTATTTCTAGTATTTTGTGCAACTTTCATTCTGTACTATCACAGAAACCTGTTTTATAAAAACACTTTATGTATCAATTGCAGATATATAGTTTTATGAATTTTCATATTCCAGGGTATCTTCACATGTTCAAAATATGATCGCATTTAAGTTTTGTTTTTGCAGTTATTTGTTTTAGCCATGTTCGTGGCGTTGTTGTTGTTGTTGTTTTTGCCGCTAACGGTCGTAAATTATTACCATATAAATCATTAATTAAGCTAGAAAAAGCGATTCGGATTGGTCATTACGTTGCCTTTTGGCTTTTTGGGTTATTTTTTTAGTATGTTTGGGGTTTCTACTCTGCAATTAACTGTTGTACGAGTGGTATAACGAACATCGACGAATCTACATAAATATTAGCTATTAGTATTTTGAGTTACGACATTTGGCTAATGGATATTTTAAGCCTGATTTTGTGACTCGGATTTTTGTATACCTTGTGAAATATTTGGAATATTTGTGAAATATTAGGGAAAATGGGAATATTCTTGCAATTATAAAATTGTACAACATTTAAATAAAATAAAAATAAAATCCCTCAGGACACAACTTTTATTAATATTAATTTCTTCAGAAAACTGGTATTTTTAATGCTTGCTCTTCTGTTTGTTAGTTACTCTCAATTTTTCTGCGGATTCCTTACTTCGTTGCATGCCACAGTCGATATTTATTGCCACACGGGTCTTAAACTCTATATCATAATAGTTTATTGTAAAATATCGCATGAAAAGCACAGACATTGCGTGCTCATTCTCTACTCTCCTCTGGATCCCTCTCTCCCTCATATTCTCCCTGATTCACTCTTCTTTTATTCCCATACTTTCGTAGAGTATTGATTTTCATTGTTGCCAGGCCGTTTCAGGCTATAAATGCAAATCATTTTCCTTCATAGAACATTCCGCCTCTCTACCACTCTGACTGTAGCTTTCCCTCTGCCACACTTTGCCCCTGTACAGTCATAAAATACACATACAATAACTTTTGCCTACCACTGTCCCACTCTCTTGTATCTGTTTCTCCTCATTCCAAACACATTGCTCACATTGTACATAGTAGCATAATTTATGCACTTTAGTGCGAGAGTCGCAGAGAAACAGGAAGCGCGAGAACTATGTTCCAACTACATACATATGGCATTTTCTTAAAGTTTATCAAGTTAATGTTGACTTTCAAAGCAACAAGATTAAGAAAAATATACAATATATACAGGCGTAACTTTAGAAAGAATAGGACAAAGTTCTAGGTACAGCATCCCCCAGAATTATAAGCTTTAGCAGGTTTTTGTTGGAGAAACGAAAAGAATACATTTAGAATTTGGTCCCATTTGTCACGTTATCGGGCATATCCCGAGAAATACTCATCAGAAACACCTCAAATAACAAGCAAAATGATAGTTATGATTCCTAGAATCAAATCAGAGCAAAAAATTTGGTTTAAAAAATTTTCGATTTTTGATGATTTTGCCAAGGGGTTAGTATGAAAAATGGGTCATAAAAATGGAAAAATTAAAAATGACGAAATTTACAAAAATTTTGATGCAGAATTTAACTGATATCAAAACCATTTCCAAAATGTCAAATTTCATGAAAATTGGATGATTTTTGGCAAAGCTATGGCAATTTAAAGTTATGAGGAGGTCCATTATGCGAAAAGTGCCATTTTGGAACACTTTTTAAGACATTTTTGGCTATATCTCGGAAAATACTCATCAGAAACACCTCAAATAAAAAGCAAAATGCTAGTTATGAGTCCTAGAATAGATCGGCGTCAAAAAATTGGGATATAAACAATTTTCGATTTTTGATGATTTTGTCAAGGGGTTAGTATGAAAAATGGGTTAAAAAAATCGAAAAATTAAAAATTACGAATTTTACAAAAATTTTGATGCAGATTTAATCTGATATAAGAAACATTTGCAAAACTTCAAATTTCAACAAAATCGGATGATTTTTGGCCGAGATATGTCAATTCAAAGTTATGAGGAGGTCCATTATGCGAAAATAGCCATTTTGGGACACTTTTAACACATTTTTGGCCATATCTCGGAAAATACTCACCAGAAGCACCTCAAATAAAAAGCAAAATGCTAGTTATGAGTCCTAGAATAGATCGGCGTCAAAAAATTGGGATATAAATAATTTTCGATTTTTGATGATTTTGTCAAGGGGTTAGTTAGTATGAAAAATGGGTTAAAAAAATCGAAAAATTAAAAATTACGAATTTTACAAAAATTTTGATGCAGATTTAAACTGATATAAGAAACATTTCCAAAACTTCAAATTTCAACAAAATCGGATGATTTTTGGCCGAGTTATGGCAATTCAAAGTTATGAGGAGGTCCATTATGCGAAAAGTGCCATTTTGGAACACTTTTTAAGACATTTTTGGCTATATCTCGGAAAATACTCATCAGAAACACCTCAAATAAAAAGCAAAATGCTAGTTATGAGTCCTAGAATAGATCGGCGTCAAAAAATTTGAATAAAAACAATTTTCGATTTTTGATGATTTTGTCAAGGGGTTAGTATGAAAAATGGGTTAAAAAAAATCGAAAAATTAAAAATTACGAATTTTACAAAAATTTTGATGCAGATTTAAACTGATATAAGAAACATTTCCAAAATGCTAAATTTCATGAAAATGGGATGATTTTTGGCCGAGTTATGGCAATTCAAAAATTATGAGGAGGTCCATTATGCGAAAATTGCCATTTTGGGACACTTTTTAACACATTTTCGGCCATATCTCGGAAAATACTAACCAGAAACACCTCAAATAAAAAGCAAAATGCTAGTTATGAGTCCTAGAATAGATCGGCGTCAAAAAATTGGGATATAAACAATTTTCGATTTTTGATGATTTTGTCAAGGGGTTAGTATGAAAAATGGGTTAAAAAAATCGAAAAATTAAAAATTACGAATTTTACAAAAATTTTGATGCAGATTAAAACTGATATAAGAAACATTTCCAAAACTTCAAATTTCAACAAAATCGGATGATTTTTGGCCGAGTTATGGCAATTCCAAGTTATGAGGAGGTCCATTATGCGAAAAGTGCCATTTTGGAACACTTTTTAAGACATTTTTGGCTATATCTCGGAAAATACTCATCAGAAACACCTCAAATAAAAAGCAAAATGCTAGTTATGAGTCCTAGAATAGATCGGCGTCAAAAAATTTGAATAAAAACAATTTTCGATTTTTGATGATTTTGTCAAGGGAAAAATGGGTTCAAAAAATTAAAAATTACGAATTTTACAAAAATTTTGATGCAGATTTAAACTGATATAAGAAACATTTCCAAAATGCTAAATTTCATGAAAATGGGATGATTTTTGGCCGAGTTATGGCAATTCAAAATTATGAGGAGGTCCATTATGCGAAAAGTGCCATTTTGGAACACTTTTTAAGACATTTTTGGCTATATCTCGGAAAATACTCATCAGAAACACCTCAAATAAAAAGCAAAATGCTAGTTATGAGTCCTAGAATAGATCGGCGTCAAAAAATTTGAATAAAAACAATTTTCGATTTTTGATGATTTTGTCAAGGGGTTAGTATGAAAAATGGGTTAAAAAAATCGAAAAATTAAAAATTACGAATTTTACAAAAATTTTGATGCAGATTTAAACTGATATAAGAAACATTTGCAAAACTTCAAATTTCAACAAAATCGGATGATTTTTGGCCGAGATATGTCAATTCAAAGTTTTGAGGAGGTCCATTATGCGAAAATTGCCATTTTGGGACACTTTTTAACACATTTTTGGGCATATCTTGGAAAATACTCATCAGAAACACCTCAAACAAAAAGCAAAATGCTAGTTATGAGTCCTAGAATAGATCGGCGTCAAAAAATTTGAATAAAAACAATTTTCGATTTTTGATGATTTTGTCAAGGGGTTAGTATGAAAAATGGGTTAAAAAAATCGAAAAATTAAAAATTACGAATTTTACAAAAATTTTGATGCAGAATTAAACTGATATCAAAACCATTTCCAAAATGCCAAATTTCATGAAAATTGGATGATTTTTGGCAAAGTTATGGCAATTCAAAGTTATGAGGAGGTCCATTATGCGAAAAGTGCCATTTTGGAACACTTTTTAAGACATTTTTGGACATATCTCGGAAAATACTCATCAGAAACACCTCAAACAAAAAGCAAAATGCTAGTTATGAGTCCTAGAATAGATCGGCGTCAAAAAATTTGAATAAAAACAATTTTCGATTTTTGATGATTTTGTCAAGGGGTTAGAATGCAAAATCGGTCAAAAAAGTCGAAAAATTTAAAATATGAAGTTTTACAAAACTTTTGATGCAAATTTAAACTGATATCAAAACCATTTCCAAAATGCCAAATTTCATGAAAATTGGATGATTTTTGGCAAAGTTATGGCAATTTAAAGTTATGAGGAGGTCCATTATGCGAAAAGTGCCATTTTGGAACACTTTTTAAGACATTTTTGGACATATCTCGGAAAATACTCATCAGAAACACCTCAAATAAAAAGCAAAATGCTAGTTATGAGTCCTAGAATAGATCGGCGTCAAAAAATTTGAATAAAAACAATTTTCGATTTTTGATGATTTTGTCAAGGGGTTAGTATGAAAAATGGGTTAAAAAAATCGAAAAATTAAAAATTACGAATTTTACAAAAATTTTGATGCAGATTTAAACTGATATAAGAAACATTTCCAAAACTTCAAATTTCAACAAAATCGGATGATTTTTGGCCGAGTTATGGCAATTCAAAGTTATGAGGAGGTCCATTATGCGAAAAGTGCCATTTTGGAACACTTTTTAAGACATTTTTGGCTATATCTCGGAAAATACTCATCAGAAACACCTCAAATAAAAAGCAAAATGCTAGTTATGAGTCCTAGAATAGATCGTCGTCAAAAAATTTGAATAAAAACAATTTTCGATTTTTGATGATTTTGTCAAGGGGTTAGTATGAAAAATGGGTTAAAAAAAATCGAAAAATTAAAAATTACGAATTTTACAAAAATTTTGATGCAGATTTAATCTGATATAAGAAACATTTCTAAAACTTCAAATTTCAACAAAATCGGATGATTTTTGGCCGAGTTATGGCAATTCAAAGTTATGAGGAGGTTCATTATGCGAAAAGTGCCATTTTGGGACACTTTTTAACACATTTTTGGGCATATCTTGGAAAATACTCATCAGAAACACCTCAAATAAAAAGCAAAATGCTAGTTATGAGTCCTAGAATAGATCGGCGTCAAAAAATTGGGATAAAAACAATTTTCGATTTTTGATGATTTTGCCAAGGGGTTAGAATGCAAAATCGGTCAAAAAAGTCGAAAAATTTAAAATATGAATTTTTACAAAACTTTTGATGCAAATTTAAACTGATATCAAAACCATTTCCAAAATGCCAAATTTCATGAAAATTGGATGATTTTTGGCAAAGTTATGGCAATTTAAAGTTATGAGGAGGTCCATTATGCGAAAAGTGCCATTTTGGGACACTTTTTTACACATTTTTGGCCATATCTCGGAAAATACTGATCAGAAACACCTCAAATAAAGAGCAAAATGCTAGTTATGAGTCCTAGAATAGATCGGCGTCAAAAAATTTGAATAAAAACAATTTTCGATTTTTGATGATTTTGTCAAGGGGTTAGTATGAAAAATGGGTTAAAAAAATCGAAAAATTAAAAATTACGAATTTTACAAAAATTTTGATGCAGATTTAAACTGATATAAGAAACATTTCCAAAACTTCAAATTTCAACAAAATCGGATGATTTTTGGCCGAGTTATGGCAATTCAAAGTTATGAGGAGGTCCATTATGCGAAAAGTGCCATTTTGGAACACTTTTTAAGACATTTTTGGCTATATCTCGGAAAATACTCATCAGAAACACCTCAAATAAAAAGCAAAATGCTAGTTATGAGTCCTAGAATAGATCGTCGTCAAAAAATTTGAATAAAAACAATTTTCGCTTTTTGATGATTTTGTCAAGGGGTTAGTATGAAAAATGGGTTAAAAAAAATCGAAAAATTAAAAATTACGAATTTTACAAAAATTTTGATGCAGATTTAATCTGATATAAGAAACATTTCTAAAACTTCAAATTTCAACAAAATCGGATGATTTTTGGCCGAGTTATGGCAATTCAAAGTTATGAGGAGGTTCATTATGCGAAAAGTGCCATTTTGGAACACTTTTTAAGACATTTTTGGCTATATCTCGGAAAATACTCATCAGAAACACCTCAAATAAAAAGCAAAATGCTAGTTATGAGTCCTAGAATAGATCGGCGTCAAAAAATTTGAATAAAAACAATTTTCGATTTTTGATGATTTTGTCAAGGGAAAAATGGGTTCAAAAAATTAAAAATTACGAATTTTACAAAAATTTTGATGCAGATTTAAACTGATATAAGAAACATTTCCAAAATGCTAAATTTCATGAAAATGGGATGATTTTTGGCCGAGTTATGGCAATTCAAAATTATGAGGAGGTCCATTATGCGAAAATTGCCATTTTGGGACACTTTTTAACACATTTTCGGCCATATCTCGGAAAATACTCATCAGAAACACCTCAAATAAAAAGCAAAATGCTAGTTATGAGTCCTAGAATAGATCGGCGTCAAAAAATTGGGATAAAAACAATTTTCGATTTTTGATGATTTTGTCAAGGGGTTAGTATGAAAAATGGGTTAAAAAAATCGAAAAATTAAAAATTACGAATTTTACAAAAATTTTGATGCAGATTTAAACTGATATAAGAAACATTTCCAAAACTTCAAATTTCAACAAAATCGGATGATTTTTGGCCGAGTTATGGCAATTCAAAGTTATGAGGAGGTTCATTATGCGAAAAGTGCCATTTTGGGACACTTTTTAACACATTTTTGGGCATATCTTGGAAAATACTCATCAGAAACACCTCAAATAAAAAGCAAAATGCTAGTTATGAGTCCTAGAATAGATCGGCGTCAAAAAATTGGGATAAAAACAATTTTCGATTTTTGATGATTTTGCCAAGGGGTTAGAATGCAAAATCGGTCAAAAAAGTCGAAAAATTTAAAATATGAATTTTTACAAAACTTTTGATGCAAATTTAAACTGATATCAAAACCATTTCCAAAATGCCAAATTTCATGAAAATTGGATGATTTTTGGCAAAGTTATGGCAATTTAAAGTTATGAGGAGGTCCATTATGCGAAAATTGCCATTTTGGGACACTTTTTTACACATTTTTGGCCATATCTCGGAAAATACTGATCAGAAACACCTCAAATAAAGAGCAAAATGCTAGTTATGAGTCCTAGAATAGATCGGCGTCAAAAAATTTGAATAAAAACAATTTTCGATTTTTGATGATTTTGTCAAGGGGTTAGTATGAAAAATGGGTTAAAAAAATCGAAAAATTAAAAATTACGAATTTTACAAAAATTTTGATGCAGATTTAAACTGATATAAGAAACATTTCCAAAACTTCAAATTTCAACAAAATCGGATGATTTTTGGCCGAGTTATGGCAATTCAAAGTTATGAGGAGGTCCATTATGCGAAAAGTGCCATTTTGGAACACTTTTTAAGACATTTTTGGCTATATCTCGGAAAATACTCATCAGAAACACCTCAAATAAAAAGCAAAATGCTAGTTATGAGTCCTAGAATAGATCGTCGTCAAAAAATTTGAATAAAAACAATTTTCGCTTTTTGATGATTTTGTCAAGGGGTTAGTATGAAAAATGGGTTAAAAAAATCGAAAAATTAAAAATTACGAATTTTACAAAAATTTTGATGCAGATTTAATCTGATATAAGAAACATTTCTAAAACTTCAAATTTCAACAAAATCGGATGATTTTTGGCCGAGTTATGGCAATTCAAAGTTATGAGGAGGTTCATTATGCGAAAAGTGCCATTTTGGAACACTTTTTAAGACATTTTTGGCTATATCTCGGAAAATACTCATCAGAAACACCTCAAATAAAAAGCAAAATGCTAGTTATGAGTCCTAGAATAGATCGGCGTCAAAAATTTGAATAAAAACAATTTTCGATTTTTGATGATTTTGTCAAGGGAAAAATGGGTTCAAAAAATTAAAAATTACGAATTTTACAAAAATTTTGATGCAGATTTAAACTGATATAAGAAACATTTCCAAAATGCTAAATTTCATGAAAATGGGATGATTTTTGGCCGAGTTATGGCAATTCAAAATTATGAGGAGGTCCATTATGCGAAAATTGCCATTTTGGGACACTTTTTAACACATTTTCGGCCATATCTCGGAAAATACTCATCAGAAACACCTCAAATAAAAAGCAAAATGCTAGTTATGAGTCCTAGAATAGATCGGCGTCAAAAAATTGGGATAAAAACAATTTTCGATTTTTGATGATTTTGTCAAGGGGTTAGTATGAAAAATGGGTTAAAAAAATCGAAAAATTAAAAATTACGAATTTTACAAAAATTTTGATGCAGATTTAAACTGATATAAGAAACATTTCCAAAACTTCAAATTTCAACAAAATCGGATGATTTTTGGCCGAGTTATGGCAATTCAAAGTTATGAGGAGGTCCATTATGCGAAAAGTGCCATTTTGGGACACTTTTTAACACATTTTTGGGCATATCTTGGAAAATACTCATCAGAAACACCTCAAATAAAAAGCAAAATGCTAGTTATGAGTCCTAGAATAGATCGGCGTCAAAAAATTGGGATAAAAACAATTTTCGATTTTTGATGATTTTGCCAAGGGGTTAGAATGCAAAATCGGTCAAAAAAGTCGAAAAATTTAAAATATGAATTTTTACAAAACTTTTGATGCAAATTTAAACTGATATCAAAACCATTTCCAAAATGCCAAATTTCATGAAAATTGGATGATTTTTGGCAAAGTTATGGCAATTTAAAGTTATGAGGAGGTCCATTATGCGAAAATTGCCATTTTGGGACACTTTTTTACACATTTTTGGCCATATCTCGGAAAATACTGATCAGAAACACCTCAAATAAAGAGCAAAATGCTAGTTATGAGTCCTAGAATAGATCGGCGTCAAAAAATTTGAATAAAAACAATTTTCGATTTTTGATGATTTTGTCAAGGGGTTAGTATGAAAAATGGGTTAAAAAAATCGAAAAATTAAAAATTACGAATTTTACAAAAATTTTGATGCAGATTTAAACTGATATAAGAAACATTTCCAAAACTTCAAATTTCAACAAAATCGGATGATTTTTGGCCGAGTTATGGCAATTCAAAGTTATGAGGAGGTCCATTATGCGAAAAGTGCCATTTTGGAACACTTTTTAAGACATTTTTGGCTATATCTCGGAAAATACTCATCAGAAACACCTCAAATAAAAAGCAAAATGCTAGTTATGAGTCCTAGAATAGATCGTCGTCAAAAAATTTGAATAAAAACAATTTTCGCTTTTTGATGATTTTGTCAAGGGGTTAGTATGAAAAATGGGTTAAAAAAAATCGAAAAATTAAAAATTACGAATTTTACAAAAATTTTGATGCAGATTTAATCTGATATAAGAAACATTTCTAAAACTTCAAATTTCAACAAAATCGGATGATTTTTGGCCGAGTTATGGCAATTCAAAGTTATGAGGAGGTTCATTATGCGAAAAGTGCCATTTTGGAACACTTTTTAAGACATTTTTGGCTATATCTCGGAAAATACTCATCAGAAACACCTCAAATAAAAAGCAAAATGCTAGTTATGAGTCCTAGAATAGATCGGCGTCAAAAAATTTGAATAAAAACAATTTTCGATTTTTGATGATTTTGTCAAGGGAAAAATGGGTTCAAAAATTAAAAATTACGAATTTTACAAAAATTTTGATGCAGATTTAAACTGATATAAGAAACATTTCCAAAATGCTAAATTTCATGAAAATGGGATGATTTTTGGCCGAGTTATGGCAATTCAAAATTATGAGGAGGTCCATTATGCGAAAATTGCCATTTTGGGACACTTTTTAACACATTTTCGGCCATATCTCGGAAAATACTCATCAGAAACACCTCAAATAAAAAGCAAAATGCTAGTTATGAGTCCTAGAATAGATCGGCGTCAAAAAATTGGGATAAAAACAATTTTCGATTTTTGATGATTTTGTCAAGGGGTTAGTATGAAAAATGGGTTAAAAAAATCGAAAAATTAAAAATTACGAATTTTACAAAAATTTTGATGCAGATTTAAACTGATATAAGAAACATTTCCAAAACTTCAAATTTCAACAAAATCGGATGATTTTTGGCCGAGTTATGGCAATTCAAAGTTATGAGGAGGTCCATTATGCGAAAAGTGCCATTTTGGGACACTTTTTAACACATTTTTGGGCATATCTTGGAAAATACTCATCAGAAACACCTCAAATAAAAAGCAAAATGCTAGTTATGAGTCCTAGAATAGATCGGCGTCAAAAAATTTGAATAAAAACAATTTTCGATTTTTGATGATTTTGTCAAGGGGTTAGTATGAAAAATGGGTTAAAAAAATCGAAAAATTAAAAATTACGAATTTTACAAAAATTTTGATGCAGATTTAAACTAATATAAGAAACATTTCCAAAACTTCAAATTTCAACAAAATCGGATGATTTTTGGCCGAGATATGTCAATTCAAAGTTATGAGGAGGTCCATTATGCGAAAAGTGCCATTTTGGGACACTTTTTAACACATTTTTGGGCATATCTTGGAAAATACTCATCAGAAACACCTCAAATAAAAAGCAAAATGCTAGTTATGAGTCCTAGAATAAATCGGCGTCAAAAAATTGGGATAAAAACAATTTTCGATTTTTGATGATTTTATCAAGGGGTTAGTATGAAAAATGGGTCAAAAAAATCGAAAAATTTAAAATGACGAATTTTAAAAAAATTTGGATGCAGATTTAAACTGTTATAAAAACCATTTTCAAAATGCCAAATTTCATGAAAATGGGATGATTTATGGCGGAGTTATGGCAATTCAAAATTATGAGGAGGTTCATTATGCGAAAATTGCCATTTTGGGACACTTTTTAACACATTTTTGGCCATATCTCGGAAAATACTCATCAGAAACACCTCAATTTAAAAGCAAAATGGTAGTCATGATTACTAGAATCAAATAAGAGCAAAAAAATGCTTTGAAATTGTTTAGATTTTTGATGATTTTGTCCTGGGTATGCAAAATCAATAAAAAAGGCGAAAAATTTAATACGTCAATCATACAAAATTTTATGAAAATCTGATGATATTTGGCAATTTTATAGATAAATAAATAAATTAAATAAATAATTAATAAATGCAGTTTTAATTTAGAACTAAAAACATGAAGAGAAAATCAAATTTGATCAAAATCGATTCAAATTTGGCAACGTTATGTTAATCTAAATTAAGAAAGATGCCAATTAACGAATTTCGTTCTCTTTTGCCGCATTTTTATCCATCTACTGGAATGAGAGAGGGAGGGAGAGGAAGAGAGTTGTTATCCAATATTTGTTTTGCCAACTGCGAGGTGTTTAATTACTCGCGTTGAATAATGGAAGAACAATTCGTTGAAATGGTTTGCGATTGCCAACTTCAAACGTTGGCACGCCCCTAGGCGATGCCTGTACAGGCCACGCCCCACTTAAAAAGGGGCGGCATACACATTCCCATACAAACAAACACGCAAGGAGGCAAGGGAGAAGTTTTTAGTGAAAATCTGTAAAAACGTGGAAAATAGTGAGAATGTGAGAATGTATAAAATGTCAAGCGACACAGCTGTAGCTGCTGTCCCTCTAGCTGACTGCCTGTATGTCTGCGTCTGTCTGTCCATCTGTCAGTCTGTTCATTGAAAGGCAAGAAAAACAGGAGAGTGCGCGAATTCGTTCAATAATGCAGGAAAATGTGCACAGAGCGCAACATAAAAGTCAGCAACAACATGGAGGATACATAAGGACATGTGTATACATACATATGTATGTATGTACATACAATCATTCACACATATGTACATGCATTCATATAGAACTCTATATTTACACTCAAGCATTCAATCCTAACTAGCGCCTCGATGACAGACGCTTCCAGAGGATTGCAACACAACTACCCAGTATAACATGTTACACTACAGGGTATACTAAATCAATAAGGCATTAATTTATGCGTGTATTGCATTCATATGTGTGTACATGTGAAATTTGCTGATAATGCACAATTGAGAGTGATAAAATGATACTGAGTATTAACACAACAAAATTGAGTGCTAAAGAGCATGCATATCTCACTTGCTGGGGACATCACTGTGCTAATGACAACAGTCGTAATTGCAGTGACTGTTGGCAAATTGAAAAACCTTCGACAATTAACAAGATGGCGTCACAGTTGAAGTTGCCAACTATGTTGCCAACTCACACGCATATGCAAATCATTAAACGTTGCTCTCTCACACACACACACAGACACAAAAGGCTCAACTAGAGGCTGCACTCTCAGGCAACAACCATAGGCTTCTTCAATGCGCGCCTACTATGTTAGTATTACAATTTGTCAGAATATTTGCCAGCTGAACTGCTGGCGGCAAGAGTGTGAAAAAGAGAGAGACAAAAATAGGTGTGTGTGTCAACACTTTGCAAATTGCCACTGTCTCTAAGTGTATAGTAGAGTCATCGTACTCCCTCAACTGTCTACATACACACACACACACACGCATACACATACACACATTTAAAATTCACCTCAATAAACTGACCTCTCTCGCTCTTTCACTCTCTCTGCTGCTTTCGTCTATGGTTAACAGCTTACAAATTGCTTGAGGTAATTTTCTAATACCACACAATTGCTTTGACATTGCAGTCAACTATGTCTGTATGTGTGTGTCTATTTGTAATGATAATTGCTTTGTTATTGTAATACTGTAATAATACGCTTTAATTGTGCATAAATCGAAACTGAAAACGAAGCTTGCATAAAGTGTTAAATGAAATAGTTTACATACAATATGCAGACATATACGCACATGCATAAATAAATTATGAATTTAAATTATGTATACACACACATTCATAAATATATGTACATATATTCTGCTTCTTAAAGCTTCACATATACCCACACCACTTCAGAGCTTTTGGCGTCGCCGCGGCAATTTCAATTTAATTTAAGCTTCCTGTTTATTGTTGTTGCTGCGCGCCACCGCCTTTAAAGTAATTGTTGCAGTGCTGCTGTTTGTCTTATGTGCGAGTTGCAGTTGTAGTTGTGAAAGCGATAACTGGGCGCTGTTATGACAACAACAAATCAACAAAACAAAGCAAACAAAGCAACAATTCTAGTCACGCACACACGCAGAGAGAAGACTAAAGAAAGAAATGAAGAACTCGACTGCAGCAGAAGTCGACGTCACAGTCGCAGTCGCAGTCACAGCAGTTTAATAGACGCGCTCAACTTAACTAAGCTCTGCTCTGCTCAGCTCAGCTGCGGCTCATTTGCTTTGGCCCATTGACGTCGTTGTTGTTGTATTGTAGGTGTGTGCGCAAGAGACGTGCAGTGCATGCCAAAAATGCCAACAAAATACCAAATACCAAAGCGGAAAGACATAAAGCAATAACAGCAACAACAATGACAACAACAGCAACAGCAACAGTAGCCACGACAGTAATAAGCCCAAAGAGAGCCAACAACTAAATAAATGAACATAAATTAAACGAGGGCTATGCGGAATTGTATACATATGTACATATGTATGTACGTGTGACAAGCAGGCGGGGGTGTATTTATGTATGTGTGTGTTAAGCGTCACACATGCAATGAGCTTTCATATATACACATATTTATGTATGTATGTATATGCTGCAGGTATGCAGGAGACAGACAGAGAGCGAGCTTGGCTAGCCGTTTGACAGACTGACTGGACTCACTATCGCATTCACTCACTCGCACACAGAGTCTTTCACTCACTTAGTTTAGTTACTTACTCTGTCACTCACTTCTTATGCGCAGCAGTCTGCATTCTTTACATCATCATCATCATCATCATCATCATCATCACCATCATTATCGTCGCCATCGTCAAGCCAGTCAACCTCAAACATGCAGACAACTTTTCACAGTTTAACATGCCAAACTAACATATACTCTATATGCGTATTTTTAATGTACCTACATATGTACCTATGTATGTTCCTACACATACAACAACACGTAGCAATGCATTTAACTAGCGACTCGATCCAGGCACTTTATGCTAATTGCGCGCGTTTGCCTTTTGGTCAGGTTATGTGTAGTCTGCAGTTGACTGCGTACAGTGAGCACCATTCAAAAGTCAAGTGTGGGTGACTGAGAGAGAGAGACAAAAAAGAAGGAAGAACGCGAACCGAGATGCGCCAAAAAGAGAATGAAAAATGAACTAATTCGCAAATGAACCTAACAGAGTTGTTGTTGTTGTTATTGTTTTGGACTATGTATAAGGTTACACCTGTCAACCAATGCAACTATAAATATGGAAAATGGTTTCAGTAGATAAATACATACATAAATATATATTTATGTAATTACGCCCCATAAATACTTATTAATTATTAAATATTTGCCCCGGCTGCAATTTATTGCAAGCGCATGCAGCTTAGTTAATTATCGATAACACTCGATAACATTCAATTTGGCATGCACAAACTTTTTTCGCTCTTTCCCTCTCCCACTTTCTCTCTTTGCTCAATCAAATATACTGAGTTTTGCTTTTGCTTTTCGTTTGTTTTGTGTAAATAAATAGCAATGAGACAATATTTTTGTGTGCAGGGGGGTTAAATGGATAGGGGAATGAGGTTGTTTGACTGGTTACCTGCTTTAATTATTCAAATAATGTGTGCTTCTTCTTCATGTTGTTGTTGTTTTACTTTTGCATGCTGGTATGTTTGTTTATTTGCTTGTTTATCATTGGCCTCTGCTTTGCCTTGACAGACACACACAACCATATGTGTGTGTGTACATATGTACATACATACATACATATGTGTGTACATGCAGCCAAAGTTAAAGCTCAGATTTGCTGACGACTAATGCAATTACACTTCTTCACATACATACAAAGATGCATGCGTTGCATATGTATGTACATATGTATTTACATCCATATGTAATTATAAATGTGAGTGTATTTGCAAGATTTACTTCTGCATAGTATATGACAAATTTGTGTATTGATGCACGTACATAATTCAATATTTATATCACTTTAATGTATTTTTCACTTTATACTTAAAAAAAAAAGAATAAAATATATGTATATTTCTTTATTCTGCTACACGCACAAATCCATGCTTAATCAAACTGGTTCATGGTTTTTTCCGCCTTTCATTTATAGAGCTGGTTCACTTCGCCTTCAACTGTTCTTCAACAGTTGCGCTCAATTCTCAAACAGATCCAAAAGGAATTCCACTCTCTTGTTTCTCTCTTATTCTCTATCTGTCAGTGCTGCTCATTCTGGGATCTTGTAGTTCGCCAATTGAGCACGACGTTCGTTCATTCGATGAATATCGCAAATCGCGGTGACCCTGGACGAGTCAAAGCCAAAGCCAAAGCGAAAATCCAAAAAGCGAAGGTTACTTCGCTCACAACTTTTGCTGCTGCGGCTGATAATTGTTATTAATTTTATTTTTGCAAAACTGGTTGCTCTTGTTATTAGTTCTGTGCTAGTATTTTACCAATGAGTCAGTTGCCGACAAAACATCAATAAATGCAAAGGAATACAAAAACAAAACTCAGCGCAGGGAAGAGTGGGTGGAGAGGGGAAGGGGCAGAGCGCATACAGTTTATAGTTGACCTGAGGAACGTATGTACATATGTATGTACAAGCCCAACACGATTGCATAATTCTGCTGTGCGCGCACTGATTATCATCATTTGTTAATGATAATTAGGGGCAGTCGGCAAATGTAGCCTAATGACTGAGCAACAAAAACAAAAAAAAATATATATATATCATGTAATGGCAGCTAACGTTGAGCTCTGCTTACTTATGTCTGTATGTACATGTGTACATATGTATGTATGTATGTATGTGTGTGTATATCTGTGTGAGCGAATGAGGTAGCGAAAGCGCAACATAAATTGCATTTGAAATTGCCGCCGCCACTGATAGAAAAGCAAAAAAATTGTTACTGCAAAAAGTGTTGCAAAAAGTGTAGAAATGTAACAAAGCACACATCAAGTCATTGATTATATGATGACAGCCAACAGCATAAGAAAGCGCCATATGCATAATTGTAATTACATATATACATACATACATATGTATGTATGTGTAATTAAGTGAGGGGATTGATTGACCGACTAACTCAAATGAACTGAACGGAGAACGGAGCGGAGCTGAACCGAACTAATTCACGACCAGTGAACTCGATAATGTTATTGATTCAGTGTGTATCTGAAGGAGTTCCTTTTAATCCTACCTAATTAGCATACAGTCACAAGTATATACATATGTATACTCACCATTTTATTTTCCTTTTTGGGACGTTAAGTGTCTATTGATTGCCGCCATGGTCACATTTATACATATGGACATACATACATATGTACTTATATATATGTAGTTCGCGAAGCTGCAATTTTAATCCTTAAACAAGTTTGTGAGCGTGTGCATGTGCAGTTGAGTGTATGTGTTTATATGTAGGCGATGAGATTTCTGGCGCATGATGCTGAAAGAGACGTGGTATGCTGAGTGCCATACCAGGCAGCTTCTGGTAAATTACTGTGGAGGTAATTTTTTGCCGAGACGGAAGCTTTCGCTCTCATTGTTTGCAATGTTAATATTTGCCATCTGACAGCAGCAGCAGCAGCAGTCAAAGGACAACAGCAAGGACATTGTCATCATTATTATGATAATGATTATGATATTCATTGTAAAGCAGTTGTGCGCCATTTTATTGTCAGTTATGTTTGCGTTGCGCTGATTTTGAATGTCATTGCACTTTTTGAGACCACCGTAAAAAAAAAACAGTTCAACTTTTTACTCATATTCTCTCATATATTCCCTCTTTTTCGTTTTTCTTTTACTCTCATGCAGCACGCTCATGGCGCTGATCTAGCCATTAGCATACCAAACAATCCAGGCTTAGACGATGGCGCCTCCTATCGCTTGGATTATAGTCCGCCCTTCGGTTATCCAGAGCCAAATACAACAATCGCGTCGCGTGATATCGGCGACGAGATCCAATTCTCGCGCGCCCTTCCCGGCACCAAATACAATTTCTGGCTATATTACACGAACTTCACGCATCACGATTGGCTTACATGGACGGTGACCATAACAACGGGTAAGTTGGCAATGCTGGCAATACTGGCAATGCTGGCAACGCTTTGTGCTCTCTCCCTTGCGTCACACTCTCTATCTCTGGGCAGAGTGAGCGCATCAATTGAAGAGCGTCTACCACCGAGCATCACTAGCAGAAAGAAGGGATTATAATTAAATTATAATTTTTACTACTTAGTATGATCAGTATCATAATTTTGAAGTTCTTACGATGTGAAAAAATGTAAAAAGTGCAACCATAGGACTATATCAATTTGTTTGTTGTTGTTTTACAATTCAATAGTTGATTTTACATTTATTTCTTAATTCTTGATTTTAATTTGAACTGCACAAGTGGAGATGAAAAAATAAACATGGCTGATTACTGCAATTCCATTCAGAGCATATGAGCTTTATGAGCATTACCAGTCTACTTCTGAGAAAGATAATCGAATCCTAAGAGCATCGGTGGTTCAGTGGTAGAATGCTCGCCTGCCACGCGGGCGGCCCGGGTTCGATTCCCGGCCGATGCAATTACAGCCCCAACTCACTTTTTTAAGTTTCTTTTTTAATTATATTTATTTTCTTAGTTGAATATTAGTTCTATTACCATACGGTAAACTCAAGCCAATATGAATTGACATCTAGTGTGAAACAACAACAAGAAAACCATATGTAGTAAATAGAATTTCTTAATTTCTATGGATGCTTTCCAACATGTTTAACAATATATATGTACATAATTATATATTATATTTTGTTAAAATTGTAATTAATGCAGCGCCCGATCCGCCATCAAATTTATCGGTGCAAGTTAGAAGCGGCAAGAACGCCATCATATTGTGGTCACCACCAACTCAGGGCAGCTACACGGCATTCAAAATCAAGGTGCTCGGCTTATCGGAGGCATCCAGCAGCTACAATCGCACCTTCCAGGTCAGCGACAATACATTCCAGCACAGTGTCAAGGAGCTGACACCGGGCGCCACATACCAGGTGCAGGCCTATACCATCTACGATGGCAAGGAGTCCGTTGCATACACCAGCCGCAACTTCACCACGAGTAAGTATATTATATGTTTTCTATACAATTTATCCATACTATTTAAATTCTGGGTGTCTGGACACATTTACTAATTCAATACTGCATACACACCAAACACAACAAAATCTTTCTCTATTTTCTAACAACAAAATTAAATATAAATAAATATATATAACTAAAAAAGGTCGAAGGACGCGGCATAAAGAATTGCTGGATATTAAAATTCTGAGAGGTAATGTAATATGTGCTCAAAACTATGTACATACATACATATGTACATATGTGTATCCGCTGCATGATTCTCATATTTTGCGTATTTCGCATGCAACATGCACTTGCCACAACCCTGACCTAGCCCAAGCCTCAACAAAATAAAAGCCAACAAAAAGTATATCTCGTTTGGCATTGCGCCAAATACAATATAAAAATAAATATAAAAAAAAAAATTGCCAAAATAGAAATTGCACTTGCCACAGACTGAAATGTGGCAGCAACGCACACACACACACACACACACACACACACACACACACACACACACACACACACACACACACACACACACACACACACACACACACACACACACACACAGACTAGTTTGCGCTTTTCCACTTGCGTAGGCACTTTGCGGCTGACGCCAAAGTTGTTGCCATGAAATTGTTAAAAAAAAAATTAAAAAAAAAGCAAAAAAAAATTCAAAACTTCTCTCTTCTTTTTCAATATAAAAGACTTTAAAATAAGATAATAGATTAAACGGTAGAAAAATAGAAAATCTCCGACTTTTAGCTATAGCATTTATATGTACATTATTTGTAGTTTTCAAAAATTTTAAGTTTTAGAAAAAATCTTCATATGGATTAAAAAAAAACTGCATGATTTTCTCGAATATTGTATATTTATTTTATTAAAATATATATATTTATATATATTAATTTTTATAATAATGCTGCAGAAAGCGACACTTCTTCAAAGTGCACAGTGATAAAATGCCTAAAAATATGCAACAATTTAAAATACTATGTAATATACTGAATATATGATATATTTTTGTTCTATTTATTTGTATAGTTTTGTATATATTCTTAGTTATTTGCTATTTAACTGCCATTTGTGTTCTTCAATACTTTAATGAAGTTTTGACCAACCAATGTTATGTCCTATGTAAGCTGATCAATTTCCAAAACTAATTAGAATTTTTCATTGTTGTTTTACACTAATACTACCAAACACCTATAGAGCCCAATACACCCGGTAAGTTTATAGTGTGGTTCCGTAATGAGACGACGCTATTGGTGCTGTGGCAGCCGCCGTATCCGGCGGGCATCTATACGCATTACAAGGTTTCGATAGAGCCCCCCGATGCCAACGATAGTGTGCTGTATGTGGAGAAGGAGGGCGAACCGCCGGGACCCGCACAGGCGGCTTTTAAAGGATTAGTGCCGGGACGGGCGTACAACATATCGGTGCAAACGATGTCCGAGGATGAGATCTCATTGCCGACGACAGCGCAGTATAGGACGGTGCCGCTTCGACCCCTCAACGTAACCTTTGATCGGGACTTTATAACCTCCAACTCATTTCGGGTGCTCTGGGAGGCTCCCAAGGGCGTCTCCGAGTTCGATAAGTATCAAGTGTCCGTAGCAACGACGCGTAGGCAATCGACGGTCGCACGCAGCAATGAACCGATCGCATATTTCGATTTCCGGGACATTGCCGAACCCGGCAAAACCTTCAATGTGATCGTGAAGACGGTCTCGGGCAAGGTTACTTCGTGGCCAGCCACGGGCGATGTCACACTCCGTCCACTGCCCGTACGTAATCTACGTAGTTTCAACGATGATAAAACCAACACGATGATCATCACCTGGGAAGCAGATCCAGCCAGCACCCAGGATGAATATCGCATTGTGTAAGTAGTTCATAAAAGGTTGATCTCAATACAAAGTTAACCTTGTCATGTATATTTTCGATTCTCTTTCGCTTGTCACTTACTTAGATATCATGAGCTGGAGACTTTTAACGGCGACACTAGCACCTTGACCACGGATCGTACACGTTTCACGCTGGAGAGTCTGTTGCCCGGCCGTAATTACTCACTGTCAGTGCAGGCGGTATC
Source organism: Drosophila quadrilineata (assembly GCA_018150725.1). NCBI lineage: Eukaryota > Metazoa > Arthropoda > Insecta > Diptera > Drosophilidae > Drosophila > Drosophila quadrilineata. The sequence continues at coordinate 25,950,659 of JAECWN010000432.1, read as the reverse complement.
CAAGAAGATGGAATCAAATGAGACGAGCATCTTTGTGGTGACTCGTCCATCGTCACCAATCATCGAGGATCTGAAAAGCATACGCATGGGCCTCAACATCAGCTGGAAGAGTGATGTCAACTCGAAACAGGAGCAGTATGAGGTGCTCTATTCGCGCAATGGCACTAGTGAGGTGCGCACCCTTATCACCAAGGAGTCGCGTCTGGTTATTAAGAACCTTCAACCTGGCGCCGGCTATGAACTGAAGGTCTTTGCCGTCAGTCATGAGCTGAGAAGTGAACCTCATGCCTATTTTCAGGCTGTCTGTAAGTACCAATTAAACGATATACATACATATTTCATACGATTTATTTGTATTTACGATATTTGTCTGCTTGATTTATGATAGTTCCGAATCCACCGCGAAATATGACCATTGAAACGGTGCGTAGCAACTCGGTTCTGGTGCATTGGTCACCGCCGGAAAGTGGCGAATTTACGGAATACTCCATCCGCTACCGGACGGACAGCGAACAGCAATGGGTGCGTTTACCCAGTGTGCGTTCCACTGAGGCTGACATCACCGATATGACCAAGGGCGAGAAATATACCATACAAGTGAATACGGTTAGTTTTGGTGTGGAGAGCCCCAATCCCCAGGAGGTCAACACCACCGTGCCCCCAAATCCCGTCTCGAACATCATTCAGCTGGTGGACTCGCGTAATATCACGTTGGAGTGGCCAAAGCCGGAGGGTCGCGTCGAGTCCTACATGCTCAAGTGGTGGCCCACCGACAACCCTAGCCGTATCCAGACCAAAAATGTCTCCGAAAACAAATCGGGTAAGTGGGCAATGAGCTTTTATCGTGTTTTGTAAGCTCTGGACCCCTCAACTTTTCACAATACGGAAAACCCCCGAAGAAAAAAAAAACCTATCACTAAACTGTCTTTCTCCTTTCGCAGCGGATGATCTGTCGACAGTCCGTGTGCTGATCGGCGAGCTCATGCCTGGTGTGCAGTACAAATTCGATATACAAACAACTTCCTATGGAATATTGTCGGGGATCACTAGTCTCTATCCGCGCACGATGCCGCTGATACAGTCGGATGTGGTGGTGGCCAATGGCGAGAAGGAGGATGAGCGCGAGACAATCACGTTGAGCTATACTCCGACGCCGCAATCTTCATCCAAATTTGATATCTATCGCTTCTCGCTGGGCGATGCCGAGATCAAGGACAAGGAGAAGCTGGCTAATGATACGGATCGCAAGGTTACCTTCACCGGCTTGATTCCTGGCCGGCTCTACAACATCACGGTCTGGACGGTGAGCGGAGGAGTTGCCAGTTTGCCCATACAACGCCAGGATCGCCTGTATCCAGAACCGATCACGCAGCTGCATGCGACGAACATCACGGATACGGAGATCTCATTGCGCTGGGATGTGCCCAAGGGCGAGTACAATGACTTTGACATTGCCTATCTGACGGCCGACAATCTGCTCGCTCAGAACATGACCACACGCAATGAGATTACCATTACGGATTTGCGGCCACATCGCAATTATACGTTCACGGTCGTTGTACGATCCGGCACGGAATCATCGGTGTTGCGGAGCAGTGCGCCGCTCTCGGCCAGCTTCACCACGAATGAGGCGGTGCCGGGTCGTGTCGAACGTTTCCATCCGATGGATGTGCAACCCAGCGAGATCAATTTCGAATGGTCATTGCCCTCCAGCGAGGCGAATGGCATCATTCGACAGTTCTCCATTGCGTATACGAACATCAACAACCTTACGGATGCAGGCATGCAAGATTTTGACTCGGAGGAGTCCTTTGGCGTCATTAAGAATCTGAAGCCCGGCGAAACCTATGTCTTCAAGATACAAGCGAAAACGGCCATCGGCTATGGCCCCGAGCGAGAGTACAAACAAACGATGCCCATCCTGGCGCCACCGCGTCCCGCAACCCAAGTGGTGCCCACCGAAGTATACCGTAGCTCGTCCACGATACAGATCCGTTTCCGCAAGAACTATTTCTCGGATCAGAATGGACAGGTGCGCATGTACACGATCATTGTGGCTGAAGATGATGCCAAGAATGCGTCCGGCTTGGAGATGCCTAGCTGGCTGGATGTACAGTCCTATAGTGTCTGGCTGCCCTATCAGGCCATTGATCCGTATTATCCGTTCGAAAACAGTTCCGTTGAGGACTTCACCATCGGCACTGAGAACTGCGACAACCACAAGATCGGCTACTGCAACGGTCCTCTCAAGTCGGGCACCACCTACAGGGTCAAGGTGCGTGCCTTCACGGGTCCCGATAAGTTCACCGACACCGCCTACAGTTTCCCCATACAAACGGGTGAGTACATAACTCCCTCTTCATCATTCCCCCCTTGCGCTTTACTAATCATATTCCAACAATTTATAATATGTCTTGCTTGTTCTATAAATTTTGGAATTTATAGAACTACTGAGCTCTCCTGGTAAGATATAACCTCATCATATCAAATTTCGAATTTCCAGCAATTATAATTGATAAGTATTATAATGTTTCATCGCTGATATATTGAATTGATTCGCCCACAGATCAGGATAATACGTCCTTGATAGTGGCCATAACCGTGCCATTGACCATAATATTGGTGCTGCTCGTAACTCTGATGTTCTACAAGCGACGTCGCAACAATTGCCGCAAGACGACAAAGGAATCGCGTGCCAATGATAATATGTCGCTACCGGATAGTGTCATTGAACAGAATCGCCCCATACTGATCAAAAACTTTGCAGAACATTATCGCCTCATGTCGGCAGACTCGGATTTCCGTTTCAGCGAGGAATTCGAGGAATTGAAGCATGTGGGTCGCGATCAACCGTGCACGTTCGCCGATCTGCCATGTAATCGGCCCAAGAATCGCTTCACCAACATTTTACCCTACGATCACTCACGTTTCAAACTGCAACCGGTCGATGATGATGAAGGCTCCGATTACATCAATGCCAACTATGTGCCCGGTCACAATTCGCCCAGGGAATTCATTGTGACCCAGGGACCACTGCACTCCACACGTGACGATTTCTGGCGCATGTGCTGGGAGAGCAATTCGCGTGCCATTGTCATGCTGACCCGTTGCTTCGAAAAGGGTCGCGAGAAATGCGATCAGTACTGGCCAAACGATACTGTGCCTGTCTTCTACGGCGATATTAAGGTCCAAATACTCAACGACAGCCACTACGCTGATTGGGTCATGACTGAGTTCATGCTGTGTCGAGTAAGTATGGATATCGATTTTCCATTCTACCTCTGACATGCGTCAGACCTACTTTGGACCTACCGCAGACCTGCCTTGGACCTACCGCAGACCTGCTTTGGACCTACCGCAGACCTACTTTGGTCCTAACGCACACCTACTTTGGAACTACCTCAGACCTACTTTGGACCTACCTCAGACCTACTTCGGTCCTACCGCAGACCTACTTTAGACCTACCTCAGACCTAATTTGGACCTACTTTGAACCTACTTTGGACCTACTTTAGTCCTACTTGAGACCTACCATCCATCTTAAGTTGACCTCTCTAATCTTAGCACTAATCATTGTTGTATGACTGCCTTCGCTTTATAGGGCAGCGAACAGCGCATTCTGCGGCATTTCCATTTCATCACGTGGCCAGACTTTGGCGTGCCAAATCCGCCGCAAACCTTGGTTAGATTTGTGCGCGCTTTTCGGGATCGCATTGGTGCCGAGCAGCGTCCGATTCTGGTGCACTGCAGCGCTGGCGTTGGCAGATCGGGCACCTTCATCACGCTGGACCGCATCTTGCAGCAAATCAATACGTCCGACTATGTGGACATCTTTGGCATTGTCTATGCCATGCGCAAAGGTAACTTTCCACCTTTTTTTTTTGCTCTTCCCTCTCTTTCGCTAACACTCTCTTCCATTGTTTCTTAGAGCGCGTTTGGATGGTGCAAACAGAGCAGCAATATATTTGCATACATCAGTGCCTATTGGCAGTGCTGGAAGGCAAGGAGAATATTGTAGGTCCTGCCCGTGTCATGGACGATAACGAGGGCTTTGAAGGTAATCTGAACCTAAATGCGTCCAACTACCCTTTGCCTGGTGCTGGGCTTGCCTCGATTCTTAAAAGCGCCTCTACTAATCCCCATTTCCTTATCCAAGTCCTGTTCCCAAAACTCGATATTCCTCGTGGAACAATAAGCAAGAAGTTGAACTCTTTTCGGGTTGGAAAAAATTTTAAAAATTTGTATAAGTCAAAAAGTATGTTTTGGACCACTAGATCAGCTCAAAAATGTTTAATTCTCTTCATGTATTGAAATTTAAAAAAAAAAATATTTCATTTAGTATTTTCAAACCATGAGTTCTGGAATTATTTTTGAAAAATGTTACAAAAATTGATGGACATCGATATTTCGGTAGTATTTCTTAAAAAAAATACTTGAAAATACTTCAAAAAATTTAAAGATTCCATTCAAATATTTTGCTGAGAATAGCTCAACTTGTTGCGCCCACAAAGCTTCAAACATTTTGGTGACAGTTGTAAATTCATTTTTGATTCTAACCACAAACGAATATCCAACAAAAATCTTTCTTCTAACAAACACACACACGCACACACGCACACACACACACACATACAATGCTTGGTGAAGGTGACGCAGCTGAATTAGATGAACATGGCGCCATCATAGCCACCATCGAGGATCAACTGCGGCAGCTGCAACAGGACGAGGCGGAGGCCATCGACGATGAGAACGCGGCGATTCAGCATGACGAACAGCAGCCGCTAACGAGCAGCTTCAATGCACATGTGGCGGCCACCAACAGTAGCTACAATGGTAGCGGACTTGCCTCCAACTCGATGAGTTCATTTGGCAATGCTGCCGGCACCGGTTCGGGTTCGGGATCGGGTTCGGGTTCGGGTTGCGGTGCCGATGACAGATGACATTCGATAGTCAATCAGAGCGATAACAACAACTCGGTTGTTATTGTGCTGGTTGACAATAAACCGAGCTCAATGATCTGCAAGGAGGGCAGCAGCATTGACATCGATGTGGCCAAGGAGTTATCGCAGCCATCGCACATCATGACCACATCGATGCCAGCGAATGGATATACGACGCTGCAGCATCGCCGCAAATCGCAGTTGATCACGTTCAGCGCCAGTTCCAGCGACATTAAGAACAGTCTCAGCCATGAACTTATTACGGCAGCACCAGGATCAGTATCAGGATCAGGAGCAGGAGGAACGACTATAACTGCTGGTCGAGGCAATGTGCGTCTTAGCTTTGCCGAGGAGGATGTGCTCATCCAGCCACAAGATCAGGATGTCTACAGACGTCGCTCACTGTTGGAGGTTGAGCTGGGCGTGGAGCTCAACGAGGAGGAACTGCACCTGGACGATGAAGACGGTGTGGATGTTGTTCGACCCGTTGAGCACGAGCTGGACGAGGAGGACGACATTATTGCCGAGGAGGAGGAGGAGGATGATTACATGCACGACGAACTCTTTGAGACGCATATCGATGCCAAGTCCAACAATGCCAACGATGATAGTGGCGGCGGCAGCTACGAGGATTCGCATGCTCTGCACAGTTCGCTCGGCGGCAGCAATCGCAACAGCCTCGAGAAGGATGACGATGACATCGATGTGGATGTGATCAGCACCGATGTCAGCTGCTATGATCAGCTCCTTGGCAGCAGCTGCAATACGCGCAGCGGCGACACGGAACTCGGCAACCACAACCACAACCACAACCATGGACCACAGAGTCACCACCAGGAGGAGGACATTGCCACCTTGGTGGGCGATGCGGATAGTTATAAGAAATTGTTGGGCAATGTGGTTGCCAATGGTGTTGGTGCAGGTGGTGGTGCAGGTACAGGTGGTGCAGGTGCAGGTGGTGACACTTGTGGCAGCAACACCAGCAGCGGTGGCAGCGGCGTTGGCATCATCTATGCCAATCCTTTCATGGGTTTGTAAAGCAACTCTCTCTCTCTCTCTCTTTCTTTCATTCTTTTACTCTAACTATGTATATATATCGCTGTCTCACTCTTGTGGTATTTTCTACATGTTGCACGTACTTTTTTTGTTTTGTTATTGTCGCTTTTAATTTTTCATAATAATTCTAATGCATGTTTTTAGATATCCCTAAATGAAATTTTGTTTAACAATTTTGGAAATATTAAAAAACTATTTCTTTTTCTTTCTTTCTTTCTTTTCGACTATTTACAGATGACGAGGGAATCGCCGAGTCGGGCATGTAAGGTCAACATCCCCCTTTCCCCAGCCACCCTATCCCACCCTAACATGTGGCAAAACTACATAATAAAAAACATTTTTACTTAAGCAACTCCCGAAATAACAAAAAAAAAAACAAAAACACAAAAAGAATACTAAATAAATACTAAAAGAATTCTTGAAAAATTAAGGAACTTTGAGAGGAAGTAAAGAATTCAGAAAAGCTTTTGATATTATATTATATTATATATACTATATATGCTTATATAGATGGAGCACATATCATATACATATAACGTATATCGTATATCGTATATCCACTCTCCTGTATAACGTATATTGTATGTATATCGTATACATTTGTACGAAAATAAAACTCTTCGTCTGCTTTGATTTCATTTTAAATGCTCTACAAATTAAAAAAAAAGAAAACATAAAAAAAATTATATACATATATAGAGAAGTTCGGTAAAACCGTTATAAAATACTAAAATAATAGCAGCTGATATACATATATATTTTTTAACGAAATCTTTTGTGCCCAAAAATATTTCAAGTTTTACTTAAACCACTTTAAAACTGCCCTTTTGTTTTCCAAAAATATCCCATATCAACTTGAAGCATATTTTTAAAATTTGTATACTACATATTTTTATAAACTATCTATATATTTTTATATACCAACTTTTATATACTTTCAATACATATCCCATTTATGTACTGTGCAAACAGCTGCGAGTGTTGAAAAAAACAATAACAACAACAGATAACTATATACATTTTCTTACAGTAAATTTTTTTTTATATTTTGTGTTTTTTTTTTTTTCATTTACGTTATTTGAGAGCAATTTAAATGAGGAAGTAGAAGATGAAGGAAAAGTAGGGCAACCAATATCGTATTTGTGTTTAGCCTGCTTTCAAACCAATGGCATTCGATATTCAATTCCCTCTTGTCGTTTAATCGTATGCCGTTAGCCCAAGTCTACATTCAGGCAGATATCCAATTTGTATTCGTAATACTTGCTAATACTGATACTACCGATATTATACATACATATACTATATAAACTGATTGTCAACAAAAAACAAAAAACAACAGAAAAAAAATGGAAAACATATTTTTATTGCTAGCCACAATTTTTTGTAATGTTATATAATTATATATATATACATGAATATACCTATATATATATATATATATATATATATATCTTCCAATTTTTGTACACTAAATGTTAGTTGAACGCATAAAAATGGAAAAGCTAAATGTTTTTTTTTTTATAATATATACATACATATATACATATACATAGACTCGAACTAGTTGATATGCTTAGGTTATGTGCAGCTTAAATAAAACGCACTCACACATATGTACATATGCGTCAACAGCAGTTGCAATAATTCAGTTACATAGTTTTAAATACGCAAAAATGAAAACAACAGAAAAAAGTTGCAGCATTTTCTCTATTTTTTTTTTTGTTTGTATCTATTATTATTTTTAATTATTATTATTTCATATCTTTGTACGTGTGGGTAATTTTTGTGTATGTCTTGAGATTTATTTAAAATGAATGAAAATCATAAAAACAAACGCGTTCTTTTGAATTTGAATTTGAATTTGGATAACGTACAATAAAAATGCTAACAGCGCACAGTACTGTTAAAATGCACAAGGCGCTGTTAGCGAAACCACTGACAACATAATTATGTTATGTAACATAACGAACTCTGTACACCGAGCATACACACGAAACTAACAGACAAACAGACAGCCAGCAATGTTAACAGCACAACAACAACAAGAACAACAACAAATGACCAACGCATTTCTTTTTTATATACATACATTAATAAACAACGATAATCATTTACAAACAGAAATCTTACAACATATATTAAATAACAATTAAAGAAAGGCAAAAAATAAAAATTACTAGTGAAACTCAAACTAACAAGAGGTGCCAAAGCCACACACACACACATTCATACATACATACAAATACATATACATTTGCATACATATGTATATACATACATACATATATACAGAGCCGCAAACTGAAAACTATAAACAATAATTAGCAAAAAGCAAAAGCAAAAGCTAAACTAAAACAGTAAATACATATACGTAGTGAAATTTAATTTAAAAAACCATTCTGTGCAAGCTTAGTTGAATATAATTGTAAAATGTGCAATAGCGAAAAGAAATGAGATATAGAGAGAAAATACAACGAATTCCCCCGAAAGCCCAACTCACACACACACACACACATGCTGATGCAACTATATGGCATACTTACATACATACATACATATTAAACTATACAATACATATGCAAACAAGAAAGAAAAAAAACAACTAACAAGTCTGCAGAAGGAGAGATCGAAGAATACCCGATAGCGAACGCTGGACTTTATATACCATATAATACAGACATACATATATTTATATATGAATGTCATATATACATTCATACATACATATGTATATACATATATATATATATATATAAAACAACTATATCATTGTAATAATTTGTAATGTTTATCAGTAGAATTTATGAAACATGAAACGACATGAAGAATGCATATTAAAAAGCAAACAGTCATGATTTCCAAATTGGTTTTATTTTGGCGCGCACAGCAGCAAATATCGTCCAAGCCAGCGCATGGCTATCGCAACACAGAACATATCGATAACATTTGTTGACGTTTGCCAACACTTTGGCGGCACATTCAAAAAAAATTAAGTCAAGTTAAACTAATTGAAACATTCACAACAATTTTCAGCTAACAATTCGTATAATTCTAATCTAACTATGCGCAACCTCATTGCCCTTTATGTTGGCCAATGTCGCATCCAGCTCTGACTGTATATGCTCGAACTGATTGAACAATTGCAGCAGCTCCGGCTGCGTCATCTCGAAATTGATATCCTCGCCAGCTCCAGTTTTGAGCTGGAGTACTGCTAGTGCCGTTTTCTCACGTTGCTGGCAATGCGATGCAATCTCAACGTTCAACTTCCAGGCCATATCCTCGATCACATTCGACTCATACTGCTCGCTTGCTAAATTATTTAGTATGGGCGTCGTCTGGCGTACCCAGAGCCGCAGGATAGCATCAATCTTCGCCTCATCCTGCAGCTGGAGTTTCTCCCGCAGTTCCCGCTGCAAATGGCTTGGCTTGATGATAAACGTCGAGATGCGTCGCAATATATACGAGAAAGTCTTAATCAGCAGCAAAAAATCCGCACGCGGCACCCCCACCAACCTCTCCAGCTCTTCCAACGTGTACTCCGGTTCGCTGCTCATATGGCTCGACTCGGTGCTGCTGCCCGCACGCTCTGTAGTCGTCACACTTGTACCCACCGTTGTGCTGGAGTTCAATCCATCGCCACTTGTTCCTGTGCTTCCGCCTACACCACCACCAGACGCCGCACTATGGGAGGGACTCATCTGGCGATGCACATAGAGCAGGACTGTGGTGAAGGTTTCATAGGGCAGGGCATTGATGATTTTGATGCCTTCGCGTGCTCTACAAATGCATTAATCAATTAATCTCTGCAGACTTGCGTAAATTTGCTTACCTCTCAGTAATTTTTATCCAGTTGATGCTCATATTGCACAGAAATTATTAACAAAAATCAGCGTCAGCCAATTGTTTTTTGTTTTGTTTGTTGTTTATTGATATTGTTGTCAGTGATGTGGCAACGCTCTAGCAGTGTTGCTTTGACAATAAGTGGTGCCACTTACTGTGAAGAGTGTTGGGCACTGTTAGACATACGGCGCGCATTGTATCTTTAAAATTAATGCCAATTGGCAATTATAAATTCATTTAATAAAATTAATCCACTTCAACACAGTGTAAATAATGTATCGAAATACAAGCAGCCATTTTTTGACACTTTTAAAATAAATAAGCTCAGCTTACTAAAATTGCTCCACAATGATAATTACCTATCACGATATGTCGTATCGATAGGTTGTGCTACACAACACTGTTCAATTGTTGGCAGTATTTTAACGTAGAAAGAGGCGACTTAATTGCAATTATACACTGTCAGTGTGTAGAAAGTGCGGGCTTAATATGTGTGTATAGATAAGTAATTTAATTTATTGGTTAACCCATGCCAGCAACCACAAGACCTGCAAAATTTAAATAATCAACATTTAAAACGTAAGTTCATAATCCGCGAATAATCTGAACTCAAAAAAAAAAAAAAATTGTTTATGTTTATGAGTATGTTGTGTGTTTGTGTGTGTGGACTGCGCGTCTAATCGGTTGTTTGTGTGTAGTGTGTAAATAAACAAGACGCCCGGCTACTCAATGGACTTCTGATAATAATTATTGAAATTCATCTACCTAACTGTCAATGTGAGTTTTTATTTTTCTTATATTTCATTTGTGCGTGTATGCATTTGTTGTTGTGTTGTTGTTGCTGCAGACACTTTCTCAACTTCAGACTTGGCTGCTCTTTGCCATTATACAGCAATACATGCTGCGAACACACACACATACACATTAACATGTATATCTGACTATCTGTCTTTCCGTCAGTCTATCTGTTTATTAAAATATCTACATATGCACAATGTGTGCTTGCATTCATATATACACACATACATGTGTATATTTATCTACGCTCGTCTATATGTGTGCTCAAAAAGTTCTTCTTGCAGCTTGTAAAAATCGATAATGTGCACAACAGAAGCAGCGTCGCTTCGCTTGTTTATTTTATGCTTCGTCTGCAATTTTCAGCCCTCTCTCTCTCTCTGTCTTAACATACATATGTACATGCATATACATAGGTATATTGCGCGCTCTCGCTCTTTCGGCACCCTTGGCTTGTCAAAAATACACACATACAGTTGCAGTTTGGCTTGCTTGCACAGCGCTCTACGCATGTGGGTGGCTGTATGTGTGTGTGTGTGTGTGTGTGTGTGTGTGTCGATGGCAGCAACACCTACACACATTACCGCAAATATGAAAACTATGATTTAAGCTGCGCGCTCACAATATGAGCAGCGACTATCGCTATTTCGTTCACCCCACTGGCAAAACACAATTCATTCAAACCGTTCTTTCGATCATTGACTTTTGTCTGTTTAGCGAAATGTCCAAAATAAACAAAACAAAATGAAATGAAACGTATCGAAATGAAATGAAAAGTAATTCACTTGCATTTTTATCGTCGCCTTTACATTCACGCATATTTAGCACACGTTCTTCTGTGTCTTTCTTTTTTTTTTCTTTTTTTTTTTGCTTCCTATACTGAGGTTTCTTTGGATTTGGCTTTGTTGTTGTGTTGTTGGTGTTGTTGTATGGGAGATGGAAAGAGTAGAAGAAGCAGCAGCAGCAGCAACAACAACAACAACACGTTTAATCCAATTAACAAAAAATAAAAAGATAAATAGCAAGAGATTGAGAAAGCGTCAAGCGCATCAAGTGTGATCGACTTGTAAATACCCTGTAAAATTTTTGCATATTCTAGAAAATATGATATTATTACTGGTATCATATTGAATCTTAAATTCACAAGTTATATTTTCTCAAAGAAAAAAAATCATTCTGAAACTATCGAAAATTGTCGATAACTTTTGATTGTTATCAAAAAGTTTAGGAGGCATGTGTCTGGCATTCAGAATTTTAGTCCGTGTCCGGCATACAGTCTAACCAGTTAACAATTGCAAGGTAAATTTTCAGTTTTATATTTTATTTTATTTTTGTTTTTGAGTTAGTCGGTGGTCTGTTAAATTGACAGTCTCAGTCTTATTGTCGGTTCGTTTGGATCAAGTCGTTTTCTTGGCCCAAAAAAAAAAAATACACAATTTGTTGTTCGGCTGCCTGAAAATTGCTTATTTTTCGTTTTTGCTGGAATCATCGAAAATATTTTCATAACTTTCGATATACATACATACATACATATGTATGTTTGTCAAATAGTCTACAAGGCATGCGCCTGATAGTCCGAAATTCATTTCGAGTCCGGCGTACCGCTTAGACAGTCAGCAACTGCCGGGTATTTTTTTTTTTTTTTTTTTTTTTTTTTTTTTTTTTTTTTTGTGGTACTATGTTTAGTTATTAGGCTTAGTGTCATTTTCGGCGTGTGTGTTTTTGTGTCAAAACTTTATTTTCAAATCATATTTTGTATATGTTTCGTATGCATATATTTGAATATTTTTGGACTTTTTGGAAATTATATTTAACAGAGCAAGCAAAGTGGGCAGGCGTCAAGCGAAAACGGATTAACTCACATCAATATGGAGCGTGAGCAACCGAAGCGTCCCTCATTGCATTTTGATGCAACAGCAATTACATCTGGTGGTGGTGGAGGGGGAGTTGGTGGTGGCTGTGGAACTGGAGGAGGTGAGTCAAATGCATCGGGAGGCTGCTCGCCGGCATCGACACCATTAGGTAGCGGTGTTGGAGTGGGATTTCTGCCCGATATGCCGCAGTGGAAAAAGGATTTGATACAGCGACGCAAGACAAATGTGGCACGTACAAATGCGGCGACCGTTAGTTCACCAACAGCAGCAGCAGCAGCACCACCAGCAACAACACCCTGTAATACAGGGTTGCCAGCCAGCGATGGCAGTTGCATGGCTTTCACTGAAACCGCTGCAGGTGAGTGCGCAAAAGGGTTAAAGAAAGCACATATCTATGTATTTGACAATACCATAAATGTATAAATTTTATTATTGTTGCCAATTAGTTGTCAATTATTTCCAATAATTTACTAATTTGCATAGCGCGTCTCCAGCCCTTAAGCATTTCATTTATGTATGTACGTTGCCTCGCACATCCTTCGCGAACCAGTTCATTAAGCTTTAAGTTCGCTCCAGCACTGAACAGGTTCATCTCATCGCAGAGAATGTAAACAAAAGAAAAGGGTACAAAAAAAAAAAATAAAAATATGGCAACATAATACTTCGCTATTGAACAGGTTCACACGAGTTATCAGCTAATAAACCAGTTCACAAAGTATCAAATACGCGCAGCAGAGATCATCTTGAATTACAAGCGAACACAGAAATTAATAATAACAACAACAAAAATATATACACACATACATATGTATGTATATGCGATTCATTAATCAGCAGAGCACAGCCAAAGTGTAGGTGTATAGTGTACATGTGTGTGTTGAGGTGAGTCTCGATATCGATTCATGAAATCGCATATGTGCTAAAGTGGTAATTGCTCGCTGGAAACATGTTTAACAACAGCAACAACAACAACAACGAGAGCAGAATGAAGGTGCAGTGCAAAAAAATCGGAAAAAGAAGAAGAAGCAACAACAGCTGCCGGTGGCCAAGCTGTGCTTGTTGTTGTTGTTGTTGTTATTGCTGCTGTTGCAGCTGTCGCTTTAATTAGCCACGTTAAATGTGGTTCATATGCAACGCAATAATCATTATCACAATAATAATTATTATCAGCGTCATAGTTAATTAGTATTAGCGACAGCTGTTATTGCAACTGTTATCGAATGGCTATCGATTATACACTCAACACACTACTCACAGTCACATTCAGAGTAATAGAATGTAAGAGAAGTAGAAAGAGAGAGAGACATCCGCTTGGTCTGCTTATCAAAGAAAAAGAAAAAATAAACATTGTTTTCTTTTTATTATCAATTGATAATTTCTACAACGGAATTCAATGCTTGAGCGAGATAGCACAACAGATGACAACTGTTTTTAAACTCAACCTTGTCAAAATATATGTATATTTTTGTTCTCTATCTTGCCATAGACAATAACTGGCACATTTCATTTGGATTTTGTCACTCGTCAGAGCATAGCCGAAACTAATATTAAACATACTTTATTTAATATCGGTTTTTCATTTTTTTTTTTTTTGTATTCTTCATTCAGTTGCAGCAACAACAACTAGTCAGCATATGAAACGAAATGTAAACCAAACACAGCAACAACATTCTTCACCAGCAGAGGAAAAGTCTGAGAAATATTTTATTGGAGCTGGAGGTCATCATACGCCAACAGCCCAAACTACAGAACAACAACAACAACAACAAGGTAAAGACTTGGCCACGGCCTTTTCAACAGAAACGACAGCAGCAGCAGCAGCAACAGCAGCAACAGCATCAACAGCGGCGTCGGCACCAATACCAAAGCAGCGATCAAGTTTATTTAATACAAGAAGTCAATCAACTGGCAAGGAGCAAGAGAATCTAAATTTGGAGTACAAAGAGCGCGAGCGCGAACGCGAGCGAGAGAGTGACATTGTTGAGGTGAATATGTTGAATAATAGTGGCAGCGGCAGCGACGTTGGCAGCGGCAATGGCAGCCATAATCGTGGTCGCTCTCGCGCCAGTGGTGAAGTTGAATCTAGCACAGCAACGACAACAACTGGAGCATTAACATCGCCGCTAGCTTACAGCAATAGCAACAACAATGACGGCGGCAGCGTCGGCAACAGCAACGTTGGCCGCGGCAGCGGCACAAATGTGAAACAAGCGGTAGCAGCACCAGCGTCGTCGTCGTCAGCAAATCAGTTGCAAACGAAATGCAAACTTGGTCAGAGCGTTGCGGAAGCAGCGCCATTTCAACAAACAAATAATAAACATAGCTACAACAATATTACTAATAATACAGCAATAATCGATAACAAAAATTGTAAATCGAAAATTTCTGATAAATTGCAAAGCAATCAATTTATCATCAACAATCAACAGCAGCAGCAGCAACAACAGCAATTGGTCGCGTCGTCGTCGCCGTCGTCGCCCACAAAAGTAGCGGTAAAACCAACAATGGTCGCCATGCAAGAAATGAAAAAGACAGCAACACAAAATGGCCAACATCGTCATCATCTACATCATCATCATCATGTTGTGCATCATAATCAACATCTGAAAAGTGCTGACAATAATACTACAGATGCGGTTGTTGTACCCAATGCTGTCACCGGAACTGGAACTGGAACTGGAGGTGGAACTCGAACCGGAGCAGGAACGGATCAGAGCGAGGATCTAAGCTATGGACCCGGCATTGTGTCAAAGCTGCGCTGCCGCTATCTCAGTCTCGCTTTGCGCTGCGAGACACGCCAGGAGAGCAGCCAGAAGCAGCGTTTACTGCAGCGCTCCACCAGCCTCAATACGCTTCTCGATCGCAATGATGACGATGATGAGGAGGACGAGGAGGAGGTGATGGCGGAGGAAACACAACAACAACAACAACAGCAGCAGCAGCAGCAGCAACCGCAATCACAGCAAGTAGCCGTAGCCATCAGCTCTGCTCAGCAGCCGCGCAGCACGTTGCCGCCGCCTATTTTAGGCGTTAAACCGGCAGGATATATAAAAAGCGTCAGCGTTGTGCAGCAGCAGCTGCAACGTCAACAGCAGCAGCAGCAGCAGCACCAACTGCAAGAACAACAACAGCAGCAACAGTTGCAGGCGCAGGGAACGCTGAACGGCGCCACCCGCTCGCGTCACTTTAAGCGCGGCAACGAGGTCATGAAACGCGCCCGATCCGTTGAAGCTCTGCTTTGCGAGAAGTCACCCTGGAATACGCAGCGCAGCAGCGTCGCTGCGGGCGCCGCAGTCACGTCACCCACTTGCGTTACCATCGAGGATAAAATTGTGAATGCACGCGAACGCTTGCATAGCGGCACAGATGCGGCACCGCCAAAGCGTCTAACGTCGATCATTGATGATATGGAACGTCCGCCGCCGGATCTCGTCAAGCAGACCCTTAAAATGTTTGAGGCGAGCGCCAATCGTCGTCCACGCTCCGCCCAGCGCACCAATGGCGTTGGTGGCGTCGCTAGCAAAGTGGCCAGCTATAAATCCATCATCAAGGAACAGCAGCAGCCAGCAAACGCCTCCACCACCGCCACGGCCATCGCCACTGTCAACAAACGTGATTCGGGTGGCAGCCAATTGCCCATGGCGGCATCCACACCCAAGCATCAACATGGACGTCCAGTAACCACTGTGGTGAGTCATGGCAATGCCGTTGCGCCGGATGTTATACCCAGGCAGCTGGAAACGGGCAGTAGCAACAACAGCAGCATCAGCGGTTCCACATACATGGATTCACCCGTAACCACAATTAGCAAGATGTTGGGACGCATGCAGCTAGAGAAGGCAGCAACGCCGACGCCGACGTCGACAACAACGTCGGTGGATGCCATTGTGGGTGGTGTTGGCAGTGGAGCGGCAACGTTGCGATTACTCAGCGACGATGACAACAACGAAAACGACGGCGCAGCCGAAGTGAATAACGAAGACAACAGCGAAGTGCGAAACGACAATGACGTCGTCTCCTCAGCAGTAGAAGAAGCAGTGGCGGCAGTAGACGATGCCGATCGCAGCAATGCCGAAAACGACGGCGACGACGACGACGACGACAACAACAAAGTTGGCGATGTTGGCGATATTATGGGCGCGCCAGCGTCGACGACAGTAGCAGGCGGCGATAAGTTAACATTAACGCGAGCAGCGCTGCCTTTTGTTGTTGATGAGGCGGCAGGAGGAGCCCAGCAGACGCAGCAGCAGCAGCGTTCATTTGCCTCCGCCTTGCAAGAGAACGCGCACGTAACAAGCAGCAGTCGTAGCTTCCATCGTAAGCAAATGCCAAACAATAATAACGAAACAACAACAACAACTACTACTACGAAACAAATTGGTGTCATTCGGCCGCTGCTCAGTTCTAGTTCCGGCAGTAGTTCCAGTTCAACACCATTGACGAGTCGTGAAATTGAAAAGAATCGCATTAATGAAATGAAAAAATCAACAGCACTTGCTGCCGATGCTGCTGCTGCTGCTGCTGCGGCCGCCGCTGCCTCTGTTAGCAACAGCAGCAGCAGCAACAACAGTGTTGTCCATCAGCAGAAACAACAACACACTAGTCTCGATACCGTGATAAATACTTATGCCAGGGCTGGGGATGCCAGCGAAACGGATGCAGGAGCAGCGGCTGGCGCAACGCAAGCATCGCCAATATGGCCGCATTTACGCAAGCGTCGCCAACCGCCCACAAGTGGTGGGAGTGGCGGCCATGGCAGCAATAGCACTGACAACAACACCTCCTCCATGGTGTTTAATTTCTCCAAGAGCAGCAAGGAGGTGCCGGATTATATTGAAAGCGATGTTGTGATTTACAGACGGAAACGTGAATTACCAAAGGTGAGTTCTAATAATACTTCACCTACCCACCCACCCACTGCCTCTCAGTCGGTCTTCTTTGTTTAGGGTTGTTGATCATATACATTCATATGTATATTGAAATAATCAAAATATGTCGATATACACAGATGATATACATCTATTAATAATGTATATTCAATATAAATTTTGATGTTTTTAAAGCAGTTTCATTACCAATGCGACATTTGAATCATACATATACAGCAACCCTGCTTTTGTTAAGTATGTATGTACATATCCATACATACATACATATGTACATATGTATTTCCTATATTTCTACACACATTCATAATTGTAACCTTGTTGTGGTGGGGAACTGCCTTGTGACACAGCTGTTTCTCGTCGCCTTATCAGCAGCAATATCTCACACTGTAAATACCCTGTGCTTACCCTTCCATCGCCCCTCTCCATCAATAACTAACTCTCTTTCTCTCTCTCTATGCTCTCCATTGCGCGCTATGTAGGGAATGTGGCGCCGTTGCGCATTATTCATGCTTATGAATTATTATTTCTTTTTTTTTTTTTGTTTTTGCTGCTTAATCTTTGCAAGCCCCTCTTTACACACGCAAATATATATGTACTTCTGTTTGTGACTTTTTTTTTTTTAACTTTTTCTTGTGCTACCATATAAACAAATATGAAACAACAATCACGAAAGCAAATAGCAGATTGTGTGTGAGTGTGAGTGAGCAAACGAGTGTCAGAACCAAACGTATGAGAGTTCCAAGTGAGTGAGTGTATCTACAATACATATGCATATGTGTGTGAGCGCGAGAGAGCGTGCGCCATTTGGAAAGTTCAACCAAAAAAAAGAACAACAACAAAAGACATTGCGAAAAAAAAAAAACAATGCAAAGAATGCGGTACTTAGTTTTGGCTCTAAATTGCTTTTACTTTAAAGGTATTACATACATACATACACATTTAAGTATGAACATATAAACATATAAATCATATAAAAAAAAATATACGATTTATTCATTGTTTATTAATTTAGTAAAAATATATTTGTTATTTATTTTGTTTATGGTTTATGGGAAGCGAATTTGTAATTCAATTCCTTTTATGTGCCTAAGCGTGACGCGCACTCGTAAAATGCTTTGCGGATCGACTTTGACCTTCCCTAAGCCATATGTATGTACATATGTACATGTGTATGTGTGTGCTGAGCGAGAAGATACTCTCTATGTGCATACATATGTATGTACATATGTGAGTATGTGACAATCGCTTCGTCTGAATGTGATGATGACGATGTTGCTGATGCGCCCATAAATGTGACTATCTTTACATACTTACATTTCTATATACATACATACATATGTACATATATACATACACATACATACATGCGCATTGCATTGCACGAGATTTCGCATTGTGTGTAAAGACGGAAACTGTCGATGAATCGATCAATGGTTAAGAAGCTATACAGATATATTTATTGTTGTTGTTTTTGCTATTTATTTTTTAATAATAGTGTTATTTTTAATATTATTACA
Organism: Drosophila quadrilineata; assembly: GCA_018150725.1. NCBI lineage: Eukaryota > Metazoa > Arthropoda > Insecta > Diptera > Drosophilidae > Drosophila > Drosophila quadrilineata. The sequence continues at coordinate 25,931,748 of JAECWN010000432.1, read as the reverse complement.
TATTACATATGTATGTAATGGTGCATTTTGTGATAGATTTTTTATTTAGGTCTTCTATTTTTCTTTATTAACCCTTGCCTTCTATTTTGCTTATTAAATTTCTGCAATTGGCAAATTCCTTGTGTGCTGTCTGTCCCAGGGTGTTCTCGTGCCTGTCCGGCAGCGATTGCATTGCAAAAAACCGGTTCGTAACACACATAAACATGCACATATACAGTGCGGTTATTCTGCGCTGTGCTTTCGCCTTCCTTCCTGCTGCTGGTGTTGCTACATACATATGTACATATGTATGTTTTGCTTGCATGTGTGTACAGGCCAAAGCAGACAGACAAAAGATTGTACACATGCATGCATACATATGCACATACATATGTATGTACATTGTGTGTACTGCGTGGAATGGGAAAAGCAATAAACGCAGCGGGTGGCAGGGAGGCAGAGAGCGGGAGTTACTGGATGGAGCTGCTCAGGCAGCTGTGGTGAAAATGTGATTCTGACTTTTGCCGAGTGTGGTGAGTGCGCATTGGGTGCTTTTGATGCTGCTGCTGCCGCAGCTGCGACTGAAGCTGTCTCGCTGCGGCTGCACAGCTGTTTTTGGTGCGCAAACATATATTTTGTGAGAAGCTGCGCTGCTTTGGCTGCGACTTTGACTTGACTCGTTCATTCGCTCACTCAGTCTTGTGCCGCTCTCTTTTTCTGTGTAATGCTATGGCAAACCCGTTTTTGTTTTCCGTGTATGTGTGTGTGTGTGTGTGTGTGTGAGTGCCGCTCTCCGGCACTGAACTCAATTTTGTCAATTCTTTTTTTTTTTTTGACGCTTGGCTTTTGCTTTGCTTGTTGTTGGTCTCTATGTTTTTTCCTTGTATATTACACATGCATACATAGAATCATTTGTCTGGATGTATGTATTAATGTATGTATGTAGATTCATTTGGCTGTTTGGTGTGTTATCTGCGCCTGAACTTTATTATCTTTTGCCGTTCGTTAGGTTCGCTGTCTGTCTGTTTGTCTGTCTGTGTCTCTGTGTGTGTGCGAGTGTTTGACAGGGCGAGAAATGGGACAGCTGTGATTCAGAGTTACCGATATGTCGACCTCGAAGAACATACGATACCCATGCCCGATACCCTTCTTCTGTTACTCTTCCGCTCTGTCTTTTATCGATTTGTTACAAAAAAGAAAAAAAAAACTTCGTTTTCACTTATCCCGTTTTCTTTTTTCTGTTTCTTTTCTTTAGCCAAATGAACCAGGCTTTGTGCTGCTGGGCGACCTCTCAGTGGAGACATCAACGGACACGGATTACGATGATTACTCAATGTGCCCGCCATCTCCATGCGATGTGGAATTCGAGAATGCAAATATTGTGATCGATGGCAAGTCAAGTATTCGACAGAAATCCAAAGATTCATCGGTATGTATCGTATATATGACCCCATTATACAATTACTTCCGCCAGCCATATGACTAACTAAATTCTGATGATATTTTGTATTGTATTATTGTTATGGTTATGGCGGTTGATGAGAGGAGTAGTAGAGCTATTGTGACTAAGCTTGGGGCCCCCAACTGCTGGGGTGGTATACGAAAATACTTTTTGGTCAGAGATAATGCAGGTTCTTTTGTTCTTTTGCCAGATAAGATATAAATATCGACAGTATATACTTACTATATGTACCTACATATATACGTAGTATACGTACATAGATGTTATATAGCCCTCTTTTGATAGAGTCGATGATTTTTGAAAGGGGAGGTATTATGCTTGACCAAATTGCGATAAGATATTCCTACGGTGCATACTTTGGTCAGATATTGTGGGTATATGCATGTTGTATATAGGGTATATGAAATTCACTTTCATTTCATGCGACGCGGCATGTATCGGCAGGTAAAACAACAGATATAGATGTGGAAGAAGAAGTAGCTGAAGACAACAACAACAAAAAGAAAAGAAAAAAAAAAACAGTTTTTGTCTAGAAAACTGTTGCTAAACAATTAACTGTAATTATTTCGCGCTATTCTTCTCTACGCTCTCGGGGTCAATTGTTTTTGTTGTTCTGTTTGGCCTTTTTTTTCGCTGTTTTTCTTCGACTACCTCTTCTTATATGTATGTATGTATGTTGTTTTGTTTGTCACATTTTGAGCTGTTGCAATTAAGGGCACTAATTATATACTCACAAATACATGCATACATACATATGTATGTATGTGTGTATGCGGCAAATTTTAGTTTTGAGTTTTGCGCTACTTTCATTCTTTATGTCTCTTTGCTCTTTTTTGGCGAGCTTTAACAGTTTTATTGTTTATCGATATCGTTATCGTTAAATGCTATAGCGTTATCGGCTGCGTAGAGTAATTTCGGAAATCATTTTGGGTTCATGTCTCAGCTAAGAAAAGTTACAGTGCTCGCTTAACATAACTACTGTTATCGCGCTGTTAGCAATACATTTTTGTAAACAACTTAAAAGTTTTTATATTCTGACATAGTTAGTAATCACTGTACTTTTTATACATACTATATAACAAATAGAGACGTTCTATTCTTAGTTGTTGAAGCTTCTAAGTCATTTGTTATTTCTCTTCTGCTTAGACTTGATAGTGATTTCCTTGTACGCTATCTTGTTACATAATTATAGAATATTTATTAGAGCAAACTATTAATCAAACTGCATTATTAAATGAAATGTCGTAGAGAAGAGTAGATTACACATGAAGAGGGTGAAGGCAAAGCAATTGGGAGCGTATTATCAAAGTGACAGATATCAAAAGATACTTCGTTCAGTAGTGGGTATATTACGTTCTTGTAAAACTTTCAAAAAATAGATGAAATAAGAGGTTAAATAAAAACATACATTTATCTTACATTTAATTTCCGTCCTTTCTATTTCTTATCCGTTTATCTAACTTGACTTCTTATCATTTTCAAGATTAATCAATTATTTGATTATTTCTAAAAAGAAAAAAAATTTTAAAATTATTAATATCTTTTACAGTTCCGTGTACAATTTAATGATACGTTAACGTCAACTTTTGAATATCCCTCCGAGGCATCGCAGATCATCGACGATCCGCCATATGCCGATCCTTATGCCAATGTCAATAAGCATCAGCAGTTGCTCTATGAGGAGCTGCAGCAGCAACAGCATCATCATGTCACTGTCGATGAAATTATAGAGCTTCCAGCAACATCAGCGACAACATTAACAGAGTCGTCATCGATAACATCAACAGCAACCTCAATTGCCGCCACTACGTCACATAAAACGTCAGCGACTAGCGCCATGCTGGGAAATTTACCGTTAGGTAAGTAAGCTTAACTAGGGCGCGCCAAAACAACACATTGAGTAGGTAATGAGAGAGAGTAAGAGTTGAAAGTTATCGATAACTCGGACCCTTAGCATTATTGTTGAGATATCGATATTGAATTTCTAGCAATTGTGCTCTCTTTCTTCCCCCTCTATAATACGCATAACACTTGCATATTTCTCTCTCACTATCCTTCACTCTCTCTTTCTCTCTGTCTCTCTCTCTCTCTGTCTCTCTCTCGCTCTATACATACATACATATGTACATCTGTCTCTGTATGCCACTTTAGCTACCTCGATCACACTCTACTTTAGTTATCTAATTTTGGCGTGTTTCATTTTTGTTGTTTCTCGTAGTGAAAAAAGCCTGTACTTTTTGAGTTTTGTTATCGTTATCGTTATCGTTTCAACACGCACTCAAACACAAACACAACGTATGTATATTGTTGTCTCATTCTCTCGTACATACATACATACATACATACATACATACAGACACAAATAGCGTAGTTATCAGTTTGTTGCATATGATTTAGCTTAGATCCGCAAACGCAACTCGTGTAGGTATGGGTTGGGGTCGGGTTAGGGGAGGGCAGGGCAGGGTTGCCACTTTGTAACACAGACTCTCTGCACATTTTACAGAAGACACCACCTCCACCACCACTGTTAATATTATGAACAGCGCCGAGAAATATGTTAAGCTCAGTATAACAGACACAGGCTCAACCTCTTCTTATGTCTCCGTGTCTGGCACAGCATCAGGTACGGCGGCCACTGCCACTGCCACTGGCCCTGCCACTGCCACAGCCACTGGCTTTGGCTTGAGTTTGAGCGGCTGTTGGCCCATGTTGCAACAGTCGTGGCAGGCACACATGTTGCCACATGGCAGGCAGCTGTGCAAAAGAATACGCAAACTAACGCAGCTCATCAGGTGGGTGTGTGTGTGTGTGTGTGAAGCAGATCTCTTACTCTCTACAAGTCACACTATTCTGATCTTCTTACCCCCCGCTCCACTTGACACCACCCCTCCACAATACTTCATGTGGCACTTCAACTGCCAGCTTATTATTGCTTATACTTGCCCCACTTGCCACAAGCCGCACACATTGTCCACAGTCGCAGCTCGATATATACGTTATCATACAATACAAAGAACAATGAACAAAGAATAAAGCAAGAATCCAAAAAAGGAAATGCATATTTTGCAGATTACCCAAAAATAGGGAGGGGTATTATCTTGACACAGCAGCATCAACATCAACAACAACAACAACAACAACAAGAGCAACAGCAACAGCAGCAGGCCATCATCAGTGCAACAATGCCACCAATGCAACCACAAGTGCCTCAGAAGCCAGCGCATCTAATGGAAGCTAAGCGACCGTCGCAACCTCAACCTCATCCTCAACCTCAGCAGCCGCGTCGTAGACCTTCGGTGCTGCTCAAGCCTCAATACGCATGCTTTCTGCATAATGATGCAACATCTGCCACAACAGCAGCAGCAGCGACAACTGTAGCAACAACAAAAACAACACCTACAACACATGTGGCGCGCAAAGCTGCCTCATTCTCAACTGGCAGCAACAACAGCAACATGCTGATGTTGCCACAAAGTAAATATCATACAAAAGCAATGCCAACTGCCACAAGCAGATGCTGCTATCGCCCACGACGCACCAGTCTGCCAATTGTCAACAACATCCTGTCGACGTCCGCGTCCTCGTCCTCGTCCTCGACCTCGTCAACAGCATCACCGCTATCGCTACCCAATGCCAGCACCGCCTTGCTGCAGACACGCATACCGGGCAACACGCTCTACTATGTCTGACGATGCATCTAAGAACTCCACACACAGCTCTGTTCCAAGCTTCGATCTCCTCAAAAGTAGGCAACTCAACACAATATACCTCGTACTCTTTCAGCTATGTACTTGTTGGTTACTGCAATCCCCCTTTGGTATTGGCTTTGTTCAGGTTAAACTTGAAATTTTGATACGAAATCTAATTAAATTGTTACATATTGTCCACATACAGTAACGAGTCATTTTAATTGAAATCACGAATCGTTACTTCTTGCCCTATTGGTATTGGACCCTTAACAAACGTCTAAACGTCTTTTGGATAATATCAATCGGTATAATTGTTAAAGCTAGCTTCGTCTAATTACTCATTTACACTCCAAATTTTTACCATATAAACCCCCACAAGTATTGCAATGACGAGTCATAACTTGTCTTCCCTTTGGTATTGGACCCTTAACCGTGCTCGCTACAATCATTCACTACAATCACAACTCGGTTATTGAGTATGTCTGGGATTTGTCTGGGATTCCTTAATCTTATAAATCCCAATTTTCTTAATATTATTATTATTTTTTTGTTTTTGGAAATTGTAATTATTCTATCGTTCTTGTCGCGACTCGTTAGCTTTGCCCCCTGCCCTTTGCCCTGGTATTATTCCCTACTACATAGTTATTTTTACCAGTGTAGGTTGTATTGCTTCGGGTATTTTGATTTTGAGCTAGTTTTGTTTAATATATGTATGTTTGTTTGTTTGTTTGTATGTTGGCGCTGTTTACTGAACTTGATGTGAACATCAAATTGTCAACAGTCGTCGTACCTCCTACCCAAAAACCCGCTCATTTGTAGAGATGGCACTCCTCATCATTCCTCGCACTCGATTTTAAATTTAATTTAATTGTTTCATGTATTAAACTAATATCTACCCATTTTTTCTTTTCAATGTGATACTCCCTTCATGAAAGTTCTATACTTTCTATGGAAAATTCGAATGGTTATAGGCTTTTGTGTATAATTTGGCATGACTAATTTTCTTTTAATAAAACTATTTAAGACCTCTAATCCAATTTCCAATCTCTTACTATTTATAAGAATATTATGCATTTGTATATAAACTATAAACTAATCAACATTTCCTTCTACATTTTCTACATTTAATTTAATTATTTATTTATTTTTTTGTTTTTCTTTTCGTTTTGCTTTTGTGTTTTGACTAATTTTTCTTACAGATATTATTTAAAACTAAACAGCTCTAATATGTATAGCAAAAATCGAGAATCGATAAACGATAACTGCTAAACAAGAGTCAATGATAATAATAATAATAATAATGAACTTGAACTGATGAGCCAAACACACACACTTTCAACCAAAACAAACAAACAATGCGCCTTTCAATCAATCAGTCAATCAATCATAAACACAACAATAACACCTAACAGTTTCTGTTTTCTTTTTTTTGACCTTTGGCAACACTGACCATATAACATGACATGCAGGTGTCATCCCTAATTAGTATAGGTTCAATCATGAATGTTCAAATACTGATCTCTTTTGATTGCAAATTGCTCTTATGACTGCACATGAAAATGGACAACTCCGAAATGAAGAGGGTGAAGAGTACTACAACTGTCTCCCCATTAAACGGTAGAAATGCATGAGGACTGAAACTCTGCGTTCTCGTTCATATTTTCTCATTGATTGATGTTAAATGCGGTCATAAGAGTTACTTGCAATCCCAGGAGAACGGTATTCGAACGTACACTGATTGAACTCATGCTCAAACACTTTGTATAAAACGAAGTATATGAACCATCATCTCAATATGTTATACGGTCAATGGTGAAAAGAAACGAAAAGAAAAACTAAAAGCACATTCAATCCATCAATCACAACTAATCGCCAAACTACTGTTAAGGTAACTAATCCAAACAAATTTAACTAAAAATTACATTACATTCATCCAAATACACACACAGACAGATAGATAGATACACAAAAACCCTCCCAGCTCAATGTGTCAATCAATCAATTAATCAATCAATAAGTCAATCAATCAAATCAACAACAACAAGAGCACTGTTACTACTGATCTTTACTGGTTTTTTTGGTGTGTGGCACTCACTCTCTGTCTCTCTGTCTAACTAAAACGCAACGAAGAGTCTAACAAAAAAACGAAACAAACTCTGTGTCAATCAAATCCAAATCAAGCAATCAGTCAAAACTAATCGCCAAACCCATATAACTACTGTTAAGGTAACTAACCCAATGAACTTAAAATTACACACACATAGACTCAACCAACATGCACGCTCACTCACACACATCAATCAGTCAATACATACAACTTTTGTTATCTTTTTGGCATTGTTATCGATATATTTATCGCATCGCATTAATCGGTTTGTGTCTTTTCCCTACCTCACAGGCTCCACTGCTTTGGGACTCTACACGCCCGTGAAAGCCTCGCCCATGGACAGTCTCTTTCAATTGGGCGTTACGCGTTATACCACCAATGGATCCTCCAATGCCAATGGCAATGGTAATGGCAGCATTATGGGAATTAGCGAGGGACTGATCAAAGGTGACGGCGGAACTGGCGCAGAAGATGCAACAGCGACAACTGTTGATGGTGGCGATGATGAGGGTTATTTAACGACAGCGACACCTGGCAGCGGTATAGTGTATAGCGAGGGTACTCAAAAGACCGACTTATTGTACTAAAACAACGAGATAAACTGAGAGGGAGATAGAGATAGCTGATCGCTTATACTATATAACTTAATATGTATATTAATTGTTAAGTTGTAGGGCCTATCAAAAACAATGCAAAATTGAAAACAGCGAAATAAAACATGTCTGTGTGTAAGGTTTTTTTTTTTTTTTTTTTTTTTTTTTGATACATTTATCACATACATATAAATATATATGATTCTACTACATATATATTATTATTATTATTAATATTGTAGTGTATTTTTTTTCGTTTGAAAATTGTATTTGTATTTCATATACAGTAGTATATATACATTTATATATATATATTTAACGATATGCTTATGATTGTGTACTTTAAAACAAGAAAACAGAGCAAAATATTTGTAAAAAACCGAGGTTGAGCCACAGGTAAAAAAAAAAGAATCGCGATAAACGGAGTAAACAATGTCCCGTTGTGTGGAGTATTATTAATAAAAAGCAAACCATTTAAGCATTAAGCATAAACACAACAAAATAATTAAACAATGTTTTTTTTTTTGTGTGTCAAACATGCTATACATTTATGCATAGAACCCCCTCCATTTCTTCCATATTTTCCACATTTCATTTGGAACGAATGAAATAAAGTTCGAAGAAACAATTGCGCCTCATAATTATTACATACGATATATTTAGCCTCTTTTTAAAATTTTTTACAAATGCATTAAATAAAAAATAATTAAAAGAAATAAAAACAAGTAGCTTAAAGAAAATTGAAAAGTACTTAAAATAAATCAACGAACCATTTGTTTCCTACATGACCTCTGAATGCTATTTGACAGTTTTAAATTTGAATTTCAGTTAATGTTTTTATTTATTGAAAAAAAGTTTTCAGCCCTGAAAAGTGTTGAGCAGTATACGAAATATCGTATGCAGGTAGGGCTGCATGTGAGCACACTTATCGATAGTACATGCGGATTGCAATACGCCATTTTATTCTTCCCAGAAAAATCTCGTCGTGCACAATATTAGAAAGGTACAAAATTTAGTGATTTCCAAAGCGATTCTAATAATCAACATGAAAAAAATTGCGTTATTTCATGAAGGCCGACGATGAAAATCTATCCAGCAACGACATGTTTCCGAAACAATACTGCAGGAGCGGCACAGTTAAGACACGTGGTGCCAGCAAGAGGCGCAAACAAGTGCAGCAACTGTTGCTCCCCCGCCCGTTGAGCCAACCAAGCGGCTGAAGAATCAAGATGACCTTGGTCAGCAGTTTAAAAATGCAACAGTTTCGAGTGCTTTATAGTGTAGCTATCACATACAGGCACATCTTTGGCGTAAATTAAGCATAATTAATAAGTCATATTAAGTTTTATACGCCGCCACTAAAGATGTAGCCAAGGTTGTGGAAGGCGAGCTTGTAACTGGAACTTGTTACAAATTCAAGCCGTTACAACTGTGACGTCATTGAGGGGCAAGTCTCGGCACAAAAGAATCGCCATATCGATGCCCGACAACTGGAGGATGAGCAGCAGCCGGATACTCCTTCAGTAGTGTCTTCCACGATTATTTCCAGTGACGAGGATATCATTAACGACAAGGACATTCGAACCTACGCTGCGACGCAAAATTAATTGAAAAAATCTAAAAAATATGTAGAAAAATGACTAAAAAATAAAGGACAAATAGATTATACATAGATTATATATTTAAAATATTTATTAATATCCTGTTTCCATATTTTTGAATGTCCAGCAGATAAAATTTTTTTATAAATAAGCCAATTTACTGAAAAGGTCCTTCCAACATTCGTTTTTAATCGATATCCTTCCGATTAGTAATCGAATTTAAAAAAGAGAACATGTTTTAAAATCTCTGAGACCAGGACTATCGATTGGCATTCAAGGATTTTCGGTATTCGATCAAAAATGTCCTTCCAAATTTTTGTAAGGGGGTTAGTCAGAAATTTTGCTTCAAAAACAGAAAATTCAAGAATGTCCTTTGGCACAACGGTAGATACTTTGATCCTGCATCTGATGATGTCATGAAAAGGACGAAAGTCCTTACAGGAGCGGAGAAATTCGCCTTTTTCGGTATACAGAAAAATGGTTATAACTCGGCTATATCCTGTCGTATCCTTTCGAATCCTCTGTCAAATGAAAGCTTTTAAAAATACCTATCAGCATGCCAAAGGAGGTTCAAATCGTCTTTGCCATTCTTGAGATATCCTGCTTTTTGTGTTTTTCGGCCATTTTCTTCGTCCCCCAGGCAAAAATTTTACAAGTGTCGGATTCCTAGATGACCTCCATATCCTTGAACGCCAATCGATAAAGTCTGCTCCCACGAGTCGAACAAAACATATCGTGCGAAAATGCGACAGGATACGGCCAAATTTGAGCTAATTTACGAAAAGGACCTTCCTAGTGCATTCCTTTTTTTTATCGATAGTTCCCGATTATCATCAAATTTAAAAAGCAAACATGTTTTCGTAATCTCTGCGAGTAGGACTATCGATTGGCATTCAAGGATTTTCAAGATTCCACCAAAATTGTCCTTTGAAATTTGTGTAAAGGAGTAAAGGGATTTGGGTAATTTGCCTCGACTTCCAGGTCGAAGGAGTATGATCTTTAAATGACTCCTGTAAAAAGGATTAAAAAGGAGTTAAAAGAACATTGAAATTTTCTTATATTTTATCAACAGAACGACTGTATTTCGTCGTATCCTTACAAATGATATGTCAAATGATATCTATTATAAAATATATATGTATGTATTTATGGCAAAGAACGATTGATTAATATTTGGAAACTTTAACTCCTATGTACATATGTTATATACTTCGATGACAATAAAAAATCGACTGCTGCATGTCCTTTTACAACCCGGCACAATTTAGCCGAGATTGAGCAACTTTCCTAAATAAAGGATAATTGAAATTTGTTTTAACTTTTTTCGATAACTTGACTGTATCTAATAGTATACTTACAAATATTATTCCAATTCTTAGTTTTTGATCAATCCAATATATTTGTCTAATTTATTTGGCCCGGGTCTGCAGGCGTTGTATCCACGGAAGACTCTCGATACTTTAAAACTCGTTGATAATGTTGAAAATCACAATCCGATTAAGACAGGTCCTGAAAAAATAATTATCGAACAGCATCTTAATATTTTATATTTAACATATTTAAAATTACCTTGTAAAAACTAATTATATTCCAATTTCGGATACTAAAAAGGATGCCAATGGAATTATTTAGATTTTCAACGGAGTGCTTCTATCCTATCCCTGCGTGACACGGTAACACGAGCTTCATGCCCATCTCTAATTCAAGTCTAACCTTAGTGATCAATTAAGTGAATTGTGACTGCACTGGCAACACTGTCGCAGGCAATGTTGGCGTTGCCATTTATTAGCACATACGAATCAACAGCTGTGCGGCTAGAGCGTTGCCACTATCTGGTTGCATCAGCAAACGTTATCGATAGCTGGTTTATTTTTGTGACAACTTCTTGTGCATGTTTCGTTGTCGGTGTAGTATTGGTGATTGTGTAGCCAAAATACAGGGTTTTGTTTTGTGTGCGCCTATTTAATGTATTGATCAATCGGATAATCAAGAAAAAAAGTTATGCGTAATCCGTAACGCTAACAAATAATTGTACCGCCGTCGGGTATGTGCGAAATGTTAAACTCCCCTCCTGCAACGACCATCCCCCAAACACACGCACAGAGACACACACACACAAAGAGAAAAGAATGAGAAAAAAGCGACAAACGAGTATTACTTTTAACCTTAGTTGACATTGAAATGTACCCGCTATAGGCGGACACAGTGCGTCTATTTCGTCTACCTCACTTCGTACGGTTCTTTTGCTGCCACACACAGCTTTTGTTCTGCTGTGTGTGTGTGTGTAATGTGTCAAGTAATCAAAAATAAAGGAATAAGCTTATGGTTGTTGCGGCAAGTGCAAGTTTCCACCACACGTGTGTCTGCCGAAGCCAACAACAGCAACAATAAGCCCTGTGTGTGTGCGTGTATATACATATGTATGTATGGCCTAATTGAAGCGCAACTAATGCAAATGAGTCGATGCTAAACGTAATTGAAACTCACCTGCCGCAGTAGCAGCAGGATGCTTTCCCAGTGTGGAGTATGAACAGCTGTATGAGTGTGTGTGTGTGTGTCTTCGGGTTGGGGAGCGCGACGCCAACGATCGGTCATCAGCTGCTGCTGCGGCGTCAGCAGTAGCTGCGTTGTAGTTGGTGAATTAAAACGGATCAAAACAAAACAGCCAAAAATGTCGAAACCGATAGGCAACTGTTGTGTATGTGTGTGTTGTTGGCGTGAGTGAGTGAGAGAGCGACAACTGTGGGGAGTTAATAGCACACACACACAACGCGATAGAGAGATTAGAAAATATGCATATGATTGGGAGACAGCGTATCAGTGCCTTTTATTTCGTTCCATTTAATTGCATTTGGTCCTTTGCTTATTTCACCAAGTTTATTTATTGTTCTTTTTTGAGACAAAGGAGAGTGCGCGTTGTATAATCATTTATAAAACGGAATGGGCTCATGTGAAAATGTTAATTCTATTTTATTTGATTTTATTTGATTTATTTCTTCTCTTTTTTTTTTTTTGTTGTGTCGTGTGTGTGTGTATAAGTGTGTGTGCTCTCTTTAAATCGATTTGTTGTAGTTGCTGGCATTCGCTATTAATTAAATCAGCAAAGCAATGGCAACCGGGAGCAATCGTTTCGTTTCTAGTGAGTGAGTGAGTGATAGACAGACAGACTGACAGAGAGAATGCGAAAGAGAGACTGCGGGAGAGAGCAACCCATAAGAACAACAACAACAGCAAGTTGTGAAGGCGAAGCTGCAAAACACCGGCACAATCGGCACCGTCGTTAGCGGCGAGCAGCGAGCAGCGACGTCAACGATTTGTTCGTAATTAAAATAAGAAGTGAACGAAAAGGCAAACGCGCTGCATTTAAGTTGTTGGCGCATTCGTTATTCGGCACACAACGTATTCAATTCGTGCACTGAACGATTTCTACCAAAGTGTTTTTCTTTTTTGTTATTTTTTATTACAAGTTTTTTCTCCTTTTTGTGAAAAGATCATAGCGCTAAAGATAGACAGAGATAGTGAGAGATCTATGAAAATTAAGGTGGATCCAAAAGTTTCGCGCGTGTGTGTGTGTATGTGTGTGTGTGTGTGCTGCACTCTTTTACTCACTCCCTCTCTGCTCTCTCATGCACTCTCAGAACAAAGAGCGGATTTAGAATACATTTAAAAACATATTAAAAATAAACACAAATATATGTATATGCAAGAAGCAGCATTAGAAAAACGAAGTTAAAATTTAAAAAATTACAAAATACATAAAGGGAAGTGAACCTCATCAGAACATCAGTCTCCCTCCCTCGATCACGAACCACCTGCCACCCCGCCCGCCCGCCTGCCAGCCAGTCAGAATCGACAGGCTGCAACCACAGACCGTCTGAGAAAACGCCGGCAAAATTTCGCTAGAATTAATGGCCAAAGACGAGGAGGATGATCTGCTGCCAGATAAGGATGCGGCCAAAGGATTCTATGCCAAATATGAGCCCAAAGAGATATTGGGCAGGTAAGTAGTGCTCTCAAATTAAGATATCAGACTTTAAAAAGACCCTTAAAATTTATGAAATATAAGAAACTGAAAAATATTATATGACAAAAATCTGCTGAAATTTTATAAGATCATATAATATGTTTATAAAATTTGGTAAATTAAAGATAATGTTATTTCCTAATAAGAAATTACAGATACAGTTTTTGGTGTATAAATTCAAAGTTCCCCCTCTATATTTGCTGTAGTTTCAAATTTATGCTATCTGATATATATATAAATAATATAAAATATAATATGATCGAACTTTACGCTTCTCAGCAAGTTCATGTCGTGGAACCTGAAGTTTAAAAGGTTTTATTCCCGGGAATCCAGAGTAATTGATAGGGTTATGGCCAAGATTCTAAGAAATTAATGGAAAACGATTTGAAACAACTCAGATCAGATATCATATAGCCTGCTCCCATAATATCACACTTCTTAAAGAGATTTTAAGCAACTAACGCCCTGAATTACTCACATACATATATGTACATACATACATACTTATATATATATATATATCAAATCAGCAAACAATTTAATAAAGGTATATATACATATATGTATAATTCATACATAATGTTTCTAAATTTTACTGTAGAATCAATGTGAAACACTTTCCGATATGGAATTCCGATTTTAGTTGGTAAAAATTATGATTGGATTCTACAAACAGCAATCTGTTAATATCATAAGTAATATGATATTTTCATATTAAAAATCAATAAAAAAAAAAAAACAGTTGATAAAATATGTAAACACTTTGAAATAAATATCGGGCTGGGCAGGGCATTCAACATTTCGACCTATGCCTATAAATGCACTTGATATGATATGATATGATATGATCTGATCGCTGTTATTGTTATTGTTATTTTATGCAATGTTTGCAAAATTCTAAACTTATGTTTATGCCTTTCCCTTTTTTGGTTTCATTTTGCATTGAGTACACACATACATACATACATATGTATGGCAGATGACTCAGAACCGGTAGCGGATTTAAAGGGCGGGGGGGGGTGTCTGAAGTGAGAAGTAGGTGTAAAAAATGTTGCGATCTGTTTTCACACCCATCGAATGATGATACCTACTGCAATGCAAGGGGTTCGGCGTGGTGGGGGGCAAGACTTGAAAGTACAACCTTGAATTGAACTTCAAAAACTTGTTGATAGAAAACAAAAAGATAGTGTAGGAGATTTTTATGATATTAAGAGTTACATCTTGCAATGTGGAGCACTTTATAAATATAGTTTCTATGATGCCATAAAGCCTAAGTAAGGAAATACTTATCTCTGGATCTAGATAAATAATGTTAGCCAAACTGCCGACACTGTGAGAAAAACTTTTCTGTTTTTGCATATAGTATACGAAGTATAGAAAATGTTATCGATAACCGATAACCGATTGCATTTTTTTGCAGAGGCATCAGTTCGACAGTGCGCCGCTGCATCGAAAAAGAAACGGGAAAAGAGTTTGCCGCCAAAATCATCGATCTGGGCGCTACAACGGAGGCTGGCGAAACGAATCCATATCATATGCTGGAAGCAACAAGACAGGAAATCTCAATACTACGCCAAGTGATGGGCCATCCCTACATAAGTCTGTATTATCAATCAATCTTCCATTATTAGAAATGATAACTAATATGTGTTAATATATGTATATTACAGTTGATTTACAAGATGTGTTCGAGTCCGATGCATTTGTGTTCCTCGTCTTTGAGCTGTGCCCCAAGGGTGAACTTTTCGACTATTTGACATCGGTGGTAACTCTGTCTGAGAAGAAGACACGCACTATAATGCGACAGATTTTCGAGGGTGTCGAATACATACACGCCAAGAATATCGTGCATCGCGATTTGAAGCCAGAGAATATACTGCTCGACGAAAATCACAATGTCAAAATCACTGACTTCGGGTTCGCCAGACAACTGCATGAAGGCGAGAAACTTACAGGTGATCAAAGTTGCTACTCTCAAACGATAACCAGCAATACATAATGTTATGTATAGAATATTAAGAAAGACTTTCTTCTGTTAATACATCAAGAAACACAGTTTTGTAGCTAAGCAATTAACTAACTAGTCTTATTGTAACTAGGTAAGCTTGATGTTTTACTCAAACCGAAACTCAATCTCTTTCTAATCCATGCAGATTTATGCGGCACGCCAGGTTATTTGGCACCCGAAACCCTTAAATGCAATATGTTTGAGGGCTCTCCAGGCTATTCCCAGGAAGTGGACATGTCAGTAAATTCTCTCTATATGCATACATACAAGTACATACTATAGTTAAATTTACCTCAATCCTTTGCAGTTGGGCCTGTGGTGTCATTATGTTTACATTACTGGTCGGCTGTCCGCCGTTTTGGCATCGCAAACAGATGGTGATGCTGCGCAATATTATGGAGGGTAAATATAGCTTCACCTCACCAGAGTGGGCTGATATTTCAGGTAAGTGGAGAAGCATGCGTTACCTATAGGAGGAAATAATAAGATAAGATAATAATTAATACCATTTGTATTATTGTAGAGGACCCCAAAGATCTGATACGCAAATGTCTAGTCGTTGATCCGGCGCAACGTATCACCGTCAAGGAAGTATTAAGACATCCATTCTTCAATCAAATGGTAAGTGATTTCATAGCTACCTGTCAATGCATCTATACGCTTTTAACTTTAATAAAGCCCACAAGTTCCCCAGCTAGGACATACTCTATATTGCATATAAATATGTTAAGTATAATAACGATATTGAATAGGTACCGAGTGAAATGCTAATATCGATACTCAGATAATAATTGATAAACATATATTTTCAAAAATCTACCAATCGATAATATACACCAAATTTACGTAAATTGTATAGACAAATGTTAACAAAATGTATGCAATTTGTATTTAAGCTACTTCTCTAAATATGTCCAATTCGATCATACATTTTTGCACTATTTATTCTTACAAAATTATCGATATGCGACAGGGTTTGTTATCGATTTATTTGGCAGCTATTGGGATCTCGAGAACAGTTCAAATTTCTTTTCCCACTAGACAACTAGGGCTTAGAGTATTTTTTTTTGTTTGTCTCTAAAACTTACACATATTTTGTACACAACAACAACAACAAAACTATCCCAACCTATTGCTCACAGCCTTTTTCAAACTTTATATATACATATATATCACTATTTGTGACTGACACGTCCTCCACACAGATACACTCACCCTAAGCACACACGAAATATTAAATTATAGTTTCATTTACATTCGATTATATAGTGCGACCCGTTAAACACGTTAAACGTTCTCTACTTGCACCACCTGGGTAGTCTATCGATAAATATACGAACATACATATATACATATTACCTGCTTATTCATTAGGAACAAATTCAACAGCTATAGCTCTATATCTCTGTCTATCTACATACAGTTATATACGAAGGAAATTTTTTATTTTCGTTACGTTTTGTTATTTTTCCTTAAGTTTAAATTATGATTTTAAACGACAATTTTCTTTCTTTTCTTACATATAAAATACAAAAAAAAAAAAAAAATTGAATCGCAAAAATATACTTTCAAAACTCGATATACATAAATAAATAAATAACCAAAAAAAAAATCAATTGTTATCGATATAATCGCGGAATTGCTGCGATATTAAAGTTGTTCGAGCAAAACATTGATGGCCTGAAGCGCAGCCTTTCGACCAAATCGAGAAGAATGAGTCGCATCACTGAAATCGCACTGGTAACGATCTATTTATGGACTAACCCCAAAAACAACAGCAACTATTGCAACAATATGAACTATAACTATAAATGTATCAATATCACAATCACATCAATCAACTACAACAATAATAACAATACTATCGATAACAATAAATATAACAATTACAATTTTCACAAACTATTTTCGATATATTTGTTTATTGTGCTGCATTTTGTGCTCGAGAATCGAATTTATTTCTGCAAGCATAACTAAAAAGCGTCCTAAATATATTGTATACTCCCGATAAACGATCTAATCTGTCCTCAATCCCAAATTTTTGCCACTGTTTTAATTGTTAACCATTTTATTTTGCTCGTGCTCGTTTCGTTTTGTTTTCGTTTCGTTGTTGTTTTTTTATATATTTTTGCCGACCAACCCTCCCAAATTAATTAATATTTTTTTTTGGATTTGATTGCTTTGTGTTTGTTCTATTAATCGAATCGATTATCGATTGACCATAACACATAAAAAATCAGCCTACTTATCTCTGCTTTCCCTACTTTCCCCCAATAAATATAAAATGGACATACTGCATGCCTGTCCGCCATCCTCGTCTAGCACATCCAAAAACTAAACTTTATGTGCATGTGTACGAGTTTTAATTTAGATAAGTCAAAGGTGCATATAGTATAAAGAAAGTTAAGCGAACTCCCATGTTCGAAGTAAGCTTAAGTCAGGCGCGTGTTATCGATAACAGCAGGACACCTAAATTTTGTTTATTACGTATACGTATATATATATAGATTAAGGTTAACTTTATCTTATTGTTTTATTTAAACCCAACTATATTATAATTGTATTCGTTTTTTGTATCTTTTTCGTGAAATCCTTTTTGTTCACAATTTTCTTTGATTCTTCACTTCACTCTATGCCGCCTCGCCTATATCCATATGCCATTCCTTGTACCCGCTGCCTACCTCCAATCAAAAAAAAAAAACAAAAAACAAAAAAAAAACCAATTTAAAAACAAGGTTCTAATGAGCGATTTGACGTTGGGCCGACCCCATTTACGTTTAGATACGTCAAGAACTTATCCCAATTATATTGGCATTGGCGGTATGGCGGCAACTCCGCTTAGTCCCGGCAACGTTGCCGGATCATCAAATCGTTGCGGCGGCAACTCCTCCTATCTATACTATAGTGCGCCGCAAAGTTCATATTCATCAAATCGTTTACGTGACGTTAACTCAGCCGGGATATCGATAACACCCGATAACGATAAACATCAGGCATATCATCATCAGCAGCAACAGCAAACGATCACAGCGGCAGCTTCATCACTAACCACACCGCTGACTGTCTGTAACGCGAACAACTCCTCAATGACTTTAACGGCAACGGTATACTATCAACAACAACAACAACAGCAGCAACAACAACAACAGTCGCAGCCGCAACCAGCGTTACGCGTTACCGATAACGCGTTCGATAACGATAATAATGCGAATGCCGCAAACGATAAGCATTTATTATATGCAACAGATCAGGCAGGTTTTTCTTTTGATTGTCATCTTTTGCTATCTTTTAGATCATTTACAATTTGTATTCACACACATATCGATTACACTATACTACACTACACTACACAATACACAAATGTCACCATAGTTGTTGCCATCAATCCACCACACACATGAAGTATCAAACAATCAGTCGATTGACTCATGTAGCTACTTTCACCATCATAAATTTAGTTATCGATTATTATTATTTCAAAAATCGTATTTATTTGAATTTTTCTCTATTGTTTAGTTGTATTTTGTAATTTAATATAATTTTGTTATATACTTACATAATGTAATTGATGACTATGACTCTGTATTATATATGCACCTTTAGTATCTAGCTGTTGGGTCAACTCGATGTGTGTGTGTGTGTGTGTTATCAATAAGAAGATATGCACACATATCGTACGATATATCCGCCAAGTAGTATTTACATTTACGTATACTTAATCCTCATCAACACGTATCCTTATTCGCACTCTTTTTTGGCAATCTCCATTTCTGTCCTTTGTGCTTGTGGTAATTGCATGTTTATATAATCATTTGACATACGTTTATTTTATATATATATATATACATATATGTATCTTGGATTATCCTTTAAAATAAAATACGTAGCAAATAAATACACTGCAAAAAATTGAAAAAAAAAAAATTAATTACGCTTATATTGAATTCTTATTGTTTCATTCTGTTTTAAGCCACTCAAAACAATAAATACACTGAAAAAAACTAAAATTAATTTGGATTGTTCACTGAAAAACATAGTATAACCGAAAAAATATTTCTGTGCTTTTTCCCCCTATCTACGTTTATCATACACACATACATATGTATATTATTTGATGGCCTTAAAACAATTACACAGAAAAACATGCTTTTTATATTCATTTTTCACAGATTGAAGTTTAATTTTTTTTTTAATATTTAGTAAATACACCAAAAAAAAAAAAAAAAGAACAAAAAACCAATTTTATTATTAATTTTTCACTGATGAGCACTTCACATAAAACTGATTTTACACTTATTGTTTTTTGTTGTTTTTTTTTTCTTAAATATAATATATACATACATATTATACACGATTTTGTTTTGTGTGTCACGTTCTCTCTCTTTCTCTCTCTCTTTCTTTATATATACATATATTGTCAGAGTCTCAACGCCCTTATAAGATGTGTGTCTATAAGTCGGTGTTGTGGAGACTCCATTGTGAGTAGACCAAAGTCAAAATTGTGGAACAAATATAAATATAAAAAAAAAAATTAATAAAGTATATATATAATTATCAATTAAAATAAATGCATATTAGTAAATATTATAATTAAGACAAGTATTTATATTTATATATATATAAACATATATCCAGTTAAACAATCTCAAATTCATTGCAATTTTAATCTATGTATTGTATAGTTGTAAATACATACATACATACATATATGCGTGTGTGTATGTGTGTGTATTGCGTCTGTGTGAGTGCCATGCACTCGCTCTCTATATGTTGCCCGCCCTTTTAACACATAACATAACACAACATAACATGATTTTTTAAGTTCAACTCTCCGTTTCTGTTTACGCCATTTAATCCTTGCGTTAATTTACGTTCACCTCAAACGATATACACTAAGCAAATTGAGAGCGGGAGAGCGCGCACTGAGAGCGAGTGTGCACTGCAAAAGCTCTTCTTAACATTGCATGCATACGTACTTGCATATGTATGCATTTGTGTGCATTAACAGCTTAGCCACTGACCAAATAATAACATAACATATTATGTTATGTTATTTGATCAGTGGCTTAGCGTAACAGCGAGTACAGTAAATATTGTTAAGAAGCGAACACAAAATAAATTATAAAAGTAAATTAATTGATTTAAAAATAATATTTGTAATTTAATAACATTAAATGGGGATACATGCATATTTACTGTACCTTAAGACTGACTCTCAGTTTCTCTCTCTCTCTCTCTCGCTTTTAACTCCAATACTTAATCACAGACATAGAGACATCTTACATTGTTCTTGTAGCTCAAGTTGAATGGTACTTTTATTAAACGTGACGTCTGTCTAATAAAAAAAGTGATTTGACAATTTAATTAAATAAATTTACACACAGAGAGAGATATCAAGCAATTGTTAACAAGTTTGATTTACGCTTAATCTCATTAACCCCCATGGCGAATGGATTACAACAACTAACACATAAAACAAAAACTACCAATATTAACACTTTAACAAAAACTTGCTCAAAAATACGAAAAACAAAAATTCTAATATTTACGTGATTTTTTTTTCACTTTCTTCCTTATCTTTTTTGAACAACACTAACACACAAACAGCTGCGAAAACAGAGTCGTTTCAACGCGCGCAAAAAGTTCCAATTTGCCATATTAGTGATACGTGCGGTGATCAGGATACGTCGTTTGCGCTATACTGCCGAGCCGCTGCATGTTGAAGAAGCCATTCGTGATCCATATCGCGTCAAGGTGCTGCGCAAGGTGAGTAACTCAACTCAACTCAACTCAACTTAAAAAAAACTCACCACACTCACACTTTTGCAGGTTATCGATGGTTGCGCTTTCCGTGTCTACGGGCATTGGGTGAAGAAGGGAGAGGGACAGAATCGTGCCGCTCTGTTTGAGAATACTCCGCGCACTGAACTGCACGCGCTCTACATCAACAATCTCAGTCGATAGAAAATAATCGGATAAATGAACCGCTCACCAGCACCACCCACTCCCCTCACCCATCGCTAATTCTCTCCCCTTCGCTCTCATCAACTGCATTAGCAACTCTACTCCACTTGCAGAATCAACGCACATAAACACACACATCTACACACATACATATATAAATTAAATACGAAAATTCTTAGCAAAAAGTAACTAGAAGATGAAATAAGACGGAAAACAAAACAAAACGACGAGGAACGTTTCATGAAGAGTTATCAGCAAAATGTTTGATTAAATTATAATTTTATGATTTTTGTTAGTTTTTTTTTTTTTTTTTTTTTTTTTCTTGGATTTGTACGCTGGCAATGCCAATCTCCTTTTCTCTCTCAGACTGTATACATGCATACATACGTATGATAGAGACACAACAAATTAAAAGTATATATTTTGAGTTCATATTTTAGTAGATAGTTGAACGAACTATAAATATGCATACATACATATATATATATATAAATAATTTTATATTCATACATACATATGCTAGCTTTACTTATGTACATACTTACATATACATACATAATACATACATATAAAAAAATCTTTTTTTTTTGCAAATGATCGAAAAGCAATTACATTTACAATCATAGCAAATACTTACAGACATATACATATGTATGTAAAAAAGCATACATACATACATACATATGTACATACTTAGTTATGTATTAGAGGCCACAAATGGCAATCTGGCTAACCACCACCTACATACACTCTCCAACACCAACACCAACATAAATCAACACACACACACATACACAAAACATAAATATATTTTCTGTTAAACGATTTTATTAAATTATTATATTGCTAAGCGTTTACATTTTAATTGTTAACTTGTAGTATACAACGTAAATGAATTAAACACAAAAATAAAAACAATCGAAAAAAAAAGCTGTCTACGAAACATAAGTAATAAAAACACTAAAAACGACTCACTAAAGTGATATCGATAAACGATAACTGCTGCATTTAGATATGCTTTGTGCAATCGTAGGAACGTTCACAGCAGGATGGATAATCCCGATTCGTGTTGACAAAGTCACGCTGCTTGCAGCCCTTAGGTGGTGCCACAGCGGGGCAGGTGCGAATCTCAGCATATCCACCCTCCATGCAGGTGACGCCAGCGCAAGGATGATTTGGCGCCTTGCCAGTCTGACCAGCCGACATTATCGAATTTGCGCTGAGCACACACTTGCCAGGATATGCTAAATGAATGAATGAACATACATACATACTATGTATTCGCTTTCAGTTGACGATTATAGTAGTGTACTTACAAGGATTTCTGAAATTGACACGAGCAATGGCCGCATTCGACTGCTGCAGGCAGAGCACAAAGGCAACGGCGCACACGAATAAAGCGACAAGGTTGAACTGCGACATCTTAACTAAGGTATTGATATTGTTGTTGACTGCGAGACGAAAGTTGGAAGGCTCTTGTTCCTGACTGTTGTAGTGTAAGTCCACAATTGATGCTGTTGGTGTCGACGGGCCAATGTTTTATACGAAATTTGTTCGCTCGCGCTTCTTGTTATCAGAGAGTTGCCCAAGCCCGTTGCGACGCTTTGCTCCGGCTTATCGTGTGTGCTTAGCTCAGTGTGAGTGTGTGTGTGTGCTCTGTCTCTTTCACACTCGCGTTTATTCTGACTGTCAGCTGGCAATGCCGACAATGACGACTTGACCTTGTCCAATACATGGCAGCAAGTATATGTATATGTATACCGCTCCTTGTCACTCACATGCCGGTTTAACGGCAGCTGCCTGTTTGGTAGCTTTTCTGCTTTGCTTATGCTCCCCATTCTTCTCATACTCCTGCTTTCGTCAACTGCAGTTCATTGAGTACTTAATTATTATTACACAAATACACACACATATGCAAATACATATATTAATATGCATATAAATAATTATTTTGTATATTATTCTGATTCCTTTTCTGTCTGCTATATTCTCTTTTGGTCGTTTCTGTTATGACCGGCCGCTGCGCTGTGACGGCGCTTATCACGTTTTTACACGAGCAGAGCGACGCCGGCTGCAACCTGTTAATATTTTATTTTTGGGAATTTTTCTTTCGGCATTCCTGTGGTTGATTTTATCACTTGACTCAGCACTACCAACAACAACCAAGAGTCCCCGTAATTCGCACAAAAATCGTGAGTCTGTGTGCGTGTGTGCACTACACTTTCACCGCTGACAATACTTTATTTTTTTTTTTTTGTTGAGCTTGGGCTCTTGAACCTGACTTATGACTGCAGTCGGCGATACAAGTTCAAAGTAGCAATCGATATGCAGCAGGTGTCAGTGCTTACATGCCTTCCTGACAGGCGGCGCCAGCTTAATTGTTATCGATAAGTCATTGACATTGACAGCAACACTGTCAACTACGGCTGGCCGTTAATTACTGTTCGCATTTGAATTTAAATCACTTTACTCAATTCTTAATATGTTTTATTTTTTTTAGTGTTTGTTCTATATTACAAGGGAATAAACTATATTGCGCGTACTTGAATCCTACAATGCATGCTTAAACTTACTAAATATACATACATCTATAAATTTTTGTGTGTTTCTGGATTGTTTTGATAGTTATAAATATGTGTTGGCTTATGTATATACATACATACATATATATATATATATATATATATATAATATTACTACTATATGTCTAGTTCATTTTCTTTGTCAACATAGTATTGTTTAACTTCTGCGGCTTGAGAGAAATGTATAGAATTAGTGAAACAATTTCCATACTATTTCCGTTGGTCATCAATTTCACTAAATTATCATTAATTCTAACACATTCCGTTACGTTTCGAATTCTCTTATCTCTACTAATCTGTCCGTTGGCTGCGCGAGATTCGTTATCATCATTAAAATTCGAGAATTATTCACCCTCGAGAGATTCTTGGTTAACTCGAGTTAATATCAATGAAAAATATCAAAAAAAATAAAAGACATAGTAACTAAAAAAGAATTGGGAGATTCTCAATTTGATTTCGACTTAGACGCCAGCATAGACGGGCAGCTTGACCGTTTCAACCTTGTCGACGACCTTGAAGGATGGAAACAGTCCACCCTGATTGGTGCGCGTATTTTTGCCCTTCGAATTGCCATCCCAATGGTTGCCCGCAACCGATATCAGGTCGCCGACCTTCAGCTGCAAATCCTCATGGGAGCGCGGCTTGTGCGCCAAGACTGCCCGACGATTATGTGGATTCTGTCCGCCGTAATAATAGATATCGTCCAGCGATTTGAAACGATAGGCCGCATCCGGATACATGGTCTGCATGATCTCGTAGGCAACCCGGCAGACCTGCGATGAAAATGTGCACACCAGATAGTCGGACATGGACAATAGATGTATGTCCAGTATGATGCCATTGAGGGCGGTGTCCGTGTACCGTGTGGATACGGCGGCCATGCGTGCCACCTCCGGATCACCAATGATCTGATATTGTGGATACTTTTTGCGTGCTTCTTCGATGACTCGAGCATCATCGGAGGCGAGGAAGATGCGGCGCACCACAGCTGTCCCATTGATTTCCAGCGTGCGATAGTAATCCTCCACATGGGTCATGTACTCCTCAATGCCATGGAAGGCCGCTTCAGTTCCCACCTTATCTGTGCGACGAACGTGCACCCTAAGAATACACACAGTGAGAGGGAGAAAGAGAGTGTGGAAGATTAGTTGTAGCTTCTACATTTGCCTATTTACTTGATACCTACCCCACGATGGGACGCTCCCAGCCGAGCTTACGCATACCCGAATAGAGGAAATCTCTGGTGGTGGCCTGCGGACGCAGCAAATACTTTAGGAATTGTCCGACCCACCAGACAATGGGATCACCGTGTAGCCGCTTGAGACGCGGCGCCAAATCCTCGGGCACTGCCAATGGCAGATACGGTGGACGTGGCATCAGCGAATCTATTATGGGCAACACCAGCACCTGTGTGTTGGGCTTGCCTGGCCAATTGTACGCATTGGCTGTGCCCGCATCATTACAGCTATTCGATACCGGACGGAAGACCTCCTCCCAGCCACCCTTGTGATAGCGCCATCCACGTGACTTGAGGATGAGCGTACGCTCCGTGGCATAGGCCACAATGAAGCAATAAACCACATGATGCAACTGGCAGCCATATCCACAACCCTGTTATGGAGAGAGAGGGAGACAAGATTGCAATCGAAAAAGGAGTTAATAATATGATAAACAAGGATAAGGATTCAAAATGAGAAGGAAGATGAGCAGGATTGTTAGGTTCTTGAATTCATTTGCAGCCACATTTTCTTCTTTTGAGGAAGCAGGGATTAGGGATGAGGATGAGCAACTGGCTTCGTTTAGTCTTGTTGGATTCTCGACCTTATTCAGCTTGCAGACAAGCTTGCGTGCTTGATCGCAATCCGCGGGATTCTGCAGATGATGCAATCGCCGTTGCACCAAATCACTTAGCTCCTGTGACTCCTTGTGGCGCCACGCTTCATAGCCATCGACGCGACGCAGTTGATCCATGTCGCTGAGCAACGAGCGCTTGTGTTCGGCGCCCTGCAACAGAACCTGCTGTATCGTCTCGTCGAGATCGGCGGCAGCGGCAATACCATTGCCACCACTGGACACCACCGTCTTGCGGATCTTGCCCAGCTCGCTGCTAAAGTAATTCCATATCTCGGCGATGTTGGTCTGTATCCGACGACGCGTAAGCTCGTACTCCAGGCTCGGTTCAATGCCAGCTACGCCCGGCAGCTCCTTATTGCCACCCGCGTCTGGTCCCACACCGACTGCATTGTTGTCCATCATGTGCTCTATATCGGAATCGGCGGGCACCACCTCGAACAGTGAATCATCCATGGCCATATCGCCGACGCCGACGCCGCCGCCACCGACGCCGCTGATCTTTGCATTTTGTGCATCATTTTGCAGTCTTTGGATTAGCTTGGCGGCTGTCTGTTTGTCCAGCTGTTCGCTGTGAATGTGTCAAAACAGTGAAGTTTAATTAACTTACGATATTACCATACAACTATTGTACAATAATACAAATAACCTGTAATGTTGCCAATTAAGGTAGTAGAATGCATGTTAATCAATAAAATTATTAAGCCATTTCTTCTCGAATGTAATAATCTAGTATTATAGTGATTTTATATACATATGTACGATGTTTCGCAGTTCAATATCGTAGTTGCAAATGATGGCAATTGGCAATATCGTATCGTAAAAGTATTTTATTGGCAGAGCGGAGACATTTTTAAAGGTTAATGCTGCCGATATCGTGTGTCGATCAATATGAAAAAGGGGAGTTTCTTTTGCATACGATATTAACAAATATTCGAACCACGACTTTTACGGTAAACTTAACTTGAATCGTGTGTACGCAGACGCAACGCAATTTGGAGTCGATAAAATTTACGATATTGCCAAACGAGAATAGAATTTAACACATTTTATATTGATTATATACATACAAAGGTATGCAGATCTGTCCCATACATTGGAATAATACTATAATTAATAAATAACGTAAATATAATAACATATATTATATAGTATGTCTATAGAACATATGTATATTTATTTATTTATCTAAATATTTGAGTAAATATACATACATATGTATATGTTAGTTTGTATTTTTGGTGTTTATCAGACAGTGCGCTCATTAACATTCTCAACTCCCTTGCGACAATTTGTAGATACAGCTGTGCATGACTAATTATTTGTAATTGGCCAGCGTGTCAAGTTAAGCCAGCAAAGCTGGAATATTTTTACATATGAATGAAGACAGGCGGCAAAAGAGAATGAAGAGCTACATGAAGAGAAGAAGCAGCAGCAGCAGCAGCAGCTGCAATAGCGCCATCCAAGAAGAAGACAGTAAAGCGGAGGGCGCGAATCTTAAGCTGATTGTGGCTTGTATTGCGTGAGCGGAAAGGCAAAGAGAGAATAAGTTTGTGTAGGTGTGGGAGAGCGGGTAAAATAAAACCATGAATTGCATTGTATCGCGTGAACGGAAAAGAGAGTCAAGAGAAGTCGGAGAGCGAACAATTGAATAAACTCACCTGATCAGTTCATCGATGAGCAGCTTGAGTTCCTCGTTACGCTGCTTGGTGTGCTCCAGCAATTGGAGAGCTTGATTGATGCGACGGGCATTGATCTCATTATCGGCGGTTGTTAGCGCCAGCTGCCCGTGGCCTTGTGTATTTGTTAATTTCAACACAAATACATAGACAAGCCCGGCCCAGGCGAGCACGAAGATAATTAACGCTCTAACCCAGGAATTGGACGAGGAGCCAAACAGCTGACGCACCAGCAGCATTTTTCCTCACATACGTGTCTCTCTAAATACTCTACACTCTATATATATGTACATATAGTATGTATATGTGCCAATCCTTATGCACATATGTACATACCCATATACATACACCTACATATGCTATATGCGGTTTCCAGTTTTGTTTATTTGCTGCTAATTGTGAGATTCGAGATGCTGATGCTGATGAGCACCCGTTGTGTATGTATGTGTGTGCGTGTTTTGCGGCTCTTTGTGCCCTTCTAGCCAATAGGGTTATTTTTCGTTCGTTTTCGCAGTGTACTTAGTGGAGTATCTTTGAGTTGTTGGTAAATGCTGCTTCTGCTGCTGCGAGACACTTTTGTCGCACAGTCACATTGTTTAGCTGTGTTTTGTTACGGTACGATAGCGTTAAGCACGGCGCGGCACTGCATACTAGAAAACAATAACAACAAATTGGAAATGACACAGTTTCCACTTTTTTTCCGTCGCTTCAACAAATAAATAACAAATAAATACCAAAATAGGGGTGATGGCAAACTATCGATATATCGATGTTCCATACCACATTCTTAAGGCCATCGGTATTTTTTTGGTATTGATATTTTTCGCAGTGGACAGTGTGTACACACTTGAAGCAAAAGCCGCTAGCAAAATAATTAAATTATGTTTATAAATGAAAAATAGTATTTATGTAATATGATTTCATTTTAAAATATTGGCAGAATGGACGAAATTATATCGGCCATAACATAATCATATTTTATTAGGTCGGAAATTGAGAAATTCTCATCAGAAACACCTCAAATAAAAAGCAAAATGCTAGTTATGAGTCCTACAATCGATAACAGTCAAAAGAATTGGATTCCAAAATAATTCAAACAAACTTTGAATGCAGAATTAATCACGGTTCAAATTCATTAACAGAACTTCAAATTTCATCAAAATCGGTTAATATTTGGCTGAGATACGGCAGTTCAAAAATATTCAGATGATAGTATCAGGAAAAGGCCGCTTGGGGCATATTTTCGACACATTTTTTGCCATATATCGAGAAATTCTCATCACAAACACCTCAAATAAAAAACAAAATGCTAGTTATGAGTCCTAAAATCGATAACAGTCAAAAAAATTGGATTCCAAAATTTTTCGTTTTTTGAACATTTTGTCAAGGGGTTGGTATGCAAAATCGGTCAAAAAAAGTCGAAAAATTAAAAACGCGTAATTTAAACAAACTTTGAATGCAGAATTAATCACGGTTCAAATTCATTAACAGAACTTCAAATTTCATCAAAATCCGTTAATATTTGGCTGAGATACGGCAGTTCAAAAATATTCAGATGATAGTATCAGGAAAATGCCGTTTTGGGCATATTTTCGACACATTTTTTGCCATATATCGAGAAATTCTCATCAGAAACACCTCAAATAAAAAGCAAAATGCTAGTTATGAGTCCTAAAATCGATAACAGTCAAAAAAATTGGATTCCAAAATTTTTCGTTTTTTGAACATTTTGTCAAGGGGTTGGTATGCAAAATCGTTCAAAAAAAGTCGAAAAATTAAAAACGCGTAATTTAAACAAACTTTGAATGCAGAATTAATCACGGTTCAAATTCATTAACAGAACTTCAAATTTCATCAAAATCCGTTAATATTTGGCTGAGATACTTCAGTTCAAAAATATATAGATGATAGTATCAGGAAAATGCCGTTTTGGGCATATTTTCGACACATTTTTTGCCATATATCGAGAAATTCTCATCAGAAACACCTCAAATAAAAAGCAAAATGCTAGTTAAGAGTCCTACAAGTGATATCACTCAAAAAATTGGCTTTAAAAAATTTTCGGTTTTTGAAGATTTTGTCAAGGGGTTGGTATGCAAAATCGGTCAAAAAAGTCGAAAAATTAAAAACGCGTAATTTAAACAAACTTTGAATGCAGAATTAATCACGGTTCAAATTCATTAACAGAACTTCAAATTTCATCAAAATCGGTTAATATTTGGCTGAGATACTTCAGTTCAAAAATATATAGATGATAGTATCAGGAAAATGCCGTTTTGGGCATATTTTCGACACATTTTTTGCCATATATCGAGAAATTCTCATCAGAAACACCTCAAATAAAAAGCAAAATGCTAGTTATGAGTCCTAAAATCGATAACAGTCAAAAAAATTGGATTCCAAAATTTTTCGTTTTTTGAACATTTTGTCAAGGGGTTGGTATGCAAAATCGTTCAAAAAAAGTCGAAAAATTAAAAACGCGTAATTTAAACAAACTTTGAATGCAGAATTAATCACGGTTCAAATTCATTAACAGAACTTCAAATTTCATCAAAATCCGTTAATATTTGGCTGAGATACTTCAGTTCAAAAATATTCAGATGATAGTATCAGGAAAAGGCCGTTTTGGGCATATTTTCGACACATTTTTTGCCATATATCGAGAAATTCTCATCAGAAACACCTCAAATAAAAAGCAAAATGCTAGTTAAGAGTCCTACAAGTGATATCACTCAAAAAATTGGCTTTAAAAAATTTTCGGTTTTTGAAGATTTTGTCAAGGGGTTGGTATGCAAAATCGGTCAAAAAAAGTCGAAAAATTAAAAACGCGTAATTTAAACAAACTTTGAATGCAGAATTAATCGGTGTTCAAATCCATTAACAGAACTTCAAATTTCATCAAAATCGGTTAAAATTTGGCTGAGATATGGCAGTTCAAAGATATTATCAGGACACGTTTTTTATCATATCTCGAGAAATATTCATCAGAAAGATCTCAAATAAAAACCAATCTGCTAGTTGAGTGAAGAAGTACTTATCACAAACACCATTGAAAATAATAAAATTTGAAGATATTCGCTTACCATTGAATATTGAATGAATTTGTGTCTTAGAAGGTATAGTTGAAACGATGTTTCATTGGTTGTATTGTTGAAGTGATATTATATATGATGTATGCATATGCTCTTAATATTTCACTTTTGTTTTATTTCACCTTAAGCTATTAATTTAAAAAAAATGGATTATAATTTAGGGATGGTGTTCTGGATCGTTTTACGGTGCTCCAAATTAAAAACTGCATTAAAAAATATTTTGTTGCATATCGTTGATGCCGCTTTTAAAATGTACGTACATACATATGTATATGCTGAGCGAATGTTTTGAATGTTGTTTTTGAATAATAGTTTTAATTTTCGTTTTTCTTTTTTCTTTCTTCTTCTTCTTGTTGCTTGTTAAGTCAAATGAAAAATGATTGTAGTGCATAAATTATAAAAAATTCAGTATTCATATAGATCTTGTACATATATGCATATCTATACATACATACATATATCGTATTAAAAAAAAGTCGTACACATAAATTATAAATTATATTATTAAATTACGACCACACAAATTTCATACCGTTTAAAATGAGTTTTTGTTTGTTTGTTTTGTTTTGTATTGTTGGATGATTTTCCTTTGCCGACGAAAGTCATTCCCGCCGATGTCTGATTTATTGTATGTGTATGCGTGTCTGTGTCTGTGTGTGTGTGCGTGTGTGCGTGAGGTGTGGTGTATTATGTCGTGAGAGAGAGAGATAGCGCGTGTGTTGAATTTGCCAATCAAACGATTCTGTGGTGATGTGTGTAGGATCGTGTTGGGGGGAGGAGGAGGTGGGTCCGGGGTACGATGAGATGCCAAATTTATGCGACAAGTTTTGTTTTGATTTATTGTTAAATTTAAATACTTATATAAATTACTTTTTTTTATTATAATTATTGTTTGTTTTTGTTTTGTTTATCATCCGATTTTCTTTTTTATTATTTGTATGTAGTGGGCAACTGCGGCATTTGTAAATGTTTCTGTTTCTTTAATTGTTTTTATAGTTAAATTGTTTATTATTTTTGTTTTGCTTTGACTGTCGTGTAAAAATATCAATTTGTTTTCTGCTTTATAGTTACTATATTGTATGCATGTGTGTATGTATGTGTATTTGCTTGTCGTTATATTTCTATATAATTACGTTACATCTTTTCACGCCTGCTGTCAATTTTGAGGACATTTCTTCAAATTGTATTTCCGTTTATGGCTATGTTTTTCTTCTGTTTGCTTCGTTTTCTATCATTATCCTGATTTGTTTTTCAATTAATGTGGCTGCTGCTGCTTCTGCTGCATCCGCGCGCGCAAATTATTTTCTGCTCTGTGTCTGTTCGTTCTGAGTGTGGGTTTGTGGTTCTTCTCTGGTTTCTTTTTCTCATTCTATCTGTTATGGGTTCTCCTTGCTTGCTATGTTATGCTTATGTTACTGTTACTGTTACTGTTACTGTTACTGTTACTGTTACTGTTACTGTTACTATTAATGTTATGTTATGCCTAGTTAATGTTGTCTCTTGTTAAGTGCTGCTTGTTGTGCTGTGTTTGTTTGTTTGTTTGTTTGTATGTATGTATGTGTGTGTGTGTATGTGTGTATCTATGTACGCATGTGTGTGTGTGTTTGCTGCTGCTTCTTTTGCTTCATTCTCTGTCGTATTTTGTTGGGTGCTGTCATGTGTGTGAGTGTGTGTGTGTGTGTGTAAGTATGGTTTTGTTTTTGCTTCTATATATACATATATTTTTATATATATGTATATATCATATATTATATGTATGTATAATTAGTTGTTGCTTAATAATAAAATTTCTTGAATGTTGTTGTGGCAAAGTGTAGGTAATGTTGTTGTTGCTCTCCATATTGTGTCGGCTCAACTGCACTACATACATATGTCTTTCCACCAGATACGTGTGTTATGTATATTTGTTTGCATTTTGTTTTGTTTTGTTTTGGGAGGAGGGGTAAGGCGAATTCGATGCCGGCTACAACAACAACACCATCAACATCAACATCAACGTAACCTGCAGTCGTCGTCTCTCTGTTACGTCGCCATCTGCTACGTCGTCGTCGTCGTCGCCGTCAGCGTCGCCATATAGCAGCGGCAGCAGCTCAGTCGCTGCGCATTTTCTTAAGCTCCGGTGACTTGTCGGCAGAGGCACCGGCAGCAGTGGTAGTAGCAGCAGCAGCAGCAGCTGCTCCTCCCTTTGCCTCCATTTCGCAGTGCAGCGCCGTACGCTTTTGACCAATAGATGGCGATGATGTCGCATCTGCTGCTGCCACTGACAATTGTTGCAATTTGCTGTTAGCACGCAAATTGCTGCTGCTGCTGTTGCTCTCATCAGCCTCTAGCTCATCATCATCCACCTCATCCTCATCTTCCACATCCTCCTCATCGTCATCATCCTCCTCATCATCATCCACATCCTCGTCATCATCATCATCCTCCACGGTCAGGACACCGCCAGCTGAGGAGGATAGAACGCCATTGCCGGCAGCTTTGCCATTACCATTGCCATTGGCAGCGGAGGTGACGGCAGCGGCAGCAGCAGCAGCAGGAGCACCGGCAGCAACAGCTGTCGGAGCTGATGTAGCTGTTCCTGATGACGGCGGCGGCGGCGGCTGTTGTTGCTGTCCGTTGTTATTGATCTGCTTGTTATGTTTCTGATCCTGCTGCTTGAGCGGTGCCTCGAGATTACTTTCGGAATCGGATGCTAATGGTGTGACACCATCGTTGCCATCACCACCACCACCAGCACCACCAATGGGCTCACCACCATCCTCTGTCGATGTGGTAGTGGCTGTGGTCTGTGTGGTATTATCGTCGATGATGGGCTCCTGTGAGGTGGAATCATTCGATACAAAATTCGAATCTCCATCCTGCAATGCGGCGGCAGTGCTGCTATTGTTGTTATTGTTGTTGTTACTGTTGCTGTTGTTTTGTTTGGCCACGCCCGCTGACGAGCAGTTGCTCAAGGGCATCAAGGCGATCGGATTTGTATTCTCATTCTCAGTTTCCGACTCAGTGGCCGTATTGCGTCCACCACCTACAGTTGAATAGACAGTTAGTTAAATAGAGAGAACTTGTGGGAACTTGGGCAAGGAAGGGGATCTACGAACTACGACCTACCTCGACTCTCATCATCGACATCGACAGCGTCGACGCCATCGTTGGTATCATCGCCATCGAGCACCTTGCTGCTGCTGCCATTTGTATTGATAGTGGATGCTGCTGCTGCTGCTGTTGTTCCGGCAGCTCCTGGCGATGGCATATCATCGAGCAGCTCCGGACTGAGGTCATTGGCGACATAGTGCGCCCAGAGTGCCAATTCAACGCGATGCGGTGACCAATGCGGCGTATCACCACCGACCTCCGCATTAAGACGCTCGACAGTCGCCTGGATGTGCTGCACAAAATTGAGGTACTCCTTGGTCGTATAATCGATGCCCTCGATCTCTGGTATGGCCATGAGGCATTCATCGGCCATGAAGGGCGCCGAATCGGGTGCGGCTGCCGTTAATAAGGCGGATGCCATCGTTGTCCCGACACCCTTGAGATTTGATAAAGCTGTGATCGCCTGCTCCAAATTGGGTAGCTTACGGAAGGCCTTCTTCGTCTCCTGGACAACGGCACGCGGTGTATTCACCTTGACCAAATATGATAGCTGCGGATAGAATTTGCCACGCGATTGTTTCCATTTCATTGTCTGCACCAGCTCATCATACTCCAGATGCGCATCCTTCCCTCGGGCCTTTATCAACCCGGGCAATTCATTCTGAAACCATTGATCCAAACGGATCAGCTCCTGTGGCTTCTTGCTCCGCTTCTCTGCCTTCATTTTTAGCACCTCCGGATACAATTTGTAACAGAATTCAAATTGTGTTGTGCTGCCATTCTCGAAAAACGAGGCTGTTGCTTTGCCGTTCGACATATTTGTTGCCCGACTGCCGTCTGCCGTCTATCGTCTGATGTCTGTGTTATTGTTTTGTCTGCCGACTGCCGTCGCCTGGCTGTTATCGATTACACGTTATCGAAACGAACGAACGCGCTTGTTGGTTGCCACCGTGTTTGGTTTATTGGCGTCGAATTTCTTGTTTGTTATGCCTGCTTCCTCTTGTTCCGCAGCTGCTACTGGTGTATAATGTTTTATATATTAGCGGGAATGAGCGGCCGGGAAATATATGTATATTCCTTTTGTATATATCAATTAACTTTGTTTAGTATCCAGACTCTTGCTGTTATCGATACCATTGTTGCGGGCGGTTATTTGTTATTGTTATTGGTGGTATATATATTAGCCATTTTGTTGTTATTGTTGTTGTGGTTCATCACCGGCAAAACGTAGGCATGAAAATAGAAGAATAAGAAGAAGAAAGGGACCGCGCAAGAAACGCAAAGCACAAATTAGCATTACAGTTAAATAGCATTTTAAAGAGAGAGACACACACACACTAAAAAAAAAAAAGCGTAATACATGAGAGAGCGAACGAGCGAGCGAGCGTTTGACAGTATGAGTGAGCATGAGCAAAAAAAAAATGTTCACGAAATTTTGCAGACCTCGCATATTGTACATTTTGTTGTAGTTGGAAGATTGATTTAATTACTTTCACTAGCTAGTCGATTCGTTCGTCAATTTGTCAATATTTTCCAAATACCACGGTAATCACATTTTTCCATTTGCAATTTTTCTGGGCACAGCACAGCCAAATTCAATTTTTACTCTCCGCCAAGCAAGCCAAGCAATAGCAGTCGTCGTCGTCGTCGTCGTCGTCGCAGTCCACACCAACAGTCAGTCGGGTTCTTTTTAGTCTTAGTTCGTCGCTGTCGTTGTTGCTGCTGCCATCGTCGCCGACGTCGTGTTGTCGTTGTCGCTGCTGCCGTTGCCGTTGCCGTTCCGTTGCCATCGTCGTTTGCCGTTGTCGGTCTTTCACAAACACCAACACAAGCAGAAAATACAGTGACTCGCTTGTTCGCTTCGCTACTCTCTCACACACGATATTCACACAAACATGTAGGAACATCCACAAAACAGAGACACAAACACAGTGGCTGTCACACACATACACTCAAACACTACCACCATAAAGGCGAAACGGGGCAAACGAAATTTCTTTTCATACAAATATATTGTTTCGTCAAATACAATAAAAAAAAAAATGGGGAAAAATATTAATATTAAAAATAATATATGAAACACAAATGTATAATTTGTTTGGACAATAAACCAAAAAATAAAAAAAAGGAATCTCAATTCTCTCTCAGCTGCAGTTTAAGGCTTGGAGGGCGAAATGCAAAATGCGAATATATTTTGATGGAGGGAGGGGAGCGCAGTGGAGGTGTTGGGTTAAACGCGAAACGAAACGTAAATTACTCCGTATGTGAGAATGCAGCTACTGCTTACCTTTTGAGTATATTCTTTTTTACATATTAAAAAAAAATATATAAAAAATATAAACGTTGATGCTGTGTGGTTCTTCTTGTTGTTTCCTGCTGCTGCGTTTTATATTGATTGTGTATGTATGTTATTCTTATATTGTTATTATTATTATAGAGTTGTCTACTAGCCCGTCGTGTCAAATCGACGCCGTAGTAGTTTTATTTTTCTTTATTTAATTTTTTTGTTGTTGTTGTTTGTAATATTTGCTTTAATATTAAACAATTTCGCTAGCGACCGCCGCTTTAGTTGCCGCCTGTCTTTCGTTCTGTCCACAGCGATAGGCAGTCAGCCAAACAGCCAGAGCCAAAAGCCAGCCCCAGCTATAAAGCTAGCAGTTGTCGGTTTCCTCCTCTCGCTCTTTCTCTCTCTCACTCGTTCTCTATTTCTCCTCTCTCCACTCTGTGTGTGTGTATGAACGGGACAGTGGCGTCGTTAGGCGGGGGTTAAAGGCGTCAATCCGTCAAAAAAACGAAATAAATAATAACAACGAATTTAACGACGAAACTAAACAAAATATGTTTTGTATATGCAAGTTAAAATTGCAAATGCGTTTAAAATGAAACTCCCGATCAGAGAGACAGGAGCTGTTTGGCTCGAGTCTCGCACCGAATGACTGTAAATCGAACTGAAGTTGTGTCTTTCAAAAGTTGCCAGTAACAGAGACAGGCAACACCAACAGCAGCGTCAGCGGCAGCGGCAGCAGCAACGATTGTGGCGACTGCGACAGAAGAGCGGCACAGCACGGCACGGTACGCACCCCTTGATGCCGCACGACTGTGCTGTATGTGTTCACACCGCTTTATCGTCGTTTCCACTTTGCAGCGTTCATTCGTATTCAGTGCTTGTCCGCTCGCACACAACAACGGCAGTTGCTCTGCCAGCGGCGTCGGCATTGCTAGTCATCGTACATAATAGGGGTTGGCAACTTTGCTCTGCTGTTCTTCATATTACGAACACGAAATGCAGTAACAGTAACAAATGATTGTATGTCAGTGAGAAAGGGAGAGCAGCTTGCCAAAAATAATTATATTTGTTGTGTACATATCCATCTATCTATCTGCCCCGCTACATACATAGTATGTATGTACATATACTCTCATCTATCAATGTACCCCTACGCCACTGGCAGTTTATCGCTCAGCGTCGTCTACTTGCATTCATACACTCTCGAATGTACATACATACATACATTCAAACATGTACATGTACATTCGTCGTTGGTCGTATCGTTCGTTAGCAGCGGCTGTTCGTTCGTTTTGCCATCTGCGCCTTTGTTTTCGGTTTTATCGTCATTTACGCTTTGGTTAAATGTTCGTTGTTGCTGTTGCTACTACTGTTTCTGCTGTTGTTGTTGGCGTTTTTTACTTACCCTATTCGTCGTCGGCGACGCGTATAGAGCAGCTGCAATTTAGCTCTCTGCTCTGTAGCTGTTGACTGTTTGTGGTTCGCTTATTTTTACCCTATGTTCGTTTCACACACACACACACACACAAGCGCATATACAAAAGCCGCACACATGCACGTACATATGTATGTATGTATGTTCCAACTGTGCTGGGGCGCAGCGTTGCCACATGGCGTACACAAAAATTCAACTTGAAACGAGTTTTACATGCTATGAAAAATGCTTCAATGCTGCTGGCAGATGAAACTGAAACTCTTCAAGCTAAATCTGGCTCTGTCATGCTTTTACACACACTCACAAATACATACATATGTACATATGAATATATTTATGTATGCATGCAACTAAAGCGAAACAATTGCTGGTGGAAAAAAAATTATTAATGATAATTAGATGAGAAGACAAATGGTTGAGAGCGTCGTTATTTGTCGTGTTTTGTCATTGTGGTAGTCATCGGTGCCATTGCCGTTTTGGGGCGGCTGCGTTGTTTCTTTGACTTCAAGAGAGATACCCTACAATAGCCCGAGCAAGCTACATTGTGTGTACAATTTTGCTTAACACAATATAAAAAAAACCTTTTGGCTAAAGCATAGCTCTCTCTCACACACACACACACACATACTATACCTACATATGTGCATATGTATATACGCATATGCTGTGTGTCAGACATAAACACAGACATGTTTACGCATACAACTGTAAACAGTTCCAGTCAGAGCGTGACACACGGATGCACAACAACACCAACAAGAAAACGCACAACTACTATAGAGAAAAGCCAGTCAACATCTCACATTGCCGCTCTCGCGCTCTCTTTTTCTCTGTCTTTCTGTGTTGAGCGCACTTTACCGAGTTTTGAAATTATGGGATCAACTTACAGCGCGCCAACCACAACTTAAATTGCCAGTCAAAAAATGTTATTAAAAAATTAAAAAAAAAAATTATAGTACTAAATGGAATAACTATAAATTGCAAATCATAAATTAAAGAAATAATAATTAATTTGTAATAATTATTTGTATGTACATAGCTGTGTATGCAGCCATTGCATTTTCCAGTGAAAAATGCCGCATTTTAGGTTAAGCACGAACCCCATTTGTTGATAACAGCACATACATACATACATACATCTGTACAAATGTATGTATGTGTGTGTGTGTACACATACAGACAATTGCCAATGAAAGGAAACCCGTTATACCACTTGCAAGTTTTCAAAACCAAAACCGACAACTGCAACAACAACAACATATCGATTACAGCCGAAACAAACTTAATAAAAAAATTAGAATAAAGTAAATAAAAACCAAAATAAATCAAAACAGAACAGTTTATTCGATGCGTAACTGAGTTTCCTTTTTAGTTAGTAAAATACACTTTACCAAATTGAATTTATCATTAGTACATATATATTTTTATATGTAGTGGAAACAATTTGTTACCGATTAAAAACATTTTGGGAGTTTAATTTCCATTATCATTTAGCCCTCCTGACGCCTTTGATGTCGCAGTTCACGCATTGTTATCTGTAATATACATACATATTGTTAAAAATATTAACAAAAACAAGTATATATATATATATATATATATATATATATATATATATATATATATATATAAAATCTCTTCTACATATGTATGTATAAATGTAACAAAGTATGTAAAGAAAGATTGTAAAATAGTTACATAACTGTTATATACATTTGAGAAAATGAAATTAATATTATTTACCTTGAAAATCGGCTTGAAAACTCATTTTTTTTTTAACTGTTAACAAATGTCGATATAGTCTGTTTATAAACAACATTTATGGTATGTAGTGCCTAGGATACATATAGACAAGGCCTGGGTTTCAATACTACTTTGGCCCTTATACTAAGTTTATGTTACAAGAAAGGTATTTGATATTGGAAACTAAGGATTTTTATTGAATTGGCAGGGGAAATTAATGTGCTTTCTGGTTAATTGGACTTTGGAACATTATTTAACAATTGGAGAAAATAATATTTGAATTAATGTTAAACATAAATGCAAATGCGGGCAGTTGTATTGGGTTGATATCAATTCATATCTATATCTTCCAATCGTACAGGCTGCGAATATGGTATAACCGATTTCTTATAGACATCGCGCGATAACGCCTTTCTCATATCTAAAAAAAAACAAAAATACAATATATATGCATATATTTTGAATACTATCGCTGTGGTTTTACCATAGGCATCCTCGTCCTGATCACCAGAATAGTATTCCAATATAGTTCGATAAACTATATAGCCCAGATTCTTATACATATTGATGGCCACTTGATTGCTCTTACGCACAAATAGATCCACAAAATACGCACGTTTTCTAAAGCAAAAGATATACAATGTAGATGTATGTATGTATGTACATATGTATGTATGTAGTTTGGTTGTGGGACTTACTTCTCGGACACATCCTCAAGGAATTTCATCAGCAATGCCGCCAGTCCGAGGCGGCGATAATCGGGCGAGACGGTCAATGCAGTTACATGTCCATGCCAATTGTCCATATGGCCCTCCACTTTGCCCATAACTGTAAATATATAAATACATATATATCTGTATGTATGTATGTATATATAGTAGAGTACATAATCGAGGATACGCTGAAGGAGCTGTTTGATTCCTGAACTAATTTCACTGCTCTCTCACTCAAGACTTACTGTATCCCATTATTTGGCCACTGGGTGATTCTGCCAATTGAAAATATTCCGGCCATTTGGCTAAATATTGTGTATAAAATGATAGTCCATAGGTTTCTGTCAGCCTATCAAAATTCCTGAAATATGCACGTCTATGTTTTTCTTTTCAATTGGCAATGCAATCGTTATATGATATTTACGCGCCGTTGAACTTAAATAGGTCGTCACACGTAAATGGCCGTAAAGTGGTCATATTTATGTGTTTTATGTTAAGTTAATATGCTGCTGTCCAAATATAT
Source organism: Drosophila quadrilineata (assembly GCA_018150725.1). Taxonomy (NCBI): domain Eukaryota; kingdom Metazoa; phylum Arthropoda; class Insecta; order Diptera; family Drosophilidae; genus Drosophila; species Drosophila quadrilineata. The sequence continues at coordinate 25,891,323 of JAECWN010000432.1, read as the reverse complement.
ATTAATAAATTGTTGTCCATATGTTTTGCGAACCAATTCAAGTTGCATGCGGAACTAGTAGCGTAACTTATAAAATAGCTACTCGTTCATAGCATAAGCAAACGTTCCGAGTTTGTGTACGCAACTGTTGAGTAGTTCATATGAACACAGACCGGTGTTGAACTATACATGTGCGATTGTGACGTCACAAATGCGCTAGTTAATATAAATGTATGTATGTATTTGTGCAAATCATACTGTTTATAGTAAACATAGTAAACAATGATGATTTTTCAATAGATGCCGTGATTTTGCCAACACTTTAATTCATAAACAATGTTTTCTCCAACTGTTTAGTCAGATGTGACGTCATGCGTAGTTCATGCCAAACAATGTTGCGCACGTTTTACATATGTATGTATGTATGTATGTACATACGTTATCGATGACCTTCATACTGCGGGAATCAGGGCAGCAGGAAACTGAGGTTCTGCTCAATAAAAAGAAAAGGAAGCAACAGAAATACCAGCAATTAGTAAGTACATAAAGCTAAATACTTCTACTTAATGTTTATTTATACATACATACATATGTATGTTGTGTGTGCTGTGTTTATGTTAATAATTAAACATGATGTGCTGTTGAAATTCAAACAGTGCCCAATTTCTGAGTGAGCGCAACAGTTGCCATTGCCAGTGGCATTGAACGTGTTCCTTTCACAACATGGATATCCAAACTGCTGCAGCTGGTACTCCACACCCACCAACAACAGCTACAGCTACAGCTACAGCTGCGACCAAAACTAAGGCTCATCAGGATGCGGGCATATTGACACGGGATGATTTCGATGGAGGACCCATCAGCATTGATGAGGTGGAGACGGGACTCTTTTTAGGTAAGTGAGGGAATGAACTATTCTGAACTATGCATTTGACACCGTTGTACAACTGTTGGCCAACCGTTGATAGGCAATTTGACGGCAGCCACGCATATGGAGACGATACGATCCTTTAAGATAACGCACATCCTGACCTTGGATTCGGTGCCGCTGCCACAGCATATAGTCGAGGCCAGTTTCCTGACCACCAAATACGTGCAAAGTGAGTAAAGCATCCCAGTTGTTATCCCTTGGAAGTCATTGCCAGCTTTGAGAACATATTACAGTTGCCGATATGCCACGTGAGGATATCCTGCAGCATCTGGAGGCATGTGTGGAATTCATTGGGTCAGCGTTGGAGCAGCAACAGAATGTGCTTGTTCACTGGTAGGTGCCATGGATGAAGCTGCCTCCTTCTCCACCTCTGTCTCACGCATCTCTACGCATCCTTATTTGTCCTGCAGCTATTTTGGCGTCAGTCGCAGCTCCTCGGCTGTCATCGCGTACATCATGAAGCGTCACAATCTGGACTATCAGCCCGCCTACGAGCTGGTGAAGGGCAAGCGTCGCTTTGTCCAGCCCAACGCTGGCTTTGTGGCACAATTGAAGTTATTCCGGCGCATGGGTTACAAGATTGATCCAAGCTATCAGCGCTATAAGATGCATCGGTTGCGTTTGGCCGGCGAACAGATGCGCAAGGCCAAGATACTGCCGCAGAGCTTCCATAGTGTTGTGCGTCCGGATCCGGATATAACATTGGAAAATCCTGAACCCAATGTCTTTCGTTGTCGACGCTGTCGCCGTGTCCTCGCAACCAAATCCCATGTGTTGAAGCATCGACCACGTGGCGCATCAGCTGATGTCGAACAGCCGCAGCCGCAGCAGCAGCAATCCGAACAGGACGACGAGCAACAGCAACCGCAACCGCATCAGTCTAATGTGGGCGGCACTGAGCCACGCCTACTGGAACAACTGGCAGAACGTATACGGAAAGCATCTCTGGGCTCCTCGGGGCATGATAATGCCGTCGGCAACCAGTGCAGAAGTCTGCTGTTTGTGGAGCCCATTGCCTGGATGCATCGCATTATGCTGAATACGCAGGGTCGCATCTATTGTCCCAAATGTGAGCAGAAGTTGGGCAACTTTAGCTGGATTAATGGTAATTGCTGCTGGCAACGCTGTCACCTTGCATATTGTGCGGTTGTGGGAGAGGGAGAGCGAGAGCGAGAGAGCGCTTTTATATCTTTAACGATAGCTATTGCCATCCCTCTTTCTCACATTGTACCGCCATAACACATACAACGCCATTAATTTAATTTTGTTTTTCATTGTTTTTTTTAGCTTGTCAATGTCCCTGCGGCGAGACAATGACGCCCGCATTTTATTTGATACCTTCCAAGGTAGAGCTATCCAAGGCCGTGCAGAATGTGCAGACGACGGTTTAAAATTTTGCTGATTATTAATTATACATGTGTATTTATAGTTATTGTAATTGTGCTCTCAATAATTAATTCATAATTAATTATAAAACAATACGCAAATGTTATATATACACGCATATACATATGTATGTACATATGTATATAAAGAAAATTTAGCAAATTAAATGCGCTAATTTGATGAATTAATTAAATTTAAGCAGAATATTATATTATACATAATTAATATAAAGAGAAATCGGTTTGTGCTGTTCCATATACATACATACATACATATATGTACATACATACATATATATACAATATTTAAATATGTACTCTTTACATTTGCATTTGCATCGCGTTTTACATAATTGCATATATACATATGTATTTAATTATTAATATTAAAATGTTAATGTATTTAAACATTTTTGAAATTTCGTTAATTAATAAATTTATAAGCTATTTTTTCTCAAAAAGCAAATTTTGTAAACGAAAGTGAATCAAAACAAACTAAAATACTTTTTGGAGAATCATTTTGACCTTTTTTGTGGGCCGTTAATTCAAATCCACAAGAACCAAATCAAAACAAAGTATATACATACATACATTTATATAAAAACAACATACATTACATAAGTATGTATATACATACATATGTATATAGGAATATGAATATATATGCATATTTAAAAGTTAATGCGATTTTTTCAGTGACAATATTGAAATGTAAACCAGAAATGTATGCTATAAATGTTGTGTCTTTGTAAATGTTATTTAACAAAATGGACGACAGGCAATGTCCATGTGCGTACAGAAAGAGATGCAAATATTGAAAATAATAACAACATGGATTAGAGCACGTTGCAAACTATTCACATTGCTCCAACGCACTTGAAGCTTGGCTTAAATTCTTACGAACATGTATTGCAACTTCAAAATAATTGAAATGATTTCAAAACATATACATATGTAATGAGCTTCCTACACAAAAAAAAAAAAAAAAAAAGTAAAAATATAAGTATATACGTACACTTGTAATTATTATTCAACATTTGTGATGTTGATACTCTGTTCCAAAAAGCGGGCATTGCCATGCCTCTCAGCTCTTCCATTATGTGGCGTTGCCATGTCTCAGCAGGAGTTTAGAGCTCGCTCTTTCCTTACATAGGCATACCTATGTATGTATGTACATATGTATGTATGTATGTATGTATGTATGTATATGTTAAATTTATGATTAAATTTATAAATTTATATACATACATATGCACATATTTAAATAAATCGGTAGCACTTTGTGTGTTAATTGTTGTGTGCGTAAGTGCGCACATACGCACACACGCACACATACCATTACACATGCACACGCACGCATACGCACACATCGGGTTGAGGGAAAGGGATAGCTGTATATGTACAGCTTTTGAAGTAGTGATTTTTTGGGATTGGAGCAACACTTGAACAAAAATTATAGTCACACTTTTCCATTTCACAATAAATCACATTTCGTTCAACATCACTTCACATTTAGTCGAACTTTAACTTTCACATTTAATTCGAACATTTACATTTACTTTAATGCACACAAGTCGCTTGTTCTCTTTACGAAATTCTCTGCTTAACTACACAATGTTGCGTCGCGGTTCGATCGTGAATGAGAAATGTCTGGCCGTCTTCGACTTTGACAAGACGATTGTCCACGGCGATTCTTACGAACTTGTGGGTGGACTTTTGCCCGAGAATGGTCAGCCCACTGGCAAAACGGACGCATCCAAGCCATGGCTGGAGTACATCAATGAGGTGTTGGTAAAGCTGCAGACGGAGCAACACATGACGGCCGAAAGTATCGTACAGAAAGTTAGTGATATGGTACCGCTGCCCGGCATGAATATGCTGATTCATCAACTGGCCGCCCACACCAATATCGAGATGTGCATCATGAGCGATTCGAATAGTTCGTTCATCAATGGATGGCTCAGCGAGAACATCGTGCAGAACACCTTCAATCATGTGGTAACGAATCCGGCGAAGCTCAGTGACGATCCGCGTCCCCGTATGGTGATCCATCCGTTCCACCAGCAGACGGATTGCAAACGTTGTCCAAAAAATCTGTGCAAGGGCAAAGTTCTCAAGGACATGATGAATGCGAATCCGAATCAGAGCGGCGACGGCAGCAGCAATGCATACAAATTAGTTGTCTATTTTGGAGATAGTTTGAATGATCTGTGTCCCATTTTCTGTCTGCGGGAACAGGACGTCGCCTGCATACGTCGTGACGAAGAGTTGCATCGGAATCTATCGTTGCACGAACGGTATATTAGCTGCCGCATCATTATCTGGGGCGATGGCTACGAACTGCAGGACAAGCTATTCCCAGACGTGTTTCCCAATCGTGTTGAATGAAGCTTGAGTTAATAAACGCAAATTGTTAATGCTGCAATTTTATTTTCTTTTTTTGTCAGATTTAATGTTTTCTTCTTCTCTCTGTTCACTTATCCATTTCTTTTTGTCTTAAAATAATTATACTTTGTTTTTACATACATTGAAATATGTATGTATGTATATATGTTGCGCAAAATCGTAGATACACACATTCATACATATCTAATAATGACTTATTGGATAAAGTTCAATGGAAAAGTAGTTTGCTTTTTAAGCGCGGTTTCGTCGTCTGCCGTAACGTAACGTCACGTTGCTGCGTTACGTTGTTGCAATGTTGCCACCTCGTCTGCATACATATATGTATGTATATGTGCATATGTATATGCATACATACGTACATATGTATGTATGTAGCGTAATCGAGAAATGTTTTCTTTGCTTAGCATCGTTTAACTCTAATTAAATATATATGTATATATATATATATGCATATGTATAATTCACACATTGTTTATTTGAATTAATCATATTTTATTCGTTAGGTTATTGTGGCTTGTGCTTGGTTTTAAATATTATATTTATAATATGTATGCATGTGTGTGTGTGTGTGTTCATTAACATAAATTACAGTATATAATACATTTGCTTAAACGTACATGTGTATATATAATATATTACTTTTATTTATATAGTTAATATTTAGTTGTTTTGTTGCTGTTTGCCGCCCAACAAAAAAAGACACTACCATTATGTACATATACATACACACATTATTGATTTGCTGGATTTGTATTTTGTTTTTGTTACTTGCTGTTCTTTGTTTTGTTTTGTTTTTTGCTTAAATTAGACACTTAAACTAGCAAATTATAAAACAGTTTAGTTTCATTTTTAGAAGTACATGCACAATATGCAAAAAAAAAAAAATAGAAGTGTATGTATATTTTTAATATTACAATTTCACAATTAATTTATTACAAAACATATTATATTACTATTAGTAATGGTATATTCATCATCATTTATTCGTATTGTACAATTCTATTTTAGATGCGACTCACTCATACATACACATTTCTTGTTTGCGGATCCATTGCCCCGCAAGGCATTCCATGAAATGTCTGAGTGTGAGAGGGCCTCATCAGTGTGTGAGTGTGGAGTTATAGAGAGAGAGAGAGAGAGAGAGTGAAAGATATACAACAAAAATGTATATTATATATGTATGTATGTATGCGTATGGCGCGCATGGGCAGCATTGCCAGATTTATGCATTGCTGCGATGGCAACGCCAGCGCAAATAATTCAACTAAAGCAATAATGAAGTGTTCATGATTGTGTGTTATAAATTAAATGCTTAAAATAACAATACATATCTAACCATCGGCTTAAAACATAAGTTTGTTGATCATAATCGATTTGTTGTTTGCTTGTCATGTGCACAATAATATGATTAAGTAACATAAGCATACATCAATTGATAAAAATTAATTTTTTATATCCCTTTGCATATATATAGTATATGTAAGGTAATTACAATACAATACAAAAAAAAAAAATCAGTTTTTTTCTTTAAATATATTTAGTTATTTAAAATAAGTAGCAATTAATGGTTAAACACAACGTACACATTTTTTCTCTTCTTATTATAATACTATGTACGTGTGTCCAAGTGTGTGTGAGAGTACGGGACCGTAGATACATAGGTGGGGGTCAGGATGGGGATTGCGGAAGGGTTTGCACTGCGACGCACTACAAGTCCGTTAAAGTGCGCTTGGCACAATAACGTATAACCCCCACTCAGGCAACAACAGGCGGCGGTGCTATGCCAATTGTTGTCGTTCCTGTTGTTGTGCCCGATGAGTTGTTGCTAATGTTATTTGTTGTTGCTGGCGCTGCTGCAGCCGCTGCTGCATCCTCACTGTTGTTGCGATTTAGACACTGTATCGTTGCCGTAGTTGTTGTAGTTGATGCTGATGTCACAATCAGCTGACGTTTGCCGCACACGATAGTTGTCGCTGTTGGCAACGCCTCAACGACCAGTGGCGTCGAAGTTATGCTGCTGTTACAACTATTATTGTTGTTCATTGTATTGCTGTTGCTATTGGTAGTGGTATTGATGTTGCAGTTTCTAAAACTATGCGAAGCAGGATCGCTGCCGCCATTGGCCTGCAACTGTGGCGACGACTGAGTGGCAACAACTGGCGACGGTGTCGATGACGTTGACGACGTTGTTAGAGCGGCAGGCGCTGCTGTTGACGGACTGTTAGTATTGATGCTTGTTGCTGCTACAGCAGCAGTAGCACTTGGAGATGTTGCTGCTGTTGTTGTTGTTGTTGTTGGGGTACGCTTGGTGGGCTTAGCGCGCGCACATGGCACACAGAGCATGGCGCAATGTTCGCGCAATTGTGTTATGTGATCGATGCGATATTCGTTCATCCATTTTACCTTTTTATGTTTCACTGGTTTAACGACGGTGTTGCCATTGCTGCCGTTGGCGCTGGTGGTGCCACTACCGCTTCCGCTGGGCGATTGTAGCGCCTGCTGTGGATGCCCCTCGGGGCGTGTGGCTCCACAACGCATACAAATGGAGCAACGGTCACAACTCCAGCGTCCTGATTGAATCAAATTTATAACTTTTAATAAATAGCTATATAAAATTGACATATGGTAACACTTACCATCTGGCACCGCTTTCACGCCCAGGCAATAAATGTGATAACCGCGATCGCACTGTTCACAGTAAAGCATTTTGCCAGGCTGCTGGCTGCTGCGACATTTAATGCAACACTTGCAGTCGGCGCATTGCCAGTTATAGTTAAGCACACGTCCGACCATGCGATGTGGCATCTCTATACAACTCGGATGAACTACAGAAAATAACAATTATGAATAAAATTTGATTTGTTGGCGTTGCCAGACATTTTCAACTCACCGCGACGCCGACATGTAAAGCAGCGTATAAAGGCCTCTGGCATATTCTTTGCATTCCGATGCTGGCTGCGCAAACAGACACCACAGGTGGCATTGGCCGACGACAGTCTGTTGCCATGCTGGTCGCGCTTTTGATGAACTGAATTTACGGAGCTGCTGCTACTGCTGCCGCTGCTGCGACTGCTTTGGCTGCTTGAACTGCTGCAGCAACTGCTATCACTATCACCGTCGCTCTCCTGGGTAAAAGTAATACATATAAATAATGATTAATATTCAACAACAATTATCTTAAATAAATTACTTTAGAAAACAGTAAAAAACAAATATTAATTGGAGAATATCTAATGTTCTCGAAGTAAAACGATAATCGTTTAGCTGCAACCAATGTTGCCACATCAAAATGTGAGCGCCTTGTTTGTTTTGCTTACCGATTCGCTGCTGCCGCTGCTGCTATCACTGCTGCTGCTGTTGCCGCTGCAATAGGCTGGATCGTTCAGGCGCATCTGTAGCTGTTTGGCGCGCAGGCTGTTCCGTCCCAAAGTTCTCTGCGCTGCCTTAACGGCCTCGTCCTGCTGCTCCTCCTCCGCCAATTGCAATTCGGTTTTAAGAGCGGCTTCTGTTTGTGGTCTATCCAATGCTGTGTTCACCGGATATGATCTGCAATCGAATGATTCCCATCATTATAGTTAAATTTCATTCAAGAAAATGCGTTTATCTTTCGTGTACCCTACCTGAGTTCTGCGGGCGTATATTGACGATAGTAGGACGTAAATTGACCGGGCACCAGCGCCAGCGGATAGGCATGATCGGGATGCTGATAGGCGATATTATAGACACGTGATGGCAGTAAATTAGGTGGCGCCTCAATGTTCGTAGCTTGTGCAGCGCTACGCACCGCATTCACAATATAACGATCTAGGCGCGTCGAACTTGGCGCCGAACGTGGTACCGGTAGATTCATCGTAAACGTTTGCAAATCCAAACACGCCAAACGTTCTTCCTTGCGCCTACAAAATGGAACAGAAAAATATCGATTAATGGTGGAAGGGAACTATCGATAAAGAGGCCAACTTACGTCTTGTTGAAGTAAACATTCCATTTGCTGGTCGAGAGCATGGCACGATCACGCGCCTGCAATCCACGACCATTGCCCACGGTCAATCCCAATGCCTTCTGTTTGGCCTCGATATCGCGCAAATGCTTTCGCCTGATGTACTCCTTGTATTCCTCGTATTTGTCATAGAAATCGGCATACATAATGTCCAATATATCGGATGCCCAAACAGCGGTTATGCCCAGATCGCACATCTTTTCGCTGACTAGACCCTTCTCCTGCAGCCAATTGCGCTCCTCCATGTCGACGGCACGACGCGGCAGATCCGGATACTTGCGCTTGAAACTGGTTATGCCCAAATACAGAGCCACCTGCTCCTGTATCATGAATGTATCACGATTCTTGGACGGGCAGCAGCCTTTTGGTGGCGGCCAATCATATTCCGCTATCGAGGAGGCATTAAACTCCGTGCTGCAATGACAAAAACAATTAATTAATCTCTAATTATTGTTGATATTTCTTTATGCGTACTCTTCTGCCACACAAATCTCCATTTTCTTCTTCTTTGGACGTTTAAGCGCCGAACCGATAATGTTATCCACGGATGACGATTGCCCACCCTGATTGGAATCTATCATGCTTATGCTGACGCTGCTCACCATCGATGATTGCGATTCCTCGTTGTTGAGAAAGTCCGGTTGCCTGCAAATAATAATAATAATCGTTATCGGTTTGTGGTTGCATGTAAACAAAAACAACACTTACTTTTGTGGCGTTAACGGCGGCTCCATGCTGGTTATCGATTGATTACTATTATTTAAATCGGCGCTCATGCGTGTATCCTCTTCGAAAACTTGCGGTGACTGCAAAAAACAAATTTAATTAATTAAACGCCAATTATTTAAAATATATATATTTTTTTTTATTTATTTTTTTTTTGAATTTAAGGCATATCATGCAGCGTCTGTTGCTGCCTCTGCTAAGCGACGCCGGCAACGTTTGTGTGGACACAAACACAGACACACACACACACACACACACGCGCGCGCATAACGTAGGAGCAGTGTTGCCAGCCTTAAATAAATTGCGCTCTTGCTCGCTCTGAGCATAGCGGCGCAGCAGGTGTGGTGAAGTTGGCTTCGCATTTACCGACGGCAGCAGCGCGAACAAAAAACAAAAAAAGAGTACGAAAAAATCGCGCGCGCACACACACACACTCAGACAAATGTATGTGTGTATAAAACAAAATAACGTAAAATACAACAAAATTTCAAATCACAGGTGAAGAGACCAACGGCATATAAGCAAGTGAGAGAGCAAGCAAACGAGCGAGAGAGCGCGCGTCACTCTGCTCGCGTGCTTCATTTTCATTGACTGTTGTTGTTATTATTACAGCTGTTTGTTGTTGTTGCAATTGTTTGCACATTTTTGCATTTGTTTCGTTTTTGTTTGTAGCTGTAGCTGGCAATGAATGCAGCGCGCGCGCGCGTTTGATTTTAATTACGACACAATTTTTGCACACATGTAAGAGCTTCCATTAGTGTGTGTGTGTGTGGTTGTATTGGTGTGGACGCTGCTTTTAGCTGTAAGCCAACAGCATTTTACGTAATAATACATAGGCAATTAGACCAATAATAAATATATACATATGTATGTATCTAATACAAAATATAATAGTCCTGCAGAATCAAGCACAAAGAGATAGAGTTGCCATAACCCATGTTGCCAGCATAGACTGGAATATCAATCCAAGTTTTAGGAGCAATGGCAACACTCACAGCGATGCACGAAGCCATCAAATAAAAGCTCGGGCTAATTTTCTATACTTAACTATTTGTATTCCATTAATTTGTGCTCTAATTGTTTTTAATTAATTAATGTTTCTTCCACTCTAACTTTGTCATTCATAACAATTCTCATTCTTCGATTAACTTCTACAACTCTCATTTCAACTGTGTACGCTAGATGGCGCCAGTATCAAAGATTTGACAATACCATCAACAAATTGTTATTCACTTCTTAGTTAATTAAGCCAATTTCGCTGAATATTGACATTAGCAAAAGTAAACCATGACATATCTCATGGAAAACTACGCATTCAACAGAATACACAATTTTTCTTTAGATTTATTCCGTAAGGACCTCCCCATTATTTATAACAATCAACACTCACCGGACTGAAGAGACCCTTTAGACGCTCTGGATCCGGCTGATGCTTAAGACCGCCCACGCAACGCGGCCGACTTAACGCAATGGCCTTGGCCACTGCGCTCGCTCCTCGACTCATACGGGGCGCACGTGGCTGCGCGGGGGAGGAGGCGGCGGCATTCGCGGTCACATTGCGTTGAGCTGATGCCGATGCGCTGGAGTTGCGGGCGGCGCCACCGCGAGAACCCCGACCACGACCGCGGCCGCGTGTAGGCGTGGCTGTGATGGCCAACTGTTGCTGCTGGGCGCCAAAAGTGGCCAAAATGTTGCTCGGCGCGGAGGAGACATCATCTGTGAAATTCGAAGCAGAATTCAAGTAAAAATGTGATGAAAGTTGAATGGCGAGAGTGCAGGGGGCACCCCACTACATACCCGCAACTTGTTGCATAGCTCCGTAATGTTCCACATTGTGGCAATTTAAGCTGCCGCCAGCAGCAATAATGCTGCTTTTGTTGTTGCGTAGCTGTTGCGTGGCCATAATCGACGAGAAATCATTCGGCTGAAATATGACATCTGGCAATGGATCTGATGATGAGAGTATGGTTGTTGGTGGCAGCATTGCTGACGCAGATGTGGCTGCTGACACTGATGCTGTTGCTGTTGTCGTTGCTGTTGTGGCGCTGCTGCCATTGCTGGTGGAGGAGGAGGATGAGCATAAATCGATTTGTGAGGGCATCACGTAGGATGAGGATGCCGATGACAGATTGCCATTGTTGTTCGTTTCCATTGCATCCATTGCTGCCTCGAAATGTGGCATCACCAAATCGACTGATGTGGCTGAGGCAGCAGCAAGTGCTGCTGATGCAGCGGCAGCAGCCGCAGCCGCTTTACTTTGCCGCTTGCGTGTTGCTTTTGGCGGCGTTGCTGCTGCTGCTGCTGCTGCCGGCGTTGTTGCCACATTGCGACGCGTTGCACGCATCGGACGATGATCATTGCGACGCGGTGTTGTTGCCAGCGCCGAAGCTGACGCTGCTGCCGCCGACGATGACAGCTGTTGCTGCTGTTGCTCTGTCAGTGTTGCCGCCATTGCCGCATCCTCATCCAACTCTCCGCCGCCATCCATGGAATTCAACAACATCATCTCCGAGTTTGGCTGCTCCGCACTGACCATATCGATGATCAAACGCTTACGCAGTAGTTGCACGCGTCGCGATTTCGCTGCGCTCTCCATGCTGCTGGCATCCAGCAACGGTGATGTGGCAGGAGTTAGTGTTGCTGCTGAATCGTTTGCAATGCGTTTGGGGCGTCCGCGTCGTTTGCCCGTCGTCGTTGATGCCAATGATGATAATGATGCTGTTGTTGTTGTCGTTGTTGTTGCCGGAGATGTTGCTGTTGCCATTGGCGTGCCGACGCCAGCAGCTGTTGCCTTCAGCCGCTCACATGCACCACCAGCAGGACCACCAGCAGCAGCAGCTGTTCCTGGATACATGCCATTGCGCATCACATGGTCCAGTTCGCGTTCCTCCAGTTCTGTGTTGAGTATGCGCTCGTGCTTCTGCTTGCGACTCCGATGTGGTGTTGCTGTCATAGCAACAGTAGCAGCCGCAGCAACTGTTGCTCCTGCTGGCATCTGTTGCTGATCGTTTAAGTTGTTGTTGTCCATGCGGGTCTGCTTCAATGGCTGTTGATGTTATAAAAAAAAAACATCAAAAATGTTAGTTCAGATTTTTACATACATACAGTTATGATTTGATTATTGGGATACTTACAAGGCTGTGAGATTCATTTGGACTGCTGCCCAGCAAACGCTTGGAGGGATTAATATTGTTGTTGTGCTGCAGTTGCTCTGATTGTGCCTCGTGTTGCAAATGATTCACATGATTGCCAATTGGCATTGTTGTTGTTGTTGTTGCTGCTGCTGTTGTTGTTGTCGTCGTCTCCGAATCGTAGGCACTTTGCATATTATACGGCATCTGTACAGGACGAGGACTGCCCTCGGGCGTGTCCAAAATCTCAATGGAATCTATGATTGGCTGATTGACCGCAACTGCTGCTGTTGCTGCCGCTGTCGTTGTTATTGACGATGTTGCTGCCTCTTTGGCTGTTGCACCATTTGCCATCAGGCATTCCGTAAGCTGAGGATATTTGGCTGCCACTGTGGAATTGATGTTCATGCTGCTGCTGCTGTTGCTGCTGCTGCTGCTGGAGGTGAAGTTTTTGGGCGGCGCTGTCAATTGGCTTAGCAATATATTTGAATTGGGCGAGGGAGGATTTATGTTGCTGCTGTTGGCCGTTGTTGTTGCTGCTTGTGCTGCTGCTGCCGCCGCTTGCATGCGCAGACATTCCAGCAACAGACTCTGCGATTGTACCGGAGACAGACTTGGCGCTGCTGCTGCTGCCAATCCTGTTGTTCCAGCGGCAAATGTATGCGCTGGCGATGATCCTGGCGATGGCGATGATGTTAGATCAACAGTATCAACAATATTATGTTGCTGTTGCTGCTGCTGTTGTAGTATGCCATTACTGCTGGCAGCAGCTGTTGCTGTTGGTGGTGGCAAATTGTGAAACATTTTGGGATCATGTTCCTTGGACAGCGACTCATCAATGTCCATGTCATCTGAATTGCGACGCAATTCATCAGTGTCGCTGTCAGCAACAATTGCTGCTGCTGCTGCCGCTGCTGCTGTTGATTCGCCATTTGTTAGCGCCAATTTGGAGCTGGGCGCCAATTTCTCCTCCAGCACAGCACAGACCTTGTGCTTGGGCGAGCACAGATTCTTAATGGTTAACTTCAGCAATGGTTGCTGCTGTTGCTCCATGTTGCTGTTGCAGTTATTGTTAGTTTTAATGGTTAATTTCGGTACCAAGTGTTGCTGATGCTCGGGCTCCTCATCTATATCAATGGACTTGGCCTTTATGGTTAGCTTGGGTATGCTCTGAGCATTCTTCGCATCATGTGAAATGATGACCGTATGTTGCTGCTGTTGCTGTTGTTGTTGCTGTTGCTGTTGCTGTGGCTGTTGCTGCTCCTGGGCCAGGCTCGTTTTAATGGTTAACTTTGGTATTTGTTGTTGCTGCTGCTGTTCATTGCTGCTGGCAATGCAACTGCTGCCGGCATGCGTTGTCTTAATCATTAGCTTGGGCACTGTTGGTTGTTGTTGGTGCTGCTCGGTTGTTGCCGGCGACAGACTGCAACTGAGTTGCAATTGCGTCTCGATGCCATTGCCATCTAATTTGGTTGTCTTGATGGTTAACTTTGGCAAGGCGGCAACTGGTGCTGTCGATGGTGGTGCCACCGCATGGCTATGGCTGCTGCTGTTGCTGTTGCAATTGTTTGAATCAGATGCCGATATACCACCACCACCACCACCACCACCGCCCGCATCAGGTATTTTGATGATCAATTTGGGCACCACACTGCCGACACGCTCCTCATTGGCAGCTCGTATCGTCAACTTTGGCACAATATGCGGCAATTGATGGTCATCATCGGCGCCGCAGGACGAGGACGAGCACGATGACGACGATGTTGCATCTGCAGCGGCAACTGTTGCTGCATCATCTTGCGATTTCAGTGAGCGTATCGTTAGCTTGGGCAACGCCGGTTGTTTTGTCGACAGTGGTGATGTTGTTGATGCTGCTGCTCCTGTTGATGACGATAATGATGATGTTGTTGTTGTTGTTGATGATGTTGGCAACTGTGTGGGCAATTGTATGCGCAATGGTTCCACGCGTCGCTCATCGCCAACAACAATTGCTAGAGGAGATTCGCATATGTTGCTGCCAGTGCTGCTGTTGCTGCTGCTGCTACTACTACTACTACTACTGCTGCTGCTGCTGCTACTACTGTTGTTGTTGTTGTTGCTGCTGTTGCCAGTGTTGGTGGTGTTGCCCAGTTTTGATAGCTTCAATATAATCTTTTGATTGCCATCAGTGGCTTTGCTGCTGTTGTTCTCCTCGCCGCTAACATCTAAGGCTGTTGCAGCCATTGTTGTTGTTGTTGTTGCAGCTGGTGCTGGTGCTGCTGCTGGTGATGATGGTGGTGGTGCTGCTGCTGTTCTGCTGCTGCTATTTGGCAGCTGCGCATCGTCGCGCAGTCTATGCTGCGGCGGCGATGCTGTGGTGCTGGTTATTTGACCCAACAATTGTTGCTGTTGTCGTTGTCGTTGCTGTTCTTGTTGATGTTGTTGTTGCTGCAGTTGATGTGTTGCTGCTGTCGACACATTCAATTGATGATGATGCTGCTGCTGCTGCTGTTGTTGTTGCTGCTGTTGCTGTTGCTCCTGTGATGTGGAGCTTACTTCTTGCTGCTCCTCTTCCTCCTCCTGCTGCTGCTCCGTCAGCCTTTGCCTGCTGCTTTGGCAACTACTATCAATTGTTGCTGCTGCAGCTGCTGATGTTGCTGGCGTTGGTGTCGCAGATCTTGCTGTTGTCACTTTGCAATTGGAGCCAATGCTCGAGTTCGAATTGGAGCTTGAGTGCGGTGGACTGGAGCTAATGCTGTTGCTGTTACTGTTTGTGGAGTTGCTGGAGTTGGAGCAATGTGGCGTCGTTGCTGCCAGGCTAACTGAGGATGATGATGTTGCGGCGACCTGTACCTGCTGCTGGCGTAAATCATTCATTGCTTTTCTTTCCTTTATCCACAATCTGTTGCGACGTTTACGGCTGTACCTAAAAAATTAAAATAATAATTATATATTAATTAATATTCCAATATTGGAATACATAAGAGGACAGAAAAACAATGAACATTACCAATAACAATATTAACAATATTTTTTTTTGTAATAAATTTCAATATAATTTAAATTTAATTTGTTCTATTATTATTCTATTTTTTTTGCATTCTTATAATTTTCTATATATTATTATGATTAATTTGTAGTCTCTCTATTACTTTCTCATGTGTTATATTTCTTGTTTTGTTTTGCATTTTCTTTATTCAATATGTATTTTATTTTATGTTTACTTTAAAAATATTTGAGTTATTTCTCATTCACAAATAACTATCATAAATATAAACAACGATCATTTACAATATCATTTCCAATCAATAAGGCCCAAGTTCCAGTGCTTGGAAAGTGGAAATACACTACACAAATACACATACACATACATGTACATACATATACATATATGTATGTACATATGCATTTAAGATATGCTGTGAGCTGAACGTTAGTATAAACAAAGCGATCCACTGACAACAAGACAATAACAAAAAAGAACATGTTTGAGCAAATTGAAAAAAAAAAGGGAGAAAACGAATTTGACAGCACAGCGCCAACAAGTGAATACGCTAACAAAATGCAATGCAAATAAAACAGAATATTTACATGTTAAATAATAATTTTGTAGATGAAGTGTAAGAAACAGTTTGGGAACATGAATTTACATACATATGTACATATGTATGTATGTATTCTTGCTATTTTGGCTGCATTTCTTCTGTGATGTCGACAATGAAAAACGTGAATGGAGCAGAGAGGGGCAAAAATCAAATCGGCATCCAGCCCCCACCTACCCAAAAAACATAAACGAAGCTGCCCAAGAGGAGAACGAACTCAGCACACACACACACACACGCATACTGCACGCTTCACACATTCCTCTCTCTCTCTCTCCCTCTCTCTTACTCTATCTCTCTTTCTCTCACACACACTTACAAACAAAAGAAATAGCCACAAAATAAAAATATTGTTAAATTACAACAAAATTTTCGACAATGTTCCAAATTGGTTAACTGCATAAATGCAATTAAAGTTGTAATATACAATTATATGCATGTATGTATGTATGTATGTACATATGCAGCAGTGTGGGGAGATGGGTGCGCTCTCGCTCTCATAAGCTACAACCAACAATTACATGCATACAAATGCACTGCTAATTAACCATACACATACTTACTCGCTGTCGTTCGTATGCAAGATATACATACAGACATGCATACATAAATACGTATGCATGAATGTTTTTGTTTTCCTATTCGCTCAATTCCAACTTAAGCAGCAAAAGTGACCAAAATAATGACAAACCGATAAAGAAATAAACACAAAGATGAAATGCCGGCATTTCTATATTATTGCCTTTGGCTTTTATAATAATTTATTTTGTTTGGAAATATTAAATTTAAGTAACAAAAAAAAATGTGCTTGATTTGATGGAATTATGTGTATATTTTTGGAAGTGGAAATATTGCCGCGTAAACAGCAGAGGGCACCACCACCAAACACAGCCTGCGTGCCTATATACATATCGACACACATGCATACATATGTATGTATGTATGTAATATGGATCCGTTTGTATGCGCGCGTATATTTGCTAGGGGAAGCCTGCAAAAGCAGCAGCAACAGCAACAGCAGCAGCAGGCGGCACCAACAACAACATTGTTAATAATAAGACGCTGCGTAAGCGTGGAAACATGCGCGGCACACAGCTGTCTATGATGGGAGTAGCAAGCGAATATAAAAAAAATTCAGAGAAGAAAAATAACGCGCCACATTGGTACGCACAACTACAACAGCAACAATGACAGCGACTGCGAAGTGGTGTATGTGTTGGCAACACTGTGCAATTCACCACAGGCCCGAGCTTCATTCTCACCACACCACATACAAACACACACACACATACACATTCACACACTAATACCAGCATTAAAGGCAATCGCCCGTGCCGCTGCATGGAGAAAATATGTGCATACATACATACATACATATGCAAGCACGCACATACACCTATGTAAGCATGCATGTGTATGCATCGAACTGCATTGATGACCCCCGCGTAAGTTGCTTCAGCGGCGACTATGCAATACGACAACAACAATTTGTATGACAACCGCGGCACAGGCGCAACAACAAATTACATAGCACAGACGAGAAAAAAAAGCAAAAAAAAAAAAAAAAAATTTAGCGAGAAGGGCGAAAATAAGAAAACGCAAAAAGACGCCGAAAACTAAAGCCACAACAACATTACGCACAGAGGCTAGCCGACTGTCAGGCAGGCAGGCAATAAACTCACCATGCGGCAAAACGTCAGACAAAAGAAGATGGAGTAGAAGTTGAGCGCCTTCCCTTTGCATGCAATTCGCGTGTATATTGGTGTGCGCGTGCTTTGTGGTGTTAAGAAGACTTGAAACATGTTTTGTTTTTATTTGCACAATTTGTAAACATTTCGTTGCACCTTTTTCGTTATGTTATTCATTTTGATGTGTGCATATTTATGTATTTAACAGAAAAACACAATCGTACAAATTCACTGAGACTGTATTGTATAGTCGGTACAAATTACCCGTACTTGTACTCGTCTCGAACAACACACACACACTCACATCTACTACACTAAACACATACAACCGCACATCTACGCTACACTAAACAGACACACACATAGGCAGACATATGGCTCACACACAACACTAATACATATGAGCCAGAGTATAGCGCTCGGTTGTCCCACTTTCCGTGTATTGGTTTCGTACACTTTTCCACGCACTTTTTAACGATTGAGCAGAAGCAGCGTACATAGACGACGCATAATTTTCTTGAGTTATAAAAAAAATATACATATGTAGATGTCTTATTGTTGTTAACTGATTTCCATACTGCTCATTTATGACATACGCAACGTACGGATTCGGCGCGCACCTATCGTTTTAACAATTCATTATTAAATGTATGCCCTGTTCGCTGTCTACCAGTGTTTTTTTCTTTTCGCTTGGAATATAACACTACCGTACTCGTCACGACGAGATGGGAATGAAATAGCAGCAATGCTTTCAACATATCGATATATCGGTATTAGCATTGCATTCGATATTTAATTGTACACTATGGGAGCAGTTTTTGGAAAATTGCTATTTTTTAATGCCTTCGAATCATCTTCAAAAATAACACGAATATTATTTCTATAAAAAAAGTGTTGTATTTGTATGGTGGCATTTTAAAAAGACAAACATTGCTTTTATCGATTATATTCAGTTGTGTCGTATACCACAATTATAACGGTGGAATGCAACATTCAGTTGTAGCAGCAATATAGAGATTAATATTAACAAATAATAAATCACATGGTCAGTATTTTAATCAATTAGAGACATATAAATTAATTAAGCATGCTTATTGTTATGCTTATTTGCTGTTTAAGCGCGTAGTTAAAGCCCGGCAATAATCGAATAAGTCGTAAATATCGATAAGAAGTAACCGTATTTAAATAATTGGGCTGCCAGACAATGCAATTAATTTGATATTAAATTTAAAGCTATTGAAATACCTGATATATACATAAGCATTGTATAAAATGTAAACTTATTTAAGTTACAGTGGGCAACTGGGATATATAAAATGCTTGAATAAGTATATTTTCAGGGGACTTGAAAATGTATGGCAACGTCATGCAAGATGAGCAAAACGACAACTGGAGAATACATACAGACAGAGAGAACGAAAGACAGAGAGCATATGAAAATCGGATTTATTACTCTGCCCACCAGCAGAGGGCATCCGTAACCAATAACAAAACCTTAACAAATTGTGCAAGTGCTGCCTGCAGTAGTAACAACGACACGGCTGGTAATATGTCAACGACCCACGCAACGGCAGTCGTGACCACGACCACGACCACGGTCACAACAACTGCAACAACAACAGCAACAACTACATCAACAACAAATAGTGGGCTTGGAACTCAACAACGTCGTCGGTTGGCTGCCTTTGATTTCGATCATACAATCGTATCCCAGAATACGGATACCGTTGTTCGCGATCTGTTGCCCAATGAGCTGATCAATTGCAGCGCATTGACCGAACTGATGGAGAACGACTGTTGGACACAGTATATGTCGGAGGTTTTTCGTTTCCTGCATACGCAACAAGTGCCGGAGTCAAAGATACGCAATGCCATACGTTGTATACCGGAGGTGCCGGGATTTGTACGTTTGATCAAGCATCTGCACAAGAAGCTTAACTTTGATTTGATCATCATTAGCGATTCGAATAGTATATTCATTGATGAGTGGTTGCGGGCGCATAATCTTAGTGATTGCTTCAGCGCCATTTTCACCAATCCCGCCGAATTCGATGCCAATGGAGGGCAGCTGCTCGTCCGTCCGTATCACCAGCAATCGGATTGCAAGCTAAGTGCCAGCAATCTGTGCAAGGGACGTGTTTTGGAGCATTTTGTCATCGAGCAGGATCTACGCTGCAATATCCGATATGATCATGTCTTCTACGTTGGCGATGGCAACAATGATATCTGCCCAGTGTTAAGGCAGCGCGCCTGTGATTTTGCCTGTGCTCGTCAAGGATTCGCCATGGAGAAGCATTTGATTAAGAATCGCAACAAATTGAAGTTACGGGCTAGTCTCCTGATTTGGCGCAGTGGCTTCGAGCTCTTGGATCAGATCTGTGCCTTGCCGCAGATCCAGGCAACGCAGCAGCAGCAGCAGCAGCAGACCGGCAATGTGGATGATCATTGTAAGGCGGAAATGGCAAGGCGAGCGTCCGCCATTGCTGCCGCCATTGAACATCCACAGTAAATGAGTGTTGCCAGACAGATGTGTAGATATTGCTGACAGCTCCAATTTGTCAGCTAGCTAGAAAAAGGCGAGATATTTGTTGATTCTATAGTAGACAGTTAAAATGAAGACCGCAAATGTCAACTAGCTAGAAAAAGGTTAAATCAGCTCTTTATATTTTATAGACAGCTAGTAAGAACGGACTAATTGTTTGTTAAACTTGTTGATAACCCACAACAGCAAAACAATTTGAATCAGTTTCCTCACAGGAAAGATTTTTAGCTTTAGCTCAATTTGTTTTTAGAGCTAAATGCGCCACAATGATCTGATTCAAGTGGGCGTTTGTTTCAATTTCAAGTTAAACTTGATGATAGGTGAAAATGTCAACGTTTTTTCTTCTTTTTTTTGAAACGAGCAGAAGATATATTAATGAAAAAACAAAACAAACAAACTTAAAATAACAAATTATAACTTTAATGTGATCAATGTTCATATATGCAATTATATATGTATGTATAAATAAATGTAAATGGTAAACTTAATGTTAATGAATGCATGTTTATGCACAAAATACACATATGTATACACGCAGACAAAATAACTATTTACTATACTGACAGAGACACAAAATGTACGTAATGTAAAGTTGCAAGGCATCCAAGTATAATAGCTGAGTTCGAGATCATATATTTTGGGGCTTACGAATCTATACATATATACAATAAATACCTACATAGGTACATATGAAATGTACTATAATTATATTTTGAGCTCGCAAAGCTGTTGCTAAGTAGAACTACTTTTATTGAATGTGTATTTGGAATGTTGTAATTAATGCAAACATAAAAGTGCATGCACACATGTGTATATGTTATAATTATAGATGTATATGAAAATAGATACTCTATATAAAATATACGTGTGTATATTAAAATTGTATGTGTCCAAAATAAATGAATATAAACGTCGCAATTGTGTTGAATTATTTTTATGGCAGTGGCGACACAAGTGAGTTATAACTGAAAACAAATCGTAAGTTACGGCTTAACTTTTAAGAAATCCAGACAAATATATTCCTGACAAACTAGCATCACTGTTGTAGCAGATAGCTCTAGTCACGCGTAAAAGACACCGTATAAATTGGTAAGCTGACAACAAGCTGGCATCTATGACAGCACTCGGAGTTACATATTTCAATTTATTTCAACAAAAAAAATCGAATGACAGTTATTGATCTTAAACTAATTTTGCTTTTGTGTTTTCTTACAATCAATAATTAATAATAGTTTATTTGTATAAATATTTCTGTATATCACATACATGCATGTATATGATAAATACGTTATACATTCAGTTTTTCCTATATATGTACATATATAATTACGATATTCGCTTCATTTAAGGTCGTGGATGATGATTTCTTTTCCACTTAAATATGTACTTATATGTATATATTATAATTATTGATGCCATATATTTAAAGCGATACTTATTTTGAATATAATCTCCAAATTAAGGTATTGATGGAGTCCTGGACAAGTGTAGTTGCTGTATATGTGTGTGTGCGGATGAATGGAAGGAAAGATGTAGGAAAGATGTAGATATTTAGGAGCCCAATGCGGGAAGAACGTTTTGTCGAGGATCAGCGTTTCCGGGTTGTCCGCCCAACTCCAAATTCTTGAGCAGCATCTGTAGCCATTGCTTAGTGGATTTATCGTCCTGCAGGCACTGGGTGAAGGTACCATCGCGCAGCTGGTCTGGCAGACACTGTCCAAGCGCCTTCCGTGCACTGTATACAAACCAGAGAGGGAAATACGACAGATATATAGTGATAAAAGCGCAAGGGAGATAGCAACAGCTGACATACCGCGTATTATCGGAGAGACGGAGATAGCATCTAACCACATGCTTCAGCAGTCGAGCACAAGGATCCTTGGACAAATGTATAACCATTTTACCCTACATACATTCAATATATAAAGATTTATCATTAATCGGGCGATAGATATAATTGATAGGCAGTTAGTTATAGTCTTACCAGAGTTATGGCCACATGTGAGAAACGTTCATAGGTTTGGCATATATAGGATAGTCCCGATTCGTCCAGCAATATCTTCTGTATGATGAATGTGGCGACAGTTTTGCTTAGCTCGGAGCCGCTATCCATAATGGTCAGACAGAGTGGCACAATTTCTGTGGTGAGCAGAAACGTAATCACCTCCTGTTCATCCGTCTTGACCAGGGCACCGATAACACCCAAGCTGGTGAGTCGGAGATACTCAAAGGGGCGGGTTTTCGAGATGGTCGATAGGAATGGATATAAATACAATGGTACTTGGGCAGCCAGGAATGCGCTACGTGTCTCCGGATGTGAGGCGACGCATTGAAGCAGCGCGAGTGCATTGCAAACGCGATTCGATTGATGGGCCGTCAATGTCGGCGGCGTTATCGATGGATATATGTTGACAATTTCCTGCAGCAAGGCACAGACCGTACCAAAGCTATTCCATAGCATGGGAGCCAGATCCGTTTCTCGCTTCTTGCTCAGCTCCAACAGAGCAGTCTCTCTGGTCTCCGGATGGGCCAATTCGTTTATCCATTGGTAAACCTACAATCGAAATTGTTATCGTTATCGCTGCTATTGTTGTTTTTGTTGCTATTGCTGTTTACCTTTTCTTGTTCCGTTGGCTGTTGCTGTTGTTGTTGCTGCTGCTGCTGCTGTTGTTGTTGAGGATTTAAGCATGGACTAGGCTGGGCACTCATGGTGTAGTTCCTTTTAACTATATACATTATAACAATTAATTTGCATACTTCAAACATAATGTAAGAAAAATACTATTGGTTTTTTGTATACTTTAGTACTTACATTCACGTAGTTATATTGCTTGCAGCGTATAAAATAAACCAAATATATGCACTCATATAATACAATTATTCACAATTATTTATATATTTAGACAAATTAAATAAATGACATTGAAAACTGTAAGCTAAGATGTTGCTTGTCAATTTTTGCAAACTTCGATGCACGGCTGCTGATAATTTATCGAAATATCGATATGAAATCTATTATATATTTGATGATATAGAACGTACAGTATTTAAGATATATCTAAATGTCTGCCAATTGGTAATGCCCACTGACATTTGCTTCAAGGTGGCAACACTGTGCGCAATGCAACACTGTGTTGTTTGACACTTTGACGTGGACACTTGTCAAAACAAATTTCGTACACGACGTTCGACGTCCGTATCATTCGTGTTTTAATTTCGAAGGTTGGTAGAGGTGCGTGCATTTTGCTGCCACTAAAGTGAGAGCAAGAATAAAACAAAACTATTTAGATTCCCAAATGTATTTATGAAAATTAAATCCATATTGTTTCTGACTATTTGTGAAGGCACAATATAAGGCAGAGTTTACTTATACGGATTCGTATATAAGCTGCAAGCGAAAGTTAATTCTTAATGTCAAATCGGCATTTTTAAACATAATTGATTTATAAAAATGACAATCTATTTTTTTTAATTAAAAATATTGTCTGCTGTGTGTTTTCTGTGCAACTTGTTTTTCATATTCATCTACTATTTAGTTAACATTTCTCCCGTGACGTTGTCAAGTTTTTCGATTGCCACGTCGCCAGCGTCCGCGGTCGACGTTGACGCAGTAAATGAAAGTGTGTGTGTGTGTGTGTGTGTGTGTGTGTGTGTGTGTGTGTATGTATGTGTGTGAAAGTTGCCATTTACATGGGCGTAGCAAAGGGGGCACAGCAAAACAGCTAACTAATATTTATTTTTATTGCAGCTCTACACAAAATCACAGCCATGGACAAAGTTGTTAAATTCGCTGAGCCTGGACGCCTCTTCGCCAAGGACTCCATTCGTTTGGTGAAACGTTGCACGAAGCCCGATCGCAAGGAATTCCAGAAGATTGCCATTGCCACCGCCATTGGTTTCTGCATCATGGGCTTCATTGGTTTCTTCGTTAAGCTGATACACATCCCCATCAACAACATCATTGTGGGATCCTAAGTTCTAAGGTGACCCAAGTTGGGCTTTGTGGGCGCGGAAGGGAGAATGAAACAACAACTACAATAACAACAACAACAATAATAATAATATTCATCATTTACTTAGCACATTTCCCCCCACATCTGTTTTCCGCGCCTTTAAGCAGTTTACCATAATTCATTTAATTTTTTTTTTGTATAGTTACATTCAGCGAATGTCTTTTATAACAAAAATTGTCATGTATGTGAAATGTATTGCAATATTGTAAAATTCCAACATTCGCAGTAACATGGGTAGTTAATAAGCGTCATCATTAAACAAAACGAAACTATAAACATTTGAAATTATATATCGAACAAAAGTGTGTTTCTTTTCACTTGTAGTTAAATGATTTTCACTTGCAGTTTTTCACTTGCAGTTAAATGATATTCATTCAGTATTTATAGCGTCGTGTGCGACCTACAAATGGAAACAAAAAATTTAACGAAATTGATTTAAATCGTTTTGAATTAATAATTTCATTTAATTATTTTATTTAAATGGGATTCGAAATATTCGTTATTAGTGTGTATACACTGGCGCTTTTGGTATTATTTAGTCTATTTCAAAAACGTCTCGATTAATATCGATAGTTGCGGCCTATCGCGCTTGTGACGTGGAATGCATATGTCAATTGATATTTTGATTGTGAACGACAACGTTTTTGTGTTAAACCATCAGCAAATTGCAACTAATTAACAACCATGTTGGACTTTGTGGTCATATTCACAAAAGGTGGCGTTGTGCTCTGGAAATCCATCGAGTCCGGCAAACACTTCGCCTCCTGCATAAACAGTCTCATACGTGGCGTGATACTCGAAGTAAGTTTCCCCCCCTTCAGAAATTTGTTAAAAATTATTAAAGTTAATACGTACAACAATTTGCAGGAGCGTAATACAGAGTCGAAGTACTTTGAGACGGATCATCTGGCTGTCCAATTTAAACTGGACAATGAGTTGGACTTGGTGTATGCGGCCGTATTCCAAAAGGTTATCAAACTCAACTATCTGGACCAATTTCTGGCCGAGATGCAGTTGGCATTCAAGGAGAAATTCGGTGGGATTGGCCAACAGGATCGCCTGACCATTGACTACGACTTTGAGAAGGAATTCAAGAGTGTGCTCAGTGCCAGCGAAGAGGCGTCCGCCAAACAGGGCAAGGCTCCGAAGGCAATGCGCTCCTACAACGAATCCCAGAAATCAAAGAAAACCGTCGCCTCCATGATACAGGAGGATAAGCGTGTGCCGGCGGAGAAGCGTGTCAACATACAGGAGAGTCCCAAGCCAACACAATCTCAATCCCATTCGCAATCATCGTCATCGTCATCGCCACGCAGCAACGAGGATATCATTATGGAGAATCGTAGAAAGCTGCGCGAGAAACTGACCCCCACCAAAAAATCTGGCACTTCCTCGGCGGAAACGAAGGTCAGCAAGACCAGTCCTGTTGAGAAGGCGGGCAAGAAGCCACGTGTCTGGGATTTGGGTGGCAATTCCAAGGATGCAGTGCTGCTAGATCGCTCCAAGGATGCACCCGAGGATGTGCAGCTGCAAAGCATCAACAATGAGGTAAGACATAGTTTCCAACCAATTGATGCACAGAAGTTTCACACTTTGCCATTTTCCAGCTGGTGGGCACAATGCAGGGCAACATACGGGATCTGGATGAGGCGAGTCAATCGTCCAGCGAGGAGGAAGAAGATGATGATGATGAGGAGGAGGAACAGCAGCAGCAGCATCAACAGCGACCCACCAAAAAGGTCAAGTCTGGTGGCCTATTGTCTTATTTCAAGGGCATCGTTGGCGCTAAGACCATGACACGAGTGGATCTGCAGCCGGTGCTGGAGAAGATGCGTGATCATCTCATATCGAAGAACGTGGCGTCAGAGATTGCGGCAAAGCTGTGCGATTCGGTGGCCACCTCACTGGAGGGCAAACAGATGGGCACCTTCGATAGCATTGCGAATCAGGTGAAGGATGCACTGACTCAGTCACTGGTAAGGATTCTGTCGCCCAAGCGTCGCATCGACATCATACGCGACGCTTTGGAATGCAAACGGAATGGACGTCCCTATACGATCATCTTTTGTGGCGTCAACGGTGTGGGCAAGTCAACGAATCTGGCCAAGATCTGCTTCTGGTTAATTGAGAACGATTTCAACGTGTTAATTGCCGCCTGTGATACGTTCCGTGCCGGTGCCGTGGAGCAGCTGCGCACCCATACCCGTCATCTGAACGCTCTGCATCCGCCGGCCAAGCACAACAATCGCCAGATGGTCCAGCTCTATGAGAAGGGCTATGGCAAGGATGCGGCGGGCATTGCCATGGAGGCCATCAAATTTGCCCATGATACCAGGGTGGATGTGGTCCTGGTGGATACGGCCGGACGTATGCAGGACAATGAGCCCCTCATGCGTTCCCTCTCCAAGCTGATCAAGGTCAACAATCCGGATCTGGTACTGTTCGTGGGCGAAGCTTTGGTCGGCAATGAGGCCGTCGATCAATTGGTCAAATTCAATCAATCCCTCGCGGACTATTCATCCAATGAGAATCCCCACATCATCGATGGCATCGTACTAACCAAATTTGATACAATCGATGACAAGGTTGGTGCTGCCATCTCCATGACCTACATCACCGGCCAGCCCATCGTCTTCGTTGGCACCGGACAGACCTATGCGGATCTCAAGGCCATCAATGTCAATGCCGTTGTCAATTCCCTCATGAAGTAATACCCCTGGACAAGAGTAACCGTTGCCATTAGCATGATTCTGGAAGAGATGGAGAATGGGGGAATTGTGGATAAGATCGGGCTAAGATTTAGTAAACTGTAGTGATGGAAAAGAAAAGCATTCATTAATCGATTATTGAATCATATGATTAATTGAAACCTTGCAATTATAAAATTTGATTAAACCTTTAATTTTGCGCGTAAAATCAAACTGACGGTATAATCGATTAATGATCCAATTAATCGAAACCCAGTTTTCGATACAATTGAAACAAAATAATCGATTTATATGTAGCAGATGATTAATCGGCCCATCACTATTGAACTGACATTTTTGTTATCATTGTTTTTAATATTATTGATTGATGGATAGATCAGCTGATTGACGGAATGTTAACTAATAAAACCTTGAGATGTAAAGCGCTTTGTTTCTGTCATTGTAATGATTGGAGAGCTGATTGAATAGTGAACAATCAGTCAATCATTGACATGGGTCAAAACTTAAAGGAATGGGATTATTTATTTTTCATTACTTTTCGTAGTGTTTGTTAAATTGATTGATCATTCATTTTGATTGATTGGCGGCGAAGTGAATACAGCATGACTTGCATGTCTTGCATGACAATCCGCCCAGCGATTTTTGCAATATATTGCCATCTCTTTCGAATTGACATCAGAAGGAAAAATATATAGCTTGTTTTGGATCGTATCATATATGTATATATGTATTTGATGTTGGATTACAAACGAAAATAGTGTGAACAATTTGCTTGGAAAACTTAATGCTAAAATATCTATTTGTAGAACTCGTGCTCCTGCTCGTCCTTCTTGATGTTGTTCTTGTAGCCCTTCTCGAAGTCCTTAGAGAGGACAATGTAGCGATTCTCACGGACCGCCTGCATGCCCGCCTCCTGGCAAATGGCATTGATATCGGCACCCGAGATCTTATCGGGACGTGCAACAAACTCTTCCAAATCCACATCCTCGCTGAGGTTCATCTTTGATGTGATGGTGGAGAAGACCAAGCGTTTCTGGCGGCGATCCGGCAATGGGAATTCAATTTTACGATCAAGACGACCAGGACGTAGCAGAGCTGGATCCAAGGTATCAGCACGATTGGTGGCCATGATCACCTTCACATTGGTGGTCTGATCGAAGCCATCCATTTGATTGAGCAACTCCAATAGAATACGTTGCACTTCACGATCGGCGCCAGTCTGGGCATCGAAACGTTTGGTGGCAATGGCATCGATCTCATCGATGAATATGATGGCCGGGGCGTTCTCCTTGGCCAAACGGAAGACATCGCGCACCATACGTGGTCCCTCGCCCAGATACTTCTGTACAAATTCCGAGCCAACGACACGAATAAACGAAGCCGTTGTGTGATGGGCCACGGCCTTGGCCAGCATCGTTTTTCCGCAACCAGGCGGACCATACATCAGCACACCACGAGGTGGATCAATGCCAATCTGTTTGTAGAGCTCAAAGTGGGTGAGGGGCAGCTCGACTGCTTCACGTATCTCCTGCTTTTGCATATCCATGCCACCGATATCTGCATAGCTAACGTCCGGCTTTTCATCCGGCTGCAGCATCGATATGGAGCTATCCGCTTCAGGTGGCAACACATCCACTAAGGCATTGCTGTGCTTGTGCAGAGCCACCGATGCAGAGGGCTTCAGCAGCTCTCGATCAATGGTGGACAGGATGCGGACATAGTAATTGGAGCCGGTTGTTGAGCCAACAATGCCTGTATTCTGATCAACAGCTTCCAGGAACTGGCCAATCACCAGCGGTACGGACTGTATGCGCTTCACCTCCTCCTGGGCGTGGAGATATTCCTTCTTCAGATTACGCTGCTCGTCCTTGATGTAGGCCTCCTGTACCTCAATGAATTCCAATGTCTTTTGCAACTTCTACAAAATGTCAATTTACATGTATATACATATATAAATGTTTTGTTTATCAGTTGAATGGACTAAATGTTTCTTGAATAGAGTTTGCTTACCTTGTAGCGCACATATAAGTCGTCCATGTCCAGTTCATCGAGGGAACTATGCGCGTCTTTTGGCTTCAAGTCCAGATCATCCTGTGTTGCATTTAGACTTGTAAAATGAGGTATTTATGCTAACTTACTTCATAGTTACCTTTTCGGGCTGCAGTGTGTCCATTTTGTTGCTCTACTTAATGCGTTGAGTAAATGAATGTAATTTTAAGTTTCTTTTAGTGCCGACTGAAGAGAAGAGCAAATGACTCGTCAAAAACAAGCTGATAGAATGGAGATGGCACGACTTAGAAAATGGTCACACTGTTCACCCAACTATCGATATAACGATAATAAACATATTTGACTACTTATAAACCATAAGTATTTAACGTTAACATTATAAATTCTAAATTTTATAAAAATAATGAACTATATTTTGTGTGTATTTGTACCGTCGTTATTGTCGTTATGTCGATGGTATTGCTTTATTATCAGTCGCATCGATATTACCCAATTAGATAAATTGGCTGATATTTTGAGTGTGTGCACACACTGGCTACTAACAGCACGACCATTTTTTGTGTGTCGATTTCGATATTCTTTCTCATAAGAAAAACACATTTAATTTGGGGCCATATATAAATATGTGTGTGTGCCGTTTTACGTGCGTGTGTGCGTAAAGAATTTACATTAAAGCAAGAAACTTACAATTTTAAAAACAATAACAAATAATTTTTTGTTGTTTGTGTACATAAATCAATAATAAATAATGGGTTAAATGTTGTTAAATGTGCAGCAACGAATTTGTATGTGAAATATGGAAATGGACTCGTGCACAGAGAAAAATCGTTCACCATCTCTAAACTCAGTGTGTCGTCCTGTCGCCGTCGCTGCTTCTGGTTGGTGCTGCCGCTGCCGCTGTCGCTGCCTCTGCCTCTCTACGCACGCATCGATTTGGGCTAAACGTTAGATACCTCCTAACGCAGTTGTTAGGGTGGAAAAAAGAAAGAAATATAATAAGTACATAATAAATAAAAGAAAATGCTGTGCATTTTTCTATTAATCCATGGCCAAACAAACGCGATCTAAGTGCAATATCAAAAAAACGAAATTAATTTAATGAAAGAAAAAAAAAATAAAAACAAAAAAGAATAAAAAACACAACGGGCTCAACAAAACAAAAGGGCCGAGAAAAAAAGGAGAGAAAATCTCGGTTTTTTTTTTGTATGGTAATAAATTGTCAAAGAGGCGGCAGCACAGGCAGACGTTGTCGAAAAGCGGGGTAAACAAATTTTACATTCATTAAATGTATTATAATTAACAAATGTTAAGTGTGTACCAAATGTTTATTGTATAATTTTCATTACAACTCTTTACATACATACATACATACATGTAATACATATGCACGCACTAGCATATGTGTGCCTGTTCAGCGGTTGTGTGTGTACGTTTGTGTGTGTGAGAGTGTATGTGTGCCTGATAGTGTGGAGCTATATGAGTGCCATGTGTGTTCTTGTGTGCGTGTAGTTTTTGTTTATATGCATTTTGTATGTTTTTTCTATGTATAATTTTATGTCAACAAAAATGTGCGCGGCTCTGCGAGGCATTCCATTTTTTTTTTGACTCCTATTTCGCATGCTTTATTTTGTTTCGTTCTTTATTGATTTTAAACTGCTGCTGCAGTTGTGGACACACTGACAGCGGCACCTCCTCCCCTTACCAAAACATGCACACAAACCAAACGCAACGCACTGGATGCCTCTCTCACTCTCGCTCAACAACACACACACACACACACACACACACACACACACACATGCACTTGCACGCACAAAGTGAGTGTGTGTGTGTGTATTTTTTTGTTTTTGTTTTGTTTTTTTTTTTGCGCTTTAAATAACAATAAAAAAAAATTACTAAACTGAAGTTATTAATGTTAAGTGAATGTTATTAAAGTATAATTCTTATGCTTTACAGCTAAATCGTTAAATCTTATATATATATCTATATATATATATATATAAGAGAAAAAGCGAGCGAGAGAAAGAGAGTTAGTGGGAGTGGTAACACGGACACCCAAACCTTCCACATGAAGACCATGTCGCGCTTTGGCCTGCGCCGTGGCTTCAAATTCTCTGAGCAGCAGCAGCAGCAGCAGCAGCAGCAGCAGCTCAATGGCAGCACCAACACCACCAACAATAACAACAACAGTCCAATTGGAGCAACTGCACAAAAGTTGGCAACGCCACGAAAGAAACGCAATCGCAGTCTGCCCAGAGATCAGCTGCAACCGGAGCAGCAATTGGAACACATCGATGTCGAATTGGAGTTGGATAAACGTGCGCCGCCACCAACGCTGATATGCAGCGTGCCACTTGAGCGTTTGCCACGCCTTGTAGAAAAATTGCAGCTGCTGCGGCAGCAGGAGCAGCAGCAACAGTTGGAGCTGGAGGAGGACGAGGAATATAATACATCGACAGCTTTTATAAAAGTCTTGTGTCTGTACTGTGATAAGAAATTTGCGTCCAGCAAATTGCAGGCGAAGCATGTGGACAAGTTTCATACGGAGCGCAAGGAGCGACGTTGCAGCAATCGTGCGGCAGCAGCAGCAGCAGCAGCGGCCAGCAACAACAATAGTCACAGCAGCAGCAACAATAATTTTCCTGGCTGCCAGCATTGCAGTAAGTCAAAGACAACATCAACTGCTGGTGGTGGTGGTGGTGCTGCTGCTGCAGCAGCACAACAGCAACATGCTCAACAGCAGCAACAGTTGATTTGTCTGCCCGTCAAGCAACTGCAACAGTTGTTCCTCCATCTGTTGGCGAGTCATGCAGATAAGTATTTTGGCTGCCAGCAGTGTCAGCTGCGTTTCCATGATATGTCGCATCTGCAAGCGCATATGCGGCAAACGCATCAGCAACAGTTGCCACTAACACGACGCAAACAGCAACAGGCAACCCCGTCAACAGCAGGAGCAACAGCAGCAGCAGCAGCAGCAATGATTGGCGCCGATGAGCCCATGTTGTTTCGCTTGGGTCTCACACAGCAGCGATTGCCTGGCCAAAGGCAACGTCAACGCAGCGCGCGATTGCAGCAGCAACAGCAACTCGACGACAGCAGCAGTAGTAGCAATCAAACACCAAAACATCGCAGCAGCAGTCGTACCGCACAGCGACAACAACAACAACAACAACAGCAGCAGCAGCAAAGTTCAGCAGCAGCAACTGTTGGCGCCGGAATTTCCTCCTCAGCAACAACTACAACTACAACAGCAGCAGCAGCAACAACAACAACAGTTGCCGCCTGCACATTAACTGTCTGCGATGATGGCCTGTGTCGCATCGATGACAATTTCTATCAAGACGTTGTCCACAATGTGAGCCACAATCTGCAGCATTTTCTCGATGGACGTCTGAGCAATGAAACGCCGCCAGCATTGCAAGCTGCCAACAGCAACAGCAGCAGCAACATCAGCAGCAGCAGCAGCAGCAATACATACGCTTTACAACCCGCCAGCAGCATTTATCCCACATTGCTGACAGCCGAGCAATTTGGTATTGTGGAGACGTTGCCCAAGGCAGCGCGCCGGCCACACACGAAGCACAGCTGGAAATGGAAATGGGATTATGTGAAGAAGTTCACCATCATCAATGAAAATGGGCGATTGATCAAGAAGCTAAAGCAACCATTTATGGGATTGCGTGATCTGTCGCGTTTGGACATGTGGACGCAGCTAACGATGCGCCAGAAGCATGATCTCGAACAGCAACAGTCTCAGCAACAATATGGACAACAGCAGCAGCAGTTGCAGCAATTGCATTTGCTGTTGGACAAACGTTTGCTGCCCCATATCATACTCGAACAGAATGAGCTGGCGGTGATTAAATGTGAGCAGGATGATCAACAGTTGCAGCGCGACAATGACGAGCAGCAGCAGCAGCAACTGTTGCTGCCGCAAACATTTGCCGATCAAAGTTTTCTCAGCATGTTGCAGTTGCAGCCCAGCAAGCAACAGCAACAGCAGCAACACCAATTGCAATCAGCAGCTACTACTTCATCTTCTTCAACTTGTTCCAGTGTGGTGTTAAGTGGCGAATGGGCGCGACCACGCCTCTATTTGTGCATTTGCTGCGGTGCCAAATTCGAGCAACGTAAAGCGCTCGAGGAGCACAAAACATTTCGCCACTCGCACATTTATGCCACCCACTATGAGTTGGTGGGGCGAGAGTTGCTCGCCGGCAACTTGTTGCAGCATCTCTTTAGGCCAAAAAGAGCGTTGGCGCGCTATTCCACCGATCAGCAGCAACTGTTGCACAAGCGTGAGCTGCCTGCTGTTGTGGAGGATGAGGCCAACTCCAGCTCTTCCAACTGTTCAGCAGCAACATCCGCATTTGCCAATGCCTCGCCTAGCTCCACAGCAACATCAGCAGCCACTAGCAACATGAAGCAAATAATTGGCAATTCCTTGGATGAGCAGCAGTTGCAGCTGAAACAGACGTCAAGTTGCTCGCCGGCCAGTCTCACTCTGAGCTTAAGTCTGAGTCTCAGCTCCAGCTATAGCTGCAGCACCAACAGTTGCTCGAGTCAGACGAGTTGCACGAAATGCGGTCGCAAATGCAACGGCCAAATGGATTTGTATCGTCACATGTTGGACTGCTCCGGTGATTATGTCTGGTCGTTGGCCAAGAAGCGCAAGTATCGCTACTATTGTGGCACGAAGAAACGACGCACGCATGCCTGCAACAAGGCCGGCAAACACTATGCGCAGCTGTTGCGCAAGAATGGCAAGAAGGCGACCTATAGCAAAAAACCGCAACAACCAGAGGAAGAAAGCTCCAATTCGAATTCGAATTCGAACTCGAATTCGAACTGCAATTCGAGTTCAAAGACAAAGACGCCGCCACGACAACGTCCCAGCGATGGTAAGAGAAATGCTATACATATTTCCTTCTGCTTAAGTATATAAATTCACTTTCTCTCTATTTTATCTTGCTTTCCCTCTCTAGCTGAATCCATACGTAAAATGTTGGAGAATTTGCCTGCCAAGCGTGTCTGCAAAAAGATCTTTCCCTTGGATAATAAGAAGCGCAACAAGAAGCAATTGAAGCCACAGCGCGGCGCCAAGAAGTTATACAATCATCATCATCATCATCATTTGCATCACCATCATCATCATCATCATGCGCTGAGAAATACGCGTGCGCGCGCACGTTTGGTGCGTGCCAAGCCAACAGCAAAAGCAGCGACAACATCAACATCAACAACAGCAGCAGCAGCAGCAAGAGTTGCCAGCGTGCAACATGAGCAGCAACAGCAACGCAATCGTCGCAAGCAGCAGCTGCAACAGCAGGCGAAGCCCACGACAACAACAACAACAACAACTGCCATAGCAACTAATGACAACAGCAATGCAACAGCAATTACTTTAAGCACTGCCAAACAGACTGCACCAACAACAGCAACAACAACAGCAGCAACAACAACAGCAGCAGCAACAGCAACCACCCCAACAACGACAACAACAACAGCAGCAGCATCAACTCTCGCAGCAACGCCTCAGCTAATGCCAACGCCGCCAACAACGCCAGCACCAGTAACGACAGCAGCAGCAACAACAGGCACGGCAGCAGCAGCAACACCCACAGGAGCACATAAGCAACCGTTGGCGTTGCCATTGGCACCACAATTGCCGCAAGTGAAACGTAGCAAAAGGATAAGCGATTGCATTGCCATGTTAACTGGGAAGCTCGAGGAAAAGCTTAAGACTGAACAGCAGCCACAGCAACAGCAAAAGCATCAATTGAAACCAACAGCCAAGCAGCAGCAACAGCAGCAGCAGCAGCAGCCACAACAGCCACTACCGATAGCAGCAGAAGCAACGAAGGCAACAGCAACTGTTGCTGCTGAGATGCAGCCGAAAACGCCTAAGCGTAAAACCATCTGCAGGCGCATTATAAAAATGACAAGTGAAACACCAGTGACAGCAGCAACTGTGCCGACAACAGCATCAATGCCAGCAACAATTGCCGCCGTTGTAGCAACAGAAAGTAGCGCAACAGTAACAGTAACAGCAACAGCAACAGCTGCTGAGGAAGTCAAGCTAAAGGTTACACCGTTACCACTGCCACAGTCAACGCAACGACGTGCCACGCCCACCAAAGCAGGGAGCAAACAACTTAGTTTGGCAACGCCAGCAGCACAGCAGCAACAGCTGCCGCCGTCGTTGCCACTAAATGTGCCGCGACAACAGCAGCCTCTGCAGTTACCGTTGCCGCTGGCAATGCCTATGGCGATGCCTTTGCCACTGCCCGCGCAGCCGCAACCGGCAACAGTTGCAGTTCCCGTTGCTGCTGCAGCGCCAACAGTTGCTGCTGCCGGCAGCGGGGGCGGCGGCGGTGGCGGCAATACATTATTGCTGCCGAACAAGTTGCCATTGTATTTGCCGTATGTGCTGGAGACGCCGCAGCCATTGAATCTCAGTCAGTTGAAAAATGATGCACACCAGCAGAAACAGCAACAGTTGCAACAACAGCAGCAGCAACGTGGCGTTGGTATGCCGGCGCGTCGGCAGACGATTTGCGGCTTTGAGGCACGCAATCTGTTGCAATTGGATGAGATGCAGCCGTTGGATTTGTCCAAGAAATCTCAGGTAGCTAAGCTAAGCAATTGCCAGGAGCAGCAGCAACAACAACAACAACAACAGCAGCAACAGCAGCAACCGCAGCAGCAGCAGCAACAACCATTACAGTTGGCATTGGCCATGCCTTTACCATTGGTGCGTGGCACAGAAGCAGCAGCTGTTGCTGCAGCGCATTATTATTCTAATCTGGAGTTGTTGAAAATACCGCAGGTGCGAAATCCTGTGCTGCCAATGCCAGTTGCAGCTACAGCTACAGCGGCAGCAGCAGCAGCAGCAACAGCAACAGCAGCATCAACTGCAACAACAGCAGTTGCTGTAGCACCAACAGTTGTTTCCGCCAAAGTGACAGGCAAGAAACGTGCCGCCGAAACGTCGCGACGGGAGAAGGAGAAGCCTCAGGTAACGCGGATGGATGAGGTTATTAATAATCACATTGATGATGCCATAAATTCCGTAATAATGGCGGTACAAGCGAGTTTGCCAGACGAGGATAACGAAAAGGAGCAACAGCAACAAATGCAGCAGCAACAGCAGCAGCAGCAATCGCCACCAGCAACAGCGGCTGTGACGCCAAGCGCAGGCGTGGTCTTCTCCACAGCTGCAACACTAATACAGTCAGCAATTGTTGCAGCCCCAACGCTACCAGCAACAGTCCCAACGCTACCAGCAACAGTTGCTGCTATAGCTAATAGCAATAAGCAGCAACAACAGGCGCAGCAGCAACAGCAACAGTTGCTGCCGACACCAAAGAAACGCAATGTACGATCGAAGACCATAGATTGTCGCGCTGCGTTGTTGTTGCCGTCGGAACACAACACTAACAGCAACAGCAACAAATTGCCAGTAACGGCAGCAGTAGCAACAAGTGCATTCAATGGACCCGTAGCAGCAACCGTTGGCGTTGATGCTGTTCCTGCCGCTGAGCTCCAAATGTG
Source organism: Drosophila quadrilineata (assembly GCA_018150725.1). Classification (NCBI taxonomy): domain Eukaryota; kingdom Metazoa; phylum Arthropoda; class Insecta; order Diptera; family Drosophilidae; genus Drosophila; species Drosophila quadrilineata. The sequence continues at coordinate 25,854,669 of JAECWN010000432.1, read as the reverse complement.
CCATAAGCAATTGCAGCCAGCAATAGAGCAACAGCAGCAGCAACAGCAACAGCAGCAGCAACAAAAGCTGATATTGTCGCTGTCGTTGCAGCAAGAACAATTGCCTCCATTGTCAGCAATAGTTACTGCTGTAACGCCAGCAATGCCAGTATCGGTAATATCAGTGGCGCCGCCAACAGCAGCAACAACAACAACAACAGCAACAACAACATTGCTGTCCCGACGCAGTGCCACACCCACCAGCTTGTTGCTGGACGATCAGCACAATAACAGCAACATGCAGCTGAACAACAACAACAACACATCTTCGGGATTCCATAGTTTAGCGCAATCGGAGCTGGCGCAGGCGCCGCCTCCACAAAGAAAGCATGATGAAATAACAGAAAAAGGAGTTGAACACGAAGTGATGGATAATGAGCTGGGAGAGAAGGAGAAAAAAGAGGAATTGGCAGGTGATGGGGAAGGGAAGGATCAACAGCAGGCAGAAGCCAAAGCGGAGCCACAGAAGCTGCCAGCAACAGCAGCTAAGCAGGAGCAACAAGAGGAGCAGCACCAGCAGCTGGAGGACTCCGAGAAACTCGTTCAATCAGAGCAGCCGACAGCAGAGCTGGAGCAGCACAAGTTTGAGGAGACGCCAATTCAGCAAAAGAAGCAGCGACGGCGACGTAAAAACGAGCTGGCAGCAATTGTTGCCGATCAGTTGTTAGAAAGTTTCAAAATTGATAATGCCCGACGCGATAATCTCAAGAAGCTGGAGAACTTGGCGTATGAGAAGAGCGAGGATTTGTTGCTAACCGGCATGTTGCTCATGTCCAGCACCAAGCGCAATGCCACACTTCAGCAGCAGCAGCAGCAGCAACAGACAACGCCAGCAACAGTTGTTGGTGCAACGGAAACGAAGCGCAGCAAAGTTGCTGAGCTGCAGCCAGAAACTCCACGTGCGCGACCTAAACGACGCCAGAGCTGTTATTATAGGCGTAGTGGTGGTGGTGGTAGTGGTGGTGGTGGACGTGGCAAGGCACCGGAAACAAACATAAGCGCATTGAAATCCTCCCTAGAGTCCTTCTCCATCGGTATCGAAAAGCAATTGCAGGCCAAAGAGGCGGCTGCTGCAGCCGCCGCAGCAGCGGCATCAGCAACAGTTGCTGATAAAGCTGTGATTGTCACGCCCACAGTCAGCTGCATACTGCGGCCAAGCATACTTGGCACAGCCGCCAAGGAGCAACAGCAACAGAAGCAACAGCAGCAACGACAACAACAACAACAACATCAACAACAACCACAACAGGAGAAGCAACAACAGCAGGCAACAAAGACAACAGCAAATGTTGCTGGTGCAACTTATAGCCGTGATCCACGACTGAATAAAAACATACACAAGGAACCACAACAGCAACAACGTCAGCAGCAGCAACAGTTGCCGGCAGCTGTTGCTGGCGCGGAATTGGAGCTGGAGGAGGACAACTATCTGACGGAGATAGCCAAGAATGTGAATGAGAAGATCATGTCGGCGGCCAATGAAGACTTTGAGTTTGCCAATGATGAGTTCGATCAGGAAGCGGATCCGGATCAGGACAAGTACTATCGTCCTGGCACTTCGATGAGTGTGAGGAGTGCGCCAAATCTCAATGATGAGCAAACGACTTTCGATTCGGATGACGATGATGATGATGGCGCCAATACAAACACGGAGCTAATGGACATGGATCTGGATGATGAGATGAGCGTCTATACCAGCTACTCACAGGATCTTGGACGTGCTGGTCGCGGTGGTGTCGGAACTGGCGGCGTTGGAGGAGCGCGTGGTGGTCGTCATCGACGCAGGCGACGCAGACGTCGTAGCGTTTTGTTAACGCGTCGTCCCAAGAAACGTACCGTTCAGCTTGACGAGGATGCGGGCGCTAAGTATGCCTGCCAGTTGTGTGCCAAGAACTTCTTCAGTGCCACTTCACTCTCCAAGCACAACATGACCTTGGCACATGTCTCCAAAGTTTCGGAGTTGGAGTATCTTCAGTCCAAGAGCAATGCACCACCAAGTCCCACTCCTCAATTAGAGACGACACCAACCACAGAGGTGTTGCCGCGACAACAACTGCGTGCATCGGTGTTGATGCCACCTGCCCAAACGATACTACCAGCATCAACGTCAATTCCCGCCGCGAGTCATGTCATTACCGAGGAAACATTGCGTTTGCATGACAACCAACAGCAGCAGCAGCAGCAGCAGCAGCAACATCACCAGCAGCAGCAGCAACAACATCATCAGCAGCAGCAGCAGCAACATGCAAGCCCCGCCCACAGTGCCGCCCGCCTTAATCTTAATCCCGATGAGCGTCTCTTCTATGAGTGTTGTAACATTTTGAAGAGCGCTGAAACGCCACGTCTGCCAAATAACAGCAGCAGTAACAATAACAACAGCAGCAACACCGCAACACCTCTGGCAGCTACGCCCACGGCGATGCCAACACCGACTGTGATTGTCAGCGCCGCTCGCAAACCATTGGAAATTGCAACAGCAACAATTGCTGCCACAACGACCACGATTGCTAATGGTAACGCAGCATCAGTTGCTGCTGTGGCAATATCACCTGCACCAATTGCTGTGGCTGTTACAGCGACACCAACAGTGTGTCATCAGCCAGTGATTCAACAATTGTTTCGCAATCCGCCAGCAGCAACGCCCACACCAACGTCCAATACGTAAGTCAATCAAAAATCAGAAATTGTTCGTCCCAAACTTTTTGACTGTTATCGATTCTAGGAATCATAACTTTCATTTTGTTTTTACTCAAAGGTTTTCTGATTAGTATTTCTTGAGATATTATCAAAAATGTGTCGAAAATAAGGCCAAAATTGCCATTTTCATAATTTTGAAACTTTGAACTATCATAACTTGGCTTAAAATCAACCGATTTCAATGAAATTTGGATTTCTGTTAATGGTTTTGAACCCATCGATGTTAGGACTCAAAACTAGCATTTTGCTTTTTATTTGAGGTGTTTCTGACAAGTATTTTCCGAGATATGGCCAAAAATGTGACCAAAAGTAGCCCAAAATCGCCTTTTTCACAATTTTGCAATTTTCGAAACTTTGAACTACCATAACTTAGTCAAAAATGATCCGATTTTGATGAAATCTGGATTTTTGTTAATGGTTTTCAACCCACTTTGATTCTGCATTCAAATATTCCCAAAATACCCCATTTAAAATTTTTCGAATTTTTTGACCGACTTTTCATACTAACCCCTTGACAAAATCATCAAAAATCAAAAAAATTTAGATACTGACTTTTTTGGCTCCAATCGATTTTAGGACTCATAACTAGCATTTTGCTTTTTATTTGAGGTGTTTCTGACAAGTATTTTTCGAGAAATGGCCAAAAATGTGACCAAAAGTAGCCCAAAATCGCCTTTTCATAATATTGAATATTTTCAAGCTTTGAATTGCCATAACTTGGCCAAAAATCAGCCGATTTTGATGAAATTTGGATTTCCGTTAATGGTTTTGAACACACTTTAATTCTGCATTCAAATATTCCTAAAATACTCCATTTAAAATTTTTCGAATTTTTTGACCGACTTTTCATACTAACCCCTTAACAAAATAACCAAAATAAAAAAAATTTTAGATCCTTAATTTTTTTGCTGCAATCGATTTTATGACTCTAAACTAGTATTTTGCTTTTTATTTGAGGTGTTTCTGACAAGTATTTTCCGAGATATGGCCAAAAATGTGACCAAAAGTAGCCCAAAATCGCCTTTTTCATAATATTGAATATTTTCAAGCTTTGAATTGCCATAACTTGGCCAAAAATAATCCGATTTTGATGAAATTTGGATTTCTGTTAATGGTTTTGAACCCACTTTGATTCTGCATTCAAATATTCCCAAAATACCCCATTTAAAATTTTTCGAATTTTTTGACCGATTTTGCATAGTAACCCCTTGTCAAAATCATCAAAAATCGAAAAAAATTTTCGACCACGATTTTTTTGTCTCCAATCGATTTTAGGACTCATAACTAGAATTTGGCTTTTTATTTGAGGTGTTTCTGACAAGTATTTTCCGAGATATGGCCAAAAATGTGACCAAAAGTAGCCCAAAATCGCCTTTTTCACAATTTTGCAATTTTCGAAACTTTGAACTACCATAACTTAGTCAAAAATGATCCGATTTTGATGAAATCTGGATTTTTGTTAATGGTTTTCAACCCACTTTGATTCTGCATTCAAATATTCCCAAAATACCCCATTTAAAATTTTTCGAATTTTTGACCGACTTTTCATACTAACCCCTTGACAAAATCATCAAAAATCAAAAAAATTTAGATCCTGACTTTTTTGGCTCCAATCGATTTTAGGACTCATAACTAGCATTTTGCTTTTTATTTGAGGTGTTTCTGACAAGTATTTTTCGAGAAATGGCCAAAAATGTGACCAAAAGTAGCCCAAAATCGCCTTTTCATAATATTGAATATTTTCAAGCTTTGAATTGCCATAACTTGGCCAAAAATCAGCCGATTTTGATGAAATTTGGATTTCCGTTAATGGTTTTGAACACACTTTAATTCTGCATTCAAATATTCCTAAAATACTCCATTTAAAATTTTTCGAATTTTTTGACCGACTTTTCATACTAACCCCTTAACAAAATAACCAAAATAAAAAAAATTTTAGATCCTTAATTTTTTTGCTCCAATCGATTTTATGACTCTAAACTAGTATTTTGCTTTTTATTTGAGGTGTTTCTGACAAGTATTTTCCGAGATATGGCCAAAAATGTGACCAAAAGTAGCCCAAAATCGCCTTTTTCATAATATTGAATATTTTCAAGCTTTGAATTGCCATAACTTGGCCAAAAATAATCCGATTTTGATGAAATTTGGATTTCTGTTAATGGTTTTGAACCCACTTTGATTCTGCATTCAAATATTCCCAAAATACCCCATTTAAAATTTTTCGAATTTTTTGACCGATTTTGCATAGTAACCCCTTGTCAAAATCATCAAAAATCGAAAAAATTTTCGACCACGATTTTTTGGCTCCAATCGATTTTAGGACTCATAACTAGAATTTGGCTTTTTATTTGAGGTGTTTCTGACAAGTATTTTCCGAGATATGGCCAAAAATGTGACCAAAAGTAGCCCAAAATCGCCTTTTTCACAATTTTGCAATTTTCGAAACTTTGAACTACCATAACTTAGTCAAAAATGATCCGATTTTGATGAAATCTGGATTTTTGTTAATGGTTTTCAACCCACTTTGATTCTGCATTCAAATATTCCCAAAATACCCCATTTAAAATTTTTCGAATTTTTTGACCGACTTTTCATACTAACCCCTTGACAAAATCATCAAAAATCAAAAAAATTTAGATCCTGACTTTTTTGGCTCCAATCGATTTTAGGACTCATAACTAGCATTTTGCTTTTTATTTGAGGTGTTTCTGACAAGTATTTTTCGAGAAATGGCCAAAAATGTGACCAAAAGTAGCCCAAAATCGCCTTTTCATAATATTGAATATTTTCAAGCTTTGAATTGCCATAACTTGGCCAAAAATCAGCCGATTTTGATGAAATTTGGATTTCCGTTAATGGTTTTGAACACACTTTAATTCTGCATTCAAATATTCCTAAAATACTCCATTTAAAATTTTTCGAATTTTTTGACCGACTTTTCATACTAACCCCTTAACAAAATAACCAAAATAAAAAAAATTTTAGATCCTTAATTTTTTTGCTCCAATCGATTTTATGACTCTAAACTAGTATTTTGCTTTTTATTTGAGGTGTTTCTGACAAGTATTTTCCGAGATATGGCCAAAAATGTGACCAAAAGTAGCCCAAAATCGCCTTTTTCATAATATTGAATATTTTCAAGCTTTGAATTGCCATAACTTGGCCAAAAATAATCCGATTTTGATGAAATTTGGATTTCTGTTAATGGTTTTGAACCCACTTTGATTCTGCATTCAAATATTCCCAAAATACCCCATTTAAAATTTTTCGAATTTTTTGACCGATTTTGCATAGTAACCCCTTGTCAAAATCATCAAAAATCGAAAAAATTTTCGACCACGATTTTTTGGCTCCAATCGATTTTAGGACTCATAACTAGAATTTGGCTTTTTATTTGAGGTGTTTCTGACAAGTATTTTCCGAGATATGGCCAAAAATGTGACCAAAAGTAGCCCAAAATCGCCTTTTTCACAATTTTGCAATTTTCGAAACTTTGAACTACCATAACTTAGTCAAAAATGATCCGATTTTGATGAAATCTGGATTTTTGTTAATGGTTTTCAACCCACTTTGATTCTGCATTCAAATATTCCCAAAATACCCCATTTAAAATTTTTCGAATTTTTTGACCGACTTTTCATACTAACCCCTTGACAAAATCACAAAAAATCAAAAAATTTTAGATCCTTTATTTTTTGGCCCTAATTGATTTTAGGACTCATAACTACCAATTGGCTTTTTATTTGAGGTGTTTCTGACAAGTATTTTCCGAGATATGGCCAAAAATGTGACCAAAAGTAGCCCAAAATCGCCTTTTTCATAATATTGAATATTTTCAAGCTTTCAATTGCCATAACTTGGCCAAAAATAATCCGATTTTGATGAAATTTGGATTTCTGTTAATGGTTTTGAACCCACTTTGATTCTGCATTCAAATATTCCCAAAATACCCCATTTAAAATTTTTCGAATTTTTTGTCCGTATTTTCATACTAACCCCTTGACAAAATCATCAAAAATCAAAAAATTTTAGATCCTGATTTTTTTAGTTCCAATCGATTTTAGGACTCATAGCTAGAATTTTGCTTTTTATTTGAGGTGTTTCTGACAAGTATTTTCCGAGATATGGCCAAAAATGTGACCAAAAGTAGCCCAAAATCGCCTTTTTCACAATTTTGCAATTTTCGAAACTTTGAACTACCATAACTTAGTCAAAAATGATCCGATTTTGATGAAATCTTTATTTTTGTTAATGGTTTTCAACCCACTTTGATTCTGCATTCAAATATTCCCAAAATACCCCATTTAAAATTTTTCGAATTTTTTGACCGACTTTTCATACTAACCCCTTGACAAAATCATCAAAAATCAAAAAATTTTAGATCCTGATTTTTTAGTTCCAATCGATTTTAGGACTCATAGCTAGAATTTTGCTTTTTATTTGAGGTGTTTCTGACAAGTATTTTCCGAGATATGGCCAAAAATGTGACCAAAAGTAGCCCAAAATCGCCTTTTTCACAATTTTGCAATTTTCGAAACTTTGAACTACCATAACTTAGTCAAAAATGATCCGATTTTGATGAAATCTGGATTTTTGTTAATGGTTTTCAACCCACTTTGATTCTGCATTCAAATATTCCCAAAATAATACATTTAAAATTTTTCGAATTTTTTGACCGACTTTTCATACTAACCCCTTGACGAAATCATCAAAAATCAAAAAATTTTAGATTCCGATTTTTTGGCTCCAATCGATTTTAGGACTCTTAACTAGCATTTTGCTTTTTATTTGAGGTGTTTCTGACAAGTATTTTCCGAGATATGGCCAAAATATGATCAAAAGTAGCCCAAAATCGCCTTTTTTCAGTTTTCAAATTTTGAATTTCCATAACTTGGCCAAAAATCAACCGATTTTGATGAAATTTGGATTTCTGTAATGGGTTTTATGCAAGTTTTATTCTAAATGTTTCGAGTTTCTTTTATTTTTCATGTGAGCATTCTAAACTATTGTTAAAATTATCAACAATCTAAAACTTCAAAGTGCTGTACTGTCAAACCTGTGGTGAAACAGAGGTCTCATCAATAATTTCCATTTGTTTTAACAGAAATCATCATCACAATCACCAGCAGCAACAGCATCATAGTCATCATCATCAGCAGCAACAACATGTGCATCGCATGTCGCCCAGTTACTCGGCCATGTCCCAGTTTTCCGCTGTATCGGTAACCAACAATATGACAACATCCCGCTTTAAGACCAAGGCGGCGATGAAGGGCTATGAGCCGAATCTCCTGGACATGGAGTTGGCCAAGTCAACGGCTCGCGCTGTTTGCAAGTTAACCGAACTGGCGGACATTGCGCTGGGAAGCGAGAAGCCGCCAGGCGTGGAATACAGCCCAACGACAGCAACAGCAGCAGCAAGTTCTCTGAATGAGCAGCAGCAACAGCAGCTACAAGCAACAACCGATCTTGTTAAGCACGAGCAACAACAGCAGCAGCCACATATGTTGCCGGTAGCAACAACGGTTACGGCTCAAAGTTCCACCTCTTCCAAGACGATAATGCATGCCTCGTCCATTATCAAAGCGACGGCAGCAACGGCAGCGGCAAGCAGCGCCACATTGCCACCAGTGTCTGGGAGGATTATCATACCAGAACGTCCCTTCAAGAATATTGGACTGGAGGAGAAGGCAACAATCACTTTTCAAAAGCCAAAGACGAGCGTTAATCTGCTGACCGAGGACAACAATAGCGTCTCCACGGCCAGTTACTCGGATCGCGATGATTACGACTTCGGCACGCTTAGCTGTGAGGATGTTGATGGCGACGGGGAGGCCGATGGTGACGATAGCAACAAGTTGCAACAACAGCAGCAGCAGCATCAACAACTCCCGCAGCAACAGTTGCTGAAAGCCATTCCAATTGCCTGCAATCGCCTAAGTAGCTCTGGTTCGAGCAGTTCCAGTTCCAGCTCATCTGTCGCCAAGCTGCATCAGCAGCAACACCAACAGTTGCAACATCAGCAGCAGCAACAGAGCAACAGCAGTAGTTCGAGTCGCGCCACCGCCAAAACCTTCGAGAACAAATCCCTCATCATGGGACGCATCTTCAAGGCAACAGCAACCGTTGCTGCCGCCGCTACGCCAGTACCAGCAGCAACCGTGTCTCAACAATTGCCAATGAAGTGCGCACCCAAGGATAAGGCTCAGCTGGATCAGCTCTTTGATGAGCTACGTGGCGTGGCCAAGCCGCAGCATGCAGAGCCAGCGACTCCTATAGCAGCAGCAGCAGCAATCGTGCAACCTCATTGGCAGCAGCAACATACCCAACAACAGCAACAACATCCGCAGCAACTGTTGGAATCACAGGTGACTGCAGCAACGCCGCCAGCAGCTGACATGCCAAACACAAATACAGCAACAGCTGCTGTAACAGCAACAGCAGCAACAAAACGAAGCAAAGCTGCCAGTCGCAAGATAGCACCAGCAACTGTTGCTGCTGCCAAGACACCAGCGCCGCGAAAGCCGCCACCGCCGCCGCCGCCGCCGCCCCGCAAAGACCTGAGTAAACTGCAAACGGAGCTGGGTATGAGCACAGAGGAGATCGAACAGCTCATTGATGAGGGGCAACGAAAGTCGAAACGTCGCTGTGCCACAAATCGTCCCAAGAAACTTGTGGAGACTTGGAGTTCCGATGAGTACGAAGAGTTTCTATCCACTAAGGATATCATTGCCTTAATCGAGCAAAAGGAGCAGCAGGAGCAGCGACGTAAACGCAAAACAAGCGAAGCAACAACAACACTCAGCCAACAGCAACTGTTGCAGGAGCAGCAACAACAATTGTCCAACACTGGCAAGCGTCAAGAGCGCGAAAAATCAACGTCAGCAGTGGCAGCAACAGCGCCGACAGCAACCAAAAGTCGCACGAAACGCAAAGCGGACCAGCAGCAGCAGCAACAGCAGCAACAGTTGCCGCCACCATTGCCGTTAAGCAAACGCGCACGTCTACGCGTAACGGAAACAGCGCCAGAGCCACCGGCAGTTGCGACCAACATCAAAGGTGGGCGCGCGAACAAAGCGACTACCAAAACAACAGCTAAAACGTCAGCAGCCAAAACGACGGCGGCAGCAGCAGCAGCAACAACTGGCAGCAATCGCAAGCGTGGCAAACAGTTGGCGGCAATCGATCCGGAGCCGGAAGTAGAGCCGGAGCCGGCAGAGCGCAGCAGCCAACGCACGCGCAGCAGGCGACAATTGCCGGCAGCAACAGCAGCAGCAACAACATCATCAACATCGCTAGAGCTGCCAGCAATTGCTAGTACGCAGCAGCAGCAACAGCAGCAGCCACATGTAAATAACTATCAGGACAGCAAGCAAAAGTCACGCAACAACAACAGCAACAATAGCGTCGTCGTTGCAACGCCAGCAGCAACACACAATAACAACAACAGCAGCAACAGCAACAAGAATCTGAAAAAGAAACGCAAATCACAGTTGAAACGGAAGTCGCCGGCGCGCCGGAAGCGACCAGCGAGCGAGAAGCAATTGTATTACTGGAGCAGCTCCAGCGACGATGAATTTGGACGCATCGATAAGGATGCGGCAGCAGCAGTTGCCATAGCCAGTGACGCAACAGTAACAGCTGCTTTAGATGCAGCTGAGGACGATGGCGAAGACTCACAGCCGGCAACAGCAGCCATACCAGCAGCAGACATGTCCATACAACAGCAACAACACATGCAACAGCAACAGCAACAGCTGATGGCAACAACACCGACTCCCGCGCAGAGCAAACATTTCGATGATAGCGAGCAGTATCAGAAGCACGGCTGGATAGTTGGCGACTCGCACAAGAAGCTGGTGAAGCTGTTGGCCATCGCTAAGGGCAGCAAGAAGGTTGACAATTGCGGTGTAAAGCGACGCACGCCCAAGCGTAAATGCTAGTAGGAGGAGCGGCTAAGCTCTTATTTCCACAACAATAACGGTATCGATAGTGATGGCGATAACATCAACTATAGATGTTGGGCAATATCCTCAAACGGCGCATCTCAAATGACAAAAACGGCTTATGAATATACGAGAATATATATACATACATACATATATATATTTAGTATATAAATTCAAGCAAACACAATTTTCTTTCTTTTAACAACAATCTACGCGTTACCATTATTTAGGTATTTTTTTTATTAAATGTATTTATAATTAATATAAAAAAAAACGGAAACGAAAACAAAAACAAAACGAAAAAGAAAACCAAAAAAAAAAAAAGAACATGAAAATGTGAAAACAAATAAAGATATTTGAGCACAATTAAAAACTATCGATTTATCGTTAATTTTTAAAAAATGGCGCGAAACGTTGACAAATCGATAGGTGTAATAACATTTTCTTAATTTTTGTTTATTTTTCTCGTTATAATTTTAATTTCGTATTACTTTGTTATTAACCGTCTTTGAGTATAATTTTATTTTGCTGATTTGTTAGTGTTGTTTATGCTTCTCTATATATCGATATGAATTCGCAGGGCTACTTTAAAAATGAACACACTCTCACTATCGATTATTAAAATGCACAACAATCGTATTGCGCAAAACGATAGGTATCGGTTGTTGGCATCGCTAACTGCGTTTGTATTTGTGGCTCAGATTGTTTTGCAGATTGAAGCTCGGATGAGGAATATATAAAAAAAAACACAAGAACATACTGGGGTTTTTTAACATTTTTATACATCTTGTAATAAACGCATTGGAGCTGTGCAAGTGCGAAAATTGTGAGTAAAAACAAATCGGCATAATCGTTTATAAAATGACAACAGAAAACATGATTTTCAAATTGTTTGTGTGTGTGTCGCGTTTACGCCTAGAAATTTTCACTTGCGTCGGAAGTTTTTCTTTCTCTCTGTCGCTCTCTCTGCTCGCTTCATTTCATTTTTGTTGTATTTTACGATGCTGATTCGTAATTGTCTTCTTGTATACACTCTCGCGCTGCGCCAGCTCTCGCGTATACTCCTGTGTTAGTTGTGTATGTGTGTGTGTGATTTAAGTAAGTGTATACAAGTATTTGTGCATGGTTGGAAAATAATTAAAGCAAATAAAACAACTCCAATTTGTTGCACATTTCACAAGTGCAGTTAAGTCGAGTGTGGGCCAATTATAGTGTGTATAAATGTATATAAACCCAACGAAATCAGTGATGACTCTTGTGCGCGCTCTCTTTGTCTCTCTCTCCCTCTCTCACTTCTTCGTTCTCTCTGGCAAATCTCTCGCATGAGTGTGTGTGGATGCTGTTGCTTTGGCATAAAATGGAGCATTAGATGAAATTTATTTATTTATGTTTTTTGTTTTTTTAATTATTCGCAGCATCCGCAAAATAATCTCATAAGAAAGTAGCGAAATAATATGACAGGAATCGGCGAATTATTGAAATCTTAAATTTTCGACGATTCGTCTTTGTGCGCAGTTGCAGCTAATCACAGTGTCGTCGCCGCTGCCGTTGTTGTTAGTGTTTCCCCCTTCCCCCCTTCCCATGTTAAGCAATTAAAAAAGAAATCCAAACATACATTTTCAACTTAGCTAAGGCTCAATGAAGTAACTAAAATACCAAAAGAAAAGTGAAACTAAAGAAAAAAAATAAAAATTTAAGTTAAATCAGACAAAAGAATGTTTGACCATCACACGCATTTGACATTCACTGCAGTTACTCCCCCCTAATACCGCCGCCTTCACTCTATGCTATTCAAGACAATTGAGACAAATCAACAACAACAACAACAAGTATTACAAATGAGTACCAAGAGCTCAAAAGAGAGAATAAGAGAGGGCTTGTGTAGTTAGGAGTGGGAAGAGCATTTGCAAGAGAGGATTTTTGGAACAAGGAACGACGACGTCGTCGTTGTTATCGTAGTTGTTGCTTATGTTATTGTTGTTGTTGTTGTTGGTTATGCAGCCCGGGAATGTACTTGTATACTACCACACGCACATGTGCGTTTGTATGTGTTTACATATTACAGCAGGAAATCTGTTGCTGGGAAACTTTGGGCACATTGATTCTGCGTGTTGCACTTGCAGCGCAGTTGCTGCAATCTGTAGTTTTTGTGCGGGGTTGCAGAAGGTGGCAACGCTGCGTCTGTATAAAGGAGGTGGGTTTTATTTAATTTTATGGTAAATGTCGCTATCGTAGTATCAGCATTGTGTGCAATTCTTGTATAACCGGAAAAGCTCAATTAAACTTATTGAGTTTTGTTGCTTTATTGATGTATCCACCCACATGTACACACAAGCACAATACATACATACATACATGCATACATATGTACATACAAAATAGTTGCAATTTGCTTGTAGGATTTTCTTTCATTCACAGTCCCATAACGCGCACACACACACACTTATGTAGAGAGACAGCGAGCAAGTCAGGGAGCATTCAAAAGAGCAAGAGTAACAACTCTGCCAACAAAATGCACACGACAACAACATAACTAGTAGTAGGCAACCAACTTAAGCCACCCATATTTGACATAACTGAAATCGAAATGCGCTCTCGCTCTCACGCTTTTACACACTAACACACCTACGCGCGCTCTCTCGCTACATTTGTGTGTTGTGTATGTCGCTCTCCCTTTCACGCTTGCTGCTGCTAGTGTCTACCATTGGAACTTTTCTTAAGCTCGCTTGCTTTCTCTCTCTCTCTGTCGCTCTCTCTTCTGCTGTTTCGTTGGTTCTAGCCGTCACTCTGGTCAGTTGCTGCTGCTGGCAGTGCTGCTTTTGCTCTGCTCAACTCTCTGTGTGTCTAGCTTAGTTGCGTTTGTCAGCAGAAGCAGCGCAGCAGCAGCAGCAACAGCAGCAGGCAAAAAAGGATTTTCAATTTGATGCCAGACAGTATTTTTCGCTCTTCGAACATAAAATTGTTAAAATAAAATACAATAAGCAAATGCTTTAATTATAAATAATGATTTCCAATTAATTAACCTCACGATATTTAGAAATTAGGTTTGTGTCACTGTGTGTTGTGCAGGTTTATAAATTGCAGCAATTATACAAAAAAAAAAAAATCGGAATTGGAAAGTATGCAAACTCTCCTGCTGTGTATTTGTGTGTGTGTGTGTTTATGTGTGGGTAGTTGTGTTGGCATAGCATTGAATGCGTGTGTAGTGGGTGTGTGCTTGTGTGGGGGAGGAGGAGCAGAAAGTTTGGCAGGTGGCAATTTGCATTGCCTGCGCCGGCTATGTGCGTTGAGCGCAGTCTCTTGCTCTCTTTCTCTCTTAGTCGGAGACTTTGCCTGCTCTCTGCGGAGCTGTGGCCAGCCGTGGATGTATCCCTATGCGACGGTTATCGGTTGTTGCTGTTGTTGTTGTTGGTGTTATTATAGTTTGTTGTTATTGTTTCTTTTTTCGTATTGCTTGAATATATTTTTAGGCAAGTCTGTGCATGCTCAGTGAATAAAATAATTTGTTGTTCCTTTTCATCAATTAAAGTTTTTTTTTTATTTAATTTAATCTTATATTTTGTTATTTTGCTTTTTTATACCATCTGAATTTTGATTTAAGAATTTGTAAAATATCATAAGGGCGAGTTTTAAATAATTATAGCCGAAGATTAATGTCAATTATTTTAGGTGCAACAACAAGATGCGTCAATTCAACATTTCGGTCATTGGACTATCCGGGACCGAAAAGGATCGTGGCCAAGTGGGCGTGGGCAAGTCATGCCTATGCAACAGATTCATGCGGCCAATGGCCGATGATTATTTTATAGATCACATATCAGTGCTCAGTCAGAGCGACTTTAGCGGTCGCATTGTCAACAATGATCATTTCCTGTATTGGGGTGAAGTCCGCAAGACGACGGATGAGGGCGTCGAATACAATTTCAATATCATTGAGCAGACCGAGTTCATGGACGATTCCACATTCCAGGCGTTTAAAGTGGGCAAAATGGATCCGTATCTGAAACGTTGTACGGCGACCAAAGTCTTCTCCGCTGAGAAACTCATGTATATCTGCAAGAATCAATTGGGCATCGAAAAGGAATACGAACAGAAGGTGATGCCCGATGGTCGGCTAAGTATCGATGGTTTCGTTGTCGTCTTCGATGTGAGTCCGGTGCCAAATCGTAGTGTCGAGAAGCAGGTGGAATTTGTGCAGAATGCCATTGCCAATATACTGAAAAATAAGAAACCGTTGGTCCTGGTGACGACCAAGAACGATGATGCCTATGAGCTGTATGTGCGGGAGGCCGAAAAGATAAGCCAGCGTAAGGATTACAAGAGCACCGTACAGCTAATTGAGACATCGGCCCATGAGAGTATCAACATTGATTTGGCATTTTTGATGCTCGCCCAGATGATCGATAAGGTGAAGAATCGGGTGAAGATCATTTCATATCAGGAGTCTGCCAAGTCACGCAAGGAACTGCTCGACACACGATCGGAGGCGGTGACACGTCTCATTCGTAGCCAAATCACCGATTATCATATACTATGGTCGCAGGGCTCCAAGATGCTATCGCAATATCGCGAGTGGAACGAGTTCCTCAACATATTCGGACATGAGGCCGGTCAGAAGCTATTCCGTCGCCATATGAAGAAACTGCGCGACGATCATCTCAATAAGAAACTCCATCAATATCTCGATAAATTCGCCCTCGCCTTGGAGTATCTGTTGCCCGATATCAGTGCGTTGAATATCAGCGATGATGATGCCTGGGAATGTGCTCGAAACTATCTGCAGAATCACATTGAGTTCGAGCAATATTTCTTTGAGTGCCCACAAGCTACATGGACGGAGTTGCTCGACATGGACGAGGCTGAGGATGAGGCACGAATACCCTTCGATGTGCTCGAAACGAATGAGGCGGAGACGGTGTTTCGTAACTATTTGAATTCCGTGCAGCAGGACAAAAAGAAAATTGGGTAAGTAACAAAAATATATACAGGGATTTAAGATAATAATTTATATAACCCCATATATATATATATATATATTTGTAGTTGGAAACAACAGTTTAAGATGCTGCTGGAGGAATCTGGTTTCGTGACGCCCGGCAAACAGTTGTCAGAGGTGCGTGTCCTATTCATGGGTCGTGAATGCTTTGAGGCCTTGTCCGAGCACGATTGTCAACAGATTTATGACATACATCAGGACGAAATCATTGAGAAAAGCAAACAGAACTTTGTTGAGCTATTGTTGGAGCATGCACAGTATTTTCTACAATTTAAGAATGTGGATATTATCACACAGGAGGACGTTAGACAGATCACGGATGTTATACAGGAGGATTCACGCTACAAGATGCTTGACCGTTTGGATCAGGAGCGACGCGTTATGCTTGTGCAACACCTGCGTTTCATCCACTGTCCCATTCGGGATCATTGTCCGTTCTTTAACAACTGTGTGGACAATCTGATCGAAGAGGTGCTATCCGATAAGTCCGCCGGTGGCAATCATAAGTCACATGGTGTCGGTGGCGGTGGGTGGAAGACAACAGGCAATGGCACTGACCGTACATTGAATCTGTTGATTGTGGGCTCAGAGCATTTGGCCAGCGATCTGTTAAACGATATACGCATATGTACGGGTAGCAAGGGCGAATATATCTACGAGAATCAGACATATTATCTAAACTATCGTATTGCCAATGGCGACATGGAGGCCTTCAAAGCCATCGATGTCTATTCAAGCGGTAAGTCGAATAGAAAATTCATAATCATATCGGGCATAATTGGCCGATAAAAAATTGTGAAAGAGTATGCATATTGTTATTATTCTATTCTCGATTTTATCTCAGAAAAGATATTATAGATATTTATTTGTTATAAATTTTCTTCAGGTCTCATTTGCGTCTACTCAAACCAGCAGTCATTCGAGACGCTCAAGGATAACTTGGAGCGCACTTTGCTATGTAATTTAGAGCTTGAGGATAAGTTTGAGAACTTGCCCATAGTGCTAGTGTATCAGCCTCAGGATTTAAAGGAGAACGAAGTCGAGTATTTGCGCAGCGAGGGCATGCGTCTGTCAGAGATGTTGCATTGCGATTTCATTGATCATACGCAAAATCATCAGAAATACGTTTACGATATACTCAATATCGTAATTCTGTCTTTGAAATTGAGTGAAATGAAGAGTTATGAGCCGTATCCATCCTCAAACCATACAGATTTACGGATACTCGTCTGCATCTACTGCGGGGATCAGTATGATATTGAGAATATTGTGCAACCATTGATAGCAGAGTCCACGCTAATCAAGGCCAACGAGCATTGCATAATTGTGGATGTATTCATTGGGGATGCAAAGCGACGTGTGGAATTCATCTTGTCTTCGTATCACAGCACCCATCAATATCGTGATGAGCTTATCCACGGCTATATCTATATATATTCAGCCAAACGACGCTCATCTCTGGCCAATCTTAAGTGAGTTTCCCCATAATATTAAAAACAAATTTTTAATTTATATAGTGTATAATTATTATATTGTATTTTGCTTGTATTTGTAGCATATTGGCGGTACAAAATGCCAACATTCCATTGCAAATTGTTGCTGTGACTGAGAGCGGCGGTGTTAATGCGTTCTTCAACAATGAGATTTGTCAATTTTTGATTACTGAGGGTAATGCCCTCGCCGATCGCTATAAGGGCAGCTTTATGACATTCTCAGCCGATCAGTATGTCAAATGTAAGTTAGACAAGTTAGTCCAAAATAAATAGCTTATTGATTATGAATTAAGAATTTCCTATATTATTATTTTTTTTGTATTCTGGCAGTTGCATTTTATAATCCCTTCCTGAAGACCGCTTGGGATAACAAGTATGAGGTGGAGAATCTGCATGTGGAGGAGTCAATTACTTTAGATTCGGGGGAGGGTACGCTTGAGAATTCAGTTAATCAAATGCCCCGTCCGCCGCCCAGGCATGAAAGCTATATGTTATCGAATACACTTGGCACCGATGGTTCCGGTAGTGAGAATTACGAAATGCTTCCTACACGATCTCTCAACTCATTAAATGGTACGATTAATCATCATTAATTCACATCTCTCTCTCGCTCTCTCACACACACACATTATTTCTCTACCTTTCTCTCTTTGCAATCGACAGAAGAAAGAGATATATCACTAGATGAAGTCTATGATGACAACAACGAAAAACCCAAACACCTGCATCAAAGTAAGTTCTCGCTTTGAAATCATATTCTCTGCCAGTCTCTTAAGAGGCTTTTCCCTCTGCTAATACTATACAAATACAGTAACAGTCAATTAACACCTCTTAACTAACATTATATATACATATATCAAATTATTTCATCATCATGTGAGATGAGATCAAACCCTGCGTCAGTTTCATATCATTTTAGAACTTTTACAATCTCACTCTCATTAATATCATCAATATATATAGTTCTTGCTCTCTTCGAGTTACTCAAATTTCTATAATGTATAAACTAATAACAAAACGAAGAGAAATTGTAGAGGAAAGTTCTCAAATCATCGCAGTCTCA
This sequence comes from Drosophila quadrilineata, assembly GCA_018150725.1. Classification (NCBI taxonomy): domain Eukaryota; kingdom Metazoa; phylum Arthropoda; class Insecta; order Diptera; family Drosophilidae; genus Drosophila; species Drosophila quadrilineata. The sequence goes on along the minus strand of JAECWN010000432.1, from coordinate 25,836,432 downwards.
TTCTCATATCTGTCCTATATCATTATTAACAGCTGTGTTTATTGAAACTTAAGAGAAATTATCTTACTTTCGAATGTGAAATTATTTGATAAATTTAGTTATATCTCAGGAAATACTCATCAGAAATATCACAAATGAAATTCTTAATGCCACTTTTTGAGACTACTAATCTTTTGTGAAGAAATAATTACAATGTAAAAATTTATATATTATATGATGATATTTTCAAGCAAAATTTATGTTCGCATTCAAAGATAGTCCAATCTTAATATTGCATAACACAGCTGTACATATACATATACATATATATACATATATCGTCTAGTATTGTCAGCCATGATCATCGACTTGTCATACACTCTCTATCTCTCTATACATATAATAATTACTATACATACTAATTAATGATTAATCATAACCAATTGTGTTTCGATTTTTTTTTTACATTTGTCTTTTTTTAATCAATCGATTTATCTCTCTCTGTGTGTGTATTCGTTGTTGTCATTGCCTTTTGCATACTATAAATATACATAAAAAAAAAAAAAAAAAAAAACATGAAAACAGGATTCCAGATTTTCCCTCCTCCAACAACTCCTCCAGAGCCAGCCCCTCCAGATCATCAGCTCATTACATGCACATATAAGAGTCAATTCGTTTCGGCTTCAGAATCAAGTTTGGAAGAAATAACATGTAATCTAACTAATTGAAAAATACATATATATTTTTATCTCTTGTCTTATTATATACTTGTTTATATACCATATGTCGTCTCTCTATATATATATAATTACATATATCGTAAACATTTATCGATATTTCTTTCGTTTCCTACAATGATTTTCATCGCCAACTTTTTAGTTTTCCTTTTGGTTCTGTTGCTCTTTCTTTTGCCCACTTTGATTGTCTTCATATTAGTCTATGCAAAGCGTAAACTCTGAATGTCGTTCTTCCTCTTACTTTACTTTTGTAAATATATATATACATTTTGTACATATATATGTACATTTCTCTAATATATACCCTCCCGATAACTAGCCGTGTATATAAAATATGTACATACAATATATATTTGTATATTCCTTTGTTCTAAGTTTTATTTTTTTTTCTTAAGTGGTTGATTTGTTTTTTTTTGTCCTACGGCAAGTACTTTGCTTAATGATTGCTTATATGCAAATCCGCGTACAGGGTAATGTACACAAAGTTGACTAGATTTTTTGGAGTAATCTCCGATAATCGTTTTATTTGCTGATTTTATCGAAAAATGTTGTTTAGATTCAAACTACAACTGCCTGAATGCAAAGCAAAAACTCTTTGTTTCTCTAAATTACTTGCATATAACAGTGACTGTTGTTATCGATAATAAATAAACATTCTTTAGAGTACAGATATTCTTGAAGAGGTTTATTTTTTTTTGTAAATCCTAGAGAAAATGTTTTTTAAACTAAGTTTGTAATAACGTGGCAATTGCATATACGCAATAATTGCATATAAGCGATAATTAGTATACAAATGATTGCTAATTTACAAAAACCCCTGACTGTGCTTAAGCACACCAATCGATAGTTGTTATCGATAATTTATCTTGGTTACTATATATGTAACAACTGTAAGCATGCGGCTCATCGATAACTTGCTCTTGTAAATAGCTGCTGTGGTTGCTTTATTTTTTTTAATATTAATTTTTTTTTTTTTTGTTTTATTTATGATTTTATGATTTGATAGTTTGTTTTACGTTTTAGTACTTAACTTTAAGATTAGCTAAATGAAGAAATGAAAAAAAATGAGAAAAAGAGAAATGATAGAAAGCATAAGTAAGAACATATTGAAAGTTAATGCTGATATGTCTTATAATTTTGTTTCGTGGTTGTTGTTGTTTCTTTGTTCATTTCTATTTTTCTTTATCCAATATAATTCATGCATTTCATAAGCAGCGGATGTCAGCGGGTCGAAGGATTCATTGGCCACCCATGATGCAGGTTAAACTTATGTTCCTCTAAATCTCTAAATCTGTCACTTTATCTCCGCCTCTCTCGCCAACCACCCACAACCCGCTCTACCTCTGTCTCTTTTTCACAGTTACACACACACACACACACACACACACACACACACACACACACACACACACACACACACACACACACACACACACACACATATTTATAGTTGAATTCACTTGAGAACATATGCAGACCGTTTCCTAGCATCTACTCCTTTATATATTTTCTTTTTTTGGAGAGACCTTCCTTCAATGCTCTCCCCACCACCTTCCTATCCCCACTGCTGTAGCCTGGCACCTTACCCCCTAGCCCCCACTCAATCCCACTTTAGCTGAAGATAAATTATTCAAGATCGAAATAATTTAAAAAAAAAAAAGAAAAAAATTGAAAAAATCCTGCACTGCTCGTAATAAATTGTAACTGCTTTTTGTAACTCCCGTTCATATATCATATATATGTATGTATGTATATATAATTTAAAAATTCTTTAATTAATTGTTATCGCATACTGGCATAATTGCAGAATGGCTGGAGGATAAGAGTGATGCGGCACGTCGAAATATGAATAAGAATTCCATATGGAATAACTTTAGTGGATCAACGCATGCGTATACCACTGGTCGACGTCATATAGATTCCAATCTCAACAAGATCCGACCAAAGGGTCCCAGCCAAACGCTCAAAGTGGGTGAAGCTCCCAGTCGCAACAACTGTGCGATGAGCTCGTCAACATTCACGTTGCCCACACAGCAGCCGCCCGGCAAGCTCAATATGAAGAACTTTCAGTTAGTCAGCGATGCGGTGGCTAAAATGAATTTCACCACCGGCACCGGCAACACAACGGGCGGTGGCAACAGCATGGCCGAATCGTATTTGGGGGGCGTTGAGACCGGCGAGAAGGATGGTAAGCGTTATGATCATGCACAGCTTGATGGCGAGGATGAGGATTCCGAAGAGTTGGCTGAATATGAGCAAATCTATGAAAATGAAGGTTGGTGGCGGGCGTTACATGAAATTTAAATTTATACAATTGTTTGTTTAATTTGGTTTTGTTTTGGATGCTGTTCATATAGAATGCACCGAGTCGGATAGTTGTGCCAGCTCCACAGAGCGCCGGGTGCGGCAACAGAATGCGTATTACAAGGCCAACAAGAAGCCTGGCACTGCCACCAAAAAGAACAAGAAGAAGAAGGTCCCAATACCGGTGCAAACGCCAAGGGTGCCACCATTTGGGGCATACGTTAGTCCACCAGAGATACCATCGCATTATCAGCGCATGGCCGCTGTGGCAGCTGCAGGTGAGAAAAGTATGTGTCGTAAAAAATTTATTTTTTTCATTTCATTTTACAATCTTATGATTTTATGATGTTAAGCATTGTTAGCTATTGTATTACAGAGTGTTAATCGACTGTGTAGATAGTATGATATTTGGTCAATATTTGATTGCGTGTTGCGCTTTTTCTTTTAGAAAAATCCGATGCTGGCATTGTGCCCGATTTTCTCAAATGCGACAAATCACCAGAGGTAAATGAAACATTGGCTGGGGCAGAGAATTTGGAATGTCTTGATTAATACAATACAATTATAATTTGCTGTTCTGTTCCATAGTATTCGATGGTGCCGGAGTTAACGGGCATGTTTGTGCCTGAGAATTTACCCGAATATAATCTAAATGCCAAATGTCTGAAAGATTTTGAGAAATCTGAGAAGCGTCGCATCAAGGAGGAGACGGCACGTTTACGTAAATTACAGGAGAAGGAAAAGGAGCAGGAAAAGAAGCTAAAGCGCAAACTCAAACAGAATGCCAAAGGTCTCACAGAAACAACCGAGGCGCAGTTTGGCAAACTAATGATCACATCAGACAAGGACGAGATACCCATATTCCTAATTAAGTGCGTTGAATTCATTGAAAAGGAGGGACTCGATTCCGAGGGCATCTATCGTGTGCCCGGCAGCAGAGCCCATGTCGATATGCTATTCCAACGATTCGAAGAAGGTAATCGCATTTATTTTTTGTTTTTTTGTTAAATAAATGTATAATTATGATTATGTGATATTCTGTAGATACAAATACAATTATTGATGTGCTGGATATACCAGTAAATGCGGTGGCCACCGCTTTAAAGGATTTCTTTTCGAAACGTTTACCGCCGCTCTTTAGCAAAGATATTATCAAGGAGCTCGAGGAAATTGCCGGTAAATATTAATTATGTGATATACTATATAATATATTTTTTTGTTAATGTATTGAACATTCATATATTGAATTTTGTTTTTTTTTTTTTTTTTTTATATAATGCTCTTTAATTTTTCTGATATAAAACATTCTCGACTGGCTTTTTCATATCTCTACTCTATGATTTAGGTTCACGTGGCGTTGGATCCTCAAAATTGAATGTCGAGGTGAAAACGGACCGCAGCTGCCGTTTGATAGCTTTAAAATCATTGCTACAAAAATTGCCGGCCATCAATTTTGCCATACTCAAATATATATTCCAGCATTTTGTGCAGTAAGTTTAAAAATATCCTCGCGAATCGAAACTTGATGTTAAATTGTGATTGTATTTTTAGTGTTTCGGATAATTCAAAATTAAATAGCATGGATAGTAAAAATTTGGCCATTTGCTGGTGGCCCACATTGATACCCATTGACTTCACCGATATGGGCCACTTTGAGCAGCTGCGTCCATATCTCGAGGACATCGTGCAGACAATGATTGATCAATTCCCGTATCTGTTTTGCGGCAAAGATGCTTTCGTTATGGTTTAAGCAAGTTTCATACATTTTTTTTTATTTATATATATATATATTTTTTTTTTTGATTTTTTTTATATTTAGTTAGTTATAAAGTATACAAACAAAAAACAAAAACAAAAGCAAAACATAAATGTAAAAGAGACGCAGAAGCAGGTTAGAGAATGAACCCATCGATCGATTTAAAGATCAAAAAAAATAAAAAAAAATAATAATATTACACACATATATAAATATATATAAATTTAAAAACAAGAGAAACAAACACACACTAACAAACATTAAAAATGTACTCAGAAAAGGCAGCAAAAAGTCTCGTTAATTGTCAAACGCAACAGCAACATAAATTTATATATAAGATATACAAGTAAATATATTATATATATCATATATATATATATATATATATATATATATATATGTGTGTGTATGTGTGTGTGTGGATGTATGTGAGCAAGTGTGTCTGTATAAGTGTAAAGTGTTTTGCAAAAGCGTATCAGTTAAGTAGGCTATGCTTATTTTATATATACATATATAAATATATATATGTATGTATGTGTGTAAGTGCATGTGTGCGTGTTTGTGTATATGTATGTATCTGGCTATGCAGTAAATAGTCTACATAAATTATATGTATATCTATGGCGTTTTGTTGTAGCGTGCGTCTGTGTGTTTCGTGATATGTTAATGCCTATAATAATAGGCAAAAGGTTATTTTGCCTCAGTTTTTAATGTATGTATTTATGTGTTTTTAAATTATGTAATTTTTAAGGATGAAATCGAAGACATCCCTGCATAGTATATTAAGTGAAGTGAATAGTAATGCAAATGATGCTTGTGCGCTCTCTTCTGCATATGCATGTGTGACGTCACAAAACAGCTTCCTGTCAGCTGTCAGCTGTCAGCAGGTGTTACGATCAATGTGGCGTACTGCCGTCTCGTTTTCACGTTGTGCAACTGCTGAGCAGGAAACGTTGCTGCTGCGACTCCATTTTTCTCTTTCGCACAGATGTAGATGTCAAATATGCACATATACAACCGTATTTATCTAACTGCTATATAAACAATGTCGTCAAGCTATTTATGTATGTGTGTATACTCAATGTGAAGAATCTCCAGGTGTGAAATGTGTGTATATGTGTGTGAGTGTGTGAATGTAAGTTTTAAGCATAATTAAATATACACTATATATTTATATATATATACCTAAATAGATATATTGTGTCTAAATGCTGTAAAAGTTGTATTAAGCGTATTTAGTGCTAATGTAATGGTAACTACAGTATTCCCAATTCTTAACCCCTTTCCCCCCCCCACCATCCCTCCATAGATATACAGTACTGTGCACACAACTACATACACACAGAAACACACAAAACTCGTAAAATGTCTCTCTAATTGTCTTTAGCTCTCAGCTATTATTATAAATGTGTGCTCGACTTCTACATACATATACATACAAAAACAAAAAAAAAAAAAAAAAAACAGAAACAAAAACAAACATTAAGCAAAAATACAATTCCATGCATAATATATATATGTATATGTGTATAACTGTATTTTAAACGTAGCTAACATAAGCCTAAGTGTTATTTCTTGTAATTGAGCATTAATTTTTTATATAACTTAATTATATAATTGTGTATCTTGTGTCTGAACGGACCTCAAACTTAACAAAAAGAAAATATATACAAAAGAAAAGTGAAAAAAAAAACAAAAACAGAAGCAAAACTATATAAAAAAAAATTACAACAAAAAAAAGCGTAAAAAATTTATATGAACAAAAAAATGTAAAACAAAAATATTTGATGTGCGATACAGAGAAAAAGAGAATGATAAAAAAAAAACACTGGTAAAAATGCATAAACAATATATAGTATAATTTGTATAGATGTGTGTCTATTGCATTATTTGTACACGACAAGTGCATATGCATATATACCTACATATATACATACATACATACATACATATATTTACACTACTTATATGTATGTACATATATGTATATTGATGTTATATATGTGTATGCATTTATTTATATATATATATGCTAAAGTAAAAACAAAAAAAAAAACAAAAAATTGTCTCAAAATGTAATTTGACGTGATGTGTAATGATATTTTTAAAAGCAAATTTTATGGAAACCCCGAAACTCACTATAAAAATAACAAACAACTCCCCCTCCCCATTTCCTGCCAAACTTTTTGACAGTTCGCCCTTCCCATTAAGCTTCCCAATAATGTACTTTGTCAACGCAAAAAGCTACAAACAAAACAAATCCGAAAAACACCCAAAAATATGACAAAAAAAATATATATATAAATATATATATAAAAATAAATAAATTTGTGGGCATTTTCCAAATATTTAATTTAGTAAATTTCGTTAGTTGCATTCACACACGCACATTCGAATGTGCTTTTACGCGCCAACGATTCCGTGTTTGGCAATCATCGATGAAAATATCGATTAATGAGATTTTACCACCTCTATCAGCTTTTTTGCCGCAAAAACGAAGAGTGCAGAGTAAGAGTATGTGCCTACATTTTAAAGTTTTGTCTAAAAATGCTAAATACTGTAAACCATAAATTGGTAGTGATGTGTGCAAGTTATTGTTTTTTAGTAAGGCTTTCTGTTCTATATAGTTCAGAATGACAAAACACTTGATTTACTTATATTTGACTTCGCTCCAAATTACCTCTGGTAAAGTTGTTTACACTTATTTTATAGATCTACCGCAACAAAAGGTATTTACCGCAAACTGTCTTTCCCACTCCCCCTTCCCCCCCATTCAAGACACTTTTTTCAATAGTAGTGCCCAATTGTGGGAAAGTGATCCGTGCCCATTTTGATGGCGCCAACCACAACGTAACGCAAACATTTCTTTGCAAAATTGGTTAAGTGTGTTGCACTTTGGAAACAAACTAATAGTATATGTATACATATGTATACATGTTTATAAAATTGCATTTCGGATCGCTTTTGTCAATTATAAATTGTAAGTATGCTGAAAAGCAAAAAGGCAAAAGAAAATGTCTGTTTTGTGGTTTTTCACCCATATCTCGGAAAATACTTGTCAGAAACACCTCAAATAAAAAGCAAAATGCTAGTTATGAGTCCTAAAATCAATTGGAGCCAAAAAAGTCAGGATCGAAAATTTTTTGATTTTTGATGATTTTGTCAAGGGGTTTGTATGAAAAGTCGGTCAAAAAATTCGAAAAATTTTAAATGGGGTATTTTGGGAATATTTGAATGCAGAATCAAAGTGGATTCAAAACCATTAACAGAAATCCAAATTTCATCAAAATCGGATGATTTTTGGCCAAGTTATGGCAATTCAAAGATTAAAAAAATGTAAAAAGGCGATTTTGGGCTACTTTTGATCATATTTTGGCCATATCTCGGAAAATACTTGTCAGAAACACCTCAAATAAAAAGCAAAATGCTAGTTATGAGTCCTAAAATCAATTGGAGCCAAAAAGTCAGGATCGAAAATTTTTGATTTTTGATGATTTTGTCAAGGGGTTTGTATGAAAAGTCGGTCAAAAAATTCGAAAAATTTTAAATGGGGTATTTTGGGAATATTTGAATGCAGAATCAAAGTGGATTCAAAACCATTAACAGAAATCCAAATTTCATCAAAATCGGATGATTTTTGGCCAAGTTATGGCAATTCAAAGATTAAAAAATGTAAAAAGGCGATTTTGGGCTACTTTTGATCATATTTTGGCCATATCTCGGAAAATACTTGTCAGAAACACCTCAAATAAAAAGCAAAATGCTAGTTATGAGTCCTAAAATCAATTGGAGCCAAAAAAGTCAGGATCGAAAATTTTTTGATTTTTGATGATTTTGTCAAGGGGTTTGTATGAAAAGTCGGTCAAAAAATTCGAAAAATTTTAAATGGGGTATTTTGGGAATATTTGAATGCAGAATCAAAGTGGATTCAAAACCATTAACAGAAATCCAAATTTCATCAAAATCGGATGATTTTTGGCCAAGTTATGGCAATTCAAAGATTAAAAAAATGTAAAAAGGCGATTTTGGGCTACTTTTGATCATATTTTGGCCATATCTCGGAAAATACTTGTCAGAAACACCTCAAATAAAAAGCAAAATACTAGTTAAGAGTCATAAAATCGATTGGAGCAAAAAATTTAGGATCTAAAATTTTTTTGATTTTTGAAGATTTTGTCAAGGGGTTAGTATGAAAAGTCGGTCAAAAAATTCGAAAAATTTTAAATGGGGTATTTTGGGAATATTTGAATGCAGAATCAAAGTGGATTCAAAACCATTAACAGAAATCCAAATTTCATCAAAATCGGATGATTTTTGGCCGAGTATGGCAATTCCAAGCTTGAAAATATTCAATATTATGAAAAAAGGCGATTTTGGGCTACTTTTGGTCACATTTTTGGCCATATCTCGGAAAATACTTGTCAGAAACACCTCAAATAAAAAGCAAAATGCTAGTTAGGGGTCCTAAAATCGATTGGAGCCAAAAAATCAGAATCGAAGATTATTTGATTTTTTATGATTTTGTCAAGGGGTTAGTATGAAAAGTCGGTCAAAAAATTCGAAAAATTTTAAATGGGGTATTTTGGGAATATTTGAATGCAGAATCAAAGTGGGTTCAAAACCATTAACAGAAATCCAAATTTCATCAAAATCGGATGATTTTTGGCCAAGTTATGGCAATTGAAAGCTTGAAAATATTCAATATTATGAAAAAGGCGATTTTGGGCTAATTTTAAATGTCATAAAAATCGGGTGAAATTTTGATGAAATATGAAATGGTATATACATGTATATATCTTTCTATCGATTGAGAACACTTTGGGGTTACAGTTGTGGGCAATTGTCAGCGCATTGCCCAATTTATTGTAATAATATTTACTAAATGAATAATAACAACTAGTTGGCCAACAAATTGGCCGCAATGGCTTCCGCATCTAACAACGAGAGCTTGTCCGTGAGTTTGGGTTTCTTATGCACAGGTTGCTCCTCTTCTGAATCAAACTCTCCTTCGTCGTCATCATCATCAGAATCGCGTTGTTGCCCTTCATCATCATCATCATCATCAGACTCCTCCTCATCATCATCATTGTTAGCACTTGTGTCACGGTTTTTGTATAATTTGTCAGGATCTGGCAGCCAGGATAAGTCGACAGAGTTTTCACTCTCACTATCCTCCTGTTGTTCGTGCTGATCGCCATCTTCATCTTCCCTATCATCATCGTTATCGCTCTGTTGTTGCTCAGCCTTCTTGCGCAGCTTTTCACGCTGCACCTTGTGACGTTTCTTGACAAGCTCACGGAAACGCTGCTTGTCATAGATATCCTCCTCGTTGAGCAGCGCCTTGGAGAGAAGCAGATTGATACCGCCATCATCATCCGCTTCCGCATCATCGTCAGCCAAGCGCTTGTTGGCCAAAGCCTTCATTTCCTTGCGGTCATCTCCTACCTTTTGACCTTCCTCATCGAACTTGAGCTTGGAGTTGACTTGTAGATTTTTTTTGAGCGCCTTCTTGGCCAACGCCGCCTTGGTGACCAACTTCTCCCGCTTGGGCACGACGAGGAGTTCCTCATCAGCTTCCGCTGCCTCAGCCACATCCAGCTGCAGATCCTCCGTGCCGCCCTCAACATCATGATCCCGTCTCTTAATCTTAATGAAATCCTCCTCGTTGTCGTCCTCGTCATCAACAGGCCCAGTCGCCTGGCCAAAGCTTGCATCCTTGCTGGTCTGCTTGGCACGTTGCTTCTCGAACCAAATAGCTTTCTCGAGGAAGGGCACACGTGGTGTGACGGCCAAGCCCAGAGATTGCGCATACTCGTCTAGCTTAAGACTAGACACATTGAAGATCAGTTTGTTGCGCATCAGATAGACCGACTTCACGTAGGCAAGGAAAGCACGCTGGGCAGAGGCACGCAGTTCCGGGAATTGGGCCAGAAATGCTTCAATCTTAATCCTGGGCGAAAACAGTTTCTTTGGATCAATCTCCACGCGTCGTATATCACCAGTTAGATGTGCTTGCAGATTGGCCACCATATGCTGCTCCTCATGTGGTGTCAGCACCAGTAACGATTCACCACGTGTTTTATTCCTGGCTGAACGTCCGGCACGATGCACATATTGTGGCACATCCTCGGGACAGTCCAATTGCAAGACCCAATTGACGGCGGGAAAGTCAAGACCACGCGAAGCCACATCGGTGGCAAATAGCACCACATGACTCTTCCGCAGGAATTCCTCATAAATGGCAATGCGACGATCCTGATGCAGTGTGCCATACAGTGAGAGAAGTCCCACGCCCGGACGCAGTTTGCAGAAGATCTCGTAGAGATACTTGGCTTGCTTGCAGGTGGACACGAACACAATGATCTTTTGCTTCAAATGGTTCTTGATGAACGACCACAGCATAGTGATTTTCTCCTCCAATGGCAGCACCACATAGCTTTGCTGCAGCAGCTCCGGCACAGCCAAGCTGTCAACCAGCTCCGGCTTGCTCTGTGCAGACGGAGTTGATGATACGCCAGCTGCACCCGCATAGCCTATGTAAACGGGATTCTTTAGATTTAGACGCTCCAGATCCTTGGCCGTGTTGGTTTGCGTGGCGGAGAAGAGCAACGTCTGACGGTCCGCCGGGAAATTTTCTATAATGGAATTGAGTGTTTTGGCGAAGCCCATGTCCAGGCAGCGATCGGCCTCATCTAGCACCAGCATCTCCATGGTCGTGGTATTAAACAGCGGATTCTCATCCATATGCTGCAGCAATCTTCCCGGCGTGCAGATCAATATATTACACTGGTCCATGCGACTGCGTTCGAATTTCAGATTTTTGCCGCCAATGATCAGACCCGCTGAGAAATCATGATGTTTGCCAACCTTCTTCAACGTCTCGAAGATTTGATACGCCAACTCTCGGGTGGGCGAGATGATGATGGCGCCGCAACCATCCGATCGTGACCATTTATTGATAAACAAATGCTCGAGTACCTAAAAATAATAATACATAATGATATCCATCTTCCTGCTTGCCGGAATTTTCAATTATTTACTTACTGGTGTTAGGAAAGCCAAGGTCTTCCCACTGCCTGTAATGGCTGCACCGACCACATCTTTGCCTTGGAGAGCGGCTCCAATGCAGCGCCTTTGCACTTCCGTAGGCTTTATATACTTGGACTCAGTTAAGCCCTTCAGTGTTTTCTTTGATAGCGGGAAATCATTAAATTTATTAACGGAATTCGGGTCAATTGCTTCATATTTGGAGCGCAATTCCTGGATTTCTGCATCGGTTTCGGCCAATTTTGAAATCGCATGCTCGCGGCTACGTTTCTGTGGTTTATGTGGTTTATGTGATTTTTCACCAGCAGGTTTTGGGTTCTTTGCGTTTTTAAGATTTCTTTGTTGTGGCTTGCTAGCCGTCTTCGGTTTCTGTCGTTTCATGCTATGATTTCTGTCGAATTTCGTTGGAATTAAAGCAAAACACGTTCACGTTTAGATTCGGATTGTTGCACGCGGAACACTGTAATCGCTGACAGTTTATCGATAGCAATTCGATAAATGTATTTATAAATGTTAGTACATTTATTTGCAAACACAGTTCACATAAAGTAAATTAAAGGTTAATTATATGTTTAACATTGAATAAATTTGACATTAAATTAATGTATATTTATAATACTTTAAGTTGTGATCGATAAGTACTTGAAAGCTGCTATTGGTCACACAATAAAAACGATTAATAATTTGCTGTGAATACACTTTTCTAGCTAAATGCACTATCACTCGCTCTTATAGTCAGTATAATTAATAATATTTAATTCAATTTTATTGCAAACTCTTTGATATCATCAACATTTGTTATTGCCGTAGAAAATGTGGGTATTTTTGTTCCTCACCAATATGGTCACATTACAGCCCTCTAGTGATGAGTAACATAACACTGTATTCTTATCACAAATTTTCTATATTTGAAATATAAGCGCCATATCGATGATAACAAACGCCTGCGTTCCACAATTTGATAAAAAAAAATTCTTTAAAATATTTTATAAAATTGTTAACTTATTAAACAAAATTGTTATGTGGTGACTTTATCAGCAATCTTGCGATATCCTTTTCGGATCACGACACTGTCACGACATGCTGTCACTAAACTATCGCACATCAGTAAGCTTGGTGGGCTGGATGGATGGCTGCTGGCTGGCTGGCGCTAGCTTATTGTTGCTTAAGAAGTATCCTGTATCTACAACAAGGTTGGCACCCCACACAAAATATGTACATATACTAAATACAATGTGTTGTGGTGCAACAGTTCAAAGTATTAATACCGCGTGGGGCCCGAGACAGTTAAATGCAATTAACGTTAACAACGACTGTTAGCTGTAAAGCGAAACTGCCTAAAAAGCCAAATCCGCCCTCCTATTACCCCTCTTCTTAGCCCACCAACAGCGGCAATAGAAGCAGTGCTTGTTTCTCGCACTTTATCGCTCTACATACATATTTACATATGTATATACATGCATACATATATGAATATATATGTATGTACATGTACTACATACATGCATAACATTGTGAGCTGTGCGAATTGAAATTGATTTAGAGGAGAAGAGCATCTAGCAATATGGGGACCATCTCATCGGTTCTACAATGGTCGTGCACTAAATGCAATACCATAAATCCAACGGAATCTTTAAAATGTTACAATTGTGGCACTGTTCGCAAAGTATTCCCCAGTCCTACCGCAACATCTTATCATCCTGAGCAACAACAATCGCGACCAAATCAAAGCACTTGGATACATCAACAACAACATCGACAGCAGCAACGACAACAACAACAGCAACAAAATCAGGATAGAACAGGCGGAGGTGGAATTGGTGTTGTGACGGGCACAGTGTCGGCTGCAGCGGAATCGGCTGCTGAATGTGATGAGGAGGTCGTCGCCGCGGCAATTGTTGATAAGCACAAAACTATGACCAGGTACGCCCAATACACATACAAACCTTAATAAGCATGCATACATACTATGTACGCGTGTGTGTATGTACATATGTACATACATTCATATGAGTGTACATATGTATGTACATACTCTAATAGTCAGGCACACATACAACCAAACACGTGAATTCAAAAGCTCCAGTTATAGAAAACAAAACGGCATTTGCTGCTAGATGTTTGTGTGCGTGAGTGTGTCTGTGTGTGTGTTGTATCCTGAGCCAACTCGCGCTGCTATCTCTTTCCCACACAAAGTGAGTGTCGGGGCTGTCTGTCTGTTTGTTTGCTTGCTTGTGTGAGTGTGTATACAGAATAACTGTAAAACAACAACAACAACAAAAGGGCAACAACGGTTCATTTTATGTGCGTGCGCGTGTGTGTGTATGTTTTTGTTATTCAATTTTTTTTTGTTGTTTTCGGTGGAAAATCGATTTGAAACAAACGAAAGACAAAAATGTTTGTTTACAATTTTATTGATTCGACTTTTCATGTGGTGCTGGTGCAAACACAACGTAATGCTGTCACAAAAATTTAAATATAAATTAAGTTATTAAAGAGATAAAGATAATATATCAAAATATTCATATAGTGCAAAATGAAAGCTGAAAGGAGAATTGAATAGACGCGTAAAGAGAGCAATCAGTGTGTGTAACCATCAAATAATTGTGGTCTGCACTTTCAAATAACCTTGCAAGCACAGACTCCTTCCTCCCTTGGTTACAATTCACTTACACCTCATACTTAAACATACATACATACATATGTACATACATATGTACATGTATATGTATATGTATGTATGCCAACATATGGCAACGCTGCCATTATAGACAAACGATGCTTGAGAACTCTACTGTAGCCTGACAGATCGTCTCTCCCTTTTGTGCCATATCCGTTTCCGTTTTGTGTGTGTTTACAGAAATGAGCAACAGCAGAGTAACAACATTAAACAGTATCAACAGCAGCAAGGTGGCATCCATGGCGGTGGCCATGGCAATGTGTATAAATCTTTGGTGCGGGGCTGCCTGAAGCGTCCGCAACGCAATAGCCAAAATTTGCCAGCAAATTGCGTTAATTGTGAGCAGACGCGCAAATACATAAAAAGCTCCATTGAGTTGTATCGTCATTTCTCGAATCCGGCATTGAATCGTCGATGGATTTGTCGTGGCTGCGATACAGATAACAATTCGGTGACATGGCATTGTGTCATCTGTGATAACGTTAGCTATTTGGCGCCCATCTACAAGGAAACATTATGCTTGCGACGCCATGACATTGCACAAGGAACTAGTTCGACATCGGAATCAAGCGAACAACAAGCGGAACTAGAACGCGATCAGTCGCAGTCGCAGCAGCAACAGCAACAACAACAGCAGCAGCAGCAGCAGCAGCAATTAAAGGAACAACAGCAACATTCCAATCGTTGGCAATTGAAGGAACAACAACGACGACGACGATATTCCTATATAAGACGCACCCAAAGCCTGAGCACCTGCCTTGATAAGAGCACCTACTTGGCGGCAGCAGGAGTGGCAACTGCAACATCAGCATTAACAGCCTCGTCATCCGCATCCGCACGCAGCTGTCACATTTGTCATGTGAATAACTTTAGCAAGGACATCTTTAAGCTGCCCAGTGAGAACAAGGCGACAAGTAAGTCTACTTTGTAAATTTTTCAAATTGAAAAAATTTTTGAGCATTTCTTTTCCGAAAACGCATTTTGTCTTTAATTTGCAAAATTTCCAAATTTTTTCAAGTTTTTTTTTTTAAATGTTGAAATTTGTTTGATTATTAAACTTACACTATTTTTTATTGACAGCTGCAACGGCAACAGCATCTGATGCTGTTCGCCTGTTTTCATCGGCATCGTCATCGTCATCGACGCCAGCAGCTGTTGCTGTTGCCTGCAGCAATTCGCGTTTCGCCATTGCCAACGATACGTTCTGTCGCCGGAAACAAAACAACAACAACAAGAACCAAAACAATAAAGTGCGCGAAGCGTGTGCCAAGAAGCGTTACAACTTTACCATCACCACATTGTCGCGATCAACGAAAGCAGTTGCTGGCGGAGTAACAGCAGCAACAGTTGCCAATAATACAACAGCAGCAGTTGCCGCCAAACCAATGCGTCCAGCTAGGGAGGCCAAGTCTAAGGATAGCAGCACCAGCAGCAGCTGTGGCATGCAACAGCTCAGCTCAGGCTCTCAATTCACTATACCACGCAATGGTGTCTTTATAGCTGTTAACGATTGGTCAGAGCCACCAGCAACAACACGACACGCCAGCAACATGCACTGTGATACAAACTACAACAATAACAATAGCAGCAGCAGCACCAACAGTTGTCACAACAATAATAACAAACTCGATCAGCAACTATATGAAAACGAATGTGTGGCAATTGCCCAGCAACAACAGCAACAGCAACAGCAACAACAACAGCAACAACAACAACAACAACATCAACATCAGCGAGATCAACGCTTGGAGTCAATGGCGCCCATCTATGCCCAGGTGAATAAACAGCATAAGCTGCATAAGAAGAAGCTGTTATTGCACGCCGATTCCACAGCATCGGCATCGGCAACAGCAACAGTGAACAACAATGGCGGCAGCAGCAGCAATAACAGTGCCAGCAATAGTTTTGATGTTAGCGATAACAACAGCAGCAGCAGCGAGTTGCTGCTGCACACGACAACAATAGCATCCAATGAGCATGACAACAGCAACAATAGTAGTAGCAATAGCAGCAGCAGCAGCAATCACGATCCTATTGCAGCAGCATTAACAGCAGCAACTGCAGCTGCCACAGCAACAACAACAACATCGACAACGACAGCAGCAAATGTTGATTACTATGCGGCATCGGAGCACTCAATATACGCCAAGGTGTGGAAGGGACCACGTAAAACGACTGAATCCAAAATGTACGGCAGCAGCAACAACAACAACAAGAACATAAGTTGCAGCAACAATAACAAAAACTTTGCTAATAGCAACAATTGCCTTTGTTATCAATTTACGCTTTTATTTTTATATTTATTTTAGTGCAATTAATTGCTCGTTGCGTTGAGTCATGCACAAAGTATACATATGTATGCATATATAGATATATACTTCAGCTATATATACATACATATACTTGTCGTACTTTGTTTTTGTGTGCGCTTATAATGTACGTTCATTTTGATTTCATTTATTGCTTTTTACCACAGCGCTTAACTTTGTTATTATTATTTTTTGCGTATACCCTGTAAATTGTGTAGAGCTTGGTTTATTTTTATAAATACTTTTTGCCCTTTTCGTTAATTTTTGGTATTAGTTGATATTAGTTAATATAGGGAAACGTTTAGTCAATTAATTGATATTAGTCAACATAGGGAAACGTTTAGACTATTAGATGTTATTAGTAAACAGACTTGATGAGTTAATCAATTAATAAAACAACATTTCGTAAATATTGTCTGCAATGCGTATAATGTTAGCTTAAGTGTAGCTCCAGTTGATTAATTTGGCAACTCGATCAACTTTAAACATTTGATAGAAAGTGAAATTCGGCAAAAGAGTAGATTTCAAACAATAACAATAAAGTGAACTTTGGCAACAGTGTAAATTTCATGCCATAGTCACGTAGTGAAATTTAGCAACAGCGTAAATTCTAAGAACATAACTATGCAGACTAACTGACAGTTGTTTACTTGAGTAGACCAGCTATTTGGTGATTTCTCAGTCGTAGAGCATGAGAGAGCATTGCTAATTGCCCTCTAGAAAGTTGAAGCTCAATGCTTGACAAAATGTCAAATAAAAAAAATGGTTATCAACATGTCCGATGACTCATCATCGCTGTGCCGCTTTCCGCTTCGCGATAAGAAATTTGCTATGTATTTTTGTTAATGTTTGTGTGCGATTTAAGCTTAATAGTTTGATTTATAAATTGGTAATTTAATTAAATTAAGTTTAGCTGCATATGCAACATTTTTAATTTTATATAATATCAATTATATTTTAAAACATTATTTCTAAGTTAAGTTGTGTTTTCTGAAAATGAATTCATGCCCCTAGGTATACTTCTTTTACTTACCTAAATTTCTCCTCTTTCTCTGGTAAACAGTTCACATGAGGCTAGCAGCAGCAACAGTCGAACACGCAACGACAATAAGCAGCAGCAGCAGCAGCAGCAATATATTGCTGGCAGCAGCCGCAAAATGTGGACATGCGGAAAATGTTCCTATGCCTACAATCGTCTTTGGTCAGAATGCTGTGAGATGTGCGAAACAGCAACAGCAACCAAACAGCAGCAGCAGCAGCAACAGCAACAGCAGCAGCTAGCGCAGGAGTTGCCTACAGGTAAGTCCCAATACCAGTACCAGTGGTAGCATGCAATATTCGTTTTGTGCAAGGCATAATAATGTTTGTGCGTCTCAGCAGCTAGAAAAGCTAATACTTTATTCTTTTGCTAATACAAGTACCTTTAACATTTAGTTTAAGGATTATAACTTAATATAAAAAATCGCATGTACCTTGAATAGCATTGTTGTGTGTTTTGAACAACACTTATATACATTGTTGCAGATTTCATGAACTGTAATTTGTATTTTTAGCAGAGACGCCCCGCAGTGATGAGCCTTGGACTTGTAAGAAGTGCACGTTGGTCAACTATGCGACGGCGATGGCCTGCATCGTGTGCGGCGGCTCCAAGCTGAAGAGCATCTCATCCATTGAGGATATGACATTGCGGAAGGGCGAGTTCTGGACATGCAGTCATTGTACGCTGAAGAATTCGCTATCCGTTGGTTTGTGCAGCGCTTGCAAATCGCTGCGTCTGCTGCCCGTCGTGGTGGATGCGGTGCGTGAGCGTCCCGATGGGCAGTCCTACGAGGAGCAGGACAATGGTCCGACGCAGCCAGCAGCGGAGCATCTGCAGCTGCCCACATTGTCGGCGACGGCGGCTCAACGTCAATCACGCAGTCCATCGCCGCGTGCAGCAGCAGCTGGCACCGGAACGGCAACTGGAGGAGGACCTGTTGCTGGTGTGGCGTTGGCTGTGCAGCAACAGCTGCTGTTGGGACGCAGTTCATCTGGTGCCATACCAAAACGCCATAGCACTGGCGGTTCCATAGTGCCACGTAATATCTCAATACCGGGCGCCAGTTCCACTTCATCATATAATCTGCAAGCGGCATCGGTTGCAGCAGCAGCATCATCATCATCAGGTGCCTCGTCGTCGTCCCTGAAGAAATGGCAATGCCCGGCCTGCACCTATGAGAATTGTGCCGCGTCCGTGGTCTGTGACATTTGCTCGAGTCCCCGGGGTCTAGTGAATGCGGTGCTAACGGATGCGCTGGCACGGAAGGCGATGCGCGTGATGACGTTAACAGAGTTCCGGCAGGAGAGCAAATTAATGGAAAATCTTAGGCAATTGGAGGAGACGGAGGCGTTAACCAAATGGCAAAATATCATACAATATTGCCGAGATAACAATGAGCTGTTCGTTGATGATTCATTTCCGCCGGCACCCAAGAGTCTGTACTATAATCCGGCTAGCAGTGCCGGTGATCCTGTCGTCCAATGGCGTCGCCCCCACGAAATCAATTGCGATGGCGGCGCTTACCCGCCCTGGGCTGTGTTCCGGACGCCTTTGCCTTCGGACATCTGCCAGGGTGTGCTGGGCAACTGTTGGCTATTGAGCGCCTTGGCAGTGCTGGCCGAGCGCGAGGATCTCGTCAAGGAGGTGCTGGTCACGAAAGAGATTTGTGCCCAGGGCGCATACCAGGTGCGTCTTTGCAAGGATGGGAAATGGACGACGGTGCTGGTGGATGATCTGCTGCCGTGCGATAAGCGGGGTCATCTCGTCTACTCGCAGGCAAAGCGCAAGCAGCTATGGGTGCCACTCATTGAGAAGGCGGTGGCCAAGATCCATGGCTGCTACGAGGCGCTAGTCTCGGGCCGTGCCATCGAGGGATTGGCCACGTTGACAGGTGCACCCTGTGAGAGCATACCCCTGCAGGCGAGCTCTCTGCCTATGCCCAGTGAGGATGAACTGGACAAGGATCTGATATGGGCACAGCTGTTAAGTTCGCGTTGTGTGCGCTTCCTGATGGGCGCCAGCTGCGGTGGGGGCAACATGAAGGTGGACGAGGAGGAGTACCAGCACAAGGGACTGCGACCAAGGCACGCATACTCTGTGCTGGATGTGAAGGACATACAGGGACATCGGTTGCTCAAGCTACGCAATCCATGGGGTCATTACTCGTGGCGTGGCGATTGGTCCGATGATTCGTCTCTTTGGACGGATGATTTGCGTGACGCCCTGATGCCACATGGCGCCTCCGAGGGCGTTTTCTGGATCTCATTCGAGGATGTGCTCAACTACTTCGATTGCATCGACATATGCAAGGTGCGCTCTGGTTGGAATGAGGTACGACTCCAGGGCACACTGCAACCGCTCTGCTCCATGTCGTGTGTGTTGCTCACCGTGCTGGAGCCCACTGAGGCGGAGTTCACTCTGTTCCAGGAGGGACAACGCAACTCGGAGAAATCACAGCGCTCCCAGCTCGATCTCTGTGTCGTTATATTTCGTACACGGTCGCCGGCGGCTCCAGAGATTGGACGTCTGGTCGAGCATAGCAAGCGACAGGTATGTGGGATTCGGGAGGAAGTTTCCTTACGGGCGCACCATCTAAATCCTTAATGATTTCTGTAGGTTCGTGGATTTGTGGGCTGCCACAAGATGCTAGAGCGGGACATCTATCTGCTGGTCTGCTTGGCTTTCAATCATTGGCACACGGGCATCGAGGATCCACATCAGTATCCACAGTGTATACTGGCAATACACAGCTCCAAGCGGTTGCTGGTGGAACAGATCACGCCATCGCCACATTTGCTGGCCGATGCTATCATCAGTCTAACGCTGACCAAGGGACAGCGACACGAAGGACGTGAGGGAATGACGGCATACTACTTGACTAAGGTGAGCGGAAGGAGTATAAGAGAACATCTCTTGTAGGGAGAGAAAGTTTTGGAAGAATGTTTACTAATTTTTCGAGTTGAGAGTGCAGGAGAAAATAAGACATGGAAGATCTGCCAGAGGTAATATTTAGATTCTATTTCTTAAGAGGAGGAATAAAGGTTGAAGCTACCTTCAAGAGGAGAGTATGAGAGGGAGACAAAGTTGTGGAAGATCTTAGACTAAGTCTTTAAATTGAGAAAGGAACAGAGAAGTAAATTTGAAGAGGGAATCCTACTATGGCATGAATGATGTGAAGGAATGAAGATGTAGGAATCCTAAATAAAGGAGACGTGGATGAGTGTACAGATTTTGGGAAAATAGGTTCAATATTCCTGCGAATATTCTTAAGATATTCTAATTTTCTTTATCTAGGGCTGGGCTGGCTTAGTGGTCATGGTGGAGAATCGACATGAAAACAAATGGATACATGTGAAATGCGACTGCCAGGAGAGCTACAATGTGGTGTCCACACGTGGCGAGCTCAAAACTGTTGATTCCGTGCCGCCGCTACAAAGGTTAGTCTAAGAGGGAGCATTCAAAATCCTAACAGCTTTGCTGTAATCCTTTCATACATTTGCAGGCAGGTGATCATTGTGCTAACGCAACTGGAAGGCAGTGGTGGCTTCAGCATTGCCCATCGCCTGACGCATCGCTTGGCCAACTCCCGTGGCCTACATGACTGGGGACCGCCCGGCGCCACCCACTGCCCGCCCATCGAGAATGTGCATGGGTTGCATGCGCCGCGTCTGATAACATAATTATGCTGATCCACATCTGAACATATATATATGTATATGTATATGTGTATTCCTTATTGCCGTTTTGAGTTTGGATTTGAATTGCATTTTTTTTTTTTATATACATTACATTTTGTTTTTGATATATATATATTTATATGTATATTTAGATATAAAGCAGGACGTATGATTTTTGATTATTGCATATTCTAGTCGATGTTTACACACACAGACAAATATACATATAGATATATATACATACATATACATACTGTATACTATGAAATAGTTAACGATAATAATAACAATAATACATATTCAACAAAGGCATGCATGAAATGAGAAAAGTGTATCGAATGAGCTGAGAGCAGAGATTATATTAGTTAAAAGAAAAAGATCAGCAAGCCTCCCGCAAACCTATCAGTAATTTTTAATTTAATCAATATATGTATGTGTTGTATTTGGATACATAAAATATGTCATATTGTTTTAAAAAAAAAATAAATACCAGTTATAATGAACAAATTTCAAATCAATGCGTTTGTTCCGATTATGTGGCAGTGTTGCCACTTTTGTTATCGAGTACGCAGTGGTAATTTTCGACAATATGCGAGCTGGTCACACTTTGCTCTATTAGTGTGTCCGCTCTAGTTCATTTCAGTTCATGAGCAACATATTTTGTTCGTCGTTTAATTTTTGTTTTTTTAATATGGCTGATACAAAGGGCGTAAGTATTGAAACAAATTAATGCAACACCAAAACAAATATCAAACAGTGCTAATAATCCAGTATGTTACTGTATGTTAGAAGTAATGAATCGACAGTGACCTGTATAGGGCGCGGTTTTATCCAAGCTTTAATTTCAACGATTGCTGGTGACGTTCTTGTTGTTTTGTGTCATTGTGTCTGTGCGACGGCGGCTTATCATGCAAATTCCTCATGTATGCAGTTGAAAATGCACACAGTTGCATTTGCTTATAACAATATTTGGGACATGTGAATTGTCTGTATGTGCGTGCCTGTTAATTAACACGGTGTTGAAAAGAGCAATGTTGTGTGGTGGATGAAAGTGCATGAACCGATGAATCACAAGCCGGCATAAAAAGGCGTCGGCGTTGATGCGCTAAACTGCGTTGCGTTGCGTTGGGATGCGATGAGTAGTGCGTGCATTTGGTGCCATCCTTTGTGTCTTAATTTCGCCTGTGACCTACATACATACATACAAACATGTCATGTCTGTACATACACACATGTATGCACATGAACTTCTGTATATACATATGTATGTATGCATACATAATGTCATTGGCTTAAAGATAGATACGACGAATCTCAAGTACTTACAATAAATACATATGTATGTACATACATACATATATGTGCATGTATTATGTGTGGTATGTGCACATGTGTTACTTAGGCATGCAAGAGAAAATCGCGCGTGTCTGGCATACGTTAATATTATTTATAATAATAAACTTGCTACTTTCTTTAAGCCAGACTTCAATTGCCTATACTGATTTTGCCTTGCCCACTCACTGTATATACATACATGCATACGTACATATGTATAATATAGCAGCCATAACTTAGGTCTAATCTATAAACAAACAATTGTTTTCATAGTAGCGATAAATTAATGCACTGTTTTGTTTACGGTATGGAATGTTAAGTGCTGCCATAGAGCAGCGTTTGTTGATAGTTGTGTTATCGATAAATGATCGCAGCTGCGTTAAATAACCGTTATGCGCTCCAAAATGCGTCTTAGTCTGAATTCTTTGTTTTGAATTTTTTTTTTTGTTTTTATTTGTAAGTGATTGTATGTAATAATTTGAAATTTATTTTTATAATTTGTAGTTTTCCAGCATTGAGACTCCCGGCTATGTGGGCTTTGCCAACTTACCCAATCAAGTGCATCGCAAGTCGGTGAAAAAGGGATTTGAGTTCACTTTGATGGTGGTTGGGGAATCGGGTCTGGGAAAATCCACGCTGGTGAATAGTTTATTCCTAACCGATTTATATCCCGAACGTATCATACCCGATGCTATAGGTAATATTTCGAATAATTTGCAATTTTTACACAATTTTTAATCTGTATTTCCTACATTTGTTTAGAGAAACAAAAGCAAACGGTCAAGTTAGAAGCATCCACAGTGGAGATCGAGGAGCGCGGTGTAAAGCTGCGATTGACTGTGGTGGATACGCCCGGATTCGGGGATGCAATTGACAATTCGAATAGCTTTAGTGCCATACTGGAGTATATCGATGAGCAATATGAACGCTTCCTGCAGGACGAAAGCGGCCTCAATCGTCGCAATATCGTGGACAATCGCATACACTGCTGCTTCTATTTTATATCGCCATTTGGACACGGGTAAATCCTTGCCCACAAATTTGCATTCATAGGATATAAGATAGATAGCATTTAATATTCCATTTAGGCTAAAGCCACTGGATGTGGAGTTCATGAAGAAGCTGCACTCAAAGGTCAACATTGTGCCGGTTATTGCCAAGGCGGATTGTTTGACGAAGAAGGAGATCCTGAGGTTGAAGTGCCGCATAATGCAGGAGATCGAGAGCCATGGCATTAAGATCTATCCACTGCCCGACTGTGATTCCGATGAAGATGAGGACTACAAGGAGCAGGTGAAGCAACTGAAAGAAGCTGTGCCTTTCGCCGTCTGCGGCGCCAACACACTCCTTGAGGTCAAGGGCAAGAAAGTTCGCGGTCGCCTCTATCCGTGGGGTGTCGTAGAGGTGGAGAATCCTGATCACTGTGACTTCATCAAATTGCGCACCATGCTTATCACACACATGCAGGACCTTCAGGAGGTTACCCAGGAGGTGCATTACGAGAACTATCGCTCCGATCGTTTGGCCAAGGGTATCAAGAGCAAAGAGAATGGCGCTGTTGGTGTCAAGCCGGATCAGGAGAATTGTGTGCCCAACCAGGTGCTCTCCGAGAAGGATCGCATACTGCAGGAGAAGGAGGCCGAACTGAGGCGCATGCAGGAGATGCTCGCCCAAATGCAAGCCCGAATGCAGGCACAAAAGTGAAACGGATAAACAGCGAGGGTGAGAGAGAAGTTGAAAGAGAGAGAGAGAGAGAGAGAGTACTGCACACATGCTTGTGCAATTTACGTAAATTATGATGGATATATGTATATTTAAGATAGGTTGGCAACCCTGCCTCTTGAATGAGAACGTCGCGCGCGCTTTTCAAATTCAAACTTAACTTGTAACTTAATGGGCGCTAATAATGTATTTGTAATTTTTTTTTAATGTGTTTGTATTTGTACATTCAATACGTCATGTATATAAGCGTATATATATATAAAAACACGAGATACGTGAGATTTTTTTATATATACATACTTACCAAGGCATCAAATTGACGATGTTTTGAATATAATTTCAAGGCATCTGAACAAGAAACTTACACACACACTCACTTCATATCACTCGTAGCAAAAGAAATAAGAACATCTCGAAAGAAAATCAACAAAGAAAATAACAAAACTGTATTCCTATTATATGTATTTAGACACAAGTTGTCGCTCGATATTAACATTTTCAAGTTTATATTTATATATATATATATACCAATATATACATTATCTGTAGTCGTTTTGTATTTAAATTCTACTTTAAGTTAAAATTCATTTCTCTGTCTATTTAACGAAATCTCAAGTCTCAAAACAATATCTCAGTTAGGTAATATATTTTATAAAAAACGAAAATGTAAATTTATGAAACTCCATGTATTTGAATGGTTTATGCAGCTCAGATTATTATTTTAAATTGTGTCTCAATGGTTTATGCACATTTGAATTGCTTGGAATGCGAAATGTAATTTGAAAAATTTGCTAATGCTAATGAAAAGAAAATACGCGCTCATTTTATTGTTAAATTGAATCCTAATCTTATATTGCTCTGAATATCAACAATCTAAATTCCTTTATAAATACCAATATTCCTCTATCAATAATATACAACACACTCAACATATAGATATATGTATACATATAAATATACACAACTGCTTTTTATACAACTTTATAAAAACATAAATTGTACTTGTAATTTTAATTCTTTGAAAAATAGCCAACTAGAAATCAAATTTGGCGGCTGTATTGTAGAGCGTTGCCAGCTCGGTCGCCATTTAGTCTGTCTCTGCTGGTCATACCATAAGGCTGCCACTTAATTTACTTTCGATTGTGTTGGCAGCTCCACACCAAACTCACATGTTGTGCGGTAACATTTACTATATAGGCCATGCCGGCTCATTTTCTTGATAAATGCACATAGTTGGTGAACAATTGGCACGAAATGTGAGCAAAATGTTGAAAAGTCTACGTTGGACATTACGGCTTGTCGCAGGGCAGCGCCCGCTCAGCACAACCACCATACGCAGCAAAGACTCCGGAAGGGCGACAAGCGAAGCAGAGGCTCGGCCTCTGCCGACGTCTGAGGTGACATTGACGCAGGAGGCGCTCCTCCGCCATTTTGCGCAAATGCCTGTGGAGCGTATACGCAACTTTAGCATCATAGCGCATGTGGATCATGGTAAGAGCACGCTGGCGGATCGCCTCCTGGAGCTAACCGGGGCCATCTCCCGCAATGCGGGGCAACATCAGGTGTTGGACAATCTGCAGGTGGAACGGGAGCGAGGCATCACTGTCAAGGCACAGACCGCCTCCATATTCTACAAACACAACAATGAACTTTATCTGCTGAACCTAATCGATACCCCGGGTCATGTGGATTTCTCCAATGAGGTGAGTTGAGTTAAGGATTTGCTTTAGTTTGGATATACATATGTGATGTGATTTATGTTAAGTGCAGGTTTCCCGCTCGCTGGCTGCCTGTGATGGGGTCATACTGCTGGTAGATGCCTGTCACGGTGTGCAGGCCCAGACTGTGGCCAACTACCACATGGCTCAGCAGCGAAAGCTGGCCGTCGTCCCTGTGCTCAATAAGATCGACATCAAGCACTCGAATCCCGAGCAGGTAACCAAGGATCTTCAGTTTCTCTTTGGCATTGAGCCGTCCACGGTGTTGCGGGTGTCCGCCAAGCTGGGCATCGGAGTTGCTCAAGTACTGGAGCGTGTAATCGAGACGATACCACCGCCTCGTGTGGATCGAGAGAGTTCCTTTCGAGCTCTGATCTTCGACAGCTGGTTCGACAAGTATCGTGGTGCCCTCAACCTGATCTATGTGCTGAATGGGCAGCTCAGCGTCGGTCAGGATATACAATCGTTGGCCACCAAGAAGCCGTATCCGGTGAAGAGTCTGTCCGTGCTGAGACCGGCAGAGTGCGCTGTCAAGACGTTGAGCGCCGGTCAGGTGGGACTTGTGGCCTGCAACATGCGCAACAGCAAGGATTCCATCATCGGCGACACCATTCATCTGAAGAACGGATCCGCCACAGCTGCCGGTAGCTATAAGCCGCAGCAACCGCTCGTCTTTGCCGGCGTATTCCCGGTGGATCAATCCAAGCATGTGGCCTTGCGCAGTGCCATCGACAAGATGGTGCTCAATGATTCCGCCGTCACCGTCAGTGTGGATTCGAGCCCAGCACTGGGACAGGGCTGGCGTTTGGGTTTTCTGGGACTGTTGCACATGGAGGTGTTCTGCCAGCGGCTTGAGCAGGAGCATGGCGCCGAGCCGATCATAACGGCGCCATCGGTCACCTATCGGATCGTTCTGCGTAATGCCAAGTTGATCAAGCAGCATGGCCGGAAGACGCTGGATATATCGAATGCGGCACTGCTGCCAGAACCTAACAGCATCGAGGAGTACTATGAACCTTTGGTGCTGGGCACTATCATCGCGCCCAGCGACTATGTGGGCCAGATCATTGGGCTGTGCGTGGAGAGACGCGGTGTCCAGCAGAGCTCAGTGAATATCGATGAGACTCGCATCATGATGAAGTATGTTCTGCCACTGAGTGAGATAATATTGGATTTCCATGACCGACTGAAGTCGATGAGCTCCGGTTACGCCAGCTTCAGCTATGAGGATCATGGCTATCATCTAACCAATTTGGTGCGTCTCGATATACATCTGAACGGACGGCCAGTTGAGGAGCTCTGCCGCATTGTCCATGTCTCCAAAGCGGTGGGAATGGCCAAACATATGGTCTTCAAGCTGAAGGATCTCATACCCAAGCAGATGGTAATGATTGCCATACAGGCGTGCGTGGGCAGCAAGGTGCTTGCCCGCGAAACCATCAAACCCTATCGTAAGGATGTAACGGCCAAACTGGTGAGTTGCCACTCTGTTGAAAGTTCGATAAATCGCATTCGATTCACTCTATTTTCTTATCGATAGTATGGCGGCGACGTAACGAGACGCATGAAATTGCTAAAGCAACAGGCCGAAGGCAAGAAGAAGATGCGTATGTTTGCCAATATTCGCGTGCCCCACGAAACTTTTATCGACGTGCTCAAACGTTAAACGTTACTCACACACACCCAAAGACCGAGAGCGAGTTACTTGTACGGGAGAAGAATTGGGTGAGTGGGATGCTGGTAGCTTTGTGTTGTGCATGTTATCGATATCACACTTGCTGTCAAATTTGAAATGCTTATCGTCTAACCGCCCCTAATGTCATGCGTATACCGATAACATTATTAACCGCAATAATGGCTTCTTATCATTGCTTTCTGTTTGTTGCTTTTATATTTATTTTAATTTTTTGTTCTTTGTTATTTCTGGAAATAGAAATAAAAATTTATACACACATACATATACATTGTTTGCATGCATACATAAAAACCTACAAACATACAGACAATCTTATCGTAATGCGCGGAAGTATGCGAGTCAGCTGCCTCTATACACATACATACGTATGCACATAGCACTTATACATGCACACATACACAGTGTTACTAAATTATGTGCTTACGCGCACAATGTTGATCTTAATGCGTTCATTGCTGCTGACGATACCTGTGACTTGCGTTTGCACATATGCACATACATACATACATATGTATGTGTATATGTTAATCAGTCACAGTGTTTAATAAACAATAGGGTTGCCGCAAATAATAAATTTTAATGATAATATACATATTTACTAAACTAAAGTATATAAATTTTAACATTTGATCAAAATTCTTATAGATAAGCATTTGTTTTCTTCCAAAATATGCTTTTGACAATATTCTACAATATTTGTATATTATGAACATATCCAGAAAATAATAATAACAAGTCGGAGCAGTCCTCTTTATTATTTATTATTTCGCGCTCTGTGAATAATTGTTGGAAAACATCTGTCGTATACTGTCTGTATGTATGTATGTATGTATGTACATATGTAGAACAGTTGTCAGTTCATTAACATTATGTCCGACTGCTATTGTTTATTTTTTTATGTATCCCTTGAAATAATGATTACTGTCACTGATATGAATTAAAGGCTTTTCAGCCAGCGCTAAAAAGAGGCAGAAATGACGGTGACAACAAAAACAGCAAGCAAATAAAAATCGAATTTCCCTGACCCTGAAATCTAGCATTCACACACATATGTATGTACACACATACACTGCATAACGGTATCCTAACACACTTGTAAACACACACACACACACATACACACACGGCTGCTTCATATGTGAGAGATAGCAAGTAAAACGCTTGTGACTTGCTCTCGGTAAGTTGTGTTTCTGCGAGAGTGCAGCCACAATCAAGCCGAACAAGTCACAGAGAGAGAATATGAATAAAGAGAGAGAGATTGAGATTGAGAGAGAAAGCGTAAAAATGCAGGCGAGAGCATCGAACGGTAAAGACACAACAATTGAACTCAACTAATGATGATGAGGATGTTGGTGGTGTCAGGTGGGTGTTCAGAACGGGGGTCGTTGTTTGTGAATTTTGGGGAGCATTTGTATGTGTGACCTTGAAAAACAATAATATTGTTGTTGCTCTGTTTGTTGCTGGCGTTGCTGCTGCCGCTAAGGTTGCTCTGCTTCTGAGCAAATGCAAATGCAAACAAAAGCGAACAAAACTTTTAAAATTGATTATGCAATGGCCAGCAGCTTAATGCCAAGCGTAAAAAGTACAACAAATTTATGAAACACACATCAAAAATATTAACAAAAAAAATGAAATGCCGAACGCATGATTTATAATAAACACTTTTTGTACATAACACTCTTGAAATTTGTAGGTAAAAACTACATACATATACAATACACATTGTATTATGAATTCTTAGCATAAATCATGCTTATATGTATGTACATGCATTTACATATATATTTTTTTATAAAATAAATAACAAAATTCAGCTGCAGTTGGAATTCGCAAAGCAACAAAAGTCACAGCAAGAACAACAGCAAACGCCGAACAGCTGAGTTTGAGCTTCATACGCAAGTGCAAGAGGGTTACCCACCTCTCCCACCTCACACTCACTCACTCACACAAAATAACGCAAGAAGCGTTTGTTGCGCTCTCGAAGCGCGATTCAAAGAGAGAGAGAGAGAGAGAGCGCGCGAGAACGGGTGCCAATTTGTTTGTGCGTTCGTTTCGTATCTGGGGGAACACAACAATAATAAAAAGAGTACTTTCTGCTGTCGCTGTTGATGTTGTTGGTGTTGCTGCTGCGCTCAATTGAACGAAACGATGGCGACGACGACGACGACGTCGACGCCGACGACCATCGTCTCGCTGTTTTTGTATAGCCATCGCCGTAGTCGTTGCCTCGTAGCCTCTTGTCGTCGTCCATATACAATACAAAACACAGTCAGTTTTCATTCTCATTTGACATCATCAACATTGAAATTTAATTAAACAAGAGCAGCAGTTCGATTTAGAATACAGAGATATTCTACTAACTAATACTTGCTGAAATTCAAAGTAAATTTACAATTTTATCAAATGTTGACAAATTCAAACTGTACTTAATTAATACGCACTTGACGTATTCAACTTTTCATTTATAAAAAACCACAAAACCTCAAAATTTGCTTTCATTTAAATTCATATTTTTGTTGTTGTTTTTTCTCCCTGCTCGTTTAATTTGGAGAATATAATCAGCAGCGCCAACAAAATAACAAACGTCATCAGCTGTTTTGTGCCTGTGTTCAGTGTATGTGTGACTCTGCTTGTGTGTGCGTGTGTGTTTGTGTGTGCGTGCCTACGTTGCCTCCAATTTGATGTATTTGTGTTTATTTTTATGGAAACATTTGATTGGGTATAATTTGTGCTTTGTTTTTAAATAATATGTTTTGTAAAAAGTCGAATAATATATTTTATGTATGTATAAATATTATGTGTGCACATGAATAAAAATCGAATAAATTGTTGCACTAAAAATCAACACCGCCACTAACACCCACCGCCGCCCCCATTTTATTTATTATTTTTTTTTGTTGTGCAGCAGCGAAAACGAAACATAACCTAGAAAAGAATTTAGAACGAGAACTTGTTGTGTTTGAAGGTTACGACGCGGCGCCGACGACACTGTGCTCTGCACGCCTCCCCCTCGTCCTAACACGGCTGTCAGCCACCCCTCGTATCTGTCTCTGTCGTTCGCTCTGCCCATCAATGGTTGCCCCATCGTCGCTTTTGGCCTTGACCGTGTACGGTCGCTGCTACAGCTGTAACAGCTGACAGCTGCGCCATGGCTGTTGAGGCTGCACTTTTGACAGTGCAAATGCGTCGAGTGGCAACGCCGTTGGGTGGAGATGGACCTCAAGTTATATCACACATACACATACACATGTGTGTATACACATACATACATACATACATACATACGTATATATGCAAGTATGTAATCTTGCCATTCCCATACATAATACCAATAACAACAACAGCAAATACCGCTTAAGCGCACTAAGTCACTCGCACACGAACACAATCAAGTTCAAAGTAATTGCAATTAAAACAAAAGCACACAAAACAAAAATGGCAACAGCAGCGACCATCTCCCGCATACACACACACACTGACACACACACATAAAATAGAAACTGCGCGCATTCGCACTCTCGCTCTCCCACAACTACAAGTGAATTCACACCGACATTGCGCATACTCATACATGCAATCGCACAACAGCTGTACACGTAGCAGTGTTCACAGTAGCGTTGCTTTCTGCTGCCGCCATCACTTCGCTGTCGTCGTTGTCATTGCTGATTTTGTTTTTGTTATTATATGAATTCCAACGGTTGCAGAGGCAGTCAACAAAATTGTGCAATAGTCTTAGAACTACAAAGTGAGCGACGCGTCCATTAACATTAATAAGCGTAAATAATGTTTGATAATTAATTAACGAGTGTGTTAAATAGGGACTGAAATATATTTGCCGATTCCCTTATTGGTGGGCAATACAGTTAAATTCACAATAATTGGCTAGCTGGCATTCAACCAGTGTTGGTCAACGCAACAGTGCTGTGAAATATTCGTTGCAATTCGATTGGCAACTTTTGTTGTTTTTTTTCGGTTTTCGCGATGCGTAGTTGCCTTTACATGGTTTTCCCCCATTGTTGTGCTTTTCGCAATTGATTTTTCATGTATTAACTGTGCGTTATGATTCGCTTGTCTTTAATGAAACACCTTATACATTCGTTGACTTTTTAATTGCTTGTCCGGGTGCCATTTAATTGCATACATACATATGTATGTATGTTTGTGCATATATGCATGCAAATACATACATACGTATGTATGTATATTTTTTGCTTTATTCACACATGCATATATGCAGAGTATGTATGTGTATGTATATACTATGTGATTATTTATTTATTTAAGTTAAAATTTATTGCCATCGAAAGTGAGTGAGAGTTAACAATTAATAGATAAATCGACTTTGTTCTTACACATTCGGCATATGTGCTAAACAGTTTTCAGAATAATAATCATACATAATGAAAATGTAGCATGTTTGTGTGAGAGAATGTTTTTTTACTTTTCTATTTTGTTGTTTTGTGTTATTTTGGCATTTTGCGACGACTAACGGGCGCGTCAGTGCCAATGGGAAACAACACACATTCATACGAATTCTTGTGCATATTCACGTCAAACGTCACACAGCTGATATTTGTTGTTGTCAGTGGTTGGCGCACACGCACACATACAACTACACTAGAGAGAGAGAGAGTATACAGTTTGCGAATATCATCTGTGCTCTCTTGGCGCTCGCTCACTCGCTTATGCTGTATACCCACACACTCTCGCTACTTTTATTTTGTAAACAACTCTGAGGGAAGCATATAGCCACCAGTAGCAGTAGGAGTAGCGTTGCCAGCTGTTTTACAGTTGACTTCAGCTAAATGGCAGCACTGTCACACACACATACACGTACACAATCAGTCACAAACACACACACACGCGTATATGTATATATATACATACACATACAGAGATATGCAGTTTTGTGAAATTCATATTTTGATTTGTTAAACTTTTGCAGGCGTTAACGAAATTCAGCACAAAACTAAAATAAAAGTTCAAATATAAAAGAAATTCAAATTCAAAATATATATATACATACGTAAATTTATCCCATGGAAACAAAAGCGCGGCAGTTATTGTTGTTGTCAACAAAATGATCAACAGTTTTAGTGTTGCGGGTGCTGCTGGTGGTGTAGGTGGCGTAGGAGGAGGTGCCGCTGCCGCTGCCGCCACATCAATAACGCTCCATTTCGATTACAAAAACAGTAGTAGCAGCAGCAACAACAACAAGAGCAATAATATTAATATTAAAAATACGAGCAAGAACAGCAACAGTGGCCTTAAAATTGCGACACCAGCAGCAACAACAACAACAACAACAACAACGTTTGAGCACAAAAGCCACAATATTATCAAAAGTGCAGCCCCAACAACAACGACGGCAAATGCGAAAATGTTTAAAATAGCTCAGATGACGTATCCACAGCAACAACAACAACAGCAACAACAGCAACAACAAAAGGGGGGCACAGTAGTCAATTGGATGACGGGAAAAGTAAATACCTCAGCAAGCACCAAAGAGCCGCAGTTCATACAAGTCAACATCCAGACCAACAACAACAACAACAACAACAACAACAGCAGCAACAGCAGCAACAAGCAGCAGCAGCAGTTGCCACCAGTAGTCACAGGATCGGCAGCAAAAGCAATTGCCAAAAGTGCCTTTATTGAAGTTTTGAAAATGCCACAACACCAACAACAACAGGAGCAGCAGCAGCAGCAGCAGTTGCAACGCACTGCGGACCAAGAAAATGCCTTTCGACAGATTGAGGATGTTCACAACTATGCCAAGTTGCAGCATCATCAACATCATCATCATCATCATCATCTTCACAGGCAACGCATCAGCAGCAGCGACGACGACGATGACGATGACGAAGAGGATGAAGAGGAGGATGATGATGATAATGATGATGATGAAGTGGACGATGTGGTGCACGTTGAGCATACCCTGTTAATGCAACAGCAACAACAAAAGCAGCAGCAACTTAAAGTTGCCCCTGATAGCATATCAACAAATCAATTTAATATTATTAATAAACATGTGCCTAACAACAACATCAACAAAAGCCACAAAAATCCGCATGAGCATGAGGATGTGGACTCGGAAGACCATGTGGAAGTCGATGTGGTCACTGTGACACCAACAACAGCTGATGCTGCTGCTGCTGCCGCTGCTGCTGCTGAAGATCAACGAGGAGAGACGCAGTCCGAGGAGGCAGCGCTGCTGCCGTCAGCGAACGTTGAGGATATGCGACCGGAGCATCACGCCAGGCGGCCAATGAATGCATTTCTAATATTCTGCAAAAGGCATCGTGCCATTGTCAAGGAGCGCTACAAATCGTTGGAGAATCGGTAAAATTAATTAAATTAAAAGTATATAAATTTCATTATTTGAAAAATAATTTTGTTTTTGTTGTCATTGCAGTGCCATTACAAAGATACTGGGCGATTGGTGGGCAGCGCTGGATGACCATGAAAAACAATGCTTTACAGAGCTGGCTCAACAGGTATATTTTATATTTGTTCCATTTTTAAAAACTAAAAATTCAATTTACTTTCATTGCATTTTTGTGAGTTGAGCTTTAAAAAAAAAACGGCGATTTCTCGTAGCAGAACTGCCAATCTGGTTTACAGTGTGTGCAGTGTTGCCATACTATTTGTACAGTTGTGGTTTTTATGTGGTTACGCAAAACTGGTCACACTGCTTTCAAATTTAAATGAATCTAGTGCGCGCCCTTTCTCCCAGTTTCTAAATGCAATTCTTAGCTGCCTGTGTTTTATGGCATTTGTTATTTGCTTCATTTTCGTTCTTTTGTTTTTGCAGAATAAGGATGCTTTTTTCAATGCAAATCCCAATTTCAAATGGTACAAACTACCAGCGCCGCCCCTACGTACGCTTGCCACACGTCCAAGCAATGCTATTGGCGGCGTCGCACACGCCAACGATGAGCAACTACAACAACAGCAACTGCAACAGCAACAGCAACAGCAACAACAACAGCAACAACAACAGCAACAGCAGCAGCATTGGGAAACGAATTGTAATGAAATGTCGCAGGTGCAGCGAACATATTTCAAATTTGCGGATGAGACACAAATGGGAGAATTAAGTGGCCTCCTCAGTCCAAATGTGCATGACAAAGCGGACGCACTGCAGCAGGCGCTCAGCGAGACAACCCAATTCTTCAGTGTGCATATGCCCAGCAACAACAACAACAACAACAACAACAATAACAATAATAATAATAAACAAAAGCGAGCAATTGCTGCAGCTGTGGAGAGCGCCAGCAGCAACTCCAGCGAGGAGGAGGAACGCAGTGGGGGCGGTGACGTTGGCAGCGGTAGCTCGCCCAGCAAGAAGGTCAAATCGTCACGCTCCTGCAAAGGCAAGATTTATCAGGAGCTGATCAACTCGGGACAATTGGCAGCCGTTGCCAAGAAGAGTAAATGCCGCTTGAACAGCGGCGGCAGCAGCAGCAATTCATCGGCAACGCATGATGCCGGCAGCAGCAGCAACACACCGCCCATATCGCCAACAACAGCAGCAGCAACAGCAACACTTACTGTGCCAGCAGCAACAGTTGCTGCTGAGATGGGTACAACTACAACAGCAGCAACAGCAGCAACAATTGAATTCGATTTGGAGGAGAAGATCAAGGAGTTGCCGGCGCTGAGCTTGGATGCCTATCTGCAGCGTAAGCGAAGCACCAAGAAGAAAAAGAAATTCAGCAGCGGCAAAAAACCACGCAACTCCAACTCCGCCAGCATCAGCACCAACACCAACAACAACCACAACAACAACAACAACAACAATCAACTCAAGTGCAACAAATTAAGTAGGAAATCGGAATCGGATGCAACAACGTCAACATCAACAGCAACAGTTGCTGCTGCTGCTGCCGTTGCTGCTGCCGCGGCAGCCGCTGCTGCTGCTGCTGCTGCCGTGGGCAGCCAAAAGCGCAAGGCACGCAAGGAGAGCATCACACGACGCGATGTTAGCGCCATTGAGCAGGAGGTGGCCTCCATCTATCCCCTGACCATCAATGGCTCCTACTATTTTAATCAGTCTCAGTTGCTGCTGCTCCGCACACAACCAACAACAACAGTAGCAGCAGCAGCAGCAACAGTAGCAACAACAACAGTAGCAACAAATGCAACTCCAGCAGCTGCAATAATATCGCCGCTGTCATCAGCATCGTCCACGTTGTCGGCATACGACCAGTCTATATACGATGTGACCTCTACCTCAGATCTACTCATATTGGCCGAAGTGGCCGCCAATCGCACTGAGTTAACCAAAACCAACTAGAAGAAGCAACAGCAACAACATCAACAGCAGCAGCAACAGCAGCAACAGAAACAACTGCAGCAGCAACATGCTTATAAATGTTGTTGTTTCTCACAACTTGGGCTAAGCTGTGTGTGTACTTAGTATATAACTATTTACACACATTTATATAGTATATATACATATACATATATATAATAGTAATTGTTATTGTTTTATTTCCTTGATGATAATGATGTGGATATTGGATGAAATGCGCCAAGTGCCTGTGCCACGGCTCTAAAATGTCAGTTTAAAACTAACTTGTAAATTGCATAAAAGAAAACAACATTTTCCCTAAGAAAACACGTTAAATAATACAAAAAGATATGATCTAAATAAATAAATGAAAGAAATATAGCTAAAAATCAAGTAAATAAATACATAGAAATATATGTATATTAATACCATAAATTAATAATAATTAAGTAAATAGACATTTGTTCATCTGAAACACACCTTAGTCAATAATTTGCTGGAAACATCAAAAAATGTTAAAGTTTAAGTTAAGTGAGCAGTGAAAGCAAAAAGCACATTTTCTTATCTATTTTTTTTTTTTTTTTTTTAGATCAAATTGAATATGAGACATGTTTATGTTTTTGTTGTTGTTATTTCCCCCCTTTTTTTTACATACATATATAAATTTATTTAAAAAGCATATATGCAGAAAAAAAAACAATTTATGCATTCTCTCAGTTTGTTTTTGTTAAGTTTATTTTTATTATAGATATATATTTTTGTAAAGAAAAGTCAAGCGAAAACATTCTGTAATTAATTAATCGTATGGAAAAATGTATGCTGCGCTTATTAACTGTTAATTAATATTATATTATTTCTAATACAACAATTATAGCTAATAATGTATCTATCAAGTGTCAGAGTGGATTTATGCAAACATATAAATATATATTCATATAAATTTTCAAATTTGAATTCAAATCATTGTGAAATCGATAGTTATCGATTTGAAGCGCAGCAGTGTTGTTCACAGTGTTGCCACATCCGTCAAATGCGATGGCCTCTCAGGCGGCGATCGCTGGAACAAATAGCCCGGCATACAGTTCTTATTTACGTACGGTGTGTATACTCGTCAGCGCAGATAAGAATTGTGTTGATTAGAAGTGTTGAGCGGCCGCAGCCAACCATAGGCTGCATAGATAAGCTCAAGCTTTCCAATTGGACGAGGATATTTATATTTAGCAATAAAAATGGCGTGCGAGTGATTAACGTGATTTACGGTTAGGGTTCGCGAGCAATGCAAATAGCAACAACGAAAACGAATTTGGCGATAGCAACAACAAAACGGCTGGAAATTCTAACATCACACATACGCAACACACACAGACATTCGTCAACGTTCCTCGTTACAGTTATTCGTATCTTGTCAACTTTAAAAGCTGTTTTAGCGGGAAAGGATGCAAAGTTCAGCAAGTGAGTTGTAAATGTCCAAATTTAATGAAATCAACCAAATTAAAAATTATTTCAAGTTGATGGTAATTTTTATTTTAATTAGTTATTAGTTATTTATTAGTCGCATCAACGACTGGAAGCCACTTTGTGTTGCAAAAGGCTAGATTGGCAACACTGTCAGCGAAGTGCCTCCACGCGGTGTCGGTTTTGACCCGTTCGTGAGAGCTTCACGTGAGCTTTCGCCAACAGCACTTTTTTTTTTTTTTTTGCTTGCTTCATGTTGGCCTTAATTCAGTTTGTTCGCGTATTCAGACCCTTAAACATCACGCTGCTCTCGTGTTGTCAACTCGTAGGCAGACGTGAAGCAACGACGAAAACATCAAAAAGATTGCAAATTGAAAAAGCTGTAGAATATAAACAGTTGATGAGGTAGGAAATACTGAGAGGCCTGGACATTTATTTCAAAATTGTGTCACATAACTTCAAGTAGTTCAAGTAATTCTTTATTACTTTTTTTTTTTTGTGCTGAATGTATGATTTTTCTTAATTTTTGATTGAATTTTTTTGGAAACGAAATTGAAAGTGCGAATA
Organism: Drosophila quadrilineata; assembly: GCA_018150725.1. NCBI lineage: Eukaryota > Metazoa > Arthropoda > Insecta > Diptera > Drosophilidae > Drosophila > Drosophila quadrilineata. Next base: position 25,798,115 of record JAECWN010000432.1, on the reverse strand, counting down.
CATTACATATGTATGTATGTATGTATGCAAGTAAAAAAGTATGTATGTAGATATGTATTGTAGTTGGGCAAAAGCAAAACATCAAGTAGAGGTGTACATACATAAATAATTTAAAAAGTGGAAGAGAAAAAGCAGCAAGAACTGAAAACGTCGCCAGGCAGCCAATTCTAAATGCATACACACACACACACAAACCCATATATATATATTATATTTAAATATATATGTACATATATAGAGACATAGACACACACACACACACACAGGCATAGAGGCGTAATAAAAGGATCTGCGTGTGAGAGTGTTGCCATAGCACAGAGCACAGTTATATAATAGCGCGCGGAAGAGCGCACTCTTCGCTTTTCTCTTCATTAATGAATTTGCACATTCACCCAATTGGGCGACGCGACGTCAACGCAATTGATGCTCTCTTGATTTTGATTAGAAACGGGAATCAGGCCGCAATAATAATATGATAATAATTAATTGTAATCAAATCTAGCTGCTTTGTGTGTGCAATGAAACCCGCAAAGTTTGATATTAATTTGATAGCGGCTCGTCTGCGGCCACAACAACAACAACAACAACAACGATGTCGGCAGCGACAGCGGCTGCTGCTGTGTCTGCTGTGCACTTAGCGTGACGCTAATAAATTAAGAGAAACAATCACAAACTGCTGTTTGTCTTGATTTTTCTTTTAACGTTTCGCTGTTGATGTTGATGTTGTTGTTGTTTGCTTAAATGAACAATAATTAGTATATTTTTGCATACTATATATGCAGCATAGGACAATTGTCCTCCTCATCACTTGTGGCGCATTTCAATTTATAGAAAATTTCACCCCAATCAAAGTAAAAGCGTACACGACACAACCCTATAGTTATGTATGTATGTCGCCCTGATCTGAAACGTTTTGTTGGGGCTTGTGACGTCACACATCACACAGGGAAGTAGAGCAGACGAGAGTACTCGTTATAGTGCGGTACACACATATGTACCTAGGTGGGGTAGGCAAACATCGAATTACATAAGCGCAACAGAGACATAGACAGGATTTTGCCTGCCTTCGGTTTCCCGATTAAGCTGCTCGTGCGAGAGTGAGAGTTCGTGCGTTAAGCACGGCTATTAAGCTCATCACGTTTTGAGCTTTTCGGTGGTCATTTCGCCGCTGCCGCCGTCTTGGCAGTTCAAATTGTGCTTTTGCTGTAGTTAAACGTTCTCGGCGTACGTAACGCAAAAGCGAAATAACATCAAATCAGAGCAGCCAGTGACAACCATAACATACAGACAGGCTTTCCAGGTAGAGAAGCTTCAAAATTTTTAAGCAGTCGTAGCTTAGCAACAGAAAATGAAAAAAGTTCTGCAGTTTTTTCTTTCTTAAATTTTATTTCGCGCACATTGTTATTGGATATGTAAGTGCGTCTAGCTCTCTCTCTGTCTCTACGTGTGCGTGTACATACATACATACATATATGTATGTATACATTCAATGTACATATTTTTAAAGTGTTTTGGTGTGTGAGAGAGAACTAGTTGTTGTTGTGCCAAATTTATGCGCTCTAATATCACTCATTCTCTCTTTTTTGACTCTCTCTCGTTTTCTGTTTCTTCCCATTCTTTTTCAATTGTTGTATAACACTTAATAATGGACTGTTTGCTGCAGAGAGGAATCGGTGAAAAAGCTCAAAATTGACAGTCGGAATCAGATGTGCAGTGTTTTTTTTTTGTGTTGAAGTAAAGAAAGTTGAAATTGAGTGTGAAATTTGCGCGACGAAATTAAAACAAGGTGCGGATAATAGTAAATAAAGAAGTATTTTAACGAAACGAGAAGCGAAAGAAGCAACCAAAACAGATAACAGATACATTGCGCTCGCGACAGATATCAAATCAATTCGTAAAAACGTCAGCACTGTTCGGTATTGTAATGGCTCAATTGCGTTCCATGAGCTGTCAGCGCACCATTAAATTCGTTTGCTACAATCGTAACAGTTCCAGTCAGAGCGCTTTGCTGGCAGCGGCATCATCCGTCACCCAGAACATCATCAACAAGAATAATCATCATTACCATCACCAGAAGAGCAGTGAACGCATCCAACGCAGATCTTTACACACCTTGCAGAAGAAAAGCTTGCTGCAGCCATGGCAAGTGGAGGAAGGCAAAAGCTCAGCTTTGCTGCGTGCTGCGCGCTGCCTGCAGTCGGCAGCGGAGCAACGCCAGCAGGCACAGGTGGCATCCGCGCTCAATGAGCTCAATGATAGTCGACGCGATAAATCGAGCGCCTGCGAGCAGCAGCATAACGATGGTAAGCAGCCGCAAAGGGATCCCCTCGACGTCAGCTTCAACGATCCTATTGCCGCCTTCAAGAGCAAGACAACATGGGAGTTGGTGCGTGCCTACATGGTATATATGATTTGCAGCAGCGAGAAGTTGGTCGAGCATAATATGAAGGTAAGTTCTTGGCTTTTTATATTTAATTTTCCTTGGCGATTTTGACAATTTGTTCAGTTTTCAATTAATTTTGGCATTTCTGCTTTTTTCTCCAATTTTCGATCGCTCTATTGCAACTCTTGGCGCTCGTGTTTACGTGGTAGTCGTATACCCCCTCCCCATCTATCGCAGTTTCTCTCTCTCTTTTCGTGTCTGTCTGCCAAAGCTCTGCTTACGCTGACATCGACGGCAGTAGCGGCGATTATTACTGTGAATTACTACTATACATATTCTATTCATATTGCATAGTCATGAAAAGTTCCCAAGCCAGTGCAGTGTTAGGCGGTATTGCTCGTGTTTAGCGTATAATAATAAATTTAAATAAGTAGGCAGCAAAATATTGGCAGCAATTCTCACCTTTTTTTGACTGTGCTCTCTGCGTGTAATTGTCAGTTTTCACAAATTTGCTTTTCGCTGTTAATGCGCTGACATTACACTTTTCTAATTGTTTAAATTCCATCTCCCTACTTCTCTTCACCTCTACTCCTCACAATCGTTAGCACTTTAAAGCTTCCTGCTCACTGATTGTGACACATTTTCAATGCTCTTTTGATTGACATTGCGAGCAGTGTTGCCAACTGCAATATTATTTTCAAAGAATCTAAATAACAAGAACAAATGTTATGAGAACCAAAAAAAAAAAAAAAAATTAAATATGTTGTGTAGGAAATTAGAAATATATAAATACGAATTTTTTGTTTGTCGCAATCAGCGCATGTCCACTATAGTGTGAGTCAGTTGAGATATGGTGTAGCGTAATAAGTCTTATTAAATGCATTTGTGTTTTATGACCTTGTGGGAGGCCGTTTCGGATGCAGTTTAACTGCAGTCGACTAGACGTTAGCGATGCCGACGACAGACAGCAACAGTAGCCGGTGCTCGCTCTCGAACGTCAAACAGTCAAAGCGACAAATACTCTCCCAGACACACGCACACTTGCATACTCTCTTATAGACACATGAGATTATGTTTGTGGCTGTGTGCATGTATGAATAGTCGGGCCCCCAAAGTGTGCCAATCAAAGCGAAGCGATAGTTGGAAGGGGCAGCAGTCTCTCACATACTCGCTCACTCAGCTGTGTATATATATATGTGTGTGTTAGTGTGTGATTGTGATTGTGTGGGTTGCATTGGAAGCGTGATTTTGTAATTGTCTATCGATTATTGTTGTAGTAATGGGAAATTAGCGTCATTGTTTGATCGATTTAATGGCAAATTGATGACACCACACAAATTCAAATATAAGTTTATATCTACACATACAAACACATGCACATGCACGTGCTTGCATTCGTACAATTTGCATTTAATGTATCCCCTGTGTGTTTTTGGCTCTTTGACAACTCTCTCTCTCTCAGTCTCTCCCCTCTCTCTTTTCCATTTTGTCTGTGCTCACTGTTAGTTGCTAGTTCACTCTCTTCTGCCGTAGCCATTCATTTCCGTAGTTCTATTTGTGTTGTGTGAAAACGTTTAACAAACACTCACAGACACACACACCCTGCTTACCCAACGCTAATAGCTACTGCTCTCGTGACGCGGGGGCAGAGATCAACAGCGAACACCTGCTGACTTTATTTTGTTGTTAATTCTTTTTCTTGGTTTTTGGCCAAAAAAAAAAATAAAATAAAATAAATAAACTTGACAGACGAATGCCAATTTTTATGTAACCAGTTTTTTTTGGGTTGCTGTTAAGCAAAAATACATAATTATATATGTATTCGTATACAGTATATCATGTCTGCTCAATTACTTCTCTCCCCGTCTACCTCACATGCTCCGTCTTCTGTTTCATTTTTGCAATTAGCAGCGGGAAAAGCCGGTTTTTAACGCCACCTCTGCTCTGCTGATCGTACATCAAATGTGTCAGAGTATGCAGCAGCTGCAAAAGCTCCTTTAAGCGTTGCGTGTATTCTAAACTTTAGAGTCCAAAGCTTCCATATAGTAAAAATACGAAGCAACTGAGAAGAGAAGAGTATAGGCAGTTATAATCGATATTCGGAGCAGTTTGTCATCGTTGTTGGCCTTGACACGATCCACGGCAAGCTCTCTCTCCCGCTCTCTCCTTGGCTGCCATCCAATTGCACATTCATTTCAAATTTTGACTTATTGCTTATGTCGTCCGCGCCCCTCTTCTTCCCACACAATTGTCTCTGTCTGTATCTCTGGCTGTGATAATTGTTATGCGATATTTCTGATGCGTCTTGCCAAAAATTTCTTGCTTATCTAGCAAAACGAAATTAAGAAGAACAACATTTTGTTTAAATGTACATTTTTTTTTTTCTGTTTTGTTGACAAAAATTAGAATTTTTTGAAAAAATACAAAAAGATTGAAATAAAAATATAATTCAACAACAACAATTCGTCACAGCTTATGAAAATCGCAAACAAAGTGTTGGGTAAAAAATTATTTACAGCATTGATGAAGGCAACATTCTATGGGCATTTTGTTGCTGGAGAGGATCAGATCAAGATAATACCGACACTCGAAAGGTAATTGTTGAACGAACATATCTAATTGAACTAACCAAATATTTTCTCTTCTTTTTTTTTCTCTTTTCTTTTTCTCTCTTTTATTCCATTTTTGATTTCCTTTTAATTTTTTCTTTCTTTCGATATATATATATATATGTTTTTCGTTTGTAAAATTTTTTGCTTTTTGTTGTCGCGCGCCGAAATGTAAACGATCAATTATCAATTAATCGATAAACGATAAATATGAAAGCTCTTACGAGTTGCGCGTGCAATATTGGGCAGCAAGCTGTTCGTGCTGCTGATGAAGTCCAGCTTCTATGGACACTTTGTGGCCGGCGAGAATCGCCACACGATCGTGCCCGCCCTAGAGAGGTGCAAGAAATCTAAGCAATCTCCCCTCACCCAAATTGTTATGTTATTTTTAATTGTTGTTTAATCATTAACTAACTTTAATTAATCAATGTGCGTGGCATGTGGCATGATTTTATTTGTTTTTGTTCTTTTTGCCCCATTTTCCTTTTTCCAATTTTATGATTTCCCTTCTTGTGATTTCAAGAAAGCCTCAACACCACACAGAAATCGGATTATATTAATAACAATTATAACAAAAAAATATATATGAAAAAAATTAACAATATTTATAATCATTTTTGTCACACTGTGCAGTGCAAACACTATTTCCCGCATTTCTCTCTATCTCTATCTTTATCTGTTGATTTTGTTATGACAAAGTTTGTTTTATTCATATTGTTCATTACTCCGAATTAACAATAACCATTTATTTCTCTGTCTCGTCTCTCACCCAATTTCGATTATTCATTCATGCAGACTCCGCTCGTTTGGTGTTAAGCCGATTCTGGATTATTCGGTCGAAGAGGATATTAGCCAAGAGGAAGCTGAGAAGCGTGAAGTTGAGTAAGTCTCCAAAACTATAAATCTACCAATAAAAACAAAAATATATGTATCGTTAAACGTTTGTCGTTCGTTTGGTTTGTAGATCGTCCGTATCGAGCGCCGGTGATAGTGTCAAGGACGCTGGTGCCTTGCCCCAGTACCATGTGGATAAATCCTTTGCGGATCGTCGCTATAAGGTCAGCAGTGCTCGCACCTATTTCTATCTGAATGAGGCAACATGTGAGCGCAACATGGAGACTTTTATCAAGTGTCTAGAGGCTGTATCTGGTAAGTCTCCGCTTTTCTTAGGCATCCCCACTAAAGCTTCCCTCGACATATCTTTTGCCAAAAAAAAAAATAAGTTTTCTGTAAGAGTTCTCTATATTTTTGATACTGCATGAGCTGCGTGTGTGTTACCCTGTCTTAAGCACACATACCCTGTTTTTTTTTGTTGTATGTGCACCTTTTTCAGTATTATATCTAACTTTCTAACACCTTTAACTTAATGTTGCTTTTAATTGTTATTAATTGAGTCCAGTCCCTTATAGATAATTAATTAAATAGCATTTGGGGAGATTTCCCCCTTCGCACGCACGACTTTAATTTACGATTGGCAGATTATCATTTTTGATTTAAGTATAATTTTTTATTTAATAATGGAAAAGGAAAGTTGAGAACAGGTTTACGATTCAATTTGAGAACATCGTATAAAATGTGAATATAATTATAGACATTTTTTGGGTTTATCCGCAATTTTTGCGATTTATTTCCCACCCCAACAGTTTTCATTAATTTAAGTAATCGATAAATGCATGTATGCAATTAGTTGTGTTATATAAGTTATATTCTTGGAAATGACAAGTGCTGTAGCAGAAAGTTAAAATTCACTCTAGGTAATTTACCGATATTCCTTATAGAGGGGATTTGATAATAATAATTATCGATATTACTACAAGCTATGTTTGCCAACGTTAGCTAGAGATTGAGAGACTAGTTGCAAATTTTGTACAAAGACAGTTAGAATACAATCTTTTGAGAAGTTAGGAAAAAAAATAATGTAAGTTTTTTGAATATGTAGAGTTTATCGATTTATTTGTTGATAGTTTTTCTCTTCTTATGGGCATGCAGTTAAAAGAGCTTACAGCCTACATACTTGCAACTCTCGATCTACATAATACTGATCGATAATAATTGACTTTGTTAATTAAATTATAATTTGATGATTAATTTTCTTTCCAAATGCATTTCTTTTTTTTTCAAAAAACCATTTTGAACACGGTGAAACGAAACGCCCAATGCCTAAAAACTGATCACTAATCGATTAACAATACCTAAAAATGCGATAACTTACTAACCAAATGCAAAACTAATCAACGATCAAACTAAAATTGAATTACTGAATTGTGGGGATAACTGAAATTCATGTGAAAACCAAATGAATCGAATATTCTTATTGAAATTGGTATATGTATGATGTACCCTATATGTATGAATGTATGTATATCTGTATGTGTATATCTGTGTCGTCTATGTAAAATATGCATATGTTTGTTTGTTGAATATGACAAGATGATGATGCCAAAGAGCCGCGAGCGTCGGCCGATGGTAAGCCGTTAACGTTTTACTCTCCATCAACAATAAATGTACAAAAATATTAAAACATTAAAAAAAAAAAAAAACGATTGAAAGATGCAGAAAGAGAAAAACTATATCAATCATAACTATCAAGAGATTTTTAAAGAGAATTTTCTCAATTATTTTTGATTTGAATTTCGATCATTTTTAGTGTGCTTTTGTATCGTTTTGTGTATTTTGTAACTGTCTTTAGTTGTAAAAGTCACGCTGATGTGTGTACTATGTGCGTGTCTATGTATGTATATCGATTGCATGATTATCGAGCTATCGCTTTGCTTTGTAAACAATTTTTAGTTTTGCAGTTTTTTCTTTGCTTCTTTTTTGACATATTGCTTTTTGTGTGAATTTTGCTTTAGCTTTGGCTTTCCTTGTGCCCCTCATGTCACATTCATGCTCTCACTCACTTACCTTTCAAAATGCTTCTCATTTCCGAACCCAACAACAACTTCGACAACAACAACGACAACAGGCGCCACCTTTGGCACAGGAATCACAGCCATCAAATTGACTGCATTGGGCCGTCCACAGCTCCTGGTAAGTGGCATCTCTTTATATTTATACTACATACTGGCTGCTAGTTATACATACATTCTAGACATTTCTATACATTACTCTAAGGCTCTCATTCTGAACTGTTATTTTATTTTTATTTAATATATTTCTGACTATGAGATGACTTTTTTTTGTCGATATATGACCAAAAATATATTAAAAAATGTGGAAAGTTGCCTTTATCTTGACTTTCTAGGACATATAACTAGCATTTTGCTTTTTATTTGAGGTGTTTCTGATTAGTATTTCGTGAGATATGGCCAAAAATGTGCAAAAAAGGGTCCCAATATGACAATTTTCGTATAATGGACCTCCTCATAACTTTGAATTGCCATAACTCGGACAAAAATTATCCGATTTTGATGAAATTTGATGTTTTGGAATTGGTTTTAATATCAGTTTAAATCTGCATCAAAATTTTTATAAAGTTCGGCGTTTTTAATTTTTCGACTTTTTTGACCCATTTGCCATACTAACCCCTTGACAAAATCATCAAAAATCGAAAAAATTTTTGACCACGATTTTTTGACCCAGATCGATTCTGGGACTCATAACTAGCATTTCGCTTTTTATTTGAGGTGTTTCTGATTAGTATTTCGTGAGATATGGCCAAAAATGTGCAAAAAATGGTCCCAAAATGGCAATTTTTGTATAATAGACCTCCTCATAACTTTAAATTGCGGTAACTTGGCCAAAAATCAACCGATTTTGATGAAATTTGAAGTTTTGGAAATGGTTTTAATATCAGTTTAAATCTGCATCAACATTTTTACAAAATTCGGCGTTTTTAATTTTTATATTTTTTTGACCCATTTTTCATACTAACCCCTTGACAAAATCATCAAAAATCGAAAAAATTTTTGACCACGATTTTTTGACCCAGATCGATTCTAGGACTCATAACTAGCATTTTGCTTTTTATTTGAGGTGTTTCTGATTAGTATTTCGTGAGATATGGCCAAAAATGTGCAAAAAAGGGTCCCAATATGACAATTTTCGTATAATAGACCTCCTCATAACTTTGAATTGCGGTAACTTGGCCAAAAATCAACCGATTTTGATGAAATTTGAAGTTTTGGAAATGGTTTTAATATCAGTTTAAATCTGCATCAAAATTTTTACAAAATTCGGCGTTTTTAATTTTTCTATTTTTTTGACCCATTTTTCATACTAACCCTTTGACAAAATCATCAAAAATCGAAAAAATTTTTGACCACGATTTTTTGACCCAGATCGATTCTAGGACTCATAACTAGAATTTTGCTTTTTATTTGAGGTGTTTCTGATTAGTATTTCGTGAGATATGGCCAAAAATGTGCAAAAAAGGGTCCCAATATGACAATTTTCGTATAATGGACCTCCTCATAACTTTGAATTGCCATAACTCGGCCAAAAATCATCCGATTTTGATGAAATTTGAAGTTTTGGAAATCGTTTTAATATCAGTTTAAATCTGCATCAAAATTTTTGTGAAATTCGTCATTTTTAATTTTTCTATTTTTTTGACCCATTTTTCATACTAACCCCTTGACAAAATCATCAAAAATCGAAAAAAATTTTTGACCACGATTTTTTGACCCAGATCGATTCTACGACTCATAACTAGCATTTTGCTTTTTATTTGAGGTGTTTCTGATTAGTATTTCGTGAGATATGGCCAAAAATGTGCAAAAAAGGGTCCCAATATGACAATTTTCGTATAATGGACCTCCTCATAACTTTGAATTGCCATAGCTCGGCCAAAAATCATCCGATTTTGATTAAATTTGAAGTTTTGGAAATGGTTTTAATATCAGTTTAAATCTGCATCAAAATTTTTACAAAATTCGGCGTTTTTAATTTTTTGACTTTTTTGACCCATTTTGCATACTAACCCTTTGACAAAATCATCAAAAATCGAAAAAAATTTTGACCACGTTTTTTTGACCCAGATCGATTCTAGGACTCATAACTAGCATTTTGCTTTTTATTTGAGGTGTTTCTGATTAGTATTTCGTGAGATATGGAAGAAAATGTGAAAAAATGGTCACAAAATGGCAATTTTCGCATAATGGACCTCCTCATAACTTTAAATTGCCGTAACTTGGCCAAAAATCAACCGATTTTGATGAAATTTGAAGTTTTGGAAATGGTTTTAATATCAGTTGAAATCTGCATCAAAATTTTTACAAAATTCGGCGTTTTTAATTTTTTTACTTTTTTGACCCATTTTGCATACTAACCCTTTGACAAAATCATCAAAAATCGAAAAAATTTTTGACCACGTTTTTTTGACCCAGATCGATTCTAGGACTCATAACTAGCATTTTGCTTTTTATTTAAGGTGTTTCTGATTAGTATTTCGTGAGATATGGCCAAAAATGTGCAAAAAGGGTCCCAATATGACAATTTTCGTATAATGGACCTCCTCATAACTTTGAATTGCCATAACTCGGCCAAAAATCATCCGATTTTGATGAAATTTGAAGTTTTGGAAATGGTTTTAATATCAGTTTAAATCTGCATCAAAATTTTTACAAAATTCGGCGTTTTTAATTTTTCGACTTTTTTGACCGATATTGCATACTAACCCTTTGACAAAATCATCAAAAATCGAAAAAAATTTTGACCACGTTTTTTTGACCCAGATCGATTCTAGGACTCATAACTAGCATTTTGCTTTTTATTTGAGGTGTTTCTGATTAGTATTTCGTGAGATATGGCCAAAAATGTGCAAAAAGGGTCCCAATATGACAATTTTCGTATAATGGACCTCCTCATAACTTTGAATTGCCATAACTCGGCCAAAAATCATCCGATTTTGACGAAATTTGAAGTTTTGGAAATGGTTTTAATATCAGTTTAAATCTGCATCAAAATTTTTACAAAATTCGGCGTTTTTAATTTTTCGACTTTTTTGACCGATATTGCCAAAATCATCAAAAATCGAAAAAAATTTTGACCACGTTTTTTTGACCCAGATCGATTCTAGGACTCATAACTAGCATTTTGCCTTTTATTTGAGGTGTTTCTGACAATTATTTTCCGAGATATGGCCAAAAATGTGACCAAAAGCATCCCAAAATTGGGATTTGATATGAGAAATGTATGGAAAGGTGTAAAAATAACCTTTTCATGATAATAGCAGCATTGTAACATTAAAGTAGCAATCAATGTCATCAATATCTTGTAACTAACGCCATATTTTTTGAATTGATTTGCTTAGTTGCAACTCTCTGAGGTTATCATGCGCACACGCAAATATATGGAGGCACTTGTCGGTGGGCAGGGCAACGTGTTGACTCATCACAAGACGATCAAGGATCTCGAGCAGTATTATGCGAGTGTCAACGACAACAAGGATGTGCAGCAGTTCTTGCAGAACGTTACATCCGATAAGGAAGGGTAAGATGAGAATCCGCCACATTCCTCACAAAAGTATTTAATTTCATTTATTTGTAATTAAAGTATATTGCATCTGTTTCCGTGGTCGGGCATTGTCGACGAGGACTCGCAGCTGAGCGATACATTTCGTGTGCCGGATCCATTGACTGGTCAAATGCGTCGACTGATCTCACAGATATCGACCAAAGAGGAGGAGATGTTTAGGAATATGATTCGTCGTCTAAACACAATCGTCAAGGTAATTGGTATAGCTGCCTGTATATAAGCTCGAATCGAACTGTATTATCCTTTCTATACATTTTCTATTTTTAGACTGCCGCTGATCTGGATGTGCGCATTATGGTTGATGCGGAGCAGACCTATTTCCAGCCAGCGATCTCTCGCATTACGCTTGAGATGATGCGCAAGTACAACAAGGACAAGGCCATTGTATTCAATACCTATCAGTGTTATCTGCGTGAGACCTTCCGTGAGGTAACCCCGTTTAGATTAGGGCTGTCTCTACATTACTTAATCACCTTGGGGTGGGGCTCAGCGAGTATAATCTACTCTAATTAATATTGGCGAAGGGGTTGATTACGTGTAATATATGGACAGACCCTAACGACAACTTCATTGAAGATTCTCAATGCTAATCTCAAACATAATGTAGGTTTGCACTGATCTGGAGCAGGCGAAGCGACAGAATTTCTATTTTGGCGCAAAATTGGTGCGCGGCGCCTACATGGAACAGGAGCGGGCACGAGCCCAGGCCTTGGGCTATGCGGATCCCGTCAATCCCACTTTTGAGGCCACAACCGACATGTACCACAAAACGCTCACAGAATGCTTGCGTCGAATCAAGGTTTAACTATAGCCAGTCTACATGCGAAGTGGTTAATGAATTGATGAAATGATGGTTTTGCAGGTGTTGAAGGATGCTGGTGAGGATGCGCGCAAAATTGGCATTATGGTGGCCTCACACAACGAGGATACGGTGCGTTTCGCCATTGAGAATATGAAATGTATTGGCATCTCGCCCGAGGACAAAGTCATTTGTTTCGGTCAATTATTGGGCATGTGTGATTATATCACCTTCCCCTTAGGTAAGCGTGGGACTGAAAAGACTTCTCACTGGATACATATGTACATATATTTCCCTCTCAGGTCAAGCTGGTTACTCGGCCTACAAGTATATACCGTATGGTCCCGTTGAAGAGGTGCTGCCGTATCTGTCGCGTCGTGCCCAAGAAAACAAGGGTGTACTGAAGAAGATTCAGAAGGAGAAGCGATTGCTGTTCAGTGAGATACGTCGTCGTCTATTCCGGGGACAGATCTTCTACAAACCCAAAGGCAACTATGTGCCCATCTAAATGCAGCATGACATCACCTGGACACGGACAATTCCATCCTTACGCCCCACCCCAATGCATCCTTCCCCAAAATGATACTCTTCACAACTCTTGACTCGACAAGCAAATTCCGAGAGAAAACAGAAACAGAAACAGAAAAATAAATTTATTTTGTGTTATGCTATTCTAAATAATTTTTATATATACATACATATAAATATATATATATATATATATATATGTGTATATATATATATGAAATGTAGTTACTATAAAAAAATGCAAACCTTAGTAATCAAAGACAAAGCAAATAATTTATAACAATAGCAAAAAGCTAAAGAATACGAAAAGGAAAAGCGACAAACGAAAATTGCAAACCGAGAAAACGGAGATAGAAAAAAAAAACAAAGACAAAGAATGTTAAACGTAAGCGACAACTAATTATATAAATGTTTATGCTGTATGAATATACATACATACATGCACATGCATACATACATATATATATATGTATATATATGCATATGTACATATGTATTTAGTATATACATACATACATATACTTGGCTGCATTTCAGTCCATTGAAATTGTTCAGCTTCTGCGTGTTATAAAACATATGTATGTACATACATATATATATATATACATATATTTCAATATTTGTTGTGCGTCTGCGCGAGTGTGTTTTTGTTCGTTTAATAATTTTACTTTATTTATTAATCTTAGTTGAAATCTATATCCACAATACAACTTAAGAAATGGCTTAATATTGTCGATATATATTTAAACTTGTGTTTATAAATAAAATAATATTAAAACAAAATTAAGTGTGTGTGTGTGTGTGTGTGTGAGTGTCTTGTTTGTTGCTTACAAATATTCTTGTTATACCATAAATGTGTTTTTTCCCCCATCCTTATTTGTATTTGTGGCTGACATGGTTGTCCCCAAAAGTTGCTCCTTTTTGCATACTTACATACATACATACATATAACTAAATCTACATATACATATGTATATGTATATACAATTTTTTGCCTCCCAGGGATATTATTATGATTATTATAATTAAATATAATTTTATTATTTTAAAAAATTATTATTATATATTATGATGATTATGATTATAAATTTAGTTGCAGTCTTTATTTAATTTAATCATATTCTAACTTATTGTCACTCTCGCTCTCACTTGCTCTCTCTCTTTCTGTTTTGCGCTTGTTTTTCGTTCATTTAGATAACTTTCATCTTTTCTCATTTGTCATTTGCCCCAGAGTAAACGTAAAGAAACCAGAAACAAAAAAAAAAAAAATTGAAAGTTTCACTTTATATTTGTAATCGAGTATATGAAAATGAAAATAAATTAATTAATAATAATAAATCAATGAACGAAAACAAAATCAATTGTATGAATGTTAACTATTTCAATGACAATAATAAAATGTTTAAAAAAAAAAAACCTCACAGTTCACTAAATGTAAAAAGAGAGAGGGGAATTCAGATCGAAATAAACACACTTCAATAAAAGACAGAAATTCCGAGAGAGAAATAAACAACTGCTACATCGGACAGGCCATCGAGCAGTAAAAGCAGGACGAAGGATAGAGATGACAAGGAAAAGGACTTTCACATTTTTCAAGCGATCTTTATTAAAAATACAATGAAGTTTACACAATCAACTTAGCGCGACTATCTAAGGACTACATGGTTAACTACAACAAAGTTAAGAGAGTATAGCCAAGCCTCCAAGCATACTCTCACTTATGTATTTCAATCAATATTTGTTTCATTTATGTTTAGATGGTCGACGTCGTTTGCTATAATCCACCTCACTGACCATCAACGGATCTTCGCATTTACGACGGAACGTGGACCGAGCCACCGATGACACGGATCTCCTTTGTTTGGCGGCTGCCGCAGAGGATGTGCTCGGTTTGCTGGTGGCAACGTGCTTCAGTGCTTTGGGCAGTATATATTCGGGCATCTGGGTGAGATGTGGCTGCACCTTGAGAGTCCGGGATCGTTTGTCATGACGTAATGCCTGCAGATCACGTTGATTCGCCTCGAAGAAGCCCTTCAGTTTCTGACAATTGAGTATCTCCGTCTTTATCTCGCGTATCCGCGTGTCCCGTACAGCGACACTGCTGGCAGCACGCCAGCAATCCTGGGCACGATAACGCAACGCCTGTATCTCATTCATCTTAAACTGATAGACCCTGCGAAACCAATGGAGAGAGAGAGAGAGGGAGTTAGATGGAAGCTGCTATTTTTTTTCGTTTGACCAATCTTACTTGATAATATTATACTCAGGATTTGAGATGGACTGCTGCGTTTCGAGGCCGAAGCAACTGCGTAGTTTCTTTTCCACGGCCACATTGATGGGCTGCTCCTTGATGCTGACAAAGGATAGCACTGATCCCTTGCGAGTGCCTCGTGCCGTGCGTCCGGCTCGATGTATGTAGGAGGAGACATCGCGCGGAAAATCAAAGTTGATGACATTGTCGACGCCCTGAAAATCTATGCCACGGGATGCACTCGACTCAAAGTCGTAGTTGGAGGATTTATTCTTGGGCCTCTTCAGCAAATGCTCATCGGAGGCAATAATGATGTCGTAGGTACCGCGATTGAACTGGTTGATGGTATGGATTCGTATATCCGATGGCAGTTCTGAGTTCAACACACAGGAGCGTATGCCAAACTGTTCCAAAAAGAGACGAATCCTGCAGAGCATAGTCAAATGGGATTAGCCAAACAATGGAAGAGGCATGAATAGAAGAAACTCTGTTAGATGTGGCCATCAGAGAGAAGATTAGTCAATGGTCATGCGAGTGCCAACTGTTGTCCAGCTGCTCTCTCCCATAATATATTTACACGATTTCTTCAGCTGGCCGCCCCTAAACTGAGATGGTAGCAGGGATTGGATACGTACTTGTAGCAGCGATCCACATTGTTGACAAATATGATGCTTTTACCCTGGATGAGGTACAGCTTAAGCAGCGCATAGAGTATAGTCGGTTTCTCGTTCTCCTCGGCAAGGATACGCTGATGGCTAAGCTGTTCCAATGACACTATATCCGGCTCCTCCAGCTTCAGGATGACGGCATTCCGCAGACATAACCCTTTCATGCTCACTACATCGTCAGTGATGGTGGCGGAGACGAGTACCGCTTGGTAAATGGGAGGCAGAAATTTCAGGAGACTCTTGAAGTCCTTCTCATAGCCGTAGGTGAAGACCAGATCTGCTTCGTCAACAATCAGCGTCTCGATATGCTTCAGATCGACAACATCCACCCCAGCCTCGGCATGAGCCAAGATCTTGCTCGGCGTGGTCACAACAATGTCGGGTCTTTCGGCGAGCGCGTGACGCTGTGTCGCGACATTATCTGCACTGCTACCGATGTCCACCACGCGTATAACCTTGCCACAGTACTCGGCAATCTGTTCGATCGCCTGACGCGACTGCCGACACAGCTCCTTTGTGGGTGCCAGGACCAAGGTGCTGACACACTGCTCGCTTGCAGTTAGTTTGGAGTTGAGGATTTTCTGTATCAAGGGCACTGCGTATGTCCCAGTTTTGCCAGAGCCCGTGCGTGCTCGCACCACCACATCCTTGCCCTCCAGCAGCAAGGGTATGGCCGTCGACTGAATCAGCGTGGGTTGCTCCCAGCCAAGATTTGCCACAGCCTAAGGTATGCTCCACAAAATAATGAAAATTCATTTTCTATAAGGTTAAACATACCTTTTGTATGCGTTGATCCAGTTCCAGTTCATGGAATTTTAGAACTTTCTGCGTTTTGATCATATTGCGATTTAAAATGTAAAATCGCTTGTAAACACACGCGCACGCAACATGCGATTTAGGAATGCAGAAAAACATCGATTTATTGCCGATGTTACCGATGTTTTCATTTTTATACCGATGTTAAGTGATGCATCGATCTTGTAATTTTAATACATAACAGCAAATTACAATCCATTACAATCTAGTGTTTTTTAAAATTGTATGTTATAATTTTGCTAAAGAGTAGATTTGAATTGCTGAAAATATAGCAAAAACTATTTATTATCGATTGATCGACAGAATCTAAAACAATCGATATTTCACTCAATTGTCTTCCACCACTAACACACGTGGAGTACTTTGTTGTATTTTATTCTGCCAAACAGTTTGGTTTATATCCCTACAATTTCACAATGAAGTACAAAGACGAAAAATATAAGAAAGTGAAGGATGAGGAGAAGGATACGGAGAAGGATGATGCTCCCTCTGTACGTAGCAGACAGAAAGCAAACAAGCGAGAGTTCCTGGAGGAAAATAATTGTGTGGAGGTTCGCCCGCAAGTAATTGATAGTTCCGGGGCTATACAAGACTTTGATATTGCGATACATGAGGCGTGGGTAATACAGTGCCCGACTAACATTGATATCAACAAATTGGTCAACGCACGTATCAAAATTCCCGGCCGTCGTTACATCGATCGACTGAAAGTGCTTTCCAAGCCTTACGCACATCCCAATAATCTGACTCTTGGCTATGTGAAGAGAAAGGGAAAATACGACATCAGAAATTTGCCTCTCTCTGGTCAAATCGTGATAAGCAATCGTCTCAAGTCGTCGCTACCCGCATTGCCAACCGAGTCTGAAGAGAACCATTCGGCTCCAAAGAAAATTCGCCCGAAACGCCTCAAGTTGCCTGTACGTCATCCCTTCTTTGGGCGCAACTACAAGGAACTCACCGAATTGAGCGAAGTTATTGATAACAAATTGCAGAAAGCGCAATTGGAATCTAGCAAAGCCTCCAAGCAATTGAAAGCCTCGAATAATTTTTACAAGATTCGCAACAAATTGCTCAGCGTAGCAAGTACTCTCGAGGAGAAGGAGAACAGTGTCAGGCAATCGGTGGTTACCGGTGTAGCTCCCGCATTCATGAAATTTACAGAACATCCAAGCTATGAGAATCTATTGAATGATAATGATGAGGCTAAAGGAAGTCGTAAACAAAAGTCGCTGAAACGGGAGCATATAGACAGCAGCGTTGAGGAAATTCCTGTCAGTAATATAAGTCATGAAACATTGAAGAAAAAGAAGAAGCATAAGAAAGCTGATCCTGAAACAACTAGAGATGAAGAAGAGAGCAAGAAGTCGCGCAAAAAAAAGAAAACTATTATCAAAACTGAGACTCTCGTAATATCTGATGAAGATAACATAGAATAATGTTTTTGTTTTAAATATGTATAATTAAAAAAAATTTAAATTCATGAATGTAATTGGTTTATTACGAAAAGTATCGATATTTGTGCGCAGCATTTGGTACTCATTTTTAAGTAGTTTAGTATATATCGGAAGAATTTTTATATCGATAAAAATTAGTAAGATACGATATTTTTGTGCCATTTAGTATATATCGCATGTGATATCATATCGCACATCGCTATCAAAATGGCTACTAAACAAAGATAATTTCGAGTAACATTAAATTAGAATTAAATCAGTATACAAGCATGCAAACTGAACACTGGGGTGCAATTTCCGGCAATGAGGATAATGGCATCATCACGCCTGACAAAGTGATTGCATCAGCCGTTAAGAAACCCAAACTGGATGAAATCCGTCAACGTGAGGAGCCAGTTGCCGATGAAAAACAGTAAGTAATGTTGCAATGTTAAAGAATAATAAACCAATTGTAATTATACATTTGTATGCCCTGGACAGTGACACAATTGAGGTGAGAAGTTCGGTGATTACACAAACAATTGAAGTGATGAAACAAACCGAGGTGCTGCAATCCCTCATCGATACCTACTCTAACAAGAATGTACGTTTTCAAATATCTATGTATGTAATTAATTGTAATTGATTGATTAATCAATGTGCAGGGTTCGTCAAATTATCTACTGAATCCGTGCCAAATGATACCTGAGGTTGACTTTCCTCCCGAGAATGCCGCCGATCTTGTCAGCGAGCAGAAGTTTCAGAAACCCATTTGGTTTATACCCTGCGTGAACACATCCTATTCCCGGGGAGATCCTCAGCCGCATCCCGAGATATCGAGCAATGTTTGTCGGCAGGCATTGCGTAAGGTCATGTGTGGCCTGTTACGCTTGGCGGGATTTACCGACTGTTCTGAAACGGCCATCATACTGCTCACGGGTGCAGCTGAGGAATTCTTGCGCAGCTTCGTTACCAACTATCGGACATTTTACGATATCGACGAAAAACTGGAAACTTCGACAAGTTTACAGCTACTGCCGTTGGAGCAGGCCTATTTTAGTATGACCGGCACATCCCTCACCCAGGTGCATAACTACTACAAACACAAGGTGATCACACGCAATAGGGCTGAGATTGCCGAGTTCGACAGCGTCCTGCAGGATTACGATAAACTAATGAAGGAGAGCCAAAATAGCATGCAGAAGCAACAGCAACAGCACAATAATCACGAGTTCAATGGCAACGATTTCCTCAACATTTTGGAGATGCAACCGAGCGACGATGGCAACAACAGCACCACAGGCAGCAGCAGTATGGGACACATAGTTGGCGATGTCCTGCACGAGCTGGGCGGCAACAGCACTAATTCCAGCATCTCCTTAAGCAATGTCAGCAATGGCCATCAGCAGCAGGCGCAGACACAGCCCCAGTCCCAGCAGCAAATGCAACAGCAACAGCAGCAGATTATCAACAGCAATGCATTGTATGGACTCCTCGAAGGACAGCTCAATAATTCATCCGGCGCGAATGTGAGCGCCGCGAGTGGCTATCAGACTAATTTTGAGAATTAAGTAGTCCTTAACTTCGAGTTTATGGTCGTTCTTTGTACTTTCGACTGTGAATTCGTATTTAAGGACGAGCCAACTGCACATATTATTAATAATACTTATTATTAAGAAGGTCCTTTGTATTGTTGAAGCAAATAATGGTTAAAATATCCTATCTACTTGTATGATCTCATATTTTATGATTGAAAGACTATTTTGGCCTGATCCTGATTATAATTCGATAACCATTAAAAAAGTTATGGAAGTCCTGTTTAGTAAATTACCTTTTAAAAATAAATCAAAGGACATTTTGAAAATATTTGAATGCCAATCGATAGTCCTGCTCTCAGAGATTCCAAACATATTTTCCTTTTCAAATTCGATAACTAATCGAAAAGTTATCGATAAAAACCAAAGTTAAAAGAAGGTCCTTTTTAGTAAATCAGCTCTATCTCGGCCGTTTCCTGTCGCATTTGCGCAGGACATGTTTTTTTTCGACGCGTGGAAGCCGACTCTATCGATTGGCATTCAAGGATATGGGGGTCATCTAGGAATCCGACACTTGAAAAACTTTCGCCGGGGGGACGAAGAAAATGGTCGAAAAACACAAAATGCAGGATATCAAGAGAATGGCAAGGACGATTTGAATGTCCTTCGGCATGCTGCTAGGTTTTTTTAAAAGCTTTCATTTGAGACAGGTTTTGCAAGGATACGCCAGGACATTGGCGAGTTATAGCCATTTTTCAGTATACAGAAAAAAGCGAATTTCTCCGCTCCTGTAAGGACTTTCGTCCTTTATATGACATCATCAGATGCAGGATCAAAATACCTATCCTTATGCCAAAGGATATCCTTCTAGTCCTTCAAATGGCGAAGTTATCCTGCATTTTCTGTTTTTTTAGCAAAATTTGTGACTAACCCCCTTACAAAAATTTCGAAGGACATTTTTGATCGAATCCTGGAAATCCTTGTATGCCAATCGATAGTTTTGCTCTCAGCGATTTCAAAACATATTTTCCTTTTCAAATTCGATAATTAATAGAGAAGTTATCGATAAAAAAGGATTTTAGAGGAAGGTCCTTTTTTAGAAAATGAGCTCTATTTCGGCCGCATCCTGTCGCATTTTCACAGGACATGATGCATTCGATTGGAAGTAAAAAAATCTTTCCATTTGTATTCAAGAATATAAGAATCATCCAAGGATACAAGCCCTATTAAGAAATACTCGAAATAAATAAGTTGCGTATTTTACTTATCCTTACAAATTAACTGTTTTACATATTTTTGATTCATTCCAATTATTTTTCCGTCGCAGCGCTGTGAACTCATTAACAGGCTCAACGGCTAAGAACTTTAGTCCTTCTTTATCACAGGATTTGTACTCGAAATATTTATGTTTACGTGCGGGCCGCTTAGCCCACACTTCCACATCCTTTCCCTTCATTATATCTTCACCGCTGAGGACAACCGAGGCAAATGCTTCAGCAGGAGTAACCGCCTGCGGCTCATTCTCCAACTGTCGTCTCCGGATATGTGGCTTCTTTTGCGGCGGCATTTCTGTCTCAATGTCATCACAAATGTAACAGTCGGCATCTGCCACAAGTTTCACCTGATGATTGAACTCCATGTCGGCTGTTTCGTCTGCTTCCTTGATGGATTCTACTGACGGCGAATAAAACTCTATTTGATTATTAATTCTAATGCTTAATTTACGCCATAGATGTGCTTGTACGTGGTCGCCAATTTGTAAATCACTCGAAAAAGCTGCATTTTCACTTTGCTCATCCAGATATCGTTGACTCTTTAGCTTTTTATTTTGTTCAGCGGCCGTGGGAACTGCATTTGTCTCATTTTCTGTGCCTGTTGCTGGCGGCACGTGTCTGAGCAGCGCCGGTTGTGTGGTGGTCTGTTTCTGGAACATGTCGTTGCTGAAAAGCGTATGATCAGCTGCCTCCATGAATTGGCGTAACTTTGCATTATGTTCCTCATCAGAATCGCTTTCAGAATCATTATTATTTTGTATTTTCCCCATTTTATGCACTAAATGCACATGCACGTTGCACTTTTCTGTGGAAAAAATGGCGCTATGTTTGTATTTGGTATCTACTATCGATGAATTTACTCACATGAATTTACTTCTTCAGGGCTGCAAACATATTTGCTATAAATTTCTATTTGGTTTGGCGGGTGTAGGAGCACCAGTTGCAGCTCTGCCCATATGTTGCTAGCATATCAGGTGATTTCATTGCGCCTGTTTCTGGACCATTATGTTAGGGTCGATTGCATATATGTGAATTATCGTCAAATTGCATTATTTTCATTATCGCAAGTCATTTTAGAATCACTACAACTTTTTAATTCTCTCTTGGTGAGCCCTAAACGCACTCTACACTTGTCACTGAATAAAATAATGGCGTATTGAATATTATCGATGAATTTTCTTACATGCAGACCTGTCTGCAAACGATACATCGCGTACGATTTAAGGGCTGCATTTACATTTTATTTGCTATAAATTTAAAAACCGTATTCAAAATATTTAAGTGTTACATATGTAGATAGTTGTGTATTATGTTACGGAACTGCATAACCCACAATTGCTAACTGGACACATTTTCATCTCAACGTCCTCGCCCACACGCATAACAGCCGACATGCCATTCTCCGAATGCGGCGATATATGACAGTGGAACATCCAATAGCCCGGACTATTTGAATTAAACTGAATGATGGTATAGCCAAAAGCGGGCACTTGTACAGAATCCTTTAATGGCGCCCCGCGTCCACGTCTGGGCAGTGGTGTCTGTTTATCAATCTGTTCGATCTGCCCTATGCGTTTCTCGCCCAGCACGCCCATGCCTACCACCCGAAACGTATATCCATGCAGATGTATGGGATGCGGTGTATTCGATTTGCTAGAGATGACAAACTCCATATTGCGGTTCGCGGGCACTTGAATGACATTGGAACATTTGCAGTGGCGACTCCTGCAATTGAAGCCCAGCGATGACTGTTGTGAGCTGTTGCAGAACAACTGTCCAATGCCCAGATTGCGTGTCTGCAGGAACGATACCTTGGGCATGATAAACGTTATGTCGTCCATTTGGAAGCGGAAACCCTCGCCGCGCAATTCCCAGGCATTCATGCTCGTGTAGTACGTCACCGATGGCATCAGTGCCGGTTCCATAGGCTTAGCATTCAGCGTGACCAGTGAGATGCTCTGATCATTACTGCCGCCCACATCATCCCCCAGTTCGTTGAGCATGATGCCTGGCGCATCATAGGCGTAGCTCAGCGTATGCGTGTCCAAGGAGCGGGAATCCGCATCCTGATAATGCAGTACGGCCTCCTGATGCAACTGGTTTTTGGCACAGAAGCTATAGCCCTTGATGCGTATCCAGTAATTGGCCACCGGTTGATTCGCATGCAGCACAAAATCATAACGCTCTGCGGCATGCAACATGATCTTTTGGACTTCGACGGGTTCGATGTCGTTGCCATCACTGGCAATCACCACAAGGTCGTGATTATCGATGCTCAGGCTGACGGGACAATTGGAAACACCTGGCGAAAAAAGATGGTCAAGATATGATATTGGATATAGATATGGATATGGTACTCTTTGACCCACCATTGAACACCACACGGAAGCGATAGCGTCCCCCACGTATGATTGGAAACGTGGCATAGAGCGTTGGCTTCACTTTGCTGTCCTTCTTCATATTGCGTCCCCGTCCATTGATCAGTATATTTTCGGCAACGCTCTCATCAAAATTGTGCACCCAATCCTGAATCATGATCACATGCTCCGACTTATCAAAGTCGTACAGATGCGCATGTGGATTGAGCTTGGCCGGCTGACGGACAATAAGCGCCCCAGCCAGACCGAAGGCACGTTGATGCTCGGTGTGGCTATGCCACCAGTTGGTGCCGCCGTGATCCACCTCGAAGCGGTAGCGGAAGGCCTGACCGGGCTCAATTGGATACTGGGTGACATGGGGTACTCCGTCCATGTGGGGCGTGGATCTCTGATGGATGCCGTGCCAATGGATGGTCGTGGTCTCGTGCATGCTATTGATGACATCCGCGACGATAGTGTCGCCGTAGCACACCTCTATGGACTGGCCGGGCAGCTTGCCATTGACCACCATGATGGCGGATTCGAGGCCATCCGCATACTTGCAATCGCTGTGCGGCTCCTGCTCGGCTAATTTGATGGCATCGATGAACTCCTTGCCGTTCAGCTTGAAGCGATACTTCGATTGCAGATATCGCTTGCAGGTGGTGGACATGGTGTCATCGTAGTGAACCACCATGTAGTAGTAGCAGGTCATGGGCTGCTGATCGATGCAGTCACGCTTGCACGGATGCTGCAGGTCCTTGTCGGCATAGCGCCACTGCGAGGACTCGCCGGATGCCAGCTGCGGATACAGTTGACTGATGCTCTCATATTTGCTGATAATGCGTTTGCCGTCCGCATCTGCAAACAAAATCACAACAATTATCAGCTATCGATAGGTGTTATCGCAGCAATCGATATCCTCGAACACACCTTGTATCCCATCGATTTGCACCACAATCAGACTGCTGATTAACAGTACAGCACGCACTGAACTAATTCGCATTTCCTTTTACCCAGAAAATATATGGCGGAAAAACCAAAACTGTTAATTTCAATTGGAATTTCGAAAATATGGCAATTGGCAAAGAAGAAGGCTAAGATCTAACTGTCGCTGAATTTCCGACATCGGTTACCTTTTTGTAAGCTAAAGTTCCAACGATCGTGATTCGCGTGAAATTGCTTCGAGTATTCGCTTGTTGGGCCTTGTCTTACAACTCATAATGGTTAATTGAAGATTGTTTCCAGATACCGATACGGATACCAACCAATTGACAAAATTCTAATTTTCTACGTAGTATTGGTGTCGGGCTCCCACTGCTGAGTCAATGTCAGGGGAATTACGTGAACTACGTCAATACGACAGCATTGCATTGTCTGTGCCTTGGCCTATTTTCATTACAGAAACAAAAATAAAAACGCTCAAAAATAATGTTTGAATTTGCCCATCGATGATTTCAAATTGCAATCATACCTACTTTTGAATTTACCCGACATCGTTGTGCTGTAGAGTGGCGCCAATATTAGGAAACATTTCCTTGTGGCCTAATCGATTGCCAAATCGATGGTCAAAGTTTGAAAAATATCAATATTCAAAAATGTCCATTGTGGGCCTTTTTCAGCCACGTTTTGACCAAATGTCGGGAATACTCATCACAGACACGTCAAATAAAAAGCAAAATGCTAGTTATGAGTCCTAGAATAGATCTGGGTCAAAAAATTGGGATAAACGCAATTTTCGATTTTTGATGATTTTGAAAAATGGATCAAAAAAATCGAAAAATTAAAAATGACGAATTTCACAAAAATTTTGATGCAGATTTAAACTGATATTAAAACCATTTCCAAAACATCAAATTTAATCAAAATCGGATGATGTTTGGCCGAGTTATGGCAATTCAAAGTTATGAGGAGGTCCATTATGCGAAAATTGTCATATTGGGACCCTTTTTTGCACATTTTTGGCCATATCTCACGAAATACTAATCAGAAACACCTCAAATAAAAAGCAAAATGCTAGTTATGAGTCCTAGAATAGATCTGGGTCAAAAAATCGTGGTCAAAAATTTTTTCGAATTTTGATGATTTTGTCAAGGGGTTAGTATGAAAAATGGGTCAAAAAAATCGAAAAATTAAAAGCGGCGAATTTTACAAAAATTTTGATGCAGGTTGAAACTGGTATAAAAACCATTTCTAAAACTTCAAATTTCATTAAAATCGGATGATTTTTGGCCAAGTTATGGCACTACAAAGTTTGACCAGACAATTTTGGACACTTTTGGTCATATTTTTGACCATATGGAAATAAAAGTTGAGGGATGTGACCTTGGACAACTGGGAGTATCAGCGTCTAAGTAGTCATTAACAGTGCTACCAATAAATATTTACATATTTACAGTACCACTGCAAACAGTGTGACTCGGATTCGTAAAGAATTTAAGTAATCATTGGAAACATAAAATATCAATTCATGATTACATGATATTTTGGCATGTACGCAATATTTGTATTATGTACATATATGCATATGTATGTATGTATGCATATTGTATACTTTGGTCGCAAGACTATAGCTTTTTGTTTATATTCATCTTTATCTACTGATATAAAGTCGCGAGGGGCCGAAATTAGCAACAACAACTAGAAATGGTAATCAAAATGCTTGACGTACTCCAATAAGCAGAGATTGCAAGTGTTTGTATGCATGCATGTATTTGTGAGTACAGTGAAATCAATATTAAAGGAAAATAATGTATAACGATTGCATGTATGTATGTACATATTGGTTTTGATAAACGCACAATCGATAACGCACACATCGATAACACGCTCAAGCAGACAATATCGTAACGGACATTCAATAGAAGTTCATTGTCACAGGTTAGTACTGTACTTTATAGGTGAGGTGTGTGAGGCAAAAACAAAAGCAAGCCTAAGGAACATTGCACAGAATTAGAAATCTGTTTTCATTTTGCTTTTATCACATCGCATTCTGAGTTCGTTTTCTTTGTTTATATTTATATATGCTTGACATACATATATACATACATATGTATGTATGTATATGGTTGCACCCTCAACGGGGCCTACGTTGGATTCAACAATGTTGTTGATTATGCAAAAGGAAATAAATATACATATATGTACACACAATCGCACATAGGCAGCGTGAGCAAAATAAAGAAGCAATTAAACAAAAATAAAACGCACTGCAAGAAATTAAACATCAAGTACACACATAGTGCGCTGTGGAGCCACACATACAATAAAAACAAGTTTCAACAACGACAACAAGTTTAACTTTGCGGTCCAATTGGTGGCTTGCTGGCGGCGTCATCATGAACTTCATTAGGCATTCCATATTGCAATCGAGCAGACGCGCCTCAACACTAGTGGCAACAGCAGCTCCTTCTCAATTGCTGATCGATAAGCAATTTAAGATTTTACAGCGACCTCCAACGGCTAAATTCGGTAAGATGTGCCAACAGGGTGGCAACGCCCTAAACAGCCAAAACTATTATTGTTATTGTCGTTGTTATTGTTGTTAATAAGCAGCTTAGTGATTGGTCTGGCAATTAACCGACATTGGCTAATTTCGCAACTATTGTAAACTATTGACTAATTGCATTTACCAAAATACAAAATGCTAGCCAACAGTTGCAACGGCACCGAAATGGACACCACAGTACATTCCGCGGGCATTTCCGAAGTTCATGATGTCCCTATGTCAGTTATAAAGCGGCCCATACCATCCGTACTGGATGAACAGAAAGTTCAATCACTTATGAACACAATCAGGGTACGTATGTGCATGTATAGTCGTACATAGATACTAGTTACCTGGCAGCCATTAACCGATTGTCACTTTCTCCACAGTCGGAAACTGGCGAGGATGACGTGCCGCCGGTTGACATCTTGTGGATAACAGGGAGCAGCGGGGGCAATTACTATTTTAGCTTCGGTGGCTGCCATCGCTTTGAGGCCTATAAACGTTTAAATCGGGAAACCATAAAAGCGAAACTGGTCCGATCAACTTTGAGCGATCTTTATCATTACATGGGTTCCAGTGCGCCCACACAATTGGCTTAGATCACTGCTTGACTGTTCTTTCTGTTCTTCTTTTTGTTTTTCTCTTCTATTGCAACTGTTATCACTTATAAATGTACAAACAATACATATATACATATATGTATATATTAAATGTATATTTTATTTATATATGTATGTATATTTAAAAAGTTCTACTCTTAATTTCATATTCACGCACACTGCACCAGGGCTGCTACAATCATAATTATAATTTAATTTCGATAACCATTCACACCATATTACTGTCGATATGACTGTAAAAAATTTGAATTGATTGCGCCTATTATCAACTAGAAAGACTTATAAACTATTACACAATGCTAATAACCGAATTCGAAATATGTACGAACATATTATGTTTGTATGTTTAAAAAGAATTTGTTACTGAATCTGGATGTCACTCACTACCAAAGGAAGGGCGAACGTTCACGCAATACGCGCAGTCCGTAGCGCTGCCACTCTCGCTTCGTTATCCACAACTCTCGTGCACTCTCCAACACTGACATAATGGCGGCTCCCTTCCAGGCCACCATGCCCACATCCATGCCCTTGGTGAACACATTCACCTCGATGCCGGGCGGCACCTGTTGGCTAATGCGCCTCTCCAGCCAAGTGGCCAAGCCGCGCAACTTGGCCGTGCTGCCAACCAACAAAATGGCGCCAAACATTTTCCGACGCGTCTCGTAGCTAACGCAGCGTCCAATGGCACGGATGACGGCCTGGTCGAGGGGCACCACCTGACCGGTGCTATTATAGTAGCAAGTGTTGCTTGCCTTCGTCGGGGCCTGGGGTGACGGAAAATTTAGATGATGCTGACCATGCTGGTACTGGTGCTGCTGCTGCTGTTGATGATGGGAGTTGCTGTTACTGCTGACCGTCGTCTCATCGTGATCCACGACAATGAGCTCCTCGTCGTCGCCAGTGATGAGCGTTTGTCTACCGGCCGATATGCCCGGTCCAAGTATGCTCAAGTCTCCGGTCCGCACACCATTTCGCCGGGATGTCTCCCGCAAAAACTCCGCATCGAAGCAATCCTCGCTATCGTACTGATCCTGTCCTGATTGCTGGGTGTGCACGGCACGTGTCTTACCCGTGATGTTGAGCAACTCAGTGTGGAAGAGTGAGAATGGGGCCATGATGACCTCATCGCCCACTTGGAGCGTATATCGCAGCCATTGACCATTAGGTCTCCGAAGCGTAAAGTGCTTCTCCTGGGCTCCACAAATGCTGACATTCAAATGACAGAAACGTTCCTTGAGCTCTTCCAGCAAATGGGCATCCTGGTAGCTGTGCTGCACATTGCACTCCCGGTACGGGAACTCACATTTCCGGAGCAGCATTAACAGCACTTGATCAATGTCGCTGCCGCCGTAGTCCAGGCGGACTCGAGCATCCAATTGGGAGATGCCATCTTCAATGCAGGCCACGGATGTCTTTTGTGCGCCGATGTCCACAACACAACCGTAACCGATGCCCGCACCATAGGTGGCGGCCACGCTGTCCTGCACCAGGAAGCAACGCAGGAATCCCATGCGTTGGAGGAGCAACGTCATGACTTCCCTTAGGTGGCTTCGCACATAGATATCGTTGATAACGAGAACGACACTGTGCCGGTTCAACTCTCGCAGCGGTATGCCTAGCCGGTGTTCCAGCGCGTATGACCAGATCTTCTCCAGTTGGAGTAGCGTCGCTTGCAGGGATCCCCCCTTCTCATCGTGCACATTGAATTCTCCGCGACGTATGGGGAAATGTACGTCATAGTTGCGTGCCTCCAACGCATTCAGTCGAAGTATTTGGTCATCATAGAGCACGGATGCATCACAGTCGACATCAGCCATCTCATTGGAAAGGCGTGGCGACACTTTCTCGGCGACACTGCGCCGATTAAAGTGGGCCAATTGCTGTGGGGGCGTGGACACTCGTAAGCGGCCCTGCTCGACGACACAATGCTGCAATATCCGGGACACCGCCAAGCGCTGCTCCTCGAACTCCGCCTGCATCTGCTTGGGTGACGCGTTCTCGACGGGCGGCAACAGCGGATCATGATGTGGACCCTCATCATCCTTTTGGACAGGCGTCCTTCTGTAAGCTATCGCATGGACTATGGTCACTGGATTAAGATCGCCGGCACGTCCAATGCGCAACTGCTGTGATCCCGGATGGATGATGACAATCTTTGGCGCTTCCAGTGGCTGACTAGGTGGTTGGGTAAGAGTTGCTCGGCCGCTGCTAGTACTGCTTGCCCGTGAACGTCTAGGAAAATGAATTTATTGACAAAAATTGGAAATTGTTTGGCTATATACTTATTTACTGCATTATTTGGTTAAAATGTGAAGCGGAGGCCGCCGAAAATATTTATTGTATAGCATGTTGTGCAGTAATGAACAGTGTTGAACAACGACTGAAGTGAATGTAGTCGCTCTGACAGTTCAGATAGCGAAGTTCCCATAATAACATAAACTAAAAACTAAGCAATTTAATATTTATATAACATAAAAAACATGTACCTCTCGTTAATAATTAGATTGGAAAGCTTCAAATTGAAAAAATATGCAAAATATTTTGTTACTATTGTGCTATCATATCAAGCAACTTCCTGACAGGTAACCCAGTGGCATATCGATACTAATAAAGTGCTATTGGCATACCGATAATACTATCGTTATATAGCATTTAGCTACTATCGGCATACCGATAATACTGATATCGTATAGGAACAATCCAGCACGTTGCTCTTTGTTATTAATCATTAATACCAATACGCATTGTGAAATTATAAGTGATCATTTTGATTTTAAATTTAATAAAATAAAAGTCCTACCGTACAAAATGTCGCAATACACGTGCATCAATTGTGATGCGCGCTTCGCCAACGCGGACATACAGCGCGAACACTACAAAACTGATTGGCATCGATACAACCTGAAGAGGCGCGTGGCGCAGTTGCCCCCCGTCACAGCCGAGGAGTTCCAGCAGCGTGTGCTGAGCGCCCGCAGCGCCACAGAGACGGCGCTCGAAGAGCAACAGATGACCGTTTACTGCACAGCCTGCCGCAAGCAGTTTGGCAACGAGAAGGCTCACGATAATCACTTGAACAGCAAAAAGCACAAGGAAGCATTGGTGCGCTTCCAGAAACAGCAAAGCAACGCAGCAGAGGATGCATCACAGTCGGCGCCAACGCTGTGCGTGAAGAGCAAGCCGGAGCAGCGACCACATCCTGCCCTGGCTGCGGCTGCTGCCGGTAAGGGTCGTCTTGCGTTTGCCGAGCGGGCCATGAAAATGGACGAAGACGACGAGGATATGGATGACGATGACTTTGAGGATATTGAAGAGGAAGAGGTGGGTAGACAATCAATTGCTAATTGCTATGATACTCATTCCCTATGCAACCCGTATTGCTGCAGGTTGATTCGGATGAATGGGATAAGATTGCCGAGAACCCTTTGACAGAACGAGATTGCCTCTTCTGCAGCCAGCAAAGCGATGATCTTGTCGAGAACCTCAAGCACATGTCTGTGGCCCATTCATTTTTCATTCCCGATGCCGAGTACTGCACAGATATGGAGGGCCTGATCTACTATCTGGGCGAGAAGGTGGCCAATTATTTCATCTGCCTGTGGTGCAATGATCGCGGCAAGACCTTTTACTCCTTGGACGCGGTGCGGAAGCACATGGTCGACAAAGGACACTGCCAAATGCTTCACGAGGGAGTTGCACTCGCCGAATACGCCGATTACTACGACTACAGCACCAGTTATCCTGACAACGTAAGTGATACCATCGTGTACGCACTATCGATAACTCGATCATATCCGAAACCATTTGCAGAAAGAGGGCATGGACATTGACGAGGAGGTTGTACCCGATCTCCTCGATGGCGATGAATATCAATTGGTGCTGCCCTCTGGTGCCGTTATCGGACATCGTTCCCTCCTGCGCTACTACAAGCAACGATTGCATCCCGAACGTGCTCTCGTGCCAAAGAAATCCGATCGCAAGCTGCATCATGTGCTGAGCGAATATCGTGCCCTCGGCTGGACGCAGACCCAACAGCAGGCGGCAGCACGCAAGGCACGCGATATTCATTTGATGAAACGAGTGCAGTCCAAGTGGCAGATGCAACTGGGCACCAAGGCCAATAAGCTGCAGAAACATTATCGCGCCCAGGTGCTTATCTAAGCTGTGTATATCGATTAATCGATTAGTGGATTTGAGCAAAAATAAAAATAATCGTGTAGAATTTCGTTTTTTTTTTTTTCGCTTAAATTAAGCAAATATTGTTTTCATTCAAAATTACTGCTACGATCGATTTCACTTTAAATAAAAATTACATAATTTAAATTAAAAATTAAATAAAGGTTATTGTGTGTGTGTGTGTTGTTGATTAGGTGTAAGTAAAATTATCGTAATCATTCATCATCGTTACTCTTGCAGCATTTTAAATGTAATTATTAAAACTAGGTAAAAATTATCGAAAAAAAAAAAAAATTATATGTATGCATGTGCATATACATACATATGTATGTATGTATGTATGTATAAGAAGCAACTTAATGAGCGAGACGGCTGCATTGTGAGTGAGTGAGTATGTGCGTGTATGTGTGTGTGTGTGTGAATGCGACTTAAATAAAATAATGCATACGCCTATGCGTATTTACATATGTATACATATGTGTATGCATGTGAGTGAGAGGGATGGTGTGACTGCAAATTTCAGCTAGCTTACGAATGAGTGTTTGTTTGTTTGTATGTATGTATGTATGTCTGTGCAATAAATAGCAGTGTCTCTGTGGGCGAGTTTAAGAGAAAGGTCCCACACACACACACACATACATATATACAGATGAATGTGTATGTATGTATGTGATCGATGGTACACACAGTTATAATTGTAGTAGTAGTGCCACAGCAAAAAAAAAAGGAATTACAAAAAAAAAAAATCACTTTCCGAATTCAATTAAATGTTAACGTAAATAAAGACGGCAGGTAACGCTAATGTATAACTACAGGATTCTGTTGAACACATACGCCCACCATGGGCGACGACGACGATGCATCGCTGCTGGCGCCCGCCGTTGAACTGCCGCCGCCGACACCGCCGCCGACGCCTCCGGCTCCGAGGCCACTTACGCCGCTGCTGCTGCTGGTGCTGCCGCCGCCGCCGCCGCCACCAGACGTCGCTGCCGACAATGGCAGCGCAGCAGCTGCTGACGATGCCGCTGCTGCTGCTGCTGCTGCTGTTGGGGCGGGCAGTGCCAATGGCAGCGGCAGCGGCGCCAACGGCTGCGGATGGTACAACAGCGACGTATAGGGGGAGGGGCCAGTTGCGCCCGCCGATGCGCTAATGACGCTCGAGTCCGTCATCATGAGATGCGATGCTGCTGCCGACATATTATCATAATGATGCATAAAATCCAAGGGCAGCGATGCCGGCGCATAGCTGTGATGCTGCGGTTGCGGCATTGGCAGTGATTGCTGCAGATGTTGTTGTTGTTGATGATGTTGTTGGTGTTGTTGGTGTTGTTGGTGTTGTTGTTGATGTGCGGCGGGTGGTGGCGGCATCAGCAACGGCGCTGCTCCATTATGCTTAATGCCGGCGCTGCTGCTGTTGAAATGTTGTGTTTGATGCGGGCCGACGCCGACGCCGCTGCCGCTGCCACGCATGCGTCCAAACTGCGGCAGACCGAGACGCAGCGCCGCCGCCGCCATGGTAGCAGCCGAGACCGGCAGCAGAGGCGGCGGCGGCAGCTGCTGTGCGTGCGGCGGATCACAGTCCATGGCGTGCGGATAACTGTTATTGCCCAGATACATGTTGCGGCGACTGCTACTCATATTTATATTATTATTGTGATTGCTGCTGCAGCTGTTGCCGACGATGCTGCCATGATTTAAGCTACTCAGACTACTACTGTTGTTGTTGTTGATGATGTTGATGTTGTTGTTGCTGTTGCTGTTGCTGCTGCCGATCGTCGTTGGCTGCGACTGCAGACTGAGTGCTGAGAAATTCATGGCATTGGCCGCCGTCGTTGTAGAGTTTTTGTTGGCGTGATGTAGCAGCAAGCCTGTAAATGTAAACGCACATGTTAAGTAGGTATTGAGATAGCAAAGAGCTTTTGGCACTTAAGAGCACAGTGGGGAAGAGCCTTGATTTACTTCTATATTTTCTTTTTGTTGATTATATCATAAATTTTTATTGAAGGGTTTTTAGCTTTTTTTTCGTTTTCCTTTTTTGTTCATTTTTTTTTGGTTTTGGATTTACTTGTTTTTTTTTTTTGTTTGAATTGATTTTTTTTGTTTTAACTTATAATTAGTTATCATTTTTTTTTTTGTTTTGTTTAGAAATTATTTCGTACTCGTTAAACTTAAACCATCAGCTTTATGTTTATATAAATGCGACACATATGCATGAGGTGCATATGCATGTGTGTATGTATGTGTGTGTATGTATGTATGTGTATGTATGTGTATGTATGTGTGAGTGTGTGTTTGTTTGTTAATATTACAATTGCTAAACTAAATGCATTTTCATTTCAAAACCAGTTTTGCTTCTTGGATTAAGTCGTCATTTTGTTTTCATAAATTTCTTCATTTTTATTCGTTTATTTTATTTTCATTTCTTTTATTTTTGTTGCAATACTGTTTCGTTTTAACGCTTCTTCATAGCTATGTATGTAATGTTTGTTTGGTATGTTTGCATTTTTGTTTTTCTTTTTTATTTTTGTTTTTGTTTTCTCAGAAAAACTATTTTCATTTGTATTTTAGCTGCATCTTTTCTTTGCTTGTTGTTTTGCTTTCTTCAGACCGAAAGATAGTGATTAAGAGAGGGGGTGGATGAGGTGGAGGGGGGGGCAATGCATAAGTGCTTGGCGTTTGTTCTGTACTTCCACCTACTTTCAATTCCCGCTTGGGGGCGCTGCCAAGTCGTTGACTTTTAACAGTGCTGGCGACTGTTAAATGAGTAACTTTAACATGTCTGTTACCGAGCTGTTAAGCACGCGTTGCAATTTCTCAATTGGAATTTCATTGTATATGTGTGTTACTCTGTGTGTGTGTGTGTGTGTGTTTCCTAAATATGAATTTACGATTTCTCAATATGATTCGATTTTGTTTTTGCTGTATATTTTTTATTTCGTTTTTGCCTAAATCTAAATGCTTTTGCAATTTTCTCTTTAGTATTCTCTTTTGGTTTATTATGCCATATTTTATTTGCATTTTCGTTTCCTTTCGCATTTCTCTTTGTCTAAACTATGTATGTCTGTCTCTGTCTGTGTGTGTGTGTGTGTGTTCATGTAATGTATGTATGTGTGTATGTATGTTATATTTGGTTTTCTTAACTTTTCGTTTAACTTAAATTTGTAACATTCACTTATTTTATAAATATTTTACACAACTTTTTAAAGTTTCTGCTGCTGCTGCTGCTGCTTTTGCTTAAATTCTTGAATTGTTGTGTTCAATTTTCCCGGATATCTCTACCGCATAATTGTTCATTTACACATATACAAACATACATATGTATGTATCCATGTATGCATATGTGTGAGTGTATGTGTATGTGTATGTGTTTGTTTGTATATGTGTCGTAGCACATTTCTTGGATTTCTGATACACATTATTATTGCTGTTTTGCTTTCGCATTTGCTATCAAATTCGTCTGAAAGTACTGTTTTATTTGTTAAATGCTAGGTATGTCTTAGTACTGTTCTTTTACGTTGTTGTTGTTGTTGTTGTTGTTGCTGTTGTTGCTGTTAATTAATTGTTAATTATGCTTGCTAAAGATTTATTACTGCTTCTCATACTCCATCATTATTTCTATATTTCTTTGTAATGTACTTTAAGTTTCCTAAATGTAACTTTAATTTTATTTTTTTTACTTGCTTCGTTCTGTATTTTATAAATCGTTTCATTATTAATTAGTTAAATTTAGTTTTGTTAATATTGTTATCTTATGAATATTATTATTCGTTTTTTTTCCTATTTATACATGCCTAAAACTATGATTTGTGTTTCAAGTATGTATATTTAATTCATTTATTGAATTTCTGTATTCTATTCGTACGTTTGTCGCCAGTAGTTTATCTTTTCCATTATTTCGCTCTCAAAATTCAAATCTATCTGCATTTGGCGCCAATCACTGTTCACTAACAGCTGTTCATTAACAGCGCTGTTGTTGCTTCACATTGCTTTTACAATTAAATTTCAAGCATCCATTTCTTATCATGTTCTTCTTTTGTTTATCTTCACTTTCCTTTGTGTAGGTGTAAATCAACGCTATTTACAACTACATGTCTGTAGGTGTGTATATATACGTGTATATGTGTGTGTGTCAGGAAAAAAGGTTATGTGAAGTAAAAGAAAGTACGCAATTTTTTCATTTGTTGTGAGTGTTTGTCTGATTGTATGTAAATATGCAGGTTATGGGAATGCGGGGAGAGAGGATGTATAAATTGGTTATTTTTATGTTGGATACATATCACAAAAAAGCATTCTCACACACACCGTCATTTTCTGACCTCAACAGACAAACGCAGTTACAATGCAAGCGGGAGCTTAACAGAACGCTGTTAAGCTGTTAACAGCATTGGAAGAGATATTGCAAAGCTCAAACGTCCGTATTGGCAAGTGTGTGTGTATGTGTGTGTGTGTGGAACAACCAAAAGAGTAAGAGACAAAGATGGATGCGTGTGTTTGTGTGTGTTTGTGTGTGTGTGTGTGTGTAGTCTGTGTGTTGAAGGAAGGAGATGGCACGCAGACATACATGTATGTATGTTTGTACAGACATACATACAAATGTTATGTACATATGTATACACAGATGTATGTGATGTTAATGCTGCAACTCTTCAGCTAGCTATGTATGTATGTATGCATGCATGCATATATAAGTATATATGTTGTATATTTGTTTCATATATGCATATGTATGTGTTAATATTAGATTAAATTTAGTTGTAATTACTATTGCGAATGTTGTTGCCTCGTTCTCTCTCTTTATAATACACACATACACATACACACACACACACACATACATACATAGCTCGTGTGTTTTCTTGCTCCTCCCCACCCCATTAACAACAACAACTACATACAGACAGACAGACAGACATACATACATATGTATGTATCTATGTACGTAGGATGCGTTTGTATGTATGTATGTAAATATATACATATATATGTAGTTATGTATGTATATATATATATTTATATATATATATGGCAGTCATTAAGAAAGTCGTTAAGGATTCCTTGTTTTATGTTAATGCTTACAATTTAACAGTGTGTGTGTGTGTGTGTGTGTATTTCTTATAATTTATATCTTTTGCTTGCTTTGTATTTTTGTATTTTCTTTTTCTTTTTTTTAATTTTTAAGTTTTAGTTTTAATGCTACAAATACAAATACAATTATGACTAATTTACTTAACTCACTGTATTATGCTTTTAACTCTCTTAGCTTACATTACCGTTATCGTAAATGCATGAGCATCAATGAGAAAGTAAGTTAACACAATTAACAAAAAAAAAAAAAACAAATGTTTAAATTGAAATGTTGCAAATCAGCTTAATTAATTGAGTATATTTCTAGATAATCATAATTCGATTTTTGGATCATCTAAAATATTCATTTCATTAAATACGTATTTGTTATGCATATATTTATGTATTTATATTTGTATATAGACTAAGTGCCAAAAAAAAAATTATATATTTATATATGGTTTCGTTTTGTATGTATGTATGTATGTATATAGCTGCACATATGTATGTATATATAATGATGTATAACTATTTATAAAAAATAAAGATCAAATGTTTCTAATGCTATATACAACTCTGTATATTTGACAACTCTGTATATTTGCAAGAAAGTTAAAACAAAACATAATTTATTTTTCCTTTTTTTTTAAATGTCTTAAGGAGGCAGCTTATATACAAAGAGAGACAGAGAAAGAGATAGATAGAGAGTTATCAGCGCACACATGCATTTATCGATAACTTAACATGGCTGACAACTGCAACTGCACAACACTGCAGTACGCTGTTAACTTAACCTACGCTTAGTTGACCGAGAGAGCTTTGGTGCTGCTGCTGCTACTGCTGCTGCTGCCGCTACGACGCTCTGTTAATTTAACAGCGATTGGTTTACATTCATATTAATTCGTCGTGGATTTTGCCGTTGCTGCTGTTGTCGCTGCTGTTACTGTTGCTGTTGCTGTTACTGCTATCGCCGCTGTTGGTCATCGACGCTCCTCTGTTTCGTTATTATTGTATATTTTTAATAAATATATATGCATTTTTTTGTTTTTTTTTTTTTTTTTCAAGAAAGAGAACATACAAATTGTAGCCCAAATTAGTAGTGTAATTTGAGTGATATTTTGTTTTGCCTTGTTTTTTTTTTTTGTATTTATTTAAATTCTATGTGCTACGTTAATATGACAATAAAATGTTTAAAAAAAAAAACAAAATTTCTACAATAGACCACTAAATGAATAAAATTAAATAACAGAAATTAAAACCATATATACATACATATAAAGAAAATACAATCATCACATTATGGAATCCACGAAATACAGCAATTATTGAAATTATTTTTTTTATTTATTTTAATTTCATTCTTTATTGCCATTTCTAAATATTTTTATTGAATCTCTTTTTTTTTTGATAATCAAGAATTATGAATGTGTGAATTGAAAACATATTACATTTTTTTTGCTTTTTTTCTAAATTGTCTTTTTTTTATGAAAATATATAAGTTCAAATGAATATCAGATATATTTTAATGTTTTTTTTTGATTTTCAGTTGTTTAAACAAATAAATTTGATTATCTCAGCTAGGATATCGTTTCTAACGGTTCGCTGTTTTTCTATTAATTCTATGCTATTTAGCTACACACACACACACACACACATAACTACATATATGATTGATGATGAAATGAAATGAAATTCGAAATGAAAAGCAATTTCAATTAAATATCTATAGTATATATATATATATATATAGTATATATACGTTTTCACTTATGAACAACAAAAAAAAACAACAACAACGAAAGTAATCTTCTATGAAAATTATCAAAAACTTGAACAATTTTCTAAACTACTTGAATAAATTAGAAATAATACTAGAAACTAAAATACATATATATATAAATATATATAATATATTTAATAAATATGGGTTAGAAACTAAGTTTATATAGATTATATATATTTTGGAAAACAAAAAAATGTATAAATATATATTTTTTTGGGTTTTCTTTAAAATATTTTTAAAGTTCTCAGTTTGAGCGTATGTTTAAGGCACAAGTAACATACATATATACGGACATACTTGATCAAAATCGAAAATAATGCTGATGGCACTTACCTAGACTTTGTGTATCGAAGCCACCGCCGCCAACAGTCGCATTGCTGCCACTACTGCTCGACTGTTGCTGCTGAGCGGCAGCTGTACTTGATAGAGCCGAGGTGGTGCCGGCGCCGCTGCAGCCGCTGATGGCAATGGGACCGCCAACGACGACGCCGCCACCTATGCCGCCAGTAGCACCGCTTGTGGCGCCACCACCAGCAACGCCGGTGCTGCTGGTGCTGCTGCTGCTGCCGCCAGTGGGACCACCGCCAGTTGAAGCACCGCCACCATTTCCACCACCAGTGGCGCCACCACTGCCGCCCGATGATGATGATGGCCCTGGGCCGGGGCCACTGCTGCCACCGGCACCAGTATTCGCAGTGGCGCCCGCTCCACTTGTGTTGGTGGATTCGTCCGTGGTGCGCTTAAAGAAATTATGTTGCAAGGCATAATACGGTGTGACACGGGTCTTGGGATCGAAATCGAGCATGCGCAATATCAGATCCTTGAATTTGAGATAATCGGCCACGGAATGCCCCGGCTCATCGAGACGTCTGCCAGCCGGACCGCCCGTCTCCACACCCAATATATCATGGAGTTTACGCGATCCGGGCGGTTTATACTTTCGACCATTTAGCGTCTTCTTTAACACATAGGAGCCATCGGTGACAATCTTATCGAAGAACTTGCGCGTCTTCTGCGCCTGATCCAACAGATATTTGGGCGGCATGCCCAGCACCTCCACAATCTTGTTCATCTGATCGAGCTCATTGCAGCCGGAGAAGAGCGGCTCGCCCGTATGCATCTCCACCAATATGCAACCCAATGACCACATATCAATGGCCAGATCATATTGGATGCCCAGCAGCACTTCGGGCGAACGATAGAAGCGCGATTGGATATATTGATAGATCTACGGATATAGATTTGGTAAATGAATAAGAATATGCATATAAAGGGATATTTCTAGATGATATTATAACTGAGGATAGTCTAGAATGGTGAATGGGGGCCACCATCGATATTTTCGATATTTTTGGGAAAACTATCCGATATTATCGATAGTATCGAAAATAAAAATTATTCAGTTGATAGCGTTCTGGCTCGAATTATATTTAAATTAGATTCGTAAATATTAAAAAAATCAAATAGCCTTCAGCTTGAATATGTTTTCTAAATATAATCAACAAAAATAGAAAATTTACATTCAGAGATCTGATTATGAGTTATGGGGAATGGGGAATAAAAAGTTAAAAATATGAGCATTCAAAGATTTGATAAAGAAAAGGCTTATATATTAGACATCCAAATATTTTTGTTCACGTAAAAAAGCATGTCCACATGCTTGTCTTTTAGAGAAGCTCGCCTATCACTAATGAGGAGCCCAGCTTTGCTGAACATCCTCTCGGATTCAGTTGAAGTTGCCGGCAAACACAAAAATATTGATTGTTGGGCGCATATCTTTAGTGGATGTTCCTTTTGTCCAAAATGTGCTTCACATTTCCAATATAGGCGCCAAATAAAAAAAGAGTGTCTGACAAAACAATCGATAGTTGAAAAAAAAAAAAACTCGATAGTGAACGGCCAAAGCAATTATCCGATATATCGATAGTGCCATCGATGGTTTTGCAGCTCTAGGGTACATACATATGTATGTATGTATAGGGATACTTACGCGTTGTCCCAACTGACAGGAGCTGCCAAAGTCAACGATCTTGATCGCTGAACGCTTGGGATTGCATAGCAATATGTTCTCGGGCTTCAGATCACAGTGTATTATGTTCAGTTCGGGTGTGCTCAGGAACAGCAGTGCCGTGCATAGTTGTTGCGCAAATTTACGCGTCAGATTCAAGGAGACGCCACGGAAATTTGTGTTCCTTAACAGATCGTACAAGTTGTACGACAGCAGCTCGAATACGAGGCACAAATGATTGCGCCACATGAAATGGCGCTTGAGCTTGACTGAAATAATCAATTAGATATACATATGTATGTAGTTCATACCAAAATATTTTATAAATACATATATTGTTGGACACTTACCGATATAGTATTTATTTTCAGCGTCCGCACGATTCATCATCTCGAGCAATTTGACTTCGATTTGTGCCTGGTTTAGGAACGGTTTCTTATTCTTAATTATTTTGATTGCGACATGGCATTGCTCCTCATGATCGTAGGCCTTCACCACCTGACCAAAGCTGCCCTTGCCTGATGAATATTCGGTATTATTATTATTTTTATTGTTTCTTTTTTTTTTCAACATACCTATCAGTGAATCAATTTCGTAGCGATCTAAAAATTTTTCGCCATTCTTGATTATGTAATCGTGGTTATCATCATCATAGCCGTCGTTATATAATTTACGCTCCTTTTTATTAGATGAATCATCGTCGCCTTGCGTCTGCTGTGCTCGACGTTTCTTTTTCGCATAGTAGACCTGCAATAACGAAGACGAACAAATCAAAATTATATCACAAAATATGAAAAAAACAAACAATAGTTTCCATTCTCTTGACGGTTAACTTAACATACATATGTATTTCAAATTTGCCGCTCTATGCCCACTGTTAACAGCGGTCGCATAACTTACATGGCTGTAACATAACAGCGCCTTCTGCTTAACATAACCCACAAAGCTTTCCGCTTTTACCAACACTGAC
The DNA here is from genome assembly GCA_018150725.1 of Drosophila quadrilineata. NCBI lineage: Eukaryota > Metazoa > Arthropoda > Insecta > Diptera > Drosophilidae > Drosophila > Drosophila quadrilineata. The sequence goes on along the minus strand of JAECWN010000432.1, from coordinate 25,756,877 downwards.
TTGCCTGGCGAGAGAGTGAGTGAGTGAGAGGAGAGCAGAGAATGCGCCTTAACAGCTGTTTTGGTTTTTGGTAATAACAAGTTACCAAAATTATTTATAAATTCATATATAGTATGTTGCTTTTCTAGTCACTTTATACTATAACTGTGTATTGTGTTGCAAGTCTCAGATGTTGTTAAGCGCTTATCCAATCTCAAGTATTTTGCGGCAAACGCTCAAGATGACATTGCCGATCAGAGAGAGTTTACACCTGACCGACAATAACTGCTGCCCCTGTCGCCGTCTCTACGCCAGTTGCAATTGCCCCAAACACATACTCTCACAATATATACATACATACATACATAGACACAAACATGCAGCTGTGCTGCCAGTGGCGAAAAAAAGTTGTTGCTAACGCCGCATGCGAACTGCAGTAGGACAGAGAGCGACAATGCTGAGTTTGCAAACGCAAAAGGGACACAGAATATCTTGTAAGTGTATGTCTGTTTTAGAGAGCGAGAGAGATTGACAATGTGGGGGAGTTGAGTTTTACAGAGCATTGCAGCCACAGCCACAGCCACAGAACACAACACAACACAGCACAGCACAACACTACACGTTGGTGTAAGCCGCAAAGAGACAGCGCCAGCAGAGAGCGAGAGAGCAGGCGCGAGTTTCACCAACGTGATGCCTAAAAGAGCGCAGCACAAAAAGCGTTGTAGAAATCTCGTTGGCAAAAGAAAAACGTCGCGCATCGTTGTTTTGCGAGAGCAATGCTCGAAAATGGGTGTATGCCGGCGACGATGAGAACGCCAACGTTGACGTTGACGTTAACGTCGTCGTCCGTCGTCGCTCTGCCTACCCACCCACCCACTTTGCTTTACGCAGCAGCTTAGCTGTTGCTATACATACGCTGCTACGGCGACAGCGCGCTGCTAGCGTCATGCCAGTCAATTGTTTTGTTGTTGTTTGGCCATGACGCTTTTGCTCTTCCTCTTTCTCTCTCTCATCCACACTCTTTCGCAAATCAAACACAGACGTCACAGTTAATCGTTCTGACTCAAAACAAGTCTCTCTCTCTCTCTCTTTTTCTCTCTCTCAACACTCGCACACACACTCTGCCGCTGCATCTGTCGCTGCTACTAACCTCTGTCGCTGTCTCTGCTGTTTTGTGCATGCGAAAAAAAATGTATAGCATACTTGGCAGCGTGCGACAGCGACGCCGACAGCGTTCGCTACTGCATTGCCTGCATATGCGCTGATAAAATGGCAAACACACACAACTACTGCAATATCGATGTATATGTATATGTATAGATGTTGTATAGGTGTGTAGGGATGCTGACCTTATATCCTTCTGCTGCCATATCGTAAACACACTGCACCTACTGCTGTTGTTGCGTTTGCAAAAAAAAAAAAAAAACAGCTGCTTGTTTAAGTGTGACCAGCATTTGTGTATGATCATTTAACATTAACATTCACATATCATGTGCATCAACAAACTCTGTTAACGAGCTGCATTTTGACTTTCACTCTAACCTCAAAATCGGCTGGCAATAATTCGTCATGAATTTTACTTTCAATATTCATATTTTACATATTCCATTTCTAAATTTTTTGTATAAGTATAAAAAAAAAACATTTAGAAACAAATTAAATCTTTCTCTACATTATTTTAGCTAGAAGAATGTTAAAAGTTTTAGTTTTTCTGCTGCCGCAATGCGCTTTAAAGCTTCTCTAGCTTACCTAAACAGCTGACGACAAAAGCTTTCTAAGCTTTCTTAAGCCTTTTCCTAGAGTAGTAGTTACTAAAGTTAAGAACACTTTTTAATTTATGAAATAGGTACTATTATACTCAAAAAAACTCAAAAAAAAGCTCTGAAAACTACCCTATGAAAAGAGTTATTTTTCTTTTCCAAATCATTTGGCAAAGCTCTTACTAGATCAGTTGGTAGGGAAGGCTTTAGTTATGCTTACCTCATTGATGAGCTTATAGGTCCTTATCAGATCGACGCTGAGCTTACGTAACGGCGCATTGGCCGAATCTCGAAAGTGTGAAGGTATGCGGGCCTGCATGGCTCGCACCTCCGACGAAGACGAAGGACTAGAGTGCTACAGAAGACCAAGGAAAAATCAATTGATTGATTGTTGGATTGATTGTTGGATTGATTGATAGATTGTTAATATTGTTGTACTTACATGATGCATAACATCACGATGCGTGGCAGGCAGTTCCTCTTCGACCACAAAGCGTCCGTAGAGGGGCGCATGGCGTTGACGGCCTCCGCTCCCACTACCCTGCGTTGTATCCACGGCCCCCGCGCTGGAACCATATCCAGCGGATACTGAAAACAAAAAAGAACCAAAATTAAGATAATTTATTATACAAATCATATGTACATATGTGTGCAACGATGCATGTAGAGCTAGATAGAAGTATAGCTGTGGTTCATTGACCGTTCGATTTTAGATTCCTCCTGGGATACTGCAAAATACACCTGCTGCCTGCGGCCTGCTGCCCGCTGCCTGACGACATGAGTCGTGTGTCGCACCTGAGCCCGTTGCCAACATCAAATCAAATCACAAAACAAGAAAAACAAAACCCATAGACAATTTGCTATAAATACGTATTTCTCGGTCTAAAATTAAAAAAGAAGAAAAGACGAAAAAAAAAACTAGACGCTGAACGGGACGTGAAATTATTACACAATATGCAAATATAGTGGCATCTCATTCCAACACTTGATCTGAGTATATACATCACTCTCTCTCTATCTCTCTATTTCTATATCTATATATCCCACTGTAAAAGTTTAAAAATAGCTCACAACACTTTGAGGAGGTTTAATTAGACGCTTTACATTTGTATAAGTAGAGAGGGTCGAAGGGACTACTATGAGTGAGAAGGAAGGGTTATATTAGGTTATAGGGATACCAATTGTATACTAAACCGCTAAACGAAGATTAATGTCCTAAATGAGGGCAACTTAACTAATGGCAAAAAAGGGTCTACAGTCTGTAGGTTAACAAGCAGCGACCTCAACACACACAGAATGGCTTAAAAGAGCTTTAAGCTCTTGCGAAACACATTTTTATCAGATTCAAAACATTTGACTCTACTTTAAAGTAATGTTGTAAAGCTCCTTAAAAGCTCTCTGTCTTCAATTTTGTGGAACAAAATTCAATATTAATGATCTTTAGCAGCTTAAAAAGATTAGTTTGAGTAGAAAAGGGAAAGGTCTTTAGTAAAAGCGGTTTCAAAGCTCTTTAAAAGCTCTCTGGCTTCAATTCTGGCACCACAGCTTTAATATAAGTTTTAAAAATCCGTCTATGATTTGTTATTGATGATGGTTCCAGCTTAAAAAGATCAGATTGAGTAGAAAAGGGAAAGCTCTTTAGTAAAAGCTGGTTTAAAGCTCTTTAAAAGCTCTCTGGCTTCAATTCTGGCACCACAGCTTGAACATAAGTTTTAAAAATCCGTCTATGATTTGTTATTGATGATGGTTCCAGCTTATAAAGATCAGATTGAGTAGAAGAGGGAAAGCTCTTTAGTAAAAGCTGTTTTATAGCTCTGTAAAAGCTCTCTAGCTTCAATTCTGGCACCGAAAAACTACAGCTTGAGTACAAGTTTTCAAAATCCGTCTGTGATTTGTTATTGATAATCGTTCCAGCTTATAAAGATCAGATTGAGAGTAGAAAAGGGAAAGCTCTTCAGTAAAAAGCTTTCTATGTACAATTTTTGGCTTACAGTCACAACGGGTTGCTTGCATGCTGTTTATAGTTGTTGCTGTTGTTGATGTTGTTGATTCCTGATCGTGGCTGTTGTCGTGATTGTTACCGTTCAGCTGCCGTAACGACTGCTTGATGGTTTGCAGCGTCTCAAGTTGCGGCTGCTTAGTAATCGTATGTTGGCAATCGATCTGAGCCATATAATGTGGCGGTATCTGTTGTTTATAGTGATTTTCATCATTGCTGTTATTGTAGGTCCAGTAACGTGTATAGGCGGCAGGCGGCGACCAATCATCAAGTTTATCATTATCATTATTGTTGTTATTGTTATTATTATTATTGTCAACTTGATGCTCCCCATTCATTGACTGCCAACAGATCAAGCCCGCTGCCGACATTTCATTTACAGGAAGTTCTCCCTATAATATCTATAAGAAGCAACTTTATATATATGTTGTGTTGCGATACTTTCTACTTCGATACTACTTTCTTTTTTTTTTTTTTGTTTTTTTCTACAGAATTCGGTTCATTTTTCTCTTTACTTCCCCCTTGTCAATTTTATATAGTATATTATCTGTTTTCTTTCCTTTCTTCACTTTTCGATGCACTTAAAAATTTCACACGCTACTAAAAAAAAAGAAATATACAAAAAAAAAAAAAAAAAAAAACACAACCAGGAAAAAAATGTCAACGCGCGTTCTTACACTTGCTTTGTTTTGTGTTTTGTTAATTTGTTTAATATAGTATTTTCCGCTAGATTTTTTTTATTTTATATTAAGTTTTTTTTTTGTAATTTTTGCAATTTTGCTAGACTTTGTGCTATTGTTTAGCACCTTTTGTTTGCATTTATTTGCCACTAGTTGCAGCTGGCATGCCCACTTTCGGTTATAAATATAATATCATATTTTGTGGGGTTGTTCGCGTCTCTCAACTCTCAACTCACAACAACTCGTGTGCGATCCGCGTCGCGTGAAATTTCAACGAAAACTGCGTTCATTTCATTCGTAGCTAGCTGCGCCTCAAAGTCACAACCGATATATACATACATACATACATATGTACATACATATGTGTAGCTACAAACACGACAGACGAAGCGTCAAGTCGTTGGACCCACAGCAGTCCCTACGTTTCTTGACGGAGAGGGGAAGAATTCAAAACTGACGACGACGACGACGACGACGCGCGTCTGTTTTATTTATATGTGCCCCATGTGATTTGCTTCTTTTTTTTTTTTTTTTTTTTTACTTTGCCGTTGCATTCCTTCTGCCGTTGCCAAAACGCAAAAAAATAAACAACGACAAAAAAAAATAATATAAAATATATACATTAATGTAAAAAGCTTTGCCAGCATTCTCAGCCCGTTAAAGTTTATCGTTGGCAGTGTGGGGCGCGCTTTTAAGCTGCTTGCCAGGGTTGTCAACTGCTTGAAAAATTCGGCAATACAGCTTTTAAGCTCTCCGCTTCAGGTGCTTCTTCGCAAGGCAGTGCTAGAGTTGCCCACGCATCTCAATATGTGCATAGAGTTGTGCCACTACAAACTAGAGTTGCCAGAGTTGTCATCAAATTATTCCTCAAATTTGTCGATTATTAAGTTACAACTCTTTTTTTTTTTTTGAGTTTTTCGCTTAAGTATCCCTTGGTGAGCGATTAATCATATTTTTGGATTGCATCAGATGGATACCGTTAATCCGTTGGAGCAAGTGTCGTCCAATCCGCTATTTATAGAAAATGTGTTTCATGTGCGAAGAAGGGGCATGTCACATCAGAACACATACAATTGTATGAATCTGTATAAATCACAAACTATTTATAAGGATAGGGGGGCTAATTGACAGATTTACATTACTTTGCCGCTAATTCTTTATCCTTATCCTAGACGATATTCGTGTTGTATATTTTTGCATAATATTTGTGCATTTTTGTTTTTTTTTTTTACAGTTTTTCCTTATTAATTTATGTTGTTTAGCTTTCTCTTTTCTTAAAAAGCTGTTTGCTTAAAATGAATTTTGTTAATTTCTTTGTAGTTCTACAAAACTGATCAATTTGTTTACAATTCACAAATGTTTTATGTGGGAAACAAAATGAATGTTATCAGCAAAACTAAAACTGGATTAGTCGAAACTCTCTCGCTCTCTCGCTCTATATGTAGGTATATTCTGTCTCAGTCATTCATAGAATGTTTAACACTCGGCAACAACATCCGGCACACAGTCATGGGGCACAACATGTGGTAAGCGGGTTGTTGGACAGACTCGGTTGCACTCAGTTCACATGAGTCTGAGTCATGAGTGACCCATGAATGATTGCAATTGTGTTGAGGCTGCAGTCAAGTTGTATTTTTGTTTTTTTTTATTATTATTATTATCATTGATGGTTGTTGTTGTTGTTTCAGAATTTACAAACACTTGACAAATTGACGTTGGCGCCGGTGATATCGCACAATTCGTGGAACTCAAGTGAAAATGCACTAAACAAATAGAGGGGAAGTCCGGTGTAAAAAGTTGAACTTAACTTCGTCCGTCCCTCCAAATCAATGCATCAACATTTTAGTGTCGCCTCCTCCCAAATACAAAACAAAACAAAGCAAAAAAAAAAAACATAACAAAAAAAACAAGCACAGTTATTCGCTATCGATAACGTCATTTGTCTAAACAGTGGGGCAACAGGTGCAAGCATGCAAATGCTGCTTGATATAAAATTGCAAATGATAATAAAACATTCCCCAATCCCATTCCACTTGATGTCGTACACTGTTAGTTAGTTATGAGCTCCAAAAACCATAACAGTCGCAAAACTTGCTAAAGAACATTTTTCAATTTTTGATGATTTTGTCAAGGAATGGTCTAAAGAAAAAAGAAGAAGAAACCTATGGGATCAAAATCATTAAGGGAACAGAAAACTTGATCAAATAAATCGGTTATAAGGTTGTCAAAGCCAAGAAAAAGGCCATTTTGAGCAAAATTTAAATTTTTGGCCATATCTCGGGAAATACTCATCAGAAACACCTCAAATAAAAAGCAAAATGCTAGTTATGAGACCTAGAATCGATCTGGGTCAAAAAATTGGGATAAAAACAATTTTTGTTTCTTGATGATTTTGTCAAGGGGTTGGTATGGAAAATGGGTCAAAAAAATCGACAAATTAAAAGCGGCGAATTTTACAAAAATTTTAATGATATTAAAACCATTTCTAAAATATCAAATTTCATCAAAATCGGATGATTTTTGGACGAGTTATGGCAATTCAAAGTTATGAGGAGGTCCATTATGCGAAAATTGCCATTTTGAGACCCTTTCCAACACATTTTTGACCATATCTCGGAAAATACTTGTCAGAAACACATCAAATAAAAAGCAAAATGCTAGCTATGAGTCCCAGAATCGATCGGAGACAAAAAATTGGGGTTAGAAAATTTTTCTATTTTTGATGACTTTGTCAAGAGGTTAGTTTGGAAAATGGGTGAAAAAAGTCGAAAAATTAAAAGCGGCGAATTTTACAAAAATATTGATGCAGATTTAAGCTGATGCTAAAACCATTTCCAAAACATCAAATTTCATCAAAATCGGATGATTTTTGGCCGAGTTATGGCAATTCAAAGTTATGAGGAGGTCCATTATGCGAAAATTGCCACTTTGGGACCCTTTTTTTACACATTTTCTTCCATATCTCACGAAATACTAATCAGAAACACCTCAAATAAAAAGCAAAATGTTAGTTATGAGTCTTAGAATCGATCTGGGTCAAAAAATTGGGATAAACGCAATTTTCGATTTTTGATGATTTTGTCAAGGGGTTGGTATGGAAAATGGGTCAAAAAAATCGAAAAATTAAAAATGACGAATTTCACAAAAATTTATATGCAGATTTAAACTGATATTAAAACCATTTCCAAAACTTAAAATTTCATCAAAATCGAATGATTTTTGGCCCTGTTATGGCAAATCAAAGTTATGAGGAGGTCCATTATGCGAAAATTGCCACTTTGGGACCCTTTTTTACACATTTTTGGCCATATCTCACGAAATACTAATCAGAAACACCTCAAATAAAAAGCAAAATGCTTGTTTTGAGTCCTAGAATCGATCTTGGTAAAAAAGGGGCCCAAAATTTTCCGATTTTTGATGATTTTGTCAAGGGGTCAATTTGAATAACTGGTTAAAAAGGTGGAAAATTGAAAAAACCGATAATTTGAACAAGATTTGAATGCGGAATTATACTGGGATCATCACCATTAACATAACTTCAAATGTATTTTCCAGTTTTAAGTTCAAGAACACACGTAATATGATATTTGTATATTCCCGTACAAGTTGGAGTGTACTTACATTTCTGTTTGTTCTTATCCATAACGGCGCCGGTGTTGGTATCCTCCAATCTATACATGTGGATGTTGGTGTTGTTTGAGTGTGTTGGTGATGAATTATGTGCTACGTTATAAGATGGTATATCCAGCTATATGTTTGTATATACATGTACGTATGTTTGTATGTATATACCACTAGATATAACTATCAATATATTTTCTCATACATTTATGCGTGTATGTTATATTATATTGAATTTTATGGAAATTTTTCTTAAATGTGTGCTTTTGTTTTCGGCAAATATTTATATTTGTTGTTTGTTTTGGTTGCTTTTCTTCGAATTTTTCGCTTTTTGTTTTTTTTTTAATATTTCAATTTAATTAAATTAATAACGTTGTTGCGATAATTAATTAGTTTTGCTGCTCGTTGTTTTGTTCTAACTGATCTGATCTGAACTGATTTTTAATTTATTTTATTTTTTTTCAAATACTTTGTTACGCCTTTTTACTTCGTTTATATGAATGTATGCAATCCGTTAGTACTTATGTTTGTGTGTGTTATGTTAAATACCATATATGTATGTACATATATTTTATTTTAATATTGTTGATTCGATTTTTTATAATTCCTTTAATTAATTTGTAAAGTAATGAACACACTTTTGTAAGTCTTTTGTTGAATTTGCTTCCAATGTTATGCCTCTGTTATCGGACTGTTGACGCGCTCTTCTCGTTAAATACGAATCCATACACATACATTAACATATACCGTTGGAAACATTCACATACACATAAATATACATATGTATGTATATGTATATTTAGATTTATTTATCGTTGTTGCTTATTTTGTATTCCTTTTGCATTTGCTGCAACACACACACACCCACACACACACATACGCACGCACACACAATCCAAAATCCATTGCACACCAACACTTGTGCGTACCTTGGCGCATGTGTGTGTGCGTGGACGCGACGAAAACAAAAACAATACGACGCGATACGACACGACACGACACGACTCGAATCGAATCCACTCGGCTCGCCGTGCTTCTTGTCTCAACTCGGCTGGCTCTCTTAAGTTTTGATCGGCTCGCCGGCGAGATGCACAGTTTTTGGGAAGTACGAGGGAGTGGCGGGGGGAGCTAAGCCCAACTTTTTTTCTGTTGTTGCTTTGTTTGTCTTTAAATTTCTTTGTTTTTGTTTTGTTTTTTCGTTTTTTTGCTGCGTTTGCTGATTAATTTTGTTTACTTTTAGGTTATTGTTGTTGTTGCCGTTATAAATTGTTGATTGCAACAATTAAATGCGTCGCTGTTGCTGTTGCTGTTGTTGTGGTTCTTGTTGCTGCTTTTTAAGCATAAATGTGTTGTCCTCATTTTGCATGGAAACACACACACATTTCACAGTGAATCAAAGTAAATGAAACTCAATAAAAGAACATAAAATGCAAATGCGTAAAGATTCACAAAATTTGAAGCTTCTTCTTTGGAAATTAATAAATTATTGTTGAACACAATCGATGATTGAAATGTTGAAATATTAATATTTTTACGTTGGGTTGTTGTTGTTGTTGTTCTTATTTATTTATTTTTTTTTCTTGTATTATTATTGTTATAATAATTACGCTTTTGTTGTTGTTGGCGTTGTTGTTATTTGCGATGAGCTTCCTGAAGTTGTTGCTTTTGTTGTTGACGTCGCTGGGCGCTGCAATGAGAAATAAGTTGTCATAAGCTTAGTTGGGCCATTTGAAACAAATTACATACATGTGTATCTGAGCTGAATGCAATACAATAACAATTTCAATAACAATTGCATGCGACGCAAAAGAAATTAAATATATGTATGTAGGAAAAACACGCGCTGCTCACACGCCGCCGCTGCACGCTTTCGATCACAGAAACAGACGCATACATTCACATAGAACCACAGCCAACCGACTCTCAATCGGCGAATTCTCTCTTTCTCTACTGTCTCTCTCAACTTTGCACGCGTTCGCAGCAGGTGAACGAACGACACGCGACGCATGTGTGTCTGCGCCTGCATGTGTGCGAGGTTCTAAGCGCCACGCGCACTTACAAGCAAACATACACACTCGCCATTTCTCCTTTTCTCTCTCTCTCTCTCTCTCTCTCTTGCACACACACACACACAAAGACAAACCGACACACTCACGATCAAAGAGAGTCTAAGCTTAGAAAGCGTAGTGTAGTTTGTGCTCTCTTTGTATGTCTCCCCATCGCTCTCAAACACTGGTTGCTGCAAGACTCACAGCTGTATGCAGAATTTATACCTGTGTTTTGTTGCCAGGGCCAAATGCAGATTACATTTTAATTAGTCAGTCCGCAAAAACAATGCAAGCTTAAAAATCGACAAAAATGTTTGTTACAGAAACCAAAAACAAAATGCTTGAGTAATGTCTTCAATTATTGATAAAAATGTATGTATGTTCATACATAGTAAAACGATGCTGATATTTACTATTGAGTTAATACTGTAATAAGCTTAGCAGACAATGATCTCTTACTCTCCCCTCTCTCTTTCTGTTTCTTACTCACTTTTTCCCTCACACACACACACATATATGTGAGACGAGTGAGCGGCAAATTCGCTTTGGCTATTTGCGGTGAAAGTGGCTGCTGTTGTTGTTATTGTTGTTGTTGTTGTTGTTATTCTGACATACTATTTTGGCATTTTGTTATGCGCCGCAGTTTCTTGCCTGTTGCCATGCATACAGCACAGTGTTGCCAGACTGCTGCAAAACAACAAAGCAACTGCCGGCAAAAGTTCAAAATGCAAGAGTACAAATAAATAAATAAAAATATGCCATTAAAAAAACACCAACAAATTTAACACAAAAAAAAAAAAAAAAAAAAGTAAGAACCAGTTTTAAGCATGCTTCAAAAATAAAAAGAATAAAAAAAAATATTGTGTATGATTCTTGCTCATTCTCTGATTCACGACGTACAACCACAGCCATATGGGTGTACATACATATACAAGTACATACATATGTGTATGGATGTATATTATGTATGTTTCTATGCATGAACATATGCGTATATTCAACATTTGACTTATGCGTCACACGTTGGCGACGACATTCAAATGGCATCTGATAGTCCTCTCGCTCTCTCTCTCTGTCATTGTCTTGTCTCTCTCCAAGTCATCAGCGGGCTCATAGTTCATAACAATATGCAGCAATATTCACCATACACACATACGCACACACACACACACATGATTGATGGCGATCCATCAAAATCACAGTGCGCAACAAAATCGTCGTAGAATCGGTGCGTTCGGGTTTTTTTTTCTTTCTTTTTGCGTTATCAATTGCACGAGTTGTGCTTGTGACTGACGAACACGATCGTCGGCGTCGGCGTCGACGACGATACCACTGCTCTCTGCTCTGGGTTTACTCGCACTGTGACGTCACAATTGTCCCAAAGAATAGCCGCAGCCGCCGCCACCGCCGCCGGCGGCTACCTTACTTACACATCCACACAGCACATAGACTGAAAAGTGTATGCATTTGTGTTGGTGCATGTCGTTTTATATTTTTAGGCAGGCAGGCAGGCAGGCAGGCAGGCAGACAGGCCAATAAGCAACGACGGATTTTGCATGCATCATAATTTATTTTTGGTCTACGTCCGAAAATTCAACAGGGCAGCGGCAGAGACCCCCACGCACAGTATCCCACACACACACACACACACACAACAGCAACAACAATGATGATATTGGAAGACGACGCGCAAATTAGATTTCATGCGCAGCTGGCAACTCTGCATTTGGTGGGTGGTCGTCTCACTATGACTCTCTCTTTCTTTCTTTCCTTTTCTCTCTGGCACCTTCACCACAAATTATCAATATTTCCACCACCTTCACATCTTTACTTGTTCACCTCGACTCCCCCCCCTCCGACTCTTTTTTCGACTGCTGTATATTCTTGTTTAGTTCGTTATAGGAATATGCGCATGCATTAGTTAACAAAAACTAAAAGAAAATGTTTACGATCCCAGCACCAAAGCTACGTTTGACGTCAACATAGCGTGAGCGCGTTCTTCTTCTTCTTCATCTTTTCTGCTGCTGCTGCTGCTTTCGATTTGCCCACAAACAAAACACACGCACACATTCAAGCGTATCTCCACTCTCTCGCTCTTTCTATTCATCTATCTACTTCTATATATATATTTGTGTGTGTGTGTGTGTGCGTGTATGTTTGCGTACGTACATGTATTTGTAGCTCTCCCTCTCAGTTGCTGTCTGCCAGCAACAGCAACAACAACATCAAATACAAAAACAAATAATAATAACAGAAACAAAAATAACAACAACAGCACGCACGCATGCTCCAGGCTGAAGAAGAAGCGAGCGTCATGCGTGACCCAAATAACTGTGCGACCGATAAACAGTGTTACCAAACTGCCACAAAAATAAATACACATAAATACAACTTAGAAACAGTAGATAACATAAGTATCAGCATAAATATATTTAATAAAAGTCCATTTATGGAAAAATATTAATATACAATTTTTTTTTTCATTTTATCATTCTCCATTCACTGCGTCAGACATTGAATGATAGTTTTGATTACAATTTAAAAATAAATGTATGTATTGCATACATTAATAATCACAGAATAATACAAAAAAAAAAAAAACAGATCGACGAATCTTTGCACAACTTGTGAGCAACTTTTAATTTATTCAATATTTGGTTTGAAAGCGTGTCTGTGTGTGCGCCTCATCTTTTTGTAGGTGTTTTCCAACGAGAGCAGATAAGGGGAAAGCAAGTGAAAGAAAAAGAAGAGCAAAGGCAACCCTAAAATACCAAATAGTGTGAAGCTCACAAAGAATTCCGATTGATCTACTTATGTACATACATACATACATACATATGTATGTATATACTCGTATTAATATACTCGTTTGGATTTTGGTTGCGGGGCATCTCAAAACGAAACACAAAGCAAACGAAACGCAAAATAAAAAAAAAAAAAAAGAATAAAAATTGCGTTTTTTTTTTTTTTTTGTATGTATTTCGAAAGCATTTTCTTTTACTTTTTTAATGGGCAATTGCGCAAGTGAGAGAAGGCAAACTACACATGTATGCTTTCTTTTTTATTTTAAATACATTTTAGTTAAGTGCGTAACGGAATGGCCGCTGGCATTCAAACACACACACACACACATACACATACATACATACCAGTCACATACAATTCACAGTAAGCACATTTACATTCTAGCAGCAATATCTATACATACATACATGTATGTATATTATTCACGCGCTCTCGCAGTTTTTTATTTCTTTCTTTAATTTATTTATTTTACTTTTTTTTTTGTTGTTCTTTCGGTTCAAAGTTCAATGACCGATTTCGCCGCATCGAATTCGGCGGCGCAGTCGCCATAAAGACACAGGCGCAGAGAACGAAAAAATTCGCGCAAAGCTTTGTTTGCGCTTTTGTCGTCGCCGTTTTGCGCTCTCAGAGCTGTTGCTGCTTTTCCTGATGTTGTTTTGGTTTCTGGTTCCTCTTTGCTTGCTAAACATACACACAAGGTCAACGCAATAATAAACTGTTTCTTGTTTTTTTTTTGCTGTTGGTTCACAAATAATAAGCATTAATTAAGCGACACAAAAAAAACAGAGTGCGCAAGTTCTGACAATTAGAAAAACAAAATGAAATAAAACCTAGCTTGCAACCCTGCAATTAAGATCGTTAATCGATAATACACCGTGTGCGTGCATGTGTGCGTGTTATCGATGTATGTAAATGGCGCAACTTATGCAGCATATTTCACACTCAACAATATACATATCAGAGAACTGCAACGAGTAAAATTTTTTCGCTCATACTCGAGTACTGATTCGTAATCTGTTTGATTTATTCTGTTTGCTTCGGGTATGCGTATTGAACTTTTCGTTTCCAACTCAATGAGGTCGAACAAGTTTCAATCACGAGTAATCGGCCCATACATGATTTTCTTACGAACGCAACCAATACCCGAAGTTCAATCATACTCAAACATGTATGATTTGTATGCTAACCGGCGTTCGCTCAAATTGTGTTCATGAAGAATGTACACAAGAGGTTTGAACAAGTAGTACTCGTCGAGAAAACATATGGTGGGTGTATTTGTGCACACATACATATGCATTTTAAGAAGTTCTACTGTTTTCTGCTGAGCAACACGTGTTTTGTCCGCTTAACAAATTAATAAAAATATTACAAATAATGGAGGAGAATAATAAAATTGTCTTTGAAAAAATTAATAGAGGCGTATATAGTCTTGCTGGTCAACGTAAAGGACGCAGTTCTCTGTGGAACATTATATCGGAAATCAAAAATGATCTTGACCAAACTGTGCCCGGTTATGTGTTCTGCCGTACTTGTTCAGTTGTGTTAAAATACAAAAATGGACAAACGTCAAACTTGCAAAGGCACAAATGTTGCAAGGCAATAAATAACAAAATTGTGCTAAAACAAGTGTCTGCTGAGGCCAAAGTGGAGGCAACCAAAGTTTGTGCTGACTGGGTTGTTGAAGATTGCCGACCATATTCTGCCGTGAAAGGTGATTTACGTTCAAATAAGAGATACAACTTTTCATTTTACAATTACTACTTACATACCCTATATATTAAAGGTACTGGATTTATGAAAATGGTGCAGTTTTTTGTTAAACTCGGGGCACTATATGGTGCAAATGTTGATTTGGAGGACGTCATTCCAGATCCAACAACCATATCAAGGAATGTGCAAAAAGCTGCAGAGGAGAAGAAAAAAGAGCTGCGAGGAGAAATTTCAGAAATTGTACGAAGTGGCGGAGCATCTGCCACAATTGACATGTGGACTGACAATTATGTCCATCGCAATTTTTTAGGTGTAACACTGCACTACACGGTGGACAATGTATTAAATAATATTGTAATGGGCATGAAGTCCATGAACTTTGAAAGGTCAACAAGTGAGAATATTGTAACAAAACTGCAGAGCATTTTTTTGGAGTTTGGAGTGGACAATTTAGAGCCAATAAAGTTTGTTACAGATAGGGGATCAAATATAATTAAGGCCTTGCAAAATAATATTCGCATTAACTGCAGTAGCCACTTATTGTCTAATCTCGTAGAGAAATCAATTTCTGCAACAAAAGAACTTTCAGAGACCATAGAGGCTTGCAAAAAGCTAACTAAATATTTTAAAAAGGCTAATTTGCAGCATTATCTGCCAACGTCCCTTAAAAACCAATGCCCAACCCGATGGAATTCGCATTATAGGATGCTGAAATCTATTAATGACAATTGGGTGGAAATTAATGGAGTATTGGCATTAAATGACGAAAACCTACGCCTATTTAACATCAATATAGGAATAGTAAAATCATTAATAGAAGTTTGTGAGCACATAGAAATTATTTTTAAAAAACTTCAGACAACAGATTCACCATCACTTTGCTATGTGATTCCTTCAATTATAAAAATTAAAGAAAATTTGTGTCCAAAACCTAATGATATTTCAGCAATAATTAAATTAAAACAAAATATTTTAGAAAATATTGATAGGGTATGGATAGCAAACCTTTGTGTGTGGCACAAAGTTGCATTTTTTTTGTACCCTCCTGCTATTTCAATGCAAACAGCTGATTTGGAGACAGTAAAAGAGTTTTGTGTTTCTATAATTACTGATAAATCAATCAAAAATAGTCCGTCAACACCATCAACTCCAACAGAAACTTCAATATTTTCATTTGATAGCCTATCCTGCAATTCCAATAATGATTTCTTAGATCAATCTATAAATACTTCAAGCGATGCTTATTTCTTTTCACAATTAATTCATAAATCAACATATAAGGCAGAAGAAACACCAACCGAAGAAGTTGACAGATATGCCAGAGAAATTGTTCAAATGTCAAACAATTTTAATTTGATTGATTGGTGGCAAACTAATAAAAGTAAATTTCCAAAATTGTATGAGCTCGCCATGAATATACACTCCATACCAGCTAGTAGTGCAGCAGCAGAGAGGTCATTTTCATTAGCGGGTAACATAATAACAGAGAAACGTAATAGGCTTGCGCCTGGCTCTGTTGATAGTATAATATTTTTAAATTCAATTTTTAAAAATCAAAATAAAATAGATAATAAAATATAGAAATTAACATTATATGTAAAAAGTAGAAATAATTGAAATGTAAATAAATGATTTAAAGTATTATATAATTATATAATATATAATAAAATAACCATAATAATTATTACAAATTATACTTTTGCTTTATTTTCTCTTAAAACAATATATAACATACTTATGCAGACAGAGCACTTACTTTTGATTTGCATTGAACACATCAAACATTTCAATCACACGCATCAACGCCAAATTACTCGAGTACACAACAGATGATTAAAATCAGAGCAGTTATACTCGAGTAAAAATGCCTTCAATTATGACTAAGCAACAGTCCGACCCAATGAATCGTTTGCAAGAATCGCATCAAACGGTTTGATGCAAACCTAAGCAGCACATAACTTGTACTTGATTGTGAATGCCGAGCTAACATCGGTTCGAGTAAAATCAAATCAGCTGACGCTTGGAAGTACATGAGTTGAATCGAACTTGTTGCGTCCAATCGTTTGAACTGATTTGATTGCCGTTTGGGCGTGAGTGTTCGCTCATACTTAATCATACTCGTTGCAGCTCTCTGATACATATGCAATCTGAATGTGCGAAAGAGACGGCAATTGCGGCGCCTGTTTTTGTGGGTGAGCAGCAAGCGCAGTGGCTTTGACAGTGGCATTGAAAACGGTAGCTGACGCCAACGTCGCAGCAGCAGCAGCGCAGCAGTGGCAGCATTGAGTGATCTTGTTGCCGCCGCTTCCATGAAAACAACAACAGCAACAACATCAACAATAATAACGACGCCGTTGACAGTGGCAATGAATTGTTAGCAAGAGAAATAAATTCCAATTAGACAAAGAAATTGTGACTTTATTAGAATTGTGAGTGTGTGTTTGTTTATTATTATTATTATTATTACTCTTGGTGTTGTTATTACTTTATTTGATATAAACTACACACACACACACACACACACACACATGCGCTGACTGATTAGAATCAAATACACAACACAACAAAAGATATGACGTAGTTTTGTGTTTTCTTTTTGAATACTTTCACCTTCTTTCTTCTCTACATCTCCTTCTCCCATCCTCATCACCTACGACAATTGCGCGGTCGCTATATCTACTTTGCTTGTGTTGGTGGTTCCATCATTTTTTTTCAAGCGCAATTCCAGGCTCTGCCACCCGCCGGCAGCGACGGCAGGGCAGCAGTGACTATCGCAGCACGTGTAAAACGAGTCTGTGCTTCTTCTTTTCACTTTTTTTTTTTTGTTTTGTTTTGTTTTATACATTGTGCATTTAGTATAATTGAGCTGTTTGCAATCCATGAAAAAAGTGTCGCCCATCCCTCCACCCACAAATGACACACGTCGTTTCACGTGCTGTAACTGCGACGTCAACGTCGCTGCTGACGACGCTGCTGTTATTTGATTTGGCGGCGGCGTCATTCAAATTGCGCCGCAATACTGGTAAACAACAGCAACAAAACAACAATAACAATAACACACTAATCTGCGTTTCTTTCTCGTAGGTATCGCAGGTGAATACATGTCGAAGAAGAAGCAGCAGCAGCAGCAACAAAGTGAAATTGCATTTGCCTCGCATTATGTTAAAGGGCTGTTAACAGCTGCTGCTCGCTGTTAATTAACATTGCGGTATTGGTGAAAGAATTAGCATTAATGCATGACGGTAAAATTCAATTTATAATTGAAAAATATCTCAAAAAAACTAGTTTTTTTTTTTACTACAACACAAATTAGTATTAAATGCAATAACATTAAAAAAATACATTCACATATGTATGTAGATGAATATTAGAAGAGTCTCTTCGCTTATAGTCAAAATCGATAACAGAATTCAACGATAGGCTGAGGGAGGGGGGTGTAAGTAATGCAGTTAAAGGCACAATATTATGTTATTAAGAAATGTTATTGTTCTTGTTTCGTTATTGGCTTTGTTTATACTTTTCTATGTGCAATAAGGCTTTGCGTTTTGTAGCTACTGCTGCTGTTTTAGAAATTGCTAAGAATAACAAATTGCAATAATTTTGTATTAACTAAACAAACAAATCGTTAAATGCAATACAAAATTGTTTATGTGAAATATATTAACGTTGAAGGTCTTTCCAAACACACACACATACACATATACATACATATATATTTACATACATACATATGTACATATCAAAAGTCATAAGTCACGGCGGCAGCAGCCAATGACCCAACACACACACACACACACACACATACATATAAATACTGACTCAGCTGCTGAGATGCGTCGTATTCAATGTGACCAATTGCATGTGAAAACAGCTGCTGCTGGCGCCCTCTACATACGCTTGTCCAGCTGTTGATGGCCATACGGACACTGCAGGACAATAATGCAAGAGAGACACATCGACAACAAACGTTGCCAAGCAGTAGCAGCAGCTGCAGCAGAGGGTTCGATAGAGAGACACGAAAAGAGTGCAAAGGGAAAGGGAAAGAGAGTGAGAGAGAGAGCGACGTTGCTGTTCTTATTGGCTGCTGCCTGCCGGCAACGTTGTTGAAAAGAAAACATTTTGTACAAATGAATAGCAACATAAAATTACAAGAAAATAATATTAAATAAAATCACAAACAAGTGTATAATATTGGAGTTAACAAAGACATGCTGCTGCTGCTTCTTCTTCTACGACTATAAGCTTTGTTGTTGAATTTTTCATGCAAAATCAATTGAAATTAAATTACAACAAATTGTGTAGAAGAGTCCAAACAATATCATAGTTAAACAATTTCCATTATAATTTCAACAACAATATTTATAATACATATACATACATACATACGAACATATATAATGGCAAGAAAGCAACGCTGACAGCTACCGTTGCTGCTGCTGGTTGCGCTTTGTGCAGACAAACAGCAGCAGCAGCAAAATGACAAAGGCAGCGCGAGAGCGCGACGCAGCCAAAGAGAGTGTGAGAGGAGAGAATGATAGAGAGATAGAGAGAGAGAGTGGAAGCGGGCATAATCATCGTGAGAGCGCCAGCCAGCCTGGCTATGTAGCTGTACATGGCCGTCTACCCATACACACACACACACACACACACACACATTCTCTCACAGCTATGTCACGTATGAATTATGCGTGCCTGTATGTGTGTTTATATGTTTTGCTGTTTCAACTTCAATAACGCTGCTGCTGCTGCTGCAGCGCTGCCGCCCCTGCTGCTTCGACGGCGCCGTCAATGGCTTTTTTTTATTATAATTTTTGTTTGCCTTTTGCCAGCATTGTGCACATGTAATTGCATATTTGTTTGTGAAATTGTGTTAGTGTGTGTGTGTGTGTGTGTGACTAGTGCGCTACCTGACACACACACGCACACACAACACACCGCAAAACCACATGTCTTGCCAATCAGAAGCATCAGCAGCAGCAGCAGCAGCAGCACAAAATGCACACAGTGAAAATGCCGGCAACAAAAATCCAATATGTTTGGGCCCTGCTGTGTCGTCAGCGTCGGCGACGACAGCGACAGCGGCGCTGCCACCGTATCAGCGAAAAATGTAACACAGTGGCAACGCCGGCAGCGACGCTGACGCCAGCAGAAGCGGCAAGGCCTCAACATAACCAAACAAATTTGATGCTGATGAGCTACACATACACAAACGCACACACACACTCGTATACTAACACATACACACATATGTAGTTGCATACTTACATTTGACGCATGTATGTAGATTGGTGTCTGTTGTCAATGTTACTGTTAATGTTGCTGTTCCTGTTGTTTTTCTGACTGCAGCTGTTCATTTGTCGTGCTACTTGCTGTTGTTGTTGTTGTTGTTTTTGTTGTTATTAATTTGTTTTGTTGCTTTGGGCAATAATGCTAAAAACATGTTTCACTTGAGAGACGCTGTGTCTCTTCTTTTACCAACAGACACTCACAAACACAAGTACACATACATATATAGAGACAAACACTCTCTATGACTGTATTACAAATTTGTTTATGTATTTTTGTTGTTAACACTATGAATGAGAAAGAGAAACATATACATATAATATATATGAACTATTCAACAATAAACTTTTAGCGTGAACCAAACACGCACACCACAATAAAAAAATTTTAACAAACAAAAAAAAAAAATGCTGCCGCACACATACACACGCAAATGCGACGACGACCACGACGGCGACGTCGACGCTGCGGCTAACAAAAGAGCGCGTCGCAACAGCGGAGGCGGAGCAGCACTAAAAAAAAAAAGTTGGGGGAAGAGTGAATATATGTTTTCTCTACACTTTTGCATAATTTTGGACAATTTTTCATAAAACAAAAATTGTATTCTTAATATATACATTTTTTAAGATCAAATAACGCAGCACAGAAACAAAAAATAATGCACACACACACACACACATACACAGAACTCGTATATAACGGTGGAAACGGCGCGACGACAGCCGATAACGAGCCGACGACGACGTCTTTTTTCACCAACCTTTCTGCTGCTGCTGCTGCTACGGCTACTGCTGCTGGCTGCAGCGTTTAAACCATGCGCAAGAAAAACGACGAAAGACAAAAAAAAAAAAAAAAAGATGGAAAAATGGTAGCTAACTATGAATATCTTCATGTACATACATACATATGTTTGAATTTGTCGTTGCTGCTTTTATTATATGTTTGTAATTGTATATTAAGTTACCGTCGCTTTAATATTTGATTGTTGCACCACGCAAAACGCGACAAGGTGAAAAAAAAAAGAAAATAAAACACGATAAACGACGACGTCGGGGATAACACGGATGAACGACGACGAAAAACGCGCGCTCACGTCTGCACGTATCAGAGAGCAAAACGAAAATGAAGAGAAATAGAAAATACAAAAATACCACAACCATGGAAAATACACTAAAAATACTGAGACGGACAGTGCTGTGTAACACAAGTCGCGCACACTACCATCAACAGTGCTGGAAAATAATTCCAATTTCATTTATGTTATTGCGGCACATTTATCAGCATGTTCCTTATGCAGTTACCAACACAATCCCACACAACGCGCAAACATGCAAACAAACACACACACACACACACAGACACATAGATATGCCGCCCAGCTATTGCATTATTAGTTGTTGGTATACTTGTTTTGATTTTATTATTTGGATTTTGGGAGGCAAACCGTTGTCAGAGAGTTTTCATTTACTTATGCAAAGAATCGCAACGACATATTAATTACTGAATTTCAATTCATATTTCTGAATTTTCACTCTCCATTTATATTAATTTGAAAAATAGAAAAGAAAAAAAAATTGAAGGCTGACAACAGGGCACCCACAACACCATCCTTCACAAACCGACGAACGACATACGCCCGGTATATGCATAAGTCAAGTCACTCTAAATAGGTACATACATAGCCGAGCACACATTTATGTTGACATTTACAAAATAATATAATTTGGATTTTCCGTATTTGTTAAAACACTTTACGTTATAGTTTTACATCTTAAGCCAGAGCAGGGCTGGCGATAGTCAAATGCTTAGTTGATAGCAGGGTTGTTGATAACATATCGAACTAACCAAGTGTGTTCTGTATTTATATCGGTGTATACTTTTGCGATATAAGCTATCGATGATTAGTAATAAGTATTTAAATCATTGGTTTTAAATATAGATGCAAATTAAAAAATAATTATGAATAAACATGTATGTATAATTATGAATTAACATTTTAGTTATGTTTGTTTTTTTTATACGTAATTCTAATATTTGTTGTTTTTTTCAATAATTTTGAAAGCCACCGAAAACTATGTATGTATATGCCACTATATCTTTATTTAATATACATATATGTAATTTTTTTAGCTTTAGTTAAATTATTGTTGCATTTATATATAAAACATGAAAAAACAGCATTAACTAGAATGACTTCAAACTATTGCATAGCCACAAAGATTTCGATAAATCCATCGATAACGATCATGGTTAACCAGCCAAGTTTGTCTGTATACACAGGCTAAACAACTTTGGCGAAACCAAAACAAACAAAACGACAACGCCGACTCCCAGTACAAGCACACATACACATACATATGCTGTGTGCGTGTATTGGTTTTTGTTTTTATTGCGGGACACGTACATATGTATGTAACGTACATATGTATGTAAAATTGAGAGAAGCAACAGTAAGAGAAAAGACTGATGAAATTCCTTGTTATATAAAAAGGGCGTTAGCACGGAATTGAATTGCAATTAAGCGAAAGATGTCGACACAGCAACAGCAGTTGGATTACATTGAACGATATCTCGTTTATGATATCTTCAAATACTTTGGCAACGATGCAGCCCTGGTCTCCCATAACATTGAATGCTCCACGGGT
The DNA here is from genome assembly GCA_018150725.1 of Drosophila quadrilineata. NCBI lineage: Eukaryota > Metazoa > Arthropoda > Insecta > Diptera > Drosophilidae > Drosophila > Drosophila quadrilineata. The sequence continues at coordinate 25,734,344 of JAECWN010000432.1, read as the reverse complement.
CTCGATGGCTTCATGTCCGCCCTCTACACGGTGCAGCTGGACATGAAAATCAAGGGCTGGTAAGCGAATCCTCCCCAAATACATATCTTCCATATGCATACGTAAATATATCCATGCCTTGCTCCTCCAGTGATAAACGGGAGCTGGCCCTGGTCAAGTTCATGAAGGGCAACGTGGAGTTCCGTGAGTCCAGCAAATCCTACATACAGTTCGCCAACGAGATCTTTTTGTACGCTGAACTGTTGCCTGCCTATGAGCAGCTGCTACGCGCCAGCAATCTCAATACCAACACCGTGGAGGAGTTTGTGCCGCGCACATATCGGGCAGAGTTTGGCCAGATTGAGCATCTCGGGGAGGGACGGGAATCTGTGTTGGCACTGCAGCATTTGAAGCCCGCCGGGTATGAGTTGGGACCACGTCTGACACTTCGGCGGGATCAACTGGAGGCCATGTGCCAGGTGATTGGACCCTTCCATGCCCTGGGCTATGCCATACGTGTGCTGCAGCCGCAGGTGCATCAGCGTCTAAGGGCAGGCATTGTGCCCATGCCCTTCGTAAGTGCTCCAGGCGCACCCAATCTCTTCGGGGTGCTCTATCGTGTTGCCTTCGATCGCTTCTATGAGTATTATGATCGCTGCCGGGAGCAGTTGCTTGAGGGGATGGAGCGACATGAGGGCTTTGCGGAGGCCTTGAATCGTCTGCGTGCCAAGTACTTTGAGCAGCCGGAGCAGCTGATGGAGTTGATACGCGTCCAGTCGCAGGCGGAGGATCAGTCGGATAACCACTTCGCCACTTTCCTCCATGGTGACTTCAACCGCAACAATGTGCTCTTCCATGAAGATGCCGCCACCGGCAAGGTGGACAACATAAAGATGATCGACTTCCAGGAGCTGCGCTATAGCACCACTGTTATCGATCTCAGCTTCTTCCTCTACATGAACTCGCCCGTCGAGCAGCTAGACACCATCTATGGATCCCTGTTGCGTCTCTATCATCAGCGGATGCACGAGATGCTGGAGCTGCTGCTGCAGCGCAACAAGGATGAGCTGGATGAGCAGCAACTGCAACAGCTGCTCCAAGACTACAGGTGGGCACAACATCTCTCTCTCTCTCTCTCCCTCGCTCTCTCTCTTCATCTCTCTCACACACTATGCTTCCCTCTCTCTCTCTCACTCTTTTGCAGTTTTGAGAACTTTGAGAAGCATTTCAAGCGTTATGCCTTCTATGGCGTTATGGTCTGCATGCACTTCATGCCCTGGCTCTTGGGCACCGCCGACGATTGTGCCCGCCTTTCCAAGCTCTTCGAGACGGATATGCACTCCCAGGAGTTCCATCAGCTGTCAATGGAGATTGGCGGCGATGCCTGCAATCAACGGATCTTCAGCGTTATGCGGCACGCCTACGAACATGGCTACATGGATGCCATCTAGGATTAGTCCGCAAATCACTTTGCATGCCCAGCATTCCAGTTCTATGATCATCATGATATCATCTATATAGAATATCCTTTATATACCATATGCAATATATCGTGCCTTTCTTGTATTTCACGATTTCGTGTTAAATGAGAATTTGTATTCCTTGTTAACTTCCATATTCCAGATAGAACCAGTTTTCCATATTGACGAAATCATCAAAAATCAAAACAGTTTTTGACCCAGATCGATTATAGGACTGATAACTAACATTTTGCTTTTTATTTGAGGTGCTTCTGATGATTATTATCAGAGATATGGCCAAAAATGTGTTAAAAAGTGTCCTAAAATGGCAATTTTCGCATAATGGACCTCCTCATAACTTTGAATTGCCATAACTCGGCCAAAAATCATCCGATTTTGATGAAATTTGATGTTTTGGAAATGGTTTTAATATCAGTTAAAATCTGCATCAAAATTTTTGTGAAATTCGTCATTTTTAATTTTTCGATTTTTTTGACCCATTTTTCATACTAACCCCTTGACAAAATCATCAAAAATCGAAAATTGCGTTTATCCCAATTTTTTGACCCAGATCGATTCTAGGACTCATAACTAGCATTTTGCTTTTTATTTAAGGTGTTTCTGATTAGTATTTCGTGAGATATGGCAAAAAAATGTTTAAAAAAGGGTCCCAAAATGGCAATTTTCGCATAATGGACCTCCTCATAACTTTGAATTGCCATAACTCGGCCAAAAATCATCCGATTTTGATGATATTTGATGTTTTGGAAATGGTTTTAATATCAGTTTAAATCTGCATTAAAATTTTTGTGAAATTCGTCATTTTTAATTTTTCGATTTTTTTAACCCATTTTTCATACTAACCCCTTGACAAAATCATCAAAAATCGAAAATTGCGTTTATCCCAATTTTTTGACCCAGATCGATTCTAGGACTCATAACTAGCATTTTGCTTTTTATTTAAGGTGTTTCTGATTAGTATTTCGTGAGATATGGCAAAAAAATGTTTAAAAAAGGGTCCCAAAATGGCAATTTTCGCATAATGGACCTCCTCATAACTTTGAATTGCCATAACTCGGCCAAAAATCATCCGATTTTGATGAAATTTGATATTTTTCATATATTTATATTTAATATATATTTAATTTTTCGTTTTTTTTGATCCATTTTTCATACTAACCCCTTGACAAAATCATCAAAAATCGAAAATTGCGTTTATCCCAATTTTTTGACCCAGATCGATTCTAAGACTCATAACTAACATTTTGCTTTTTATTTGAGGTGTTTCTGATTAGTATTTCGTGAGATATGGAAGAAAATGTGTAAAAAAGGGGTCCCAAAGTGGCAATTTTCGCATAATGGACCTCCTCATAACTTTGAATTGCCATAACTCGGCCAAAAATCATCCGATTTTGATGAAATTTGATGTTTTGGAAATGGTTTTAATATCAGTTTAAATCTGCATCAAAATTTTTGTGAAATTCGTCATTTTTAATTTTTCGATTTTTTTGACCCATTTTTCATACAAACCCCTTGACAAAATCATCAAAAATCGAAAATTGCGTTTATCCCAATTTTTTGACCCAGATCGATTCTAAGACTCATAACTAACATTTTGCTTTTTATTTGAGGTGTTTCTGATTAATATTTCGTGAGATATGAGAGAAAATGTGTAAAAAAGGGGTCCCAAAGTGGCAATTTTCGCATAATGGACCTCCTCATAACTTTGAATTGCCATAACTCGGCCAAAAATCATCCGATTTTGATGAAATTTGATGTTTTGGAAATGGTTTTAATATCAGTTTAAATCTGCATCAAAATTTTTGTGAAATTCGTCATTTTTAATTTTTCGATTTTTTGACCCATTTTTCATACTAACCCCTTGACAAAATCATCAAAAATCGAAAATTGCGTTTATCCCAATTTTTTGACCCAGATCGATTCTAGGACTCATAACTAGCATTTTGCTTTTTATTTAAGGTGTTTCTGATTAGTATTTCGTGAGATATGGCAAAAAAATGTTTAAAAAAGGGTCCCAAAATGGCAATTTTCGCATAATGGACCTCCTCATAACTTTGAATTGCCATAACTCGGCCAAAAATCATCCGATTTTGATGATATTTGATGTTTTGGAAATGGTTTTAATATCAGTTTAAATCTGCATTAAAATTTTTGTGAAATTCGTCATTTTTAATTTTTCGATTTTTTTTAACCCATTTTTCATACTAACCCCTTGACAAAATCATCAAAAATCGAAAATTGCGTTTATCCCAATTTTTTGACCCAGATCGATTCTAGGACTCATAACTAACATTTTGCTTTTTATTTGAGGTGTTTCTGATTAGTATTTCGTGAGATATGGCAAAAAAATGTTTAAAAAAGGGTCCCAAAATGGCAATTTTCGCATAATGGACCTCCTCATAATTTGAATTGCCATAACTCGGCCAAAAATCATCCGATTTTGATGAAATTTGATGTTTTGGAAATGGTTTTAATATCAGTTTAAATCTGCATTAAAATTTTTGTGAAATTCGTCATTTTTAATTTTTCGTTTTTTTTGATCCATTTTTCATACTAACCCCTTGACAAAATCATCAAAAATCGAAAATTGCGTTTATCCCAATTTTTTGACCCAGATCGATTCTAAGACTCATAACTAACATTTTGCTTTTTATTTGAGGTGTTTCTGATTAGTATTTCGTGAGATATGGAAGAAAATGTGTAAAAAAGGGGTCCCAAAGTGGCAATTTTCGCATAATGGACCTCCTCATAACTTTGAATTGCCATAACTCGGCCAAAAATCATCCGATTTTGATGAAATTTGATGTTTTGGAAATGGTTTTAATATCAGTTTAAATCTGCATCAAAATTTTTGTGAAATTCGTCATTTTTAATTTTTCGATTTTTTTGACCCATTTTTCATACTAACCCCTTGACAAAATCATCAAAAATCGAAAATTGCGTTTATCCCAATTTTTTGACCCAGATCGATTCTAAGACTCATAACTAACATTTTGCTTTTTATTTGAGCTGTTTCTGATTAATATTTCGTGAGATATGGAAGAAAATGTGTAAAAAAGGGGTCCCAAAGTGGCAATTTTCGCATAATGGACCTCCTCATAACTTTGAATTGCCATAACTCGGCCAAAAATCATCCGATTTTGATGAAATTTGATGTTTTGGAAATGGTTTTAATATCAGTTTAAATCTGCATCAAAATTTTTGTGAAATTCGTCATTTTTAATTTTTCGATTTTTTTGACCCATTTTTTATACTAACCCCTTGACAAAATCATCAAAAATCGAAAATTGCGTTTATCCCAATTTTTTGACCCAGATCGATTCTAGGACTCATAACTAACATTTTGCTTTTTATTTGAGGTGTTTCTGATTAGTATTTCGTGAGATATGGCAAAAAAATGTTTAAAAAGGGTCCCAAAATGGCAATTTTCGCATAATGGACCTCCTCATAACTTTGAATTGCCATAACTCGGCCAAAAATCATCCGATTTTGATGAAATTTGATGTTTTGGAAATGGTTTTAATATCAGTTTAAATCTGCATAAAATTTTTTGTGAAATTCGTCATTTTTAATTTTTCGATTTTTTTGATCCATTTTTCATACTAACCCCTTGACAAAATCATCAAAAATCGAAAATTGCGTTTATCCCAATTTTTTGACCCAGATCGATTCTAGGACTCATAACTAGCATTTTGCTTTTTATTTGAGGTGTTTCTGATTAGTATTTCGTGAGATATGGCAAAAAATGTTTAAAAAAGGGTCCCAAAATGGCAATTTTGGCATAATGGACCTCCTCATAACTTTGAATTGCCATAACTCGGCCAAAAATCAACCGATTTTGATGAAATTTGATGTTTTGGAAATGGTTTTAATATCAGTTTAAATCTGCATCAAAAATTTTGTAAAATTCGCAGCTTTTTATTTTTCGACTTTTTTGACCCATTTTTCATACTAACCCCTTGACAAAATCATCAAAAATCGAAAATTGCGTTTGTCCCAATTTTTTGACCCAGATCGATTCTAAGACTCATAACTAACATTTTGCTTTTTATTTGAGGTGTTTCTGATGAGTATTTCCCGAGATATGGTCAAAAATGTGTTGAAAAGGGTCCCAAAATGGCAATTTTCGCATAATGGACCTCATTATAACTTTGAATCGCCATAACTCGGGCAAAAATCATCCGATTTTGATGAAATTTAAAGTTTTGGAAATGGTTTTAATATCAGTTTAAATCTGCATCAAAATTTCTTTAAAATTCGCTATTTTCAGTTTTTCGATTTTTTTGACCCATTTTTCATACTAACCCCTTGACAAAATCATCAAAAATCGAAAATTGCGTTTATCCCAATTTTTTGACCCAGATCGATTCTAGGACTCATAACTAGCATTTTGCTTTTTATTTAAGGTGTTTCTGATTAGTATTTCGTGAGATATGGCAAAAAAATGTTTAAAAAAGGGTCCCAAAATGGCAATTTTCGCATAATGGACCTCCTCATAACTTTGAATTGCCATAACTCGGCCAAAAATCATCCGATTTTGATGATATTTGATGTTTTGGAAATGGTTTTAATATCAGTTTAAATCTGCATTAAAATTTTTGTGAAATTCGTCATTTTTAATTTTTCGATTTTTTTGACCCATTTTTCATACTAACCCCTTGACAAAATCATCAAAAATCGAAAATTGCGTTTATCCCAATTTTTTGACCCAGATCGATTCTAGGACTCATAACTAGCATTTTGCTTTTTTATTTGAGGTGTTTCTGATTAGTATTTCGTGAGATATGGCAAAAAAATGTTTAAAAAAGGGTCCCAAAATGGCAATTTTCGCATAATGGACCTCCTCATAACTTTGAATTGCCATAACTCGGCCAAAAATCATCCGATTTTGATGAAATTTGATGTTTTGGAAATGGTTTTAATATCAGTTTAAATCTGCATTAAAATTTTTGTGAAATTCGTCATTTTTAATTTTTCGTTTTTTTTGATCCATTTTTCATACTAACCCCTTGACAAAATCATCAAAAATCGAAAATTGCGTTTATCCCAATTTTTTGACCCAGATCGATTCTAAGACTCATAACTAACATTTTGCTTTTTATTTGAGGTGTTTCTGATTAGTATTTCGTGAGATATGGAAGAAAATGTGTAAAAAGGGGTCCCAAAGTGGCAATTTTCGCATAATGGACCTCCTCATAACTTTGAATTGCCATAACTCGGCCAAAAATCATCCGATTTTGATGAAATTTGATGTTTTGGAAATGGTTTTAATATCAGTTTAAATCTGCATCAAAATTTTTGTGAAATTCGTCATTTTTAATTTTTCGATTTTTTTGACCCATTTTTCATACTAACCCCTTGACAAAATCATCAAAAATCGAAAATTGCGTTTATCCCAATTTTTTGACCCAGATCGATTCTAGGACTCATAACTAACATTTTGCTTTTTATTTGAGGTGTTTCTGATTAGTATTTCGTGAGATATGGCAAAAAAATGTTTAAAAAAGGGTCCCAAAATGGCAATTTTCGCATAATGGACCTCCTCATAACTTTGAATTGCCATAACTCGGCCAAAAATCATCCGATTTTGATGAAATTTGATGTTTTGGAAATGGTTTTAATATCAGTTTAAATCTGCATAAATTTTTTTGTGAAATTCGTCATTTTTAATTTTTCGATTTTTTTGATCCATTTTTCATACTAACCCCTTGACAAAATCATCAAAAATCGAAAATTGCGTTTATCCCAATTTTTTGACCCAGATCGATTCTAGGACTCATAACTAACATTTTGCTTTTTATTTGAGGTGTTTCTGATTAGTATTTCGTGAGATATGGCAAAAAAATGTTTAAAAGGGTCCCAAAATGGCAATTTTGGCATAATGGACCTCCTCATAACTTTGAATTGCCATAACTCGGCCAAAAATCAACCGATTTTGATGAAATTTGATGTTTTGGAAATGGTTTTAATATCAGTTTAAATCTGCATCAAAATTTCTTTAAAATTCGCTATTTTCAGTTTTTCGACTATTTTGACCCATTTTTCATACTAACCCCTTGACAAAATCATCAAAAATCGAAAATTGCGCTTATCCCAATTTTTTGACCCAGATCGATTCTAGTACTCAAAACAAGCATTTTGCTTTTTATTTGATTTGTTTCTGATTAGTATTTTGGGAGATATGGCCAAAAATGTTTAAAAAAGGGTCCCAAAATGGCAATTTTGGCATAATGGACCTCCTCATAACTTTGAATTGCCATAACTCGGCCAAAAATCATCCGATTTTGATGAAATTTGATGTTTTGGAAATGGTTTTATTATCAGTTTAAATCTGCATTAAAATTTTTGTGAAATTCGTCGTTCATAATTTTTCGACTATTTTGACCCATTTTTCATACTAACCCCTTGACAAAATCATCAAAAATCGAAAATTGCGTTTATCCCAATTTTTTGACCCAGATCAATTCTAGGACTCATAACTAGCATTTTGCTTTTTATTTGAGGTGTTTCTGATGAGTATTTCCCGAGATATGGTCAAAAATGTGTTGAAAAGGGTCCCAAAATGGCAATTTTCGCATAATGGACCTCCTCATAACTTTGAGTTGCCATAACTCGGCCAAAAATCATCCGATTTTGATGAAATTTGAAGTTTTGGAAATGGTTTTAATATCAGTTTAAATCTGCATCAAAATTTCTTTAAAATAAATTTGCAAGTGGTAAGTATTACCAAGATTTGTAGGGATTGTTCAACTTAAGGAGACTCCACTATGAATTTCTATGGTTATACGTAAGTTAAACTTGTTGTGTGATATCAGTCTAAGCCAAAATGTTCACCTTGATTCCGCATGCACAAGAATGTTTATCGTGTGACGAAAGAAAATTTCATTTGAATTTGAAATTTGTTTTGTTTTAGAATTATTTGTTCAAGTGTTGGCGGGGGAATTCACTTGGGTTCTATATAAAAGTAAAGTGGGGTGTGTATGTGAAACAGTTGAAAACGGGCTACGAAACCCTAGAGATGCGTCGTCAGATGTTGGCATTGATCCTTGTGCTCAGCGTGGCCTGGGCCCAACGACATGTGGATTTGGAAGAGAGCTACGCTTCGGCGGGCAGTGAGGACATTTACTTTCAACCCGTAAGCAATCAGGACGATATGGAGTACGTGGAGGATGTCGTTGATGAGGATGGTGATGATGATGATAGCCAATACATGGAACACGTTGTGGAGGATCACGAGCTCAAGCAAGAGGAAGCTGCTGAGCCCGAACCAGAATTGGGCCAGAATATCGAGGCGATTGGCGAGAATGAGTCCAGCTGTGAGTACAGTTGCCCCCGATACTATCGACCGCTTTGCGTGCGTCGCAATGGATCTCTTGTCACCTTCGCCACGCCCTGTGAGTATCACAATCAACTGCGGTGCGCGAATGTGGCCCGAAGGCGTGGTCAAAATGACACGCCCACATTTCAATGGCTGTACAACAATGCATGCAAACAGCATTAAAGGCTGATGTGGATAGCAGATCGCTTGTATGCAATATTTATCGATACCTATATAGTTCCCTAATTAGCTACGTTATAAGCTTGGTGATAGTTTATTAACATTACAAGAAAACCCTGTTTAGAACGTAAGAACCTTTTTTTATATCGTTTGTAAGCAATTTTCTTTTTTTTTTTTTTTGATCGCTTAAATGCAAATTATTTTGATGGTTTACATATTTTTGAACAAGAGTTGTACTTAGTTTAAAAATTCGGATACCGATTTTTTTTGTTATTTTTGATGATGTTGATAAGGAAAAGGTCAGGTTGGTCAAAAAGCGTAAAAATTTCATCAATTTTAAACAAATTTTGGATCAAAACCATAAACGGAAATCCAAATTTCATGAATTTTTCTGATTTACATATCTCGGAAAATACTCATCAGAATCACCTCAAATAAAAAGCAAAATGCTAGTTATGAGTCCAAGAATCGATTACAGTGAAAAAATTGGGTTACATTTTTTTGTTTTAGATTTTTTGAGATTTTGTCAAGGGGTCGAAAATTTAAAAACGGGTAATTCTCACAAAATTTGAATGCAGAATTTAACTAGTATCAAAATCATGAACGGAACACAAAATTTCATAAAAATCGGCATAAATTTAGCTGAGTTATGACAGTTCAAAATGATGGGAATATTGAAATCAAGAAAAAGGGCAATTTGGGCTTTGCGACAAGCCGTATCTCGTGATATACTAATCTTGATGAATGGTAGTAAGATATTAAAAATTTAACAGAACATATTTATTTAAGCTGATATTTGTCGACTTATCGAATTAAGTACAAATTGGTAAGGAAGAGCATAGTACGAGAGATGCAGAGTGAGATAGGGATATACATATGTATGTATGTATGTACATAGATGATACATGCATGTATTATTCATATATTTAGTGGCTATGATTGGTGAATTAGAATCTCTCTTATGCTTCCTTTACCGCAAATAATGCGCTTAAAGCTAATTTTTTTTACAAAATTAATAAAGATCAATTAGATTATATATATATTACAATACAACTATATCTGTATATACGTAGGTATATATATATATGTTTAAAAACCGAGGGTTTTGGGGTTAAGGGTTTCTCTTCGCGGTTTCTGTTCGTGCTTGGGAATCTATCCGTTTGCTGCTCCGCTACAGTCTGCTGCTCTCGGCGCCAGCGTAACGCGGCTGAGATGGTTTCTCATAGCCATTGTTGGACATTTGCAGATGCTGCGGCAACTGTGCCGGACGTCCGTTGGAGGGCAGGGTTTCATCCACGCTGAAAACGGAGTTGTCATGGCCATGCATGGGGCGTGCATTCAGGACGACATCGACATGTCCCTTCGAGGACTGCTGCTGCTCCATGACTTCCTCGGGCTTGGGTTTGCCCTCCAGAAGGAAGCAGGTGATCAGGAAGAGTATGGAACCTACAAAAAAAAAAAAAAAAAAAAAAAACGTTCCTCGTTGGAACTTCATTTGATTTCGTCGCCCGAAAGTATGCTCTACTTACTGATGCCATAGAAACCGGAGTAGAAGATCATGATGGAGCCACGATAGCCCAGCATTTTGGCAACGGGATCCACAAGGATGGGCAGATTGCCACCAATGTTGTTCATCACGAAGAGGAAGACACCGATCGTGGATGAGCGCACACGCAGTGGCACAATCTCCACAACGATGGCGAACACAATACCGAACCACATCTCGGCAAAGAAGTAGCTCAGACCGAGGGTTATCATGGCCCACAGCGGATCAAAGTAGACGGAACCAAAGGCGGGCAATGTGGCAATCAGTTGGCTCATGGCCAGCACAAAGGCGCGCGATCGTATGCCCATTTTAGCCACAATCTTATCGGAGACAACGCCACCAACGACGACACCGACACTACCAATGCCAATGGTGACGGCAAACAGCCACCAGCCGAGATCCACATCCGGGAAATACGTGTTGTAATAGAGATCCGCATTGTAGGCGAAGGTCATGCCACCGCAGTGCCGGATTGATGCGGCAATCATCAGCATTATCATCGCTGGATTCTTGATCACCTGCCACAGGCTGATCGGTTTGCCGCTTGCCGTCGTCCGGTCCCCTTCACCGATGGCCTTGCGTTCTGGTTCCTTAAGCGTGCATCCGGTGACAGCGGCCACCAGCACGGTGAGCACACCCGCACCCAAATAGCATACACGCCATCCCAGATTGAAGAAGTTGAGTTTGGTGATGTAGCGACCGACGGGGAAGGCAATGCCATAGCCCCCATAGATGCCCCAATTGAAGATAGCCATGACCAGGGCACGTTTACTCTCCGGAAAAATGTCGGACATGATGCCGGTGGCGAGCGGATTGCAGCCAGATTCACCCGCCGCCATTACCATGCGCAATAGCACCAGATGCCAATACTCCTTGACGGTGCCCTGCAACAGTATCGCAATCCCAAAGATCACTGTGCACACGGTCAACATCTTCACTCGATTATATTTGTCCGCCGCGAAACCCATGAACACACCAGCAATGGTGAACACCAGTATGAAGGTGGGTCCCGCCAGTATCTGATAGTCTATCCCCAATCCATTGTAGTTCCACTCACAGTATCCAGTGCCATTCACGTCCAGCGCATAGCAGCTGGTCTCGTTCTTCACATCGCCACATTGGGTGCTCAGCTGATGGCGATTGAAGATGCTATTGTTCTGCTGGCAGGCATGATCCCCGTAGTCCAGCTCAATGGCTGTCTGCTTGGAGGTCACCCCGATCAAATAGTGTCCCAGCTCGCCCAGGATATAGCCAATGGTAAGAATGCCCAGCACGTACGCATTGTAGAAGCCGCTCAATTTCTCCAGAATCGGTATCATTTTCGACTGAAAATACGACCCAAAAAGGGGGAACATAGAGAGAGAGAGAGAGAGAGAGGGGAGAGATCAGTTAATGATTCCAAGTATGTCCAAGAGGAGTACTATGTCCTCAAGTAGCAACGATGATGACGAAGATGTGTGAGATGAAGAGAAGGTAAAGAGTGAAGTGAAGGTGTAAAGAGCAGAGTGTGTAATGAAAAGAAGAAGTAATGATAGACAAAATTCACTACATAGAAGAAGAATTTAAGAATCTCTTCAATAATAGAAATCTCTCTAAAAATACAAGAAGAATCCGATAAGATTATGATGATGATTATGCATGATGATATAATCTTCTTCTCGCTTATTGAAGTTGGTATTAAGGGAATAATAGAAGATTCTCTAAAAAGAAGAATCCGAGAATCTTGACTATTATACGAAAGCGAAATAAAGTTGAGAGCATACCTTGAACTATATAGAAAATATTTAAAAAAAAAATGGAAAAACAAATGAAATTAAATAACCAAAAAGAATAGACGAACACCTCAACTCAATGAAGTTTGCATACCGAACACCAATAAGAGGTATCAACAACTTCTCCAAATGAAAAGAAAACAATATTACGTAAGTTGAACAAATTGAAGAGTGCTGAGAGAGAGAGATAGAAAGAGAGAGAGAGAGATAGAGAGAGAGCAAGAATATTAATTTGTTAAGAAAACTCTGTGAACATGCCCGAGATACGTAAACGGTTTTATAATTAAGTATCCCCACATAATGATAAATATGTATTATATGTCTGTATATTGTACCGCAAAACGACTTATAAATTGACTTGACTTGTCAAGTTGTACCCATATATCCCCCCCCGCAAGTTATAATTGATCCCAAAAAGATCACAATCGTGACTTGAATTGCGTTTTCAAATGAAAGTGAAGGCGAATTCATTCTTCTTATTCATTCTTGCGCCTTGTTCTCCTTTTCCATTCTCCTTGCATTCGTTCTTCTTTCTCCCCTTCGCACTACCAATCAAATTTGAGGCAATTACAAAACGCTTTTAAGCTTAGCTTCAAGCATTACATAAAGCTTATGACAGATTCATATCTATGACACAACTTGTCCAAAAAAAAAACAGCTTAAAAGCTTTAATAATTATTAGGGCTTAAAGCTTTTGAAAAAAAATAGTAGTTGGGTTCCGGTATGAAATGTATTTATGACTATCATATCTGAAAGCTTTTAAGTTCATGGCATTTTGTTACTGGGTGATCTTAAGAGAATTCGAAGTTTTTAGGTGAAGTATTCATTACTGGTGCACGTACTTTCAAAAGTCAAAAATTTCTTTCTATTTTAATAATTTGAGGCACTTAAAAGTACTAATTTCTGGTGAGAATTTTTTTTGAATAAATCAAATAAGTTATAACAATTGAAAGATATAGAAAATCATATTTAAAAAACTACAAAAATTAAACTTAGACATTTTCAGTCTCTTTAAGAAACTATCGGTAGCTACAGTTCACTTTGCACCTATGAGAATCACAGAGAAAGGCGCGCTTAATGTAGTCGTCATCGTGCTTGGCACTTAAAGCCGTCGTTGTCATAATTTTTTTCTAATCTTAATAAATATTTTTTTTTCTTAATATTTATATTGATTTATGTATCAAAGTCAAACACGCGTAGAGTGGAGCCCAAAACGGAAGTCTACACGTTAAATTCACACAAAAATCGGCTTAACAAATACAATTTGTATGAATAATATTTCCATATGAAAATATATATGTAGTATATATCGTATATAGGGGAGAGGGCATGCTCAACTATCGGTTACTCTAAAGTGTTGGTGAGCAGAAAAACTGCTTGTAGCGCAGAGTAGCTGTGGGTTCAATCACACTTTATTATTATTATTATTATTATTATTATTATTATTATTATTATTATTATTATTATTATTATTATTATTATTATTATTATTATTATTATTATTATTATTATTATTATTATTATTATTATTATTATTATTATTATTATTATTATTATTATTATTTTTTTTTTTTTTTTTTTTTTTTTTGTTAAATGCCATTAAGCCATTAAAGAGAATCAGAAACAGACAGATAGACAGACACTTTGCGCCTTTCCCAGACACATTTTGGCTTCAACTGGAGGCGGGCATTGAGAATTCTTTTCAAGCTGCGCGGTTGTTGTGCCTGTCTTCTAATCAATCAATTTTGTTGTTGTTCTTGTTTTTTGTTTTGTTTTGTGTCTAACGTAAAGTTAAGTTAATTTAATTGCTGTGTGTGGTTATGTTTTGTACTTTTTGTTCATGCTTTTGTCTGCCTTTTTTTTTTGGTAGTTTTTTTTTTTTTTTTTTGGTATTTTTGGCATTTTTTCTGGTATGGTTACATTTTGGATGTATCCGTGTGGCATTATGCTGTATATGCTATATAGTATATACATATGCTGTTGTTCGAGTCAAGGTTGTCAATCAATACTCTGACAGACAGGAACACGAGCCGAGAGTTCAACTCGGAACTGTCAAGGCCATAAAACAATAACAATAACAAATACCATACTCGTATTATTAATCTCAAGAATGCGGATATTGACAAAAAAACTAAGATTTTGGCTATTAAAAATGTTTGTGTAAAAATCACTCTCTCAGTCTCTCAGTCTCTCACGATTGTCATGCTACTTCCGAAAATTCCGACATGTAAAAAGTGACATAATTTTATGGCTTCCATACCGTCACAATCTTTTATCTAAGCTTGAATATTTTGATCTCGACTTATGTTACATCAAATATTACGTACTAATCATTAATCCAATTATACAAATCTGAGTTTTTATGTGTTTTGTTGTAGTTAATTTATTTAATTATGTGTTTCTCTATTTTATAAACACTCGCGTCTTGTTTTATTATGTTCAGTTTTTAATTCTCTTTATTTACGAAATTTGTGTAGGTTATAGGATATATTTTTTAAAATTGAAGTCTTTAACTGTTCTGAAACTGTTTCAATTAATTTAAATTTATGAAAGTTTCAGACTGAATATCAGTAAAATCATTGTATCGACAGCTAATGGCAAAAGGAAGATCGTTTTGAGGTTTGTTTTGGAATTTTTTTATAACTCAAGATTCCAAAAAAGCTGTTAAACTTGAAAAAAAAAAAAATGTGGTACCAAAAATTTTAAGACAAGTTATTTATATAAGAATCTAGCTGTTGTAGCGCTGAGAGAACAAGAGAGAGAACGAGAGAGAGAGAGAGAGAGAGAGGGAGGGAGAGAAATATATACTATATATATTGTATGAACATATGAATGCCATGGACGGAACCTTATTATGATAATTGCATTAGCAATTGGGTAGTTAGGAACTCAAGCTACACATGATATTCATATTCAACTGAAGCGATATGAATGCCAAAACATAGACACACATACACAGATACACAAATACATACATGCGCATGCATATACGAAAAGCCCCCCACGATTAAAACCTAACCTCAAATACACATATACGTACACATATACGTATTTGAGGTTAGGTTTTAATCGTGGGGGGTTTTTCGTACCCCTGAGCCTGGGCGTGATTCGTGTCTACGTATGTATGTATAAGTATACATAGTATACATACATATGTATGTATGTATGTATGTATGTATGTAGGTGTATGTGTTAGTCACGTTTTATGGAGCAAATGCGAATGCAACTTTTGTGATCAGTCAAGCGTCCAGCGGCTAAACTTGAACACACCAATACCACTGTCACTACAACTACTTTAGAGTGTCATACGTACATATGTATGTATGATTATACATATGTACATACAAATATGTACATTTGCATGTATGCGTTTGCATATTGTACTTGGTCCAATCTTGTCACGAATGCGCTAAAGTCGTTTCGACTTTTACAATTGCAGCATGTGGCAGGTGGCAATACAATAGTATCGATATTGATATCGATAAAGTTTCAAAATTTTTGCAAAATTTGTCAAAATGTCAAACTGATTTGTTTTTATCTCAACGAAGTTGAAATCTCCTAACCAGACTCCCAGCCGATAGTTCCATCATAATTGTTTGCTTTAAAGTCGATAAGGACTATTAATCGGTAAGCATTATATATCGATAGGTCAGCGATGCTTATAAATATGGTTCAAAATTAACATCTAGTTTTATATACATATGTATATACATCGACTTGATTAAGACACATGCCACTTATTTATACATTCGATAGTTCTACGATAGTTGCAATTTGTTTTTTTTTTTTTTTATCGACACTTTTAGCTCGTGCTTAATACACCCCTTTGCAAACGTAATGGCACTTTAAAGTAGTTTGTTATAGCAACCATAAAAAAAAGTCATACTCATTTGCATATAATAAAATGCAAATCACATTCGAGACTTTTATACGATGAATTTAGTATATATCGCATAACAATTCACTTTTTGTCATTAAAAACGCATTAAACATTCATCGCAAAAAGAAAACTCAAATCATTGCATTTTGGGCGTAACAATTGCAACTCAATCAAAATTCACTCACATTTAAAAAAAAAAAAGTATTATCGCTCCATCTCTGGCGGAGCACGCGTTGTCACGCATTATCGCGGCTTCGAACATCGCGTCGTGTTGTTGGTCCGGTTCTCGTTCCGTGGGTGAAAACGGATCTAGTTGCATTCGCCGATTAACCTTGACATTGAACTACAAAATCCATGCGTAGAATTGAGCAGTCATTTGTAATCGTTCTGTTTGACTTGTTATCGATATGTTCGACTATCGATGGAGGAGACAATTCCTTGACGGACTGTAGTATATTATCAATACTTTAAATTCATGCTCTGTAGTGATCTTTGGTACAGATTTTCTTCACTTCAACCTTATCGAAATCTTAAGATCTAAATAGAGTTACAATTTATATAAATTTTGAA
This sequence comes from Drosophila quadrilineata, assembly GCA_018150725.1. NCBI lineage: Eukaryota > Metazoa > Arthropoda > Insecta > Diptera > Drosophilidae > Drosophila > Drosophila quadrilineata. The sequence goes on along the minus strand of JAECWN010000432.1, from coordinate 25,717,618 downwards.
AATTTTGTAGCCTAAGCTTAAGCTTTATTTCACTTAGTATATCTAAATTAAACTCAATTCAATTTCATCTGAGTTCCAATTCTTTCACTCTGTAAACGTTTGGATAGTCAGAGCTCTACTTCCTAATTCATTATTATGATTCAAATTTCTAGACATCGCGAGAGATTTAAAAGAAAAAAAAAAAACAAAAAACCATAATAAAAACAAATAAACATTTCCACTTGAATTTAAATTTTGTGAATTTGCGTAAATCGCAACACAAGCCGGGGATAAACCTATATGATAATATAAGCTGACTAATATTATTATTATGATTATTATTACGGACTGAGACAGGTTTTAACTAGAGTTACGAACTTAAAATTCATGCCGGCATCGATTTAAACTAAAATTAAATTGACAACTATTTAACATTTGGGGATGTCTCTGAACTGACCAGACACAATCTTCAACTGGTTCTCACCATATAGATGCGACTAAAAATATTAAAGTTTGATTATATTTCTAAAGGTTGGTCTTGACATGACTTGACCAAGACTTGTTGCAGTTATCGCCCATGGCCATGATAATGCCCGCACGCGACTCTCATGTCATCGTGCAGCGTGTTTAATTGCGATACGCGTGGGTGGAGGACAAGAGTGGAGTGGACAAGAGGTGAAGAGGAGTCCATTTCCAAGACGATAAGTGGCTGTTAATTGTCTGGCGAGAGCGATGACGATAACGATGACGATCACGACACCTGCATCAACACGATGCTCGCTCGACCGCTTACGATTGCAAAGATTCAAAAGCGCCACCTGGCGTTTGCTAATTGTAATTAATTCAAAATGTGCAATTGTTTTTCACGCTCACTCCCTCTCCCTCTCTCACTCGCTCTCTCTTTCCCTCTCTTTACCTCTCTTGTTGTTGTTGTTGGATAAATTTGAATGCAACGGTCTCGCGTTGCGAACCTATGCCAGACAATGGTCTCCCGCCGGTTAACCTTGACTGCGGTTACAACATGTGCGAGAGAGGGACAACTACCAAACAGAAACAGAGGCAAATAAACATAAAGAGACAGAATGAGAGAAAGAGAGAGAGAGAGAGAGAGAGAGAGAGAGAGAGAGATAGAGAAACCACATTCTTAGTCATGTTAGTGAATAATCTTTGCCAAGCAACAGGCGCTACAATTTATTCCATATAGAACTGAGACAATGTAGCGGTAACCTCAACGAGGTTCATCGAGAGGACAGGAGGGAAACCTTAACTTAAGTGGCATTCTTATTATATGATTTGTGCTCAAGCTACACTAAAGAGACCTAATTATGTGTGGCCAATATCCGTGTCGAGTTGGAATTCGAATTCGAGTTCGAATTCAATTTGTAAGCAGACCACTTGAGGAAATCTCTAGTGCATGACTCAGCTAAATGGGAGCATTTAGATATATGTATGTATATCGATATGCGAGATTACAATACCATACAATAGTATGCTGTACCAAAAAAGTTAGACAAACTTGAGGATAACGTCTATAGAATGTGAAGAAAGCAAAAGTAAGAGATCTTTTCGAAAATTTACAGTGCCAAATACAAAGAACCATATCATTTTATTAAAGTTAAAGTAGATGATTAAAACTAAAAACGAATTATTAGAAATTATTTGAGTTAGAAGTAGATTCGTTAGATTTAAAACTCTTTAGAAAAGGTATGCTATTGGAGAGGGTAAAAATTACATATTTTTTGTATACCTTTAAGAAATTTTCAAGAAATATCTCTTTGAAACTCGAATAGAAAGAATGAATAGAAGAAAAGTTGAAGAATAAAAACAGTAGAAGCAACAAATGCCGCACCTGCCATAAAGATGATGAAACGCGATTAGATAATCGGTTAGTTCAATTGATCCGATCAGCAAAGATCATGTATAATAATATTGTTTTGGATTGGAATGTATTGTATTGTATTGTAATAAATCCCACAGCTGTGAGCTGTGATGATGAACAACAACAAATGCATGATGAATTTGAAAATGGAAATTGAAATGTCCAGTTTAGTAGAGTCGTGGCACACGTGGCCGTTGGGGAGAGGTGCATGGAATGTGAGAGTTGGGTTTAGTTTACTTATAGGGCGATTAATTGTTTAAATGCTGCTGCTTGACATTTGCATAAATATATAGTTAAGTTTGAAGAGGTTTCCGACTTGGAAACAGATCAACACTCCTATCTGACAACGTCTGGACAACAAAAAAAAAAAACTTGCCCAGTCATCATCGTCATCATTATGATGATGGTCATTAGAGCACTAGCTGGGGCATATTAAAAACGTAACTCATATTTAGTCAAATCAGACGCTGAATCATTTCGATATATACTATACTATATATTCTATAGATATATACATATGTATATATATAGGTATATAAATATATAGCTTTTGTTGATTTTGAAGAACTGTTGTATAACCCGAATTACGGGTTAATTGGCAGGCAGCATCAAGGCAGTCAACAGTATCTTATAGATACTGTGCAAGTATCTAAGAGATTCTATGGAAGCATGCATAGTAGCTGAGAACAGCTGCTAATGAATAGTTACACTTGAACTCTGCCTCAGCAAGCAGCTTAGTAGCCATCAAGGTATCTTTAAGATACATTTTCTTTTTTGTTTTGCACAAATCAAAGAGACAACAACAAAAAAAAAACAATCTTAAAAAATACATTCGAAATTCGAATAACTTAACAGACAACGCCCTATACTGCGTCTAAGCAAATTGCCAAGATCTTTGCAAAAATACAAAAATGCAAAAAAAAAATAAAAATAAAAAAAATAAATAAATAAAATAAATAGTAAAGTCGAGAAATCGGAAAAAACAGGCAAAAAAGGCAAAAATCAAAAGAGATATTAATTATATTTAATTATTATATAATTGCCAACAGTTTAAAGTCAACGAACAGCTGTCTGTCTAGGCGAGAGCGAGACGACATACAACATATTTTACCATACAACAAATTTTAGCGAGAGAGAGAGAGAAAGAGAGAGAGAGACAAGTCAAAGTGTGACCTGTTCAATAAATTAGCTAAAAGTATAGCTAAAAAAGTTCAAAAACTGATGGAAAGAGAAGCGAGGGATACGATTAGAAGACAGATAGAGATAGAGAGAGAGACAGAGCGAGAGAGAGAGAGAAAGAGAGAGAGAGAGAAAGAGAGAGATAGCATTAGAGCTTGACTTGAGCTTAAACTTTAATAAATTAGCTATAAGTCTAGCTAAAAAAGTTCAAAAACTGAAGAAAACAGAAGCGAGAGATACTACGATTAGAAGACAGATAGAGATAGAGATAGAGATAGAGAGAGAGAGAGAGAGAGAGAGAGAGGGGGGGGTGATAGAGCCCGCTCTATATAGAGTGAGTTACGACTACGCGCCTAATTGCTACCCATAATTAGAATTAGGCACTTTGTTTTTGATAATTATGACACCTGCATGCAATCTAGCTGGAAATCTAGATATATACTATATGTATCTATTGTTGAAGTGGTGCTATCAATTAGACATTAATGAACTCAATTTCAGCTACTGAGAAAGTAAAAGGTATTACAATTTCAATTACACCAGCAATTCCAATTCCAATTCTAATTCCAATTCTAATTCTAATTTCAACTTCAATTAGAATTCGAATTCGAATTCATATTACGTTTACGATTTCCAATTTCAGCACTAATTAGTAGCTACTAGAGTTGCTCGGTCAACCATAGCAGTAGTAGGTGAATAAATAATCTATATAAATTAGACACCAGTTACCTTAGAAATCTCCCAGAGTTTCAGAGTATCTCTAACTTACGTCACTTCTTCCCGATGTGTGTAATGTAGTTGTTGCTCTATAAACAACTTTGATTGATTGCCTATTTGATTGATCAGCATGATGACAATTGTCGAAGGTCCACATACCAAAGGTACCATGGCATATTGGTTCTATGCCAAATGAAAGTGAAAGAGGGAAGCGAATTATATTCACATCGACTAGTTGCTTAATTATTAGAAAGCAGTATAGTCATGCTGTTGAACAGTTCAACGATACGTAGAACTAGGTACCTTGAATCTGGCTGTTGGGCAGATCCAACTACAAATATGGTTTCTTTGCAATCAGCATTCATTAAGTGGTGCTCTGCATTCTTATCTCTAAGCATGCCATACGCAATTCCTCGCGGCAATTAGCATTTAACCATTTCAATTTGAATTGCCGCTACATATTTCCCGGTTATCGATAACACTTTGCAATTATCGCGACATGTTCGCATTAACAAATAGACTTGTGATCGAAATTGCTAATTAAACCGTATTCCCCTTACACTCTTCCGCTATACATAGTTTTCACCTATTCCTGCCCGATGCTGATCGATAGATTTATCGATAGGCAAGTAAAGGTCAATAATATGCAATACATTATGCAATAAGTGACTCAAATTAGAAGGGGACATCGGCACGTTAATAATTATAGCGTTGATCTTTCGCCTCTCGATCTATACAATTTTATAATAAGAGGTATGAGCAACAAAGAATATTATCGATATATGTACATATGTATGTATATTAATGATTCACTGCAAACTATGTTGCTCAAAAGGCCATCCAGAGTTTAGATATGCCACTAAATACCCTATATGTCGATCTGTGAGATGTGAGATCGTGAAGTTCCAGGGAGAAAAGGTTGAGCGATAACGGAACTTTTGAGTTTCTGCTGCTTCCGCTGATAAACTATTTGCGTCTAACGAGAGTCTACTACTTAGATATATCAACAAAAAGTGGTAGATATAGAGAATATGTACATATACTAACTGTATATGAGGCAATGTCATTAGTACTTTGTTGACTTGCAACAAATATTGGGGAAATATTGGGGAAAAGTCCAAGACATCAACATTTCAATATATAATATATACATATAACAAAATAATTATTCAATATTAATATATAATTTCAATATAACATATGATCTATAAATGCGATCAATTTGCTGATCAGCATATCAAGTTCAATGTGCTAAACGGTTCTAGACAAACATCTATTTGTGATCTCTGAACTTTATCTCTGAACTCTATGGGCGTGAGACTCGATATTCTCTGTTCTCCGATTGTTGTTTAGTTTGAATAGCCCAGTTTTTTTTTTTTTTTTTTTTTTTTTTTTTTAACTATCGTTATCTATAGATAATACACTATGCTACACAATTTTTTGTTCAAGTATTTCATAAATATTTCAGATGTAATATTCTACAATTTTTACATACATACATATCATTAAGTACTGAAGAACATTTTAAAGATATTTTAAAGAAATTTTCCTTAAATTTTAGATTATTATGCAAATTGAAGTTCAATTTGCTTCGGACTTATATGATTGTCATCACTTTATACAATATTGTTACTTTTGTTTTTCAAAAATTAAAAAAAAAAAATATAAAAAAAATATTGAAAAATAAAATTAGAGTTAATACTTTTGGATTTACAAAATCTTGAGAAATATTTGTAAATTGGAGTAAATTTTTTTCTAAAAAAAAAAAAAATGAAATGGTACAATTGAAATGTGCCACAGATTTCTTTCTGCGAAATATCTTGAATCCTCTCTCAGATACTTCTGCTTTTGCCAAGAGACTTTACTAATGCCAGAGTTAATCTTTCTTCAAAGATCTTAAATGTTGTGATCAAATACAACTCAAGGGAAAGGAAACAAATGATGACAACTGTCTGCAAATCAAGGTCTTGCCTCATAATACATACACATATATGTACATATGTACATATGTATGTGTGTATATATGTATGTATGTATGTATATTGTGGCGGCAAGGCGGGCTTTGATCTACAAACTGATATTTTAGATGGGATAGAGAAGTTCTACTACGGATAGTTTTTGCACCGAAAGTATGTGTGTATATGAATATGAAGGTATGTATGTATGTATAAGAAAATATATATAACGATATATAATATATAGTACTTACATACTTTTTCTTAACGGCAACGAATCACTTTACAACACTGTTTACAAAAACAAAACAAATGCGATTTTCCAATGGGAGTGAAAGAGAACAAAAAAAAATAGAAAAAATAAATAAATAAATTTTATATGTATGTATGTATTTCCTTGCAAAATTTCAATTGGTTAATTTAACTGAACACAATTATTCTTTAACTGATGTACATATGTATGTATGTATGTAACAAGTATTCCTTCTATTTCAATTTCATTTTTCAATTTTCACTTTATTTTGTATTTCCCGAATATATGTATGTATGTATTTGTATTTGTATTTGGTTTGGCCAATGTCGTGTCAATGGAGATAACGGAAGCGAACAAGAAGTAGAACAAAAAAAAATAAAGTAAAATAAAAGTTACAGCGAACGGAACAACGGCGGCAGCAACGGGAAGACGGGAAAACGGGAAGACTGGAAGTACTTTTGCATGTAGGAAGAACTCGCGACGCACATACACATACATACATAGATAGCTACCTTTTTACAGCTGATGCTGCTGCTTCTTTTTATTTTACTACTGCCACAACACTTTTTTTATACAGATACTGATGCTGCTGCTACTGCTTGTACCAATTGGTTTATTTCGCCTTCTTCTACGGTAATTTCTTTGCGACTTCGGAGCACAACCAATTGGCTGCGTTTTGCAAACAGAACTAAAACGCGGCTTCATACAGCAAACGTTTTTTAAAAGGAAATTCGCCCAAGCTTGACATAGGCGTCGGCAGCGCTGTCAGCGTTGTCGCTGCTGCTGCTGCTGCTGCTGTTGCTGGTAACGCCTTTGACATTGCCGACGCGTTGCTTCGTCGCTAACAGAGCGAATTTGCCAAGCCGAGAAACCTAAAGCAGAATCGACAAGAACAACAACATCGCATAACAGAGAGAGAGAGAGAGAGAGCGCCGACGCGACTCTCTCACGATCGTTCGTTCGTTCGGTTCGTTTCTTCGTAAGCTATCTCTTTGCGTCTTACACTTATTTATCTCAAGCTTTACGACGCTGTTTGCGTTCGACAAAGTCAAGGCGTCACTCCGTCGCTGTCGACGTCTCTGCTGGTGGCCGATGCTTTCGCCGCCAACGAAGAAGAAAGAACACAGCGCATCCAGAGCCAAAATACCAAAAATAGTTTTCCGTTTCATTGGCAAGACAAAGGACAAACAATTTGCTGACACATTGTGCAGGTGGCAAAATACAAAAAAAAAAATATACTCCAAATATACCTATGTATGTATGAATATAACCATAAATTAATACTGAAACTGAAATCTGGAACCTCGCCCTTAAGAAGCGCAGCTGCAAGCGTTGCCAACTTGTGTAAGGATCGCTGTAAAGGCATTTACATATGTATGTAGATATGTACATGTGTATGTATGCATGTATGTACGTACATAAGAGAACACAGAGGAAGAAGAAGATCAAGGGTGGGGGGTGGTCTCATACCAACATAATTCCATTTAGAATGTTATGTTTAAACGAAAGAAAAACAATTTTATAATTTGGAAATAATAATGGAGAAAAAATTAAATTGAAAATACTATGTAAATATAAATAAAATAAGTAAGCATAGCGAAAAACAATATTAATAAAAATAAAATGAAAAATTTAAACAGAAAAAATTAATTTAAAATTTAAAAAAAAAATACCAAACTCAGGTGCTCCATATGACAATATAAAATTATGAATAACCCCAACCGGTAGTAAATGCATTGAAATGATCTTCTCAGATCACCCCAAAACATATGTTAAAACAATATTATAAACAGGGAGGAGAAGACGAAACACAAGAGATAGAGATCATTTCAAGATCTGGGCGCTAATAATACGATGATCATCATCATGTGATGCTAAACGGATTCCGGGCGACGATTATCATAATGCCTTCAATGAGACATCTCAACTCTCCCGTTGTTGCTCTTAATTTGTTTAAAAAAAAAACAAATTGCAAACATTTTGTTATTTGTACATTTTTGGATATTGATTTCAATTTTGTGAAATGCAAATATTGTGAGGTATATTCCGATTCCTAGACAGTGCGGGGAGTCTCCAAAAACCAGTTTAGATTGTGTAAAAAACCACGCAACGTTTTTTTTTATCGGCGTCACCTGCTCGTAGTTCCCCTTCAATGATTAGCTTGATCTTAACTCTTGCTTGTGTCTCATCATTATGATGATTGCCATTAACATCATGATGAGATTCATATTTTCGGTCTGTATGAAATTCAAATACACTTTTTAATAACATTGGAAGTTGCTCTTAACATTAAAAAAAAAACTGCGAATCGTTCGTCATTCATGAGATTTGATGGAGTGTCCTATTTTAGATCAATTAGCTGGAGTGTCCTAATAGACCGGGCCGACGTCATGTGCCGAAATAGCTCAGTTGGGAGAGCGTTAGACTGAAGATCTAAAGGTCCCCGGTTCAATCCCGGGTTTCGGCAACTTCCATTTTTTTTTTCTTTTTTTTTTTTTTTTGCTGTTTTATTTAAGTAATTCCCTTAAAGTAAATAGAAGCCAATTTAATTTTTTAACTTGGTCAAAAGAAACTTGAATAATGTTTTCATCTAAATTTGTTAATTTTTAAGTTTTACAATTAAATTATATAACTCGCATAATCCATTTATGTTTGCATTTTATATAAAAACTTATTCTAGAAATTTTCCAAAAAACCGACCGTTTTCGAAATTAATCCCATGTCAGATCACATCTTAAGGGCAACAATGGGGATTACCACTAGAGTTGCTGTAGCTGCTGTTGTGGGTAGGGAAATTGCAGCGACAAGTGGAGTTGCGGCTAGTTGGGGCAGGTTATGCGTGCCCAACAGAGGCAGAGGAAATTGACTCAGCGTAGAGAACCCTAAACCGGTTCACAACGGAAATCTGGAAATCTAGGGATTTTTTTTTTATTTTTTTGTAATACAGACTGCTTCTTCTTCTTATTTTGTCTTGTTTTTTGATTCACATTTTATTCCGCCTTTTTATTGTTTTGCATTTTTATACTAGATTTTTATAGATACGTAATACACGTGAGTGACGTCAGTTGTTGGGGTAGTACATAGGAGAGTTACCTTTAGGAGGGGCTAACGTTATGTTGTTACGGTTTTGCGGTTGAGCGATTTCTTTCAAGGCGCTGTTTTTAGTTGCGGATTGTTCTGTATAGAACCACCTGAACCTTGTACAAACAGTAACAAACTCATTATTCGAAGAACTAACCCAGTGAACTCAGTTATGCGTGGTGTTGGAGTGCTGAAAATTCATATAGTTGATCGCAGTCAATTTATATGGCGTTTGTCATAGCGACAACCTATAGTTTCCCAAACTTTCCCAAGTTAACTCAGGTTTTAGTTGAGCAACAATGCTGAAATTTAGTATATCTATCGCTTAGACTGTTACAATGATAAAACAATAAATTTTAATTTGAAGCTAAGTTTTTTTTTTTTTTTTTTTTTTTTGTGAATTTTGACAAAATGTTTTGAGAATCATATTTTAGCAAAATGTGAAAATTTTGATTAAATACGTTTTGACATTATGTAGGGCGATTTAACTATATAGTACATCTGAATTGTGGGTTCTACGACATTTGAACTTGATCAAGGATCGAGATGCGACTGGAAACACGCAACACCTGCAATTAATATGCATGATTCACGCATCATGAATATATATGTATATATGTATATACTGAAGTTATAATATCTGGACAGTGTCTATATGTATGTATTGCTACTAAAAATATATCGTGAATGTGATTTCATTTATCGATCCAGCAATCAGCCGAAGAAGTGCTGCCCAGCCCAGAATCTTCTCAGGCACAACAAGCAAAGAACTCTGAAATGTGAAGGAGGCCCGACTTTTTCAACCGGTTATGAACCTTATGGTTATTATCGAGGTTTTCTTGGTGGTCAAGCCATTGCTAACTGCTTGTAGATACCAAGTGTATATATTTAGATACGGCTGTAAGATTCCCGAAAACACCTTTCGAAATTCGACAACTACCTGTCACTGTTCTCATCGGCTCCCCTAACACCCCCTACAATTAACCCCCTGTCAATTAACAGGCGCGGAATTTTACGGCCAATGATTAAACTTCACGTGAAACAAACTGAAATAACAAAAAAAAAATATCAAAAAAAAATTCAAAAAAAAAAATAAAATACGAAAATTAACCGCAAACAATTTGATTTAATAAAGGGTTCACATCATTTCCACCCTCCTCCCCTTTCACAAAACATTTCCAACAACTCCAAATGACTTTTGAGCAGTTCATCAAACGCGACGACAGCAAACAAGCAAAACGCTCCTAAGCTCCGTGCTCTTCCAATTCCCCATTCCCACAGTTTCCATTAGCCGAGCTCTCTCCCCCCATGTGTCACTCACAACATTTTGCGCTCAGCCTCTTAACAGCATTTGGACAGGACTCGGATAAGTGCCGAAATAGCTCAGTTGGGAGAGCGTTAGACTGAAGATCTAGAGGTCCCCGGTTCAATCCCGGGTTTCGGCAAATGTAACCGAACTCAAATTTTTTTCCAGTTTCATATTCAATTAATTCACGTAAAGTAAATAAACCCCGATTTATTGTTTTTTATTTGTTTTTAAATTTAAATCAATCCTGTAGTAAAAAAGAGTTCAATCATTATTTCATCTAAATTTGTTAATTTTTAAGTTTTATAATTAAATTAAATAATGGATATCATAATAATAACTCTCATCATCCATTGATGTTTGCATTCTATAAAAATTAAACCAGAAATTTCGCAACAACCCGTCCCGTTTTAGAAATTAACCCTCCCAAGTAACTTCTTTCAAAAAGCTTTAACTACAATTTCTAGATTTTTTCGCAAAAGCTCCTCAGAGATGTTAATCGCTTTCTCGGACATTTCACTCCCTTCGCGTGACCGCTTAAGTTTCTTAACATGACTTGGACAGGACCCGGACAAGTGCCGAAATAGCTCAGTTGGGAGAGCGTTAGACTGAAGATCTAAAGGTCCCCGGTTCAATCCCGGGTTTCGGCAAAAATATGTGTAAAACTTTTTGCCTTAATATTTCATTTATTCGCTATTTTAATATATTAATATATTTTTTGCTTTAACATATTTATAACTATATTATTTTATTGAACAATAGTTCTCTTCCAGTGTTTAATATACATATAAAGTCTCAAAATAAGAAGACGCAACTTTCCAAAAACATTTTGCGATGCTCACCCGCAAAAGCTAACTTCTATGCAACTGTTTTCAATTTATGCGAAAGTAAAAGACAAGTATTGTTTCTTTTTTTCGTATGTTTTTTTATGTATATAATTTATGTTTCAACACACAAGTTTATTACAAATAAAGAAAAATGTTATGTTTTTTTTTTTGTTGTCAGGCGCATTCCTAAGGCTACATTTTTGTTGCATTTGTATATTTAATGCGGCTTGCTTTTTTTCATTCATCTTTCTTTTGTATTGCTTGTCAAACATTTTGCTGTTTTTCTTGTTTCATATTTATTTTTCAATTTTTTTCTGTTTTCTTTCTGTTTAGAGAGAGCTTTAAGTAACTACAACTAACGATTACTGTAATGTAATAATATATAAACGCTATCAAAGAAACTACATGATATTGATAACATAGCAGGCAGCTGCCGTCAGCCAGCAGCACACTGTGAATGGGGGGCGCTTAAAGTTAAATGCAAAAATACGAATGTAAGACGAAATTTATAAAAAAAAAAAAAATTATAATAGTTATAAACATGAAATGGTATGCATGTGTATGTCTGTGTTTGTGTGTATGTACATAAAACAAAATTTAAGTTCGAATTTGTAATTAATATAATTTTTTGTTTTAAATATACAAACAGTATGTTGTAATGATTGAGCTTATTTTGTTGTGAGTATTCTTATAAAATTAATGGTACATAGATGTTTACAAAAAAAAAAAAAATAGTTTTAAACAAATATATATTTGTATTTCACGAAAAAGCAACGAAAAAAGTTTTTCTTTAATATTAAAGAAATGTAGCTGTTAATTTTTGCCTTGGTTTATGTACATGTATTGTGCCAATGTAACTCTCTCTCTCTCTGTCTCTCTTTTTCTCTTTGTATCTTTCTCTATTTCTATCTGTGTATGTATGTAATATATGTGTATGCATGTAAAACAACAGTGTTATAACAGCCAGTGCACATGGCTAACATTATGTTACGTATTTGTCTCACTGTTAACGTTACGAATCAACCTATACAGGTGCCGCAGCAGCACATAACTTCATTTCGTTTAACATTTGTTCGCTCCCGCTTTACAGCAGCGTCGTCGCTGCTTTTAGACAAACGGTGGCATCGGCAGCGGCAGCCATCTTGCTATTTTTACTGTCCTCTGCTTCTCCGTCGCTTCGCTGCTTTTAGGCAGTTGGCGTTGACTGCAAGTGTTGCTGCTGCTGCTGCTGTTGATTGTTGCTGTTGTTGCTGCTGCTGCTGCTGCTGCTGTTGTTGGTCACTTTGGCAATTGCTGCTGCCGGCTTAAATAATATAAACTTTTGTTTGGCCATAATCGCTGCTGGATTATTGTTGCTGGCGGCGTTTGGGGCAGTCGTAAATTTCTTGGCCGGGGTTATGGTCACCGTGCTGGGCGCTATGGCATTCATTGCCGCCGTCTGATTGCTGGCGGCCAGCGATGATGCCGGCAATATGGTGGTCACCCCATTCTCATGTTGTATGGAATTCGCATTGTTGAATATTGCACGCATTTGAGATCCAGTTGCTGTTGTTGCACCACTTCCTCCTCCCACTCCTCCTAGATTCATTTTAAGCTGCTTTTGTTGTTGTTGCTGCTGCTGCTGCTGTTGCTGCTGTTGCTGCTGACGTTGCACAAATCGTGCCGTGAATTCATTGCCGGTGAGCACCAAATTCTGCATCTGTCCAGTGATGGGTAAACCGCTGGCCAGCACCAGACGTTGCATGCAACCAGCACCGCTGCTGGCCACGCGTAGCTTCTTCTCCAGCTGCACTTCGTCCTGCTGCAATTTATGAAATAAAATAAATTACATTTTTAGTATGGGGGGGGGGAACTCGTGTTTAAGCTTTCAACAGCTTAAAGCTGCTTGTTTGAGGAGCTTTTGCCTGCTTACGCTATAGATAAAGATAGCAATAAAGTGACCTGCATCTCTTGATCTCTTTTCTCTCGTACAATACTTTCAAAATTTCAGAGCTTTTTATTCAATTTCAAAATAGATTACAAATTTAACTTCTTTAAAGCTCCCTATATCTCTTTTCATTACCCATTATTCTCTTCGTTTCTCTTTCAATTGGCTTTCCTAATTAAAAAGGAGCTTTCTGCCATTTGAAGATCCCTTCAATACATCTATTTCATCAATTTTTAGACATTACTAAAGGGAATTTTTGTGATTTAAAGCATTAGGACTTTTAAAGCTCCTTTCAAAATTTATTTTAGCAATAACAAATCTAGATGGCAATGTAACTTCAGCTTTTTTGAAGTGATCTATTTTGTAATCTTCCTATTTTAACTTTAATATACAGTTGTCTTCACAATCAATCAAAAGTTCGTTACGTTTCTTAAATATCCGTTAGCTCCCTCTATTCATAATTCTTTTGAACACCTACCGTTGGCGGACTGACAGATTTACGTTCCAGGACATGCTCATCGAATCCTGAATCGGATGAGTTGTCGTTGAATTTCGTGGCCACCGCTGACGATGTGGAGCAATTCGAGGACGAGGACAGGGACGATGGGGAAGCGGCACCCACAGAGGTTGTGGGGGTTGTTACTGCTGTTTCTGTTGGGGTTGATCTTGATGTTGTTGCTGTTGTTGTGGCAGCTGCGGTTACTGTCAGTGTCGTGGTTAGGCTGCTGCTGCTGTTATTGCTGTTGGAATGTTGTTGCACAGTTGTTGCTGTTGTTGCAGTTGCAATTGGCATCGGTGGCATGGCCTCAGTCTTATTCAAAGGAATTGGACTTATACTATGGATTTCACCCTGTGGAAATGATTCCGATTGCCGCTTGAAGAACAAATGATGCTTCTTCAATGGCTTCGTCTCCAGCTCCACTCGTGGCAGCTGCTGTGGCGACTGTTGCTGGCGTAGCCGCTGTTGCTGTTGCTGTTGTTGTTGCTGTTGGTGAAGTCGTCGCTGCCGATGCTTCTCGCATGGCTTATACAGATCCGCATCAATAATATAACAGGCACTGCCCAGACTCAGACTTTGGAAGACCGTACCACAACAGACATCCAGACGTAACAGATCATGGTCCTCGAAAAAGGGTACATTGTCAATGGCGCGACGATTCTTCACCGGCTCCAGCATGCGACGACGTTTGCTGCCCGTCTGTTTTGGCAACTTGTTGCGTGTTGCTGTTGCAAGAGCAGCAGCTGCGGTGCGTTTGCGTGTTTGATATGGTGTGGCAGCAGCGGCAAATGCAGTAGCAGTAGCAGTAGCAGAAGCGGAGGCGCCCCCAACTGGCAACAGTTGCTGGTGATGATGCTCATCGTCGTTGCTCTCATTGGAATCACTTGGCTGCTCCTCGGAATGCGGTGAACCCTCCTTTACCACCACTAAACGTCCCTGCTGCTGCTGTTGTTGATATGCGCTGCTAGATGGCGCCACTGTTGCTGACGCTTTCCCTTTGCGATTCTTTTTAAAGATCTTGGCAAATTTCTCGGGTATAAAGGAACTGGTGGCGGATGTGGACGTGGACGTGGTGTTTCCGCAACCATTGCCGGATTTCCAACCGCCGTTGGCAGCATCCGCATCATTTTCACGCTTCTTTTGCTTTGCCAGGGATTTGGTGCCGGGGCCAGCTCGTGCATCAACCACCTGCAAAAAGATTGGATCACAATTCTATATCATCCGATGTTGATATGCAACTCTGTACTTACATGTCCCCAGTGGCGTTTACTGCCGGGCGGCAGACGTTTATACCGTTTCACCAGCAGCACGCAGGCATTGCAGATTTCGCCATTGCGCGGCTCGTTGAGATTGAAGCACTGCACCGATTCCTTCTCGTATTTGCCGGAGGCGGTGAATCGTGAGCTGCTCGATTTGGCACGGCAAATGCAACATCCGTCGGTGGAACGATAAACGCGAGGCTTATGGAAGTTAAACATTGTTTTCTTTCTTTCTATTTTTTTTTTTTCTTTTTTCTTATAAATTGTTGTCTGTGTGTTTCTCTTTAGATATTGTATTCGGTTTGTTTTTTTCACAAAATTTTTGGTCACAGTCTCAGTTGGGATTGATTGTATTGTAGAACAAACTTCTATTTTGCAATATTATTGTTTTTGTTGCTGTCACTGGTGGTTGTTGTTGTGGTTGTTGTTGTTGTCAATATAGATTGTATGCTATTTGAACACAGCTCGCTTTGTGATTACACTGACTAGCTCGAACATCATCCATCGTCTGCGAGTTAATGCTTTGACCTGCATTTGGCTAATTTCAGTCTGACTCTTCTACAGCTGCAAGCAAATAATAATAACAATATACTTATTAAATTCATGTGCATACATATGTATATATTACGTTACAAATTCAAAACATATGTCAGCTGCACTGTGCAGTGTTGGTAATTGTCGTTTTATCGGCATTGCTTTGCCACTAGGTGGCAACGCTTGCACATATTTTGCCAACGCACTCGTCGCAGACTTTCAAACACAACAGCAAAAAAAATATTAGAAAAATACTTATAAGTATAATAAAAAATCAATCGTGCAGTTAATTTATCAGCATAAGACGAAACACCTGGTAATAAGTAATACAATATTGCGCTTGGTTGGCGGCGTGTTGCCAGACTGCAGTCCATATTATTTTCATATGCTTTCATTGCATATATTATATACATATGTACGTACATTGACAAAGGCAATAAATTTAAGAAAATCATTATTCCTACATATTTTTATCAATTTATATCCACACACACACACACGCATAAAGGCTAATTAAGTGCTAAGTTTTGATATTATAAAACAACAGCAGCTGACTGCTTATATATGTATGTATACACATACGCATACTTATGTACATACATACATGTGTATAAATATGTACAAAATATAAAATTGCCTGCGAAGTAGCGACACGCACACATCTACATATGTATATACGCACTGCGGACGCTCTTAACGAAAACAATAAACAAAGCGTTGTGTGCAAAAAGGAACACAAATGAAACTCGGTGTACTAAGTTGATATGAGTGTGAGTGTGTGCACATACATATGTATGTATGTATGTATGTGAGCATAGCATTCGCGCGCGCTCGTTGCACTCACAACAACATCTACATCGGCGAGTGACGTGACTTTTAAGCAGCGCTGCTTTTGCTCCCCAGGTGTCGCTCATTGTTGTTGTTGTGCATGTATGTACATACATATGAAGCGTGTATGTACATATGTACATATATTACGCGCTCATGCTTTTAAATGCTTCATTTTATTTCGTGATTTTGTTTTTTTTTTTGTTTGCGTTGTCTTCTGATTTTATTTTTGGGGACACTGATTTTTCGTTCGCTGTTGTGCTCAAGTTGAAAGTGCGTATCGCTTTTTTCGTGTTTCGCCCTCTATCTCTCCCTCTCACTGTATCTTGCTTGCTCTCTGATGCTCTTTGCCTAATATGTGCACGTAGCAGTATGTGTGTGTTTGCGTGTGTATATGCACCGGCGCGTTGTCCATGTGTAGTATATTTTTATGTATGCATGCTTAAGCGTCGCCGTTGTCGTTACTGCGCTGCTGCTCTTGTTGTGTTGGTAAACGTTTAAAAATTAGTTCAATTGTCGTATGAGCTGCAGTAGGTGGAGTAGGAGACGCGATTAAGGCGGCATCGCATAGGAGTAAGCAAGCAAGCACAAGTCTGTGTCTTGACTTGACCAGCTTCTGTGTTGCTTGGCTGCTTCTCCTCCTCGTCTTTTTTCCGCATCAAGTAATACATTCGGACACTTGGCATAAGTTTGTTTGTATGTCTCTCTGTCAGTATGTTCATGTGATTGTTTGTATGGGTGATAGTTTTTGGTGAAAATGTGCCTACTGCGTAAACAGGTTTACATGTATTTTCGATAGACTTTTTTCCTCCTTCTTCTCTTTCTCATTTACTTGAATGCCGACTAGTTAGTAAATTGTTGCTGTTGTTGCTGTTGCAGCAGCTGCCCACACCGCACACACACACTCCTCACACACATGCATATACACACAACAAACATAGATATACTCGTATACACACAAATTCAAGCGCGCGAACAAACACACATACACACACACACACATATACATGAATTTTGATCTTGGCAATTTATTTAAAATTAAAAATTGTATCACATTGCAATTGAAGATGGATTTTTCCAAAATATTTAATTTCACTTTAATGGCAAATAACAAGGGAATTATAAAATTAATTTTACCTGAAAACACTTGTTTATTTCATAAGCCGCCGAAATTGTTGTTAATTTTATTATATAGTTATCACAAATTTATGCAAAAATAATATAAAAGTAAAACACAAATGAAGTGAATATGGCTTCCGAGCTCAATAACTAAACGCGTCTGCACGCAAGAAACACAAAGACAAACTGACAAAAAATATATAAAACAAAATAAAAACCGCTGCGTCGATGTTGCTGCTGCTGACGCTGACGTCGACGCTGATGGCGATGCCGAGTCAGAGACGATGCTTTTCAGCCGTCACTTTTTCGTACACATCAATAACTGGTAACTGTATGTTTGCGTATCTGTGTTTATGCGCCCGTGTATCTCACTGTGTGTGTGTGTGTGTGTGAACGAGTAAGTGCAGCGCAAAATGTACGAAGTCTGACACAAAGCAAATGCAATGATAACACAACAGAAACAACAGTGTGGAAGCAGCGGTGGTGGCGGCAGCAACAGCAGCAGCTGAGCGAGCGCAATCCCAAAAACAAAATAAACTCGCTCGTTCTGTTTGTCTCTCTCGCGCTCAGGCTTTGTGTGCGTATGTGTGTAAGTGAGAATGCTCATAGCAAAAGCAACAGTGAAAAAATTCCGGTTGTGAAAAAAAAAACAATAACACATACACACATGTAGATTGAGCCACAATGTGAGAGCGAGTGAGAGGAACAATTTGCATAACATTTGTCCGGCGACAACGGCGTTGCCACACCACAAGAGAACAAGCAAGCAATGCAAAAACAAAGCAATTGATAAAAGAAACAACGAATCAAATCAAAAGGCAAAAAATAGAGTCAGCAATTCTTTTGCTATTCTTTTTCATTTGTGGCTTTGTTATTGTTTTGCGATCAATATTGAGAAATGCCAACAGAAACAATAACAGAAGCATTCTTTTGCTGATAAAAGCACACAACGTGTCCGAGTTCTAACAAGCTGATAAGCGTCGTTTACTTTAATTGTGATTATTGTTGCATTTTTGATGGAAATTAATAAACAAATTGTAACATACACAATAATGTTCTTGTATGTGTGTATTTATAGGCATATTTTGTACTGCTGGGGAAACAGCAGCCCCAAAAACAAAATATGTACAAATGGAGACGCGCGCATTCTGGCAATAAAAATGTAATACGTGACCAACTAGACGTAGCATAGAAAAGCAACATTAGCAGAATGAAACAAACAACTCACACACACACGCGCACAAACACTCAGATGCAATACATATGTACATACATATGTATAGTAAGCGCATAACGTATACCATGTAAAGTGGCAACGCCACCCAACCACCAGCTGGTGTTGGCACTATAATGTTTTACAACACTGATACATCCACTGCAAGAATGCAAAAAACAAAAACAAAAATAATAACAAAACAAAACACACAGGCGAAAGTATCCAACTGAAAGCAACTATTTAACACAACAATAACAACAAAGTTTCCTTGGCGCTGGCACGTAGCACAAGCATCTCCAAAAAAGCCAAATATCTAGGTCATATGCACTCGTTGTCGTCGTTGCGCAGCAGCAGCGTCGCATTTTCTTGTTTACATTGTTATACAGCGAAGACCAAATAAACTACACACACCTACATACAACAGCGGCGCAAACCAATTCTAATTTGAGTGTATGTGAACGAGGCATGTCTGTGTTCTGTGTGTGTGTGTGTGCATTTGAGAATTTGCATACATACATATGTATGTGTGCGAAGCATGCATTAGGCTTCCTCCTTTTTCACCAATCAAGTTCCATTGCAAAATAACTGAAAAACTGTACTTGTTTCTGCTTAGTGAGCTTTTTGCTGCTTGTGGGGGGAGGAGGGTGTCAGGGGCAGTCGGCAAAACAAACAAATAAGAATTGCGTAGGCGCAGCACAATTTATAAATAAAGCTATGCGTCAAAGATATTTGTTTTTAGTGTTACACATACATACATATGTACATCGATAGGTATGTACATATGTATATGAGAGACGCAGCTAGTGAGAGAGGCAAACATAATTAACGCTGACCTTGTTTTTGCTAAGGCACGCATTAAAATCAACTTTCCTATGTGTACATATGTATGTACATACATACATACATAGCATGTACATACATACATATCGCCAATATACGCACATATGTATGTATGTATGTATGTATGTACATGTTGCGTCCGACGGAAAGTGAAAGACAAGGCCCGTCTTTTTGGAATTCTCATAAGAATGTGAAAACAGCAAAAATCACCACAAGAGCAACAACAAAGAGCTTCAGATCGGCAAAAGAGAGCTATGCGTAAAACAGGTTGTCCATACATCCATACATATGAAATAACGGTAACATACACAGTCGACATCATTGAAAATCGAATTTACTATAAAAAGTGCCAGCGTAATACTCTATACAAGCACACATACACCTAAAAATAAAAGAAGTCAATGGAAAAAAGAGTAGAGAAAAAAAAAATAGAAAGTAAAAATCTGAAACAAAAATATGCAACTTTGTTTTGGGCATTATTTTTTGCTTCTTTATTTTGGCTTGAATAACTGTGTTTCTTCCAAACACACTCAAACTTATGCGCCTCTGCTGGTCAAGAGAGCAGCCTACGAACGAGAGAGAGAAACGAAACGAAACAGACCTAAAAATGGAAGTGGGTTGTGTGTTGTGTACGCGCACTCTTCTTGGTCACCTGTATGATGTGGCGACGGCCGCTATTGTTGTTGTGCTCGATTTGGCACAGCGAGAGAGTAGCACAGTAGTTCCGTCAATTCATAGTTAAATATGGCGTTTTATGACCGAAATATGTATTACATGTGCGACAGTGTTGAGAGGCTCATTACGAAAAGAGCTAAATAGTAAACAAAATTATATGAAAATATATGACTATTCAGCAAGCACTACTTATAATTGCAATATAACTTCAATATTTAGCTTAGCTTTTTTTTTTAACACTTTTCAGTTTACAATTAATAGTTGTCAACACTGCTGATGCGCCTGTAGTGTGTGCCCATTTTCGTGTGTTTTGTAGCGAGCGAGAGAGAACAAGCACGCAACAGCGTTTTGCTCGTTTTGCCGCATTGCCTGTTAAGTAATAGATGGAAATTCTGTCACTGTGTGTGCACGGTGTCCGCCTGTTGTGTGAGCGACTCACCAACAACTGTAGCTCTCTCATACACACACATTCACGGATATGTGTGTATCTGTGTTATGTGTGTTGGGAGAGAAAGCGCGCGCAAACAGAGATTCACTAATTAAAAGCCGACAAATAAAATGAGCAGATAAAACTCGACCATAACACGAAAAAAGTTGTTACTTTTTTAAATATGTATGCATTATTAACACTATAATTTCTAATTCGTTTTTCATTGTTGCCATTACTATTTCAATATTATACATGGTTATTTATATGACTATGTGTATGGGTTTGTTCCAGTGTCTGTGTATATTTCCGCACATATGTGTGTATGTATGAACACTTGAGTGATCGAGGTTAAGTTGCCGCCATTGAAAGAGTTCATTGTTGGGTTTGGGTTTTTGCGGCCGCAGACGACGACGACATCGGCGAGTTCGAAAACTTTTGATTAGCAAAGCGAAGGTCGACAACAAAATCGTTAACAAATTTATCTACGCATTTGGAACAGCAGCGGCAACAAGCTTCATATGCGAAACCAAGCATACTATCTATTTAGTTCATGTTTATTTATGTTCTATCTCACTCTCTCCCTCTCTCACACACACACACATACACATATGTACTTTGTGTCTGTATTGAATTTGTTGCTCTCTTATGATGTTTGCTCGTGTTAACCTTCGTTTTTAATGCATTTAGCATTATTTGTTAATTTGAATGTTTGTTGCACAGAAACACACTCGCAAATATTTCACATTTATGTACACATTAATTGCTGTCTTTTGAATCTTCTTACCTCCACACGTTCGTTCGCAACAATTGCTATCTCAAAATGATAAGTATATATTTTATTGTTGATAGTTTTTTAATTTGACACTGATATGAATTGCTGTTCACGTTTTCATCTTTGTTAATTTACACATTGATCTAACACATGCTCATTGATAAGTGCACAGTTTTAAGCATAATACCGCTTGCTGTCTTGGATACCGCAAAAAAATTAAACGCAGCGCATCTGTCACTAATCAGTGTTGTATTGGTATCGATACCGAGTATTTTTTGGTACGTTTGCTTTTGCGATTTTGAATGCAAGACAACAACAACAATAACAAATCTCTTTATTGCCATTCGATTTTAAGTGTAAAGTTTAATTAGAAAAAAAATATAAAAAACAAAACAAATATTTGCTATATGTAATTTATCATTTATATGCTATGTTTATCATAACAGCAATGAGTTACTTAGGTTTGTAATACAAACTTTGTATGAAGTTCATATGTATATATGAAAAATTTCTTGGAAATCGAATATTCGATAGTTATGAAGATTGAAATTTCTAGTTCCAATTAGTGATGCACGTTGGACTGAAAACCTCGATGTCGATGTGCGTCGATGTTTTAAAAGTAGAACATCAATGCATCACTTAACATAGGTATAAAAAACATCGGAAAACATCGCTAAAAGAAAAACATCGATATTCGATAGATCGATGTTTTTAGCATCACTAGTTTCAATTGATGACATACCGATAATATAAAATGTGATGAGAATTGCCGGGAAAATCCATAACCACGCATTTGTTATAAACAATTGAGTTAAATTCATTTGAAACTGAATAGATTGCATTCATGAGGCTGGTGAAGCCCAGTTGGGTACATCATAATGGTAAGAAATGAAACTAGAAACGCATGCAAACAGAAATATTGGTGAGATTCTCCCGCAGATAATCCAATCTATTCAGTGGATGTGCATCAGGATTGCACAAAATTTGCAACGGGCGGGCAGGGCGCAAGCTCCGGTTGCGTTGTCATCTGGAATTTGCAGCCGGTGCTTTGCGAGAAGGCCGAGTGCGATGAGACAGTACCGAAGATGCTCTGCCAGATGGATGAGCATCTGGCATGTGTCAACTGCGTGCGATGGTCCCAGAATGGTCTGTTGTTGGCCTCCGGTTCGGACGATAAGCTAGTGATGATTTGGCGCAAGGCCCTGGGACCCAGCGGCATCTTTTGCACGGGGGGATTGCGCGAAAACCACGAATCCTGGAAATGCATCCACACGCTACGTGGCCATGATGGGGATGTTTTAGATCTGGCGTGGTCCCCCAATGACTACTATCTGGCCAGCTGCAGTGTGGACAACACCATCATTGTGTGGGACGGTCGGGCTTTGCCCAATCGCCTACATATGCTCAAAGGACACGCCAGTTTTGTCAAGGGGATCGCCTGGGATCCGGTGGGTAACTATCTGGCCTCCCAATCGGATGACCGCACCGTCAAGGTGTGGAGCACAACGGATTGGTCATGTAGCCGGACAATCACAGAGCCATTCCTGCAGTGCGGTGCCACCACCCATGTGCTAAGGTTATCCTGGTCTCCGGATGGACAGTATCTGGTCTCGGCGCATGCCATGAACGGAGGCGGGCCCACCGCCCAGATTATCGATCGGGATGTCTGGAAGTATGAACATGATTTTGTCGGTCATCGCAAGGCCGTCACCTGTGTGCGGTTCCATAACTCCATCCTGACGCCCGATTTACCAGGCGGCAGTCCCAACAAAACGATTCAGTACTGTGTGCTGGGCGTGGGCTCGCGGGATCGATCGTTGTCCGTGTGGATGACATCGCTGCAGCGACCCTTGGTGGTCATCCATGACCTGTTCAACGAGAGCATTCTGGACATGTCGTGGGGGCCGCAGCAGCGCATCCTGATGGCCTGCAGCAGTGATGGCAGCGTCGCCTGCCTCCAGTTCACCGAACAGGAGCTGGGCAAACGTGTCAACGACAATGAGATGTTCGCCATCATCAAGCGCCGTTATGGCAGCGCCTTCGAGAACTCGTATGTGATGGATCGACGTGGCGTCCCTGTGCTCCAGACGGGGCAGTGCCAAGGCGTCAGCTCCTCGCCAGCCATTAAGAAGCAAACGGAGACACGGACCAAGGATGGCAAGCGACGTATCACACCCATGTTCATACCGGCGAATCAACTAAACGATCCCATGTCCATCGTCAACATGGGCGGCACCGGTGAACCCACCATTACCAGCAGGTAAAGTTATGATTGAGAATCACTCAAAATGATGAACCATGATTTCAGAATTTCTTTCGGTTTCTAGCAACAGCAACAACAACCACAGCAATGCCACCAGCGGCGACAATAGCCACATTGAGAAAACCATGGGCGATGGTCATACTACAGCTGGTATGGAGATGGAACACGGAGCAGCGATAGCGATGTCATCGGCGACGGCATCGATGGCAATGTCGACACCATCGCCATCCTCGCTGGCTGCACCCCAAATTGCAGTGAACACAAAATGTGAAATCACGAAGACATCGCACGAATATCGGTTGCATGTCCAGAATGGTTATCTCAAGACCGGTTACGGCATGGTGGCCCGGGTGACGGCACATCTCAGCCGAGAGCTACTTTGGGACATGTACAGCGGTTCGCCGGTGATCAATGTGAACCTGTGCAGTAAATATGTGATATTGTGTTCACTGGATGCGTGCATACGTTTGATTTCGATGACGACGGGTCGCCCCATTCTGCCAGCTATATCACTGAGCAGTCCCGTCGCCCATTGTACCTTCAGCACCGATGGCCACAAGGTTGGCGTACTGGCCACTAATGGCCAACTGCGCATCTGGTGCATGGTGAAGCAATCGAGTAATCTTTCGGTCAATGCCCACGATCTGTTGGTCAAACATGGCCAGGAGTTGCAGTTTTCGATCACGGATCAGGGTATGCCCCTGATTGGTTTCCCCAATGGCACCTCCTACTCGTATTCCAGTAATCTAAACGCATGGGTTGTTCTCAGTACTGGTGGCGATGCCATCATGGTGAATGGCATGCGGGGCTCCTTGCCTCGCAATTTGGAACAAATGAGCCGCAAGTACCCATTGCTCAGCATGCAGGCGAACACTCAAAACTATCTCAGCTTGCGTGGATCGGTCGAAATGTAAGTGAAAACTTGGCCAAGGTCGAACCCTGATTTGAGGTTCTTATTTGTCTCTTGGGACCTATTTGAGAGGTTCAATATTAGAAATATCAAACTTAAGGCTAAGTGAACTTTCATTCAGCTTAACTAAAGCAAAATTAGAGGAACCTCATATATATGAGGTAACCCAAAAGTTTCAGTTTTTAAGGGTCTCTCAAGACCTTATCAAAACCTTAATGATTATCTCGAACCTAGTGAAAAATAACGGCTACATAAACCTTAGATGATCCATTATATTTTTGAATATAACTACAATTTTACTTTACAGTGATCCGGAGAGCTGGCAACAGACGGCGAAGCTGCTGTTCTTGGAGAATCAGATAAAGTTGTGCGAGTTGCTGGACGCCAGCGAGGAATTGAAGCACTGGCACATCATGTTGATTTTCCACTTGGCCACCTATGGAACTGAAAAGCGTCTGCGAATTTTTCTCGATAGCCTGCTACAGAATGATAGTGAAAAGCTCACAACTCAACAGGTAAATCCCCCAAAAGAATTTGTATATGATATTGGAGAAATGATTGAGCTGGGTTTCTTTTGAAGTGCGTGCCGCGACACGAGCTGATGCAGTGCGTCTTGAGCTCTCTGAAACCGCATACGCAGTGGGAGCATATATACAACGAGTATGTGGAGATCTATAAGAATGTCGATGAGGAATTTGATGAATTGGATGATCCGGAGCCGCAATCATCGGCGAATCTGCCCTACACGATGATACCTTCAGCGGGTTGTAGGCGTACGCGTGGAGCTGCCGCTGCGGAAGCGGCGCTGGAGGCGCTCCTAACCGCCGAACCCTCATCGCCACCACCCAAAAAACACAAATATGCGGATAAAGAAGATAATGCCACAAATAGCTCAACATCGGTGTCATCGCAGCCCGCCTCTCCCAAATCGCCAGAGGAGAGTGTAGCAGTCCCAATCTTAAATACATGAATGGGAAAACCTCCCAGCCCATCCCAACCCATCCCAGCCCATCCCATCGCATCGCATCTCCTGCACTCCTTCCCGTCTAGTTGTAAATGCAAAATTATTTTTATTATTAATTTATGATAGAAGAGGTACGTGTGTCCATACTTAATTTTTGTATTATGATTACACTGAAAAAAATTTTAAGTAATAAATTTAATTAGGTATATGAAAGAAAATGAAATATATAAAGAAAAATCTTCATTAAAAAATAAGTCCGCAAACAGTCAGAAAAAAATATTTTCAAAAAAAAAAAAAGAGAATAAGTTTAGTGTAATTATGTACGAAAAATGTTTTTATTTTACTTTATTTAATTTTTTTTTTATAAAGTTTATAAAGCTTAATTATTGCGCCATTATATATAAATCGTATATCGATGCATTTTGACTTTTTTTTTTAAATATTTATTTTTATTGTTTTTTTTCAATCTCTTTTTTCATAGTTTTCATTCTATTTTTAGAACACTCAATCAAATTCTTCATTCCAATTTATAAATATATATATTTATTTATTTAGTTAAATAAGTGAATAATCTATAGAAGTTAATAAAAATTAAATTAAATTTATTAAAAATAAAATTTTACTTTGAATAGACATGCCACTTATTTTATATTTTTACATACTATATATATAGAACAATGTGAATATATTATATTTATAATATATTATAATATATATATAATATAATATATTATATTTATAATAATTTATATGTATTAAAGATCTTTTGTTTCCATTTTTCACATTTAGATATTTTTTGGAATTATTTTTTTTTGTGTAAATCTTTTTTTTTTTTTTTTTTTTTTGGAGTAGGTAAATTTTTGTGTATCGAGATCCTATATCTTCTGGGGCATATCCATATGCTATATACATATATATGTATATCTGTCTCATTCTATGGAATCATGGAATCGCTTAGTAGACTACATTATGTCGAGGAATAGAGATGTTTCTTGAGAGGATTTCAGGTTGCTCAGTTGGCAGCCTTGGTTACTTCCAGCTAGGGATTTGGCGTATAATGTGGTCCAGGTGTGGGCACACTCTTCAATGGCGATTCAAAGTCCACACCGGGAGCAGGAGCTGGAGCAGTGGCAGCTGTTGCCACTCCGATACCGGCACCTCCGGCTCCTCCTGTAGTTGTGGGCTCCATGGCAACCACCACTTCTGTGCTGCCAATGCGCTCCTGGAGCGTCTCGTACAGTTTATGGATGTGCTCATTGTGTGCCGTGGTTGGTTGCATCGCCTTCATGAGGGTGGCCAGACGTCCCTGGGGCAGCTTGCCATGCACATACCACAGCAGCTTGAGCATGTGACGGGAGGTGACATTCTCGCGATTCATGCCCGCAAAGATGAACTCATCGAAGAGTGTGGTGCAGAAATCCTCCGTGGCGAACTCATCGCTCATGGGTATGAGCAGGGCGATGAGTGAATGCAGAAAGGGATCCTCGTAGGCGCGATCATCCTTGCAGACGGACAATGTGGCCAGGATGCGTAGAATGCCCACCCGATCCTTGACACGCGCCGTATGCAGTGTGTAGTACATGGCCAGGATGCTGGATACCGCGCTCTCCTGAATGTACGCCTCGACGGCATCGGGCGCTGGACCCGAGTGCTCAATGGTGGTCAGCGCGGATTCGCGTTCATCGGGCGGAAGTTTGGCATGCAGATGCCGGCACTGATCGTCCACCATGAGGGCCATCAGTGCCGGTAGAAACTTGGTGACCACTTGTCCATCCAGTTTTGACTCCTTAAAGTCCTGGGAATCGATCATGACCCAGGCGCTCAATCCCAGCGACAGCATGCGGAGGAGCAGTATGAGAATAGGATTATCCCGAGGCATGCCCTCGTTATTGATGAGATGCTGCAGTATCTTGATGGCGGACGTGGCCAGAAAGTTGATGGCATACGGATCGCAAAGGGTCATCGAGAGATCACCGAGCACCTGCTCCTGACCACGCTTGATGTTATCGAGGAATCCCTGGAGTTCGCGGGAGCGCTTAATATCCACATTCTTCTCGCGTATGCAAGCGTCCAGACACCACGTGAACTTGTGGCATGGATCAATCGAGATGATCTCCTGCACCTCCAGGTCATGCAGCGCCATCAGCAGCTCCGCCCGCAGTGTACAGTAGTGGACATTGCGGGTGCGCAGAAAGAGCGTACGGAGGAACTGCAGCACCATGTCGTACAGCTTGACGCTCGTGCCGATCATGTTGGCTAGCTTCTGGACCACCTCACCCTGGCGTCGCACCTTTGGCGTCGGCTGGAAGAACAAATTGTTGAGATTGGTGTGATCGAAGAGGATGTGCTCCTTCTCCCGTATATACTGTGACAGCAGCGGTGACACCTCGTCCCCAAACAGTGATTGATTGTCGCGCCAAATCTGTCGCTTCACTTCCGTATCCGTGTCCGCGTACAGCTCCCGATCCTTGACCAAGATCTTCAGATACTTGTCATCGATGTGCTGGGTATTCCTCAGTATGGCCATCACGACCGGCCGCAGTGACTTTACCCGCACCACGGGAAAGCTCTTCACCAACAGCTCCTTCAGCTTGCGTTCCCGCTCCCGCTGATCCTTCTGGCTGATGTCGTTGATGTGGGCAATCAACTTGTCCCGCAGCTCCTCCATCAGCGAGGTATGAAAGTCCAGGCGGCGCACACCGTGTAGATCCAGCAGCGGCAGCATTGGTCGCAGTGATGGCAGCAGCACTCCATTCTCCAACTACAAACAATTGTTTTAATTTCATTTACCGCCAACAAAAACAAAAACATTTTTTTTTTCGCTTTTGACAAACCTGAAAGCTTTCGATGGCTTTTAAGGGATCGGTGCAGGATGTGAGCGCCTCGCGTAAGTAGGCCTGTCCGGGTATATTGACATCCTCCAAGCCGGTGCCATTATTTTTTGTTGGTGTGCCCATTTTCAGTCAAGAAATGTCACTTTTTATTAATTTAATTTACATACATATGTCTGTTGAGAGGCGCAAATGCCCGTCGATAGGCAGACCCAGATATCGATTCTGTTATCGAACATAAACTGTACGTGAATTGTAGAATAAAATAAATGTATAATAGTCTTAATGTATGTATATTATTCTTAATTAATTAAAAAAAAATTATTTGACATTTTTAATTATATGAAAATAATTTAGTAAATTTGAAACACAGTTATCGAATATTGAGTACTTTTATCGTTATGGAGATGGCAACGCCAATCGCTATCGTTGCTTGCCTTGCATACACAAACATAGTATGGCAACGTTGTGGCATAGCCAAAAATTTGTCCAACATTCATAATTTTTTTTGTTTTCTGCGTAATTAAATAATGCCAATATTATGTGTAAAATAATTGTGTTAAAACAATGCGTGTGTACAATACATTGTTAGTTATGTGCAAAATCGGCTGGCCTATGTACACGGCATTAAATATTTAACCTGAGAGAGGTGATATCGCGACGACGACGACAACGGCGACTGCGACGCTCTGCCCGTGCTCTGCTCTCTGCCGCGTACACCCCTGCGTTTGTCCTCCACAACGACGTCCGTGGCTTCTGCCTTACAAGTTTTTATTATTATTATTATGCCTTACAATATGCATACATACGTGAAATAATACATTTCGATTACAAAATCTATATACCGATGAAACTGAATAATCACCAATAATAATTCCCGTGAACCATAATAAAAATAAATGAAGCTCCAACGAAAATTACAATAACTTAAATCGCCTAAAACCAAGTTTATAGTGTGCGTGAGCAACAAGCGCGCGCGAGTGTGTGTGAGTGGGTGTGTGTGTGTGTGTGTGTGTATGTGTGTTTAATTGAGTGATAGAGAGAGAGAGAGAGAGAGGGAGCCTGAATATTGTGGCACAATGTCGGAGCGTAAACGTTATCACAAGGACAATGCGCCCACCGATGATATTATCACGTTGATCAATCTGGTCCGCCAAAATCCGGCGCTCTATAATTACAAATTGCAGCCAAATCAGCGAAGACGACCCGATATACTTAGCGGCTGGGAGGAGGTGTCCCAGCAGATGGGCAGTAAGTATCCTCAACCACAAAAAGCAATACAAACCATTGCATGCGCTTGCAAACAGCAGTTGCTGTCCAAATATCCGTATGATCGCTCAAGTGTTGCCCAATCGTTTGAATGCGCCTTTTTGAGCACCCTTTTGGACTCTCTGCGCTATTCATCTGCTAGAGCTGAGCGCGCTGTTTTAGCCTTTTTTCTGGCAGTGCTGCTCAACTGTTTTTTGCTGCAAGTCGATTTTTAGCTTTGTCTGTGCTGGCATTTTAGCGGATTTTCTGTCGCTGACATTCTAAATATAACAAATTTAAATAAATATAAATTTTGAAAAATACTAAAAAAAAATGTTAAAAAATATTAAAAATATTAATTTTAAAAATCTCAACAATAATAATGTTAGAAAATTCCGCATAATTAAAAAATTAAAATTTTACAACGAAAACTGTAAATTTAATAATAAATACAAACAAAATGTTTGTTTCGTTTCTTTTTATATTTTTGATAGATAAATACAGCGTACAGGAGGTTCGTCGCAAATGGAAGAACCTACGGGATACCTATCATCAATATCGCCGCCGGTCACGAAAATGCATCGATGGACGCCTCTCGAAATGGCGCTATGCGAAACACTTGGATTTCCTCTCGAAAGTCTATCAGCCAAAATTGAAGGCACAGCGCAATGCATTGGCCCAAATGATGCATACGAAGAAGGAGGCAACGGATGATGATGATCTCGACGATGATGATGTGGATGATGGAGTGCAGCACGATATCGAGCATGATGACCATGATCCCGATCAGGATGATCATGAGCATGTTGTCGACGATGATGAGCATTCCGATGGCACTCCACTGTCCTCAACGCACCATGCGAGCAGTTCTCATATCGCCCTAGTTGGCGAAACTTTCATCCTGACCGCGTACGAGGAGAGTGTGACGGATGATACGGTGACCACGCATCATCATGGGCACCAGACGCAACAGCAGCAGCATCATCATGCCCAGCATCATCAGCATCACAGCCAGCAACAGCAACAGCATCACCATCAGCAACAGCATCACCAGCAGCAGCAGCATCATCATCATCACCATCATCATCACCACCAGACGCAACACGATGGCAGCATTTCGAGCATTGAACTGTCACAGATCACGCACGACGACGACGACGTCGATGACGATGATGTGGTCGACGATGAGCTGCAGGACGATGTGGAGGATGATGTGGTCGATCACGACGGCCAGGTGGTCGACATCGTTAAGCATGAACTGGACGAGGATGGGGCCACCGGTGCCGAGGTCGATTACGAGGAGGTCTGCCTATACGAGGAGGCAACCGCCGGACACTGTGAGATGGGCGTCGATGGCGGCAGCGATGTGACCGATAGCAAGGGTTTCCACTACATCGATGCGGATGATTTCTGTATAGAGGATATGGAAACGGAACCAGAGCCAGAGACGGAGACGGTGACGGAGACGCGTACAACAACCGTGACAGTGCCATTACGTGCCACACAACACCACACCACACATGCCACACATCACTTTGCCACCACAACGGCAACAGCGCCCACCAACAGCGTCCTGTCCGGCGGCAACACTGGCGTCATTACGGCGGATACCAAACTCAAGAATTTCACGCTGGTCACAACAACAGCACCGGGAGTAGGAGTGGGCGTGGGAGCTGGAGTTGCCGCTGCGTCGGCGGCTGTAACAGCGACAACTATAAACCGGCATGAGGCAAGTGTGGCAAGCACACAGCATCAGCATCAGCAGCAGCAACTGACGTTGGTGGATGTGACGGAGGCTACGAGCACCAGTGTGACCATCTCGAGTACGCCGACGGTGGCACTGAATGCGGCCACAGTTGGTGGCAATGTGGTGACCACAACATTGCCACTCGGCACCACCGTCACCACAACGGCAACACCGGGAGCGCTCTGTAATGCTGCCACAGCAGCTGCCGCAACCTATGCCGGCACTGTGGTGGCAGCTGCCACAACCACACCAGCGGGAGCAACGGTGGTGACGCCAGCAACGGGCACAACAATCCTGCAGCTGCCATCCTTGAGCTGTGCCACCAACAACAGCAGCAGTACCAACCACAACCACAATCACAGCCACAACAATAGCAGCAGTAGCAGTAGCAGTTGTAGTGTAGCTGCCACACAAGTGGTTGCC
The DNA here is from genome assembly GCA_018150725.1 of Drosophila quadrilineata. Taxonomy (NCBI): domain Eukaryota; kingdom Metazoa; phylum Arthropoda; class Insecta; order Diptera; family Drosophilidae; genus Drosophila; species Drosophila quadrilineata. The sequence goes on along the minus strand of JAECWN010000432.1, from coordinate 25,685,957 downwards.
ACCAGCAGTACCAATCTCATCAAGGATGATGATCAGCAGCAGCAACAACAACAACAACAGCCACAACAACAGCAGCAGCAACAACAGCAACAGCAATTCTCACCAGAGTTCATCACACGAGATGAATTGGATTTGTTTTTCGATTTCCTGAAAAAGAAGATGCAATCGTTTAGCAAGACGCAGATAACGCACATACAGATGGAGTTCTTGAACTGCGTGAGACGACAGGAGGTGGCCGCCAACCATCAATATGCCAACGAGAAGTTGAAGCTAGAAAATAGCTAAAATTTACAAAATTTGTCAAATCGAAATCAATGCTAGAAATTGGCTATGAATTTCACAAATTTTCAATTGACAAATGTGGTAAATGAAAGCTATGGTTTTTATTTGACCATCGAATATTCACAAGAAACAAGTGATTGTTTCTAATTTGCTAAATTTATGTAAGGATATCTTAGTGTTAAGCTTGGCAGGCTCAAGATCTACGCAAAAAAAAAAAACTGCACATTTATGGCTAGACAGATATCTTCACGAAATTCCATCAGCAAAACCAACAAAAAAAAAAGAAGAAAAGAAAGAAAAACCGCATAAATTTATAATAATTTTCATGTTATGTGGCTGATAAATCTAACCGATAAATGGCTAAATTGGCAACACTGATGCACATTTTTCCCCCAACTTACCTAGATGTATATACATATCTAGCTTTTTTTCCTATAATTTCTAAACATACAATTTACTTATATACATACATATATAAATAATATTAATTTTAATTATTAGTTGTATAATTTCCCCATCCTATAGCCCTTACTCCCCCCACCTTGCCCAGTTCTACGAATTCTACGCATATACATACATACATACATACATATTTTAAGATCAAAACTAAAAAACCAAGAAAGGAAAACTTTTCGTCATTTTAAGTGTTTTTCGTCAATTTTTTTTTTTTTATTAGTTTAGCTTTATTTAGTGTACTGTATGTTTATAAAGTTAATAGACCTTTGCCTACATCCCCTAGCCCCCTCACCACCCCCCCCCCCACCCCACCGCATCCAGCAACTCAAAAATGTAAACATATGGCAACCCTAGTAAACAATCACAGTTTACATTGGTTTTTATTTTATTATTGTCGAAACCGAATTAGAAACAAGAATTAAGAAGAAAGTCTAACAAATTGTGTATTGAATATATTTGTAAAATAAACTAATCAAATTCCTCGAAATTAATTATCAGAGCATTGTACAATATAAGAAATTACATTAATTTCTTTTCTATTTACAATATCACTTGTAACGCATGCTGTCTCTTTTCCGCTATCGCGTCTGTTGTTACACATGAATAGTATGCTTGGGATAGCGGTTGTGTGCGAGAGAGAGAGAGAGAGATCAGATACATGCGAGTTCACAAGTTGAGTGTGTGTGTGTGCAAAGCGAAAGTGTTGGAAGCTTCCGTGTCTGCTGCACGGTATCCTTATTAAAAGTATCGATACATCGATAACAGCAACAAGCAAATTAAAGCAGTTATCGAGATATTCTTGCAAAATTTTTGAGTAGTTTAGTTTCGTAATTTCTGCATTTTATTTTTTCTTTCGAATATTCATAGTATTGAAGCCAACTTATCGTTCGTGGCAAGGAAAACAGCAACAATGTTGGGACGATCAACGATTAATTAGTCAACAACACGAGCGATTAGCATATAAACTGAAAGGGGGAGGGAGAGGTTTGGACGTTGCTGTTGTAGAAAAAACAAACCTTATTAACGAAACAAACTTAAACTAAAGTCTTGCCAATAAATACACAAATTGCAAATATATATGTATATATATATATACTATATATAGATATATAGTTGGTAGGCGGGAGGTAACAATGTCCTGTGTGCAAATCACGCACGACGCTCACGCAGCTGGCGCCTGCGCCTGCGTCTGCTGTGCAGTCCCCAACTCCAATTGCTGCTGCTGCTGCTGCAGCTGGGCAATGTGCTCCGAGTTGAAGTAGATGACGGTTATGGTGATATCGTCCCGATACAGACGCACCACATCCTGCGGCAGCGACAGATAATACGAGATCTTTGAATGCTCGATGCCATATTCGGTGGCGCCCAGCGCATGTCGTATCAGGTGCGTCGCCGCATTCTGATCAATCGGCTTACGCGTCAAGCCAGCTCTAAAAAGTTATCGATAATTTCAATGTGACCGTTAGCATGTGCGTTAAATTTGAAAAACAAAATGTAATAATTTAACCATACTTGCGTTCGGCGAGCTGCTTGGAGATTTCTTTGAGTTTGACATCACCGGGCGGTAGACGCATCGGTTCCAGTATCTTCTTGGAATTGATATGCTCACCAACGAGACTAACCACCTCGCTGGGCGTTAGAAAATCCCAGAGGCCATCACTGGCAATGACTAGAAATTTATCGTTGACGTTCAGCTGATGCTGCTGGACATCGGGTTTGGCGGTCAGGTACGGCGGTGTATAATAATTTGGCGGCATCACATGCTCCCCGAACATGGGCACCACCTTCTTCAGCATGGTGTCCACCGACCACTTGTATCGATAGTCACCAAAGGCACGCAATGGCGCCAACTGACTTAGAAGGCGCCCATTGCGTATTATCGTCTCTCGTTCCTCGCGCGGATGCTCGCCTAAAATGCGTTCCACTTCCTGCATATTGTCGGCATTGTGCTCGATGTTTAGCTTCTTGGGGTGCCATTGATTCGTCTGCGGATCAAGTGTGCCCAGCACAGCGCCACAATCCCCGGTGCTGGCCACATGTAACTGTAGCCCTTCCAGATGTACAAGGCAGGCAACGGCTCCTGTCAAGCAATTAAGGCTCTATGTTATCCATATAGGCTGGGAATACTTGTGCGGGCGATCGATGATGCACTTACCCGATAGTGCCACACCCATGGTGCGCACATCATTGGTGGCCAATGCCTCCACTGCCAGGTCCTCATCTAGTTGCAGGAAGGCACGCTGCAGTTCACTGGACACATCACGTTGTGGCTCCTCGCTCAGCTTCTGGATATACTGCTGGAAGCTATGCTCAAAGATAGGTCGAATCTCGCTAACAAAATCCACCTTATCGTTGTGGCACTTGAGGAACGATTGGCTTGTGCAGCCCTCCTTCATCTGTTGGCGGAGCACTTGGCGCGGCAACGTGCCGGCCGATATATATCGCAACAGACGCTTCGATACCACCTGTCCGCAGGCGGCACCGGCGTGTCCATCGAATATGCCACAAATGAAGCCATTGCGGAAGAGGAAAGTCGCCTCGGTGCGGGAATCCTCACAGGGCGAATTCGAGCCCAATTGATTTGTCTCATAGCTGCGTATAGTGCCGTCCAAGGGGAAATTGTAAACAAATTCGTTCTCCTTAAGCGCCAGATTCACCTGCATTAATCGATAATTATATAGATATGTATGTGTGTGTGTGTATATAGACAATCGATACTCACATCGTAGGGACTGAGCTGAGGCAACTGCGGCAACAGCCGCAATGCATTTAGACTGATGTGTCGCACATTATTGCGCATATAGCCAACAGCCACGTTTACCACTAATTTGAACATCGCTTTTCCTATGCCTAGTATATATAAATTTTTGGCTAAGCGAAGTGCGTGCACCAACAAACACCGCACGCGTTGTGTTGTTTGTTCTCGTCAGCTGAGCTTTGCTTGTGGCTGCTTGCCTTTTTGGGATTTATTTATTTGCTACAACTGTAAATTCACATAAGTTGCTTATTGTTGGTGTGTGGCGTGCGCCATCGTACATTTGTGCAGAAGCCTCGGTATGCAAACACAATAATTTAATAATAAAAATAAAGCTAAAATAAAACTAATGTCAAATGTGACAGCTGCTGCTGGTGATGGGCTACCTATGTACATACATATGTGTATATCGATATATCGATATGACTAATTAAGCAGCTGTTTGCGGTGTAAATAATATTGCAACTTCAAAGAAATCATTAATTGGAAAACTGTTAGTTTCTCATGTATATCACAATTATTGCTAATTATTTTAATTGTATAAATTGCTGTTGTTTATTCTTTTAGCTCACTGGCAGCCTCGCCGTTTGGAGTTGCCAGATCGCATACAACTTTTTGCGTCGCCTTTTATCAGCCCTGAAACAAGGCCTCATACACAACACACACATACAAACACACACACACACAGCCATGAGTTAAAAGTTAGAAAAAAAAACACAAACAAAACATCACACGAAAAGCAGCTGAGATTTAATTGCAAATTTAATAAACAATAGTCTGACAAATACATCAAAAATACTAATATCAAAAGTATTAACGATAGTTGTTGGAAACCCAAAACAAACAAAAAAAAGTGTTGCGCGTCGGGCGCGTCCAAAGTAAAGGACAAGAAATCGTTTTGCGTATTAAGTGCAAATTTCAGAAGAGAAAGGAAATTGTGCATCAACTAACTGAGTTGATAATTAAATTGTGACGACAATGGTTGAACCAATTTTTGATTATCAATTTCGTTTGATACTCATCGGCGACAGCACAGTGGGCAAAAGTTCCCTGCTCAAGTTCTTCACAGATGGCAAATTCGCCGAGGTATGCCAATGATTTGGTCCCATATATAGTTAATATAGCTTACATAATATAATAAACAATAAACAACGCATATCAACTGTTTTATAGGACAAAGTGGGGTCCCCAGCCAGTGTCCCCTTTGTCCCTCTCGCCTTGCGCTTCCTCTCGCTGCGTCACACACCTTGCATATGTATGTGTTTGTGACTGTCTGACGGTTGTATGTGTGCGCGTGGGTTTCTGCATATGTATGTACATATGTGTGTTTGTGTAAGCTACTGATAATAATGCAAGCGCCTTGAACTACTACAACAACAACAAAACAGAAGCAAGCACATACATATACATATGTATATGCGAAATGAAAAGTGTGGCAACCTTCGTAGCTTGGCGCGCTTATTTAAAATACAAATAAAACGCAATTTACTAAGATATTTGCATTTATTTAATTTAACAGCTATCTGATCCGACAGTGGGCGTGGACTTCTTTGCCCGTTTGATTGAGATGAAGGATGGCACACAAATCAAATTACAGCTTTGGGATACGGCCGGGCAAGAGCGTTTCCGTTCAATAACCAAATCATACTATCGTAACTCGGTGGGCGTCCTACTCGTCTATGATATATCGAATCATGCCAGTTTCGAGCATATACCGCTGTGGATGATGGAGGCCCAGCGTCACATTGAGCCGCATCGTCCCGTCTTTGCCCTGGTCGGCTGCAAACTGGACCTGGTCAATGCTGGCGGCCATCGTGAGGTGTCCACCGAGGAGGCACAAACATTTGCCAAACAGCATGGATTGCATTTTGTTGAGACATCGGCACGGACCGGTGCCAATGTCGAGGAGGCGTTTCGCATGGTCACACAGGAGGTCTACGCCCGCATCCGAAGTGGCGAGTACAAGGCCGAGGATGGCTGGGATGGCATCAAGTCTGGATTTGCGCGGCCCAACAGTCTCGACTTCAATCTGGTCGTCGCCGAGCCCGAGAAATCGTCGTGCTGTTGATTTCACACTCAAATCCACTCTCAGTAATCTTTTCGTTTCGTCTAACTCTATATACGTATATATATTTTATATTATATATAATTTTATATATGTATTTCCAAATATTTTTTTTATCTCTGTTAATATTTTTTTTATTTTTGAAATGTTCTGTCTTTATTTGTTGACTTGTTTTTAATAGCGCACCAAAAAGAAAGAAAGGATGTATAAGAAAATCAAATGAAATGGGGAAATTAGGAAAGGAAGAAATTGTAAGAAAATCGTATAGCAAGTGAATATCCTGCAGCTATTTATAGTATTTGTTTGTAAGTTAAAAATTAATGAGAAAAGTTGAAGAAAAATTAAAACTTATTTCACAAACTGTAAATTTTACAACGTTAATGTTGCTAATGATGCTGATTGATTCGATGATTTGGCCAATTAGACGACTCATTCTAATATACATATACACATGTACTATATTTTTAATATGTATGCTGTATTTTTTGTGTTTTTTTTTTTTTGCCGGCATTAGCGGATAATCCGAAAATTAATTAATTACCAACAGCCAAGCGTCGTCATTAGCCCACAAAACTCGTAGCTGCTGGCAGAGTTTTGTGATCTTTATATTGACTTATACAACAAAGAAATTATTCTATACGAAAAAACGATACATATACTTGAAATTGAAATATAAACGTTTTTATTGATTAACGAAAAATGGTTTTCATTGCAACGCTTTTTAAACTTGGCGCGTAAAACGTAACTATCTGGCAGCTCGGTGACAGCGATTAGCTGACTGTAGGTGGCAGCCCAGCTGACAAGGCAGACACAGCTGAACTCGAGTGGCAACTCAGCTGTTTACGCAATCTATCGATGCTGCTGCACTTCGTCGTATAACTATTCCAAATCAGTTTGTAATAAAAGAAAAAGTGACTATATCAATATTTCTGTATCATTTTAAACAGCTTACAGTGAAATACATGTGTTTTGTTTTCCATTGAAGAAATTGAAATTGTTGCACGTCACTGAATTTATCGAACTGTGTGTGAGCTTAATCGATAGTTGCGCAAGCACGACATATCGATTTTGCCGTCAAGTTTTAGTCTTTTTTTTTTGTGGGGAATACAAAGCATGCCACACACAAAATCATAGTCGGCACCAATTAGAACGGAGACACATACGGAGCAAAAATTTCTTAAATAAAAGTTGAACAAAAAAAAAAAAAATAATAAAAAATCAAATAGTGAAATTCGGCAGTTTTAAACACAATTATAAAATATGGGTAACGTTTTGGCGGCATCAGCATCCAATAGCAACAAAAGTGTCGCTGCCAGTCTCGGTTTGCCGGAACCAGCAACAACTGCCACAGAAGCCGCTGGCGCTATATCGGCCAATTCGCGTGATTCCGCCAAGGAATATGTCGCAGAGAATCCCGGCACAGTTGAGGAATTGCACAAAAAATGCAAAGGTATGGCCAATGTTATTCATCAATTTAATGAACACAAAAAAAAAACCGAAATATCGAAAAATTCCATATATTTAGTGCGTGCGTGTGTGTGAGTGTGTGTTTTCTTTCATCAAATGTTGCGTGTGTGTCTGTGTGTGTGATGACATAACCTACAAGCATGTGTTGCGGGGGGAGTGGGCAACACCGCACAATACTCAGCTGCTATAAAAGTGAGACCGTCCTTCTGACCGAGAAGATCTGTCTGCCTGTCTGTCTGCCTGTCTGTTTATCCCTCTGGCACGGCCGGTAACTTGTCCCATTGCCCCCATCCATGCATACATACATCTGTGTGTATATGTGTGAGTGTGTGTGTGTGTGTGCTTATGCGTATGCCTCCGTGTTTTCTTCGTGCTGCTTGCATGTGTTGGTGCGTGTATGTGTGATTATGTATTATCAGTTGACACACCAACACACACACACGCACACATGCAGCAAATATTAGTTAAAGAAAAGAGGCAAACGAAAATTTAGCAGTCACCGCATACCCTGTACAACAAAGACAAGGTATATACATAAATCACGATATTTAAATATAAAGTATTTTGTGCTTAGCACGATGTCAGATATGGGTGTTATTGTTGTTGTTGCTGTTGCTGTTGTTATGGCGCCATCTTGCGGCCAGATGCAGCAGCTGCATTTGCCTTGCAAATCTCAGCAACAATAGTAGTGGCCATAAAAAACACTTAAGTATGTAAATGTGTGTATGTAACGAATTGTGTAAATTAGAAGGTACTTGGGGTCAAAAGACATACAATAATATATATTTTGCATATCTGTTTTTTTGTTTTAGATGTACAGGCGATTACGTTCGAGGGCGCCAGGATAATGCTGAACAAAGGATTGAGCAATCATTTCCAAGTATCGCATACTATCAATTTGAGCAGCACAGTGCCGAGTGGTTATCGCTTTGGCGCCACCTATGTGGGCACCAAGCAAACTAGTCCAACGGAGGCCTTCCCCGTGCTCTTGGGCGACATTGATTCCTCCGGCAATTTGAATGCCAACATACTGCATCAGCTGACGCCGCGCGTGCGCTGCAAATTCGCCACACAGGTAACTGTCACACACACACCCCCCCCCTCCCCACTCAATAAACTCAAATCGATAAATGTGATTTAATCGATTAATGATGTATTAAATTTTTGCAGATACAAGAATCGAAGATGGTTGCCACACAGATCGGCACAGACTACAAGGGCAGCGATTTCACCGCATCCCTGACATTGGGCAACCCTAACATCTTTAACAATTCCGGTGTTGTCGTTGGCCAATATCTGCAGTCGGTGACGCAGCGCTGGGCGTTGGGCGCCGAAATTGCCTATCAGTTTGGCCCGAATGTCCCCGGCCGCCAGATAGCGATCGTAACGGCGTTGGGACGTTACACGGCCGGCGATTCCATCTGGTCGGGCGTCGTAGGTCCCGGCGGTGTGCATCTCTGCTATTACCAAAAGGCCAGCGAGCAGATTCAAGTGGGCGTCGAAGTGGAGACAAGTCTGCGCATGCAGGAATCCGTTGCCACCATTGCCTATCAAGTGGATTTGCCCAAAGCCGAACTCGTTTTCAGAGGTAATTATATTACATTATTTACATATCCAGTAATAGCATTTATTAACTACTTTTGTTTTCTTTTTTTAAATATAGGCTCAGTTGATTCAAATTGGCACATTTCGGCATTGCTGGAGAAACGATTGCAACCATTGCCATTCTCTTTCGCATTGAGCGGACGCTTGAATCACAAAAAGAATAGCTTTAAGCTCGGCTGTGGACTGATAATTGGATAAAATTCCTCTCCCTCCCTCATCCACAACAACACACACACAAGTACACACTTCATTAACATCAACAAGACACACACACACACACACACACACACAGTCGAAGCCGCGCTGCAAGCATAGACGTATCTAACAACAACAACAACAACAACAAGTAGAACAAAATTATGCGTAGTTTTTTCTTTCGTTTCCTTTCATTTCATTGCCTGTTTCCTTGATGTCTTTAATTCCCCTCCTTTACAAACTCCACGTCCTCCATTCCTAACAACAGCAAACACACACACACACACACACACACACACACACACACACACACACACACACACACACACACACACACACACACACAGAGAGAAGAAGAAAAATCCAAATTTTCAAGTTGTTTCAAATCGTTAAACAATAAACGAACGAAATTGTTAAATTCCATAACTGCGCTGAAAGTTGCCTTTGCTAAACACACACATGCATACATACACATACAGATACGCCTACACAGACACATACAGTCACAGACAAGAACACACGCATGAAATGCATTTACACAGAACAGATCAGACAACGGAAGATGATGATGAAGAAGAAGTGCAGAAGTAACAACAGCATTGAGAGCGACGGCAGCTGCAGCGCAGAACAGGAGAGACAAGCATTAACATAAAATGAAAGGCAGCTGACGACACTAAGAGCGGATCAGCATTATGTAAAATTATGTAAAAAAAAATAATACAAACAAAAATCAAAGAAATTACAAATTAAAAAAAAATTTAAAAAAAAATACAAACATTGCCTTAAGCTAAATAAATGCTAACGAAGAGAGAGAGAGAGAGAGAGTGCAACAACAAATGGCAGGACTCTCTCCCACTCACTCACACACACACACACATTCATATCTGCAAATTCCAAAGACATTTAACAGAGAGGGAGAGAGAGAGAGACAGGTCTCAGCTATCGTTTACCGTGCACCTAAAGAAGAAGAAGAAGAAGCCATTGTAAGCATTTAAAACACACGTGCATGAAAGAGAAAGAGCGTGTGGAGCGGGGATATCCTCCCCCATCCACTCAACTGACAACAAAAATATAAAAACGCATAAAACAAACATTGTTAATTAGGTGTTTTAAAAGAAAAAAAAACTACACAAAAAACGGCTTTAAGTTTATAGTTTCTAGACAACAAATGACACATTTGCATAAACAAGTTGTTGAAAACATTTTTAACTTTTCTTTATTTGCGTAATAAACAAAACAAAAAGTGACTATGCAAAATGAATGCAAACAAAAAAAAAACTGAAAAATATATGCTAAGTTTGAAAAAAATGTACAAATTAAATTGATGCAAGATTTTTTCGGAGTTGCGACATAGCTGCGATGCGAAACAATGTCGGTTGGCGGAGAAATGTTGCTTTTGCGATCGGAAGTTTGTCGTTGAAGTGTCTTATGAACGATAGGGACGAAAGTATCCTCTGAAGAAACGCAGCTTAGCACAGTTCGTGTCAAACTATGTTTGCCAGCGCAATGCTGTTAAAACTGTTGCTTTGCAAATGACACAGTACTTTACAAACTGTTGTTTAGTGCAACGACAGTGGCTCTGAAACTATTTCAAATATGCAATTCTACTAAAACTGTAATATTCAAGTGAAACCGTTAAAAAGTTGTGATAATCTAATATTTTGTATATAATTTAAAAAAAAACAAGTATGTATATGTATATGTACATATAAATGAAAAAAAAAAATAAGAAGAAGTAATAATAATAACAGCAACAATAATAAAAGTTGCATTGAAATTGTTGTTGTTATTGACATTCGTTGCAGCTTAACTTTTTTTTCTTTATCAACAACCAACATTTTTTTTCTTTTTCCAAGTTAGACGATAACAACAACAAACTTTGTTCAATCAGCTGCACAGTGGTGCCAAAGCTTTGTATATTATGCAGCCCAAAAATAAAAGCGAAAATAATAGAAAAAGAAAAAATGTCAGAAAAAACGGAGATGGGAAATCATATTTGTTTGCTAACAAAATAGACGCGATAAAAAAAAATCTGCCACTGTGCGCGTTGTTTAGATAAGAAAATGTTGTCGACAAAGATAGAAAGAGACAGAGAAAGAGAGAGAGACAGAACAAGAGAGAAAGAGATAGCAATATGTGCATATGCACATGCTGTGCTTGGAATTGTTTGCATTCTGTTAGCTCTTTTTTAGTTTCTCTCTCTATTTTCCACATCCTGTATTTTTATATTTCCCTTTGAGTTTTTCTATTCCTTTTTTTTTTTTTTTTTTGTGGCGAAAATGCAATTTGAAGTCGTCTTGGTGGATGGTTGAGTCGGGAGTCGGGTGTCGGGGAGGGGGCTTCTTTTAGCCCACATGCATATTGCATAATATTTGCAATCAGCGCCAAGCAGTGCAAGAAGCAGTGCAACTTTCGAGTGCGAAACAGACAGCGAAAGCAAAAGCAAAACAAATCTCATTAACATGCTCTCTGAGCGCCATTTGTAATCCCGCCTAATTACAAGATGGCGGCGACGGCGGCTAAGATATGTATGTATGTACATCAGAATTGAGAAGCAGTAAAGAGAGGGCGGGAGGTGGGGTAGGTCAGCAGCAGCTTAAGTGTCTGAGATTGCTTTTAAAATCCAGCAGCTCTATATGTAATTAGCACTATGCGCGCCTTACAGCCACTCCCAACACCCCTTCCATCCCACAAAGCCATCAAATCTTAAGCTAATCCAAGTCGCATATTTCTCACATTCCTTTTAGCTAATTAATTTCACAAAAAAAAAAGAAAACTGCGCACTCTAATTGTCCCTTTCTAACACACTCACACACACACACACACACATATATGTACATACCTAGCGGCGCCAATTAGCAAACGTCATATGTGCAGAGAGCGCAGATCGCGTAAAGAGAGAGAGAGAGCGCTTTAACAGGTGGCAACGCTGCCCGCATCTGCTGCCCACGCAGTGCGTTGCAGTGAAAAGTCGTGTTTGGATCGTGGTGCCAAAAATGTGTAAATTACACATTTAAACAGCAATTAATATGTTTACGAAAGTGTTAAGTGTGTGCGCGAGTGCAGCAAGTCTTGCAATACAATAAGCGTTTAGTGGAAAAACAGCCAAAACTAGCGAAATGAAGCTGTGCAAAATGTAAGTAATTTTTGCATAAAACACACACATAGACAAACATATACACCTGCGCTCATCAATGTATTGCGCGCTCATTTTTGGCGCATTTTGCGTTTCTCTTCTCCTTCTTCTTCTTTGCTGTTGCTTTGCTGCTCAGCTGCTGGACGGCATTGTCCGTGCTAGTTTTAATTTTTTGTTTATCAATTTGAAACAATTGCTATAATTTGCAGATATTGGTGCTTGAAAATGAGATAACATTTAGGTATGTGTAAGTCGGGAATGAAAGCTAATTGTTGGTTAACACACACTAATAAAACAAATGTGCAAACATACATACATACATATGTATGTATGCATTTGTATAAAATACACTACATTAGTATAGTAAGAGGCAGCTGCAAAAAGGGAAAGCGAGTGTGAGTTATGAAAGCGTAGCACGCTAGATGGCGCTGAATGCGCTCGTTGACTTGTGTTGCCTCTCAAAAGCTGTTGGTTGCAAAACTTTTAAATTTGATAATTCATGTGCTATTGAGGAAAGGAAGTGAGAGATTGAAAGAGCGAGAGGGAGAGAGTGTGAGAGAGAGAGAAAGAAAGAGATAGAGAATAAGAGAAAGATAGAGAGAGAAAGAGAAAAGTGGAAAATTGAAAGATAGATAGAATGAGGAAAGGAGAATTAGTCCTTGGCTCGATTTAAGAGACGTTGTAGATTTGACGTGCTGAAAATAAACAGATTTGCCGTCTGCTCTCTTTCTTTCGCCCTCAATCATTGTCTCTTTCTACCGCTCATTCTCTTTTCCTTTCTCTTCCTGTCGTCTCTCTTTGGGTGTGAGTGTGTGGGGATTGCTGTTGTATGCTTGGCATATTTACGCCAACTTTAGTTATTTGAATTACGTGACTTCAGCAACAGTTCTATGACTGAGTTAAACAGCATAGAGGCGACTCTATCCCTCTCTCTCTCTCTCTTTCTCAAGCCCCATCTCTCTCCCTCCCCTCTACTCTCTCTATCTTTCTCATAAATACACAGTGCCTGACTTAAACTTTGTGCAATTTTTAAAGAGGTGAGAGGAAGCGGAGGAAAATTGCGCTGTATGCGTATTACTTACGTACATACTTATAAATACTTAGTGTCTGTCTGCTGATTACACATGCACGTAAAAAAAAAGAAATATTGAGGCAGCAGCACCAACAGTTTGAAGACAAGAGAAAAAAGTCGAGTATGCTGAGTGGAGTAAAGTACATAGCAGACACGGCACGAATGTAAATACTGAATGTTTTCCATGTTTTTACGAGCATAAGTGCCATTTCTCTCGCTCTCTCACAATCTCTTACTCTTTAGCAGTCTATCTCCATATCTTTTCTATCTGTATTTCTCATTGTGCTGCTCATTGCATCATTCAATGATCATACCTACCTTTTATAGCAGCGAGCTTTCGATTTGACCTTAAAAGTAGGCAATAAAAATTGAAATAAATATCATATCACTTAGCTTTTGCTTGACAAGTGCTATGCTTAGTTCGTACAAAATATGTTTATTTTTCCAAAGTTTCATACCAATCAGCTCTATGTATGAGACTTAACTCTGCCTTAATATAGCTCAACTATGCGATAACACTGAGCTTTTGGCAGTGTATTAAACATATTTTGACCAGTGTTGCTTAACACGCGATTGTTGTTGTGGTTGTTTCGTTTTGTTTTGAGCTGTATTTGGTGAAATTTTGTAGCCGAAAGCCAAATAAGTGTTTTAGACGCGACGTCGACGTTGCTGCTTGCAACAGCCGGAAGTTGCTACGACAGCTACAGGAAACGCTAACTCCCCTAACACATACACACATATGTATGTATATACATTTGTCTGTCTGTGCATGTCTGTGCACGTTCGCTAGCGTTTGAAATTGTTGAAAGTTGGCAATAGATTTTTAACGGAAGTTGCACATGTGCGCACGTGTTTTCTGGCAGTTCCTTCTTGCCACCTGCCACCTGCCACCGCTTTCTTAAGCATTGCCCCCCAAAACTCAATTCATGCCACACACACACACACATATGCTGTAATTAAGGGCTGTGGCAGGTGGGGGCGTGGCATATCATCATTCAAGCGCAGCAGATTAGGCCAACCGATTGCCTTATCCTTACCACCAAGCAGTAAGGGATATGGGGTTCACTGTGAGATAGATGCCACGCCCACTTGAATGAGGCAAAACTGAAGCAGCAGCAGCAGAGTCGGGGGGGGTGTGTGGCGGGTGGGGATGTGAGGTAAGGGGAACTGCGTGTGAGCGTCTACTTAACGTGAATTTATCGTCTTTGCTGCCGCTGACATATTTACCACTTTAGCACTTTGGCGTTGCCGCCGCTGCTGCCACAAGATGCTGCCTGCTTGCCACTTGCCACATGCCACATGCTACATGCTACATGCAATTATGGCAGCAGCAATGGCAAAACGTCTTGTCCAAGTATCCATGCCGAAGCTGACTGCGTGTAATTTAATGGAAAAAATTGCCAGAGCCAAAGACCAACTCTCTGTCTCTCTCCTCATTTTGTCTGTCCTTCTCAATCTCTCTCTCTTTCTCTCTCTCTCTCTTTCTTTCTTTCTCTGTGTGTGTGTGTGTGCTGTTGCACTGGAGGCAGTAATGTCTCCCCTTCCTGCTGTTGCCCCTGCTCGCATATCCACTTCCTTATGCGATTAACCCGCAGCCCAAAAAAATTAATGCATTATGAATGTAGGCAGAGATTGTTAGCTACGCTAACGGTCTATTTATCAAGCAGGCAGTGTTGGTAAATGACACAAAGTTAACTAATAGAGTGTGTGTGACAGAGACAGAGAGATAGAGGCAGCCAGATGAAGAAGTAGAGGAGAGTGATAGTGATATTTAAACACAGCGAAAGAGATGGCTCGAAGTATGTCTAGGGAGAGAGTTGGAGTTGCAGCTAGAAGGACAGAGAGAATCAAACATAGAGATAAATAGAGAGAGAGAGAGACTTAGGGATAGACATAGAGTGAGAGAGAGAGAGAGAAAGCCACATAGATAGAGAGGGAGAGTGAGAGAGAGAGATAAAACTAGTTAAATATATACAAAGAGAAAGAGGCAGCTTCAAGTAAGTCTACAAAGAAAGAGAGAGACACATAGAGAGCGCAAGAGAAAGAGAGAGAGAGATAGAGAGAGCGAGAGAGAGAGAAAGAGAGTTGGAGTTGAATCTGTAGATTGGGCCATAAGCCGTCTGCTGTTTGTGTCACGCATCGTTGTCGAGGCGTAAAATGCGACAAGGCAGACAATGATGACAGCGCAACGTAAGCAGCAGCAGCAGTCCAGACAATATGCCACAATGAACGACTAGCACATACCTTGTAAATGAAGTAAACCAAAAAATTTAAATTATATTTGGACATATGTCACATAATGACTTATTGGTTGGACGGATGAACGAATAAAAAGGCGGATAGACGGTGGAATAGGCAGATGGATATACCTCCGAACGGAGGATTGGATGGTCACACCTCCTCTTACATGTTACATGCGTTGACACAAGACTTATACACTCTTTCTTGGACATTTTCATAGGGCACATGTCATACAAAAAAAAAAAAAAAAGATATTGTGAATATCCAATCAATACAATCTCTTTTAAATGGAATGAAAATGCAGACAAACTACCCCATTGGCAGCTATAACTTGCCACAGGGTATGTCAAGCACAATAAACCAGTGACAGTCCCCTCGTCCCTGTTATCCACCCTCTCTGTCGTCTATATGCAGCTGCCCCAAGCAGTGTGTCGTCTATGGATTTTGAGCCTCAATTATATAGTATATTAGAGCAGAAGAGGCCTTTAGCTGTGTTGCTGTAGGGAATGTGGAGAATGTGGGGAATGTGGAGAATGTGGGGAATGTAGGGAATGTGGCGCCACCTGGTGGCCATTGTGTTTTGCCAGTTGTGGGAAATTTATGATTATTTTGCGTGTTTCTGGCCATGATGAAGAGGCTGTCAGAACAAAAGTCTTAAATGAAAATACAAAAGACTGAAGAATGCGCACTAAAAACAAAAAAATCTCAAAAAAAAAAAAAAAACTAAAACAACTACGACAATAATAATGCGAAATAACTGCAATATGATGAAAACTCTATGTATGTATGTATGTACATATGAAGTATGAAGGGATGCAATGTTTTATACACAGGCATCCATAACGACAATAACAAGGGAAGAATGACAAGTAAATCCTGTCGAGTTCAAGTTTATATGTATAAATCAAAGTGCAATCATAGCAACAACGCAAAAACATAAGCAATAAATGTTCTACACAAGTTAAATAAATGACAACCATGTGGAGCAAACCAAAAAGCATGTCGAGCAAAAGACAATATCAAAAAGGACAAAGTCAGAGTCTAAAATACTGCATAAAGAACTGAAAATCTCCCGTCTTTAACAATAGTTATACATTAGCATAATGAATAATAAACTAAAGCTTACTTAACTCACTACAAGATTATAGACATTTCAGCAAATGCAGTCTATAAGGAATAAGGAATAAGAATATGAAAAACTGGTCAAAAAAGCCAAATTTTTGGCCATATCTCGGAAAATACTGATCAGAAACACCTCAAATAAAAAGCAAATTGCTAGTTATGAGTCCTAGAATCCATATAAGTCAAAAAATTTGATTCGAAAATTTTTTGATTTTTCATGATATTGTTAAGAGGTTAATATGGAAAATCGGTCAAAAAAGTCGAAAAATTTGAAATGGCAATTTTTACAAAACTTTTGATGCAGAATTGAAATGATATCAAAATCATTTCCAAAATGGCAAATTTTATGAAAATCGGATGATTTTTGGGAAAGTTATGGCAACTCAAAGTCTAAAACAGGCTTCTATTACGAAAATGCTACATAGGAGTCACTTTTAGACACACTTTTGGCCATATCTCGGAAATTATTCATCAGAAACACCTCAAATAAAAAGCAAAATGCTTGTTATGAGTCCTAGAATAGATCGGCATCAAAAAATTGGGATAAAAACAATTTTCGATTTTTGATGATTTTGTCAAGGGGTTGGTATGGAAAATGGGTCAAAAAAATCTAAAAATTAAAAATTACGAATTTCACAAAAAATTTGATGCAGATTTAAAGTGATATAAAAACCATTTTCAAAACTTCAAATTTCATCAAAATCGGATGGTTTTTGGCCGAGTTATGGCAATTCTAAGTTATGAGGAGGTCCATTATGCGAAAATTCCAATTTTGGGATCCTTTTTTATACATTTTTGGCCATATCTTGAAAAGTACTTGTCAGAATCAACTCAAATAAAAAGCAAAATGCTAGTTATGAGTTCTAGAATCGAAAATCATAATCATCTATAATTATAATCATGAAAATCGAATGAAATTTGGCTGAGGTATAATAGATAGTTCAAAGGTATGAGAATAGTGATTGTATTATGAAGAACTTTGCAAAAGAGTGAAATATTTATTAAGTCTGTGAATTTTTGATCATAGCGCTAGAAATACTCATTGGACAGACGTTCAACAATCTCACAATACTTGTTTAAGGTCGTACAATTGATAAAATTGGGTCGATATATTGTCGTAAAATATATTAAGTTTACTCTATAATCGTCTAAGCTCAATTGAAAATTGTTGGCTCCTGATAAAATGTCCATAAATAACTGTCAATGGGAATCACTTATCAAAATCACTTGAATAGTCGTTGGAGAAAGAAAAGCAAAAACTAATTAAAGAGAAGTAGAGTAGGTTACGAGTTCAGCACGACTAACCGATACCCTGTAATGGTAATACAATATAGTTAAAATTTGTCGAAAATATGATTCTTTAAAGTTTGGGTACGTATGAATAGAGAATGTGATTGAAATATTATATTACTAGTATTCATAAATAACAATTTATTGTTGTTTTGCTTTCGTTGCTACTTTTTTTTTTCTCATTTCGTGCTGCTTTTTTTTTTCGATTGATTCATGGAGCGTTTGAATGGTCATTCATCTAATCAGTTATCAGCATCGCTCTCTCTGTCTCTCTCTTTCTCTCTCTCTTTATCTCTCTCACTCTCTGTGTCGTTTCTCTCTCGGTTTTTGTGTTTCTCTCTGCCAAAATTAAGATTCAATTGTCTGCATTCCCAGAGTTGTCAATGTTCATTACCAAATCGAACACAAAACGTATCAACTGCTGAATGTGTGTGTGTGTGTGTGTATGGGAGTCAGTGTTGGGAAGTTAGCCTTTTTACGGCTAAATAGTGCAATCGGCGGCGAAACGAATAGGAAACAAAAAGAATAAAAATAGAATAAAAAACTTCAACTATAGAAGTAAAATAGTTGAATGCCAATTATGTTGAGTCTATGTTTAATGACATTTTTTTTTTTTTAATTTATATTGCCAAATAATTTTAATTAATTTTTATTTTATGCTTTGTAACTATTTTTTTTTTTAGAGAATATATATTTATTTTTTTTGAATTTACACTTTTTTATAATTAATATTTTTTATATAAATTATTTCTGTCTTCTTCATAAAATAGTTTCATTTTCTTTAATACATATAGACATACATACATATGTATGTGTATTTACATACATATACATACATACATACATATATATACATATACATACATACATACATATACATACATACATACATATGTATATTATTTTTGTCCTTAATTTTGGCACAATGGGCAGCTGCTGACAACACTGCCATCTGTGCAGCTGTTGATGAAGATAATTTTGGCAACCTCTGTACAGAGCGATGTAGAGTGCGACAGAGAGAGAGAGAGAGAGAGAGAGAAAGATAGAGATAGAGAGAAAGAGAGAGATAGAGAGAAAGAGAGATAGAGAGAGAGAGAGAGACACAGAGATAATCGGAGTCTCTCAGCTGCTATAACGAGTTGTAACTTTGCTCGTTGGACTTGCGTTGGCTTAGGAGGCATCACACATGCCACTGCCACGCCCACAAATTGTTGTTGTTGTTGTGGTTGTTGTTGTTGCTGTGGTAGTGTTGGACAGTGCAATTGGAATCGCACACACACACACACAAACACTTACACAGATGTATCGTTTAATGGACTTCGTATGTCATTTTCAAATTGCAATAGACTTGAGCAAGCAAAAAAAAAAAAAAAAAAAAAAAAGATTTCAGCGAAAGAGAAAGAAAAAAATGTCACCCACAGACAGAGACAGCAGACCGCAGCTGTCAACAGCATGCGTCTGTGTGTGTTTGTGTGTGTTTGTGTGTATTTGGGTGTGTGTGTGTGTGTGTGCCTCAAATAGCGCTAAATGACCGCAAAGTGTTTTCATTATTTGCGGCTGCCAACAATTTATATCGTTCATTTAGGAATTTTCACTTTTCCCACACTCTCTTTTTCCACAATACTTTCCCTCTATCTTTCTCGCTTATTGCTGTCTCTCTCTCTCTCTCTCTCTCTCTGTGTTTGTCCTTCTCTCTTTTACAATCCGTTTACAAGTCAGTGGACATTCGTGGGTCGTAGTAACTAAGCTGTGGCCATCATTGTGGCCATCGTCATGTCTGCATCTCTGTCTACAACTGCAGCCACTCATCCCATTCTCTGATTCTGTGCCCCTTCTCTCAGTTCTATCAGATTCTCTCCCCTCACTCTCTTTGGTGCAAGTGTTATACTCTGCTCGAGTCCATGTCTTCATTATCGACTGACCAAGTTCACATTGTTGTCATCATCATCATTATCATTATCTGAAGGGGCAGCGGGAGTTCCATTTTCACCAATGTTGCATTCACAGAATTTTTAAGTGTGCTTTAAAGCAGTTGCGAATTATAATTGTGACTTGAATTAGATGGAGAATTTATGTAAAAGAAGAGGAAAGCATCACATAGAATGAGAAAATGAGGTATCGAGAGAAAGAAAGACAGAGAGAGAGAGAGAGAAAAAAAAAGAAAGAGAAATAGAGAGAGAGAGAGATAAAACGAGGGAAATGTGGATACAAAGAGAGTGAGCAAAGAAGAACAGAGAAAGAAGGAGAACAAAAGACTTTCCTTTAGAAATGGAACTCAAAGTGACTCTAGCAGTAACTTGGTCAAAGAGAAGTAGACAATAAGTAAAGTATAACTAAAAATTAGAGTAAAAAAGAGGACAACCAGAAAAAGAGAATTAGAAGAGATGTATTACAAAAAGAGGATCTGCAGATACAGAAAAACTCAACTATTCTTAAAGTAAAATTAATTTTATTGGAAGTTACGTTTCATTATAACTGTCAATATGTATTTAAAACAGCTGTAGAGTCAGAGAATTGAGAGAACAAGAAAGAGGGAGAGACAGAGAAAGAAAGACAGAGAGAGAGAGAGAGAGAGAAAGATAGACGGAGAAAGAGTAAGAGAGCTAGAGGTTGTAATGCAATCAATGCATTGGAAACAAACGTTGTTAGCCAAGTGTGTGTGTGAGTGTGTGAATGGGGAGAGACGTACGTAGTTGAAATCGAAATCGAGTTGAGGCTGCCTCTCGTTGTCCAAATGCACTACAACGATAATGGTGTCTAAAGAGTGGGCGTGGCTAGTTGGGCGTAGCAGGTCAGACATTTAGACGACACTTGGATGAGAGATGAGATGAGAGTTTCAAGTGCAGGCAAAGCAGTTAACACAGCGAGGCTGACAAGAGAGAGAGAGAGAGAAAGAGAGAGAGTCAGACAGAGAGAAAGAGAGAGAGAGAGAGACACACACAGAGAGAAAAGAGACAGCTACAGATACAAAGAGAGATAGGTAGAGATTTAGCCACTGTGTGTGTGTGTGTGTTTGTGGCATGTGCATCGTTGCTACATATTTTAGTTGATAACAGTTTAGCACTGCTTTGCTGTTATTGTCGTCGATGATGATGATGATGATGATGATGATGAGGTGATGATGATAATGTTATTGTCGTTGTCCAGTTGCACTTGCTGCCGTCGTCTATTTGGGCTTTTTCGAGTGCAACTGTCAATTTATCAAATGTTTATTTTATGCACCTTCACTTGAGATCTTCCCCCCATCAACCACAAGCACATATTAATGTTGTCTGAATTGTACGAGATATATGCTAGTCGGTCAACCAATCAAAGGTTTTGTTTTCTTTCTCTTTTTGTCATTTTTGTGGGTCATAAATTTATTGCTAAAATGTTTGGCGACTTGCAGCTGGTGGCCACATGCCAACGCGCAACTCAAGTGGCAAGTAGCAAGTGGCAAGTGGCAAGTTGCAAGTTGCAGTCAGTAAGTTCCAGTTAGCGAGTGGCAAGCAGTTAGTTGCAAAGTTTATTCCACTCAATTGAATTGCAAACTATTTTTCGCTGACTATAATTTACTTGTTCAAAAATTGTTTTTCAAATTGTTGACGTTGATAGTTTTTCATTGTAAAATATGTAGTTTTATTAGAACATTTTAAATTAGTTTTATTTAATTTCGTTTGTATTTGTTGTTTATGGTTATATATATTATTCATTGAGTTGTTATTGGATTATTATATTATTTTTTTTGCATATTTCTGAATCATGTGATGTTAAAGAATTTTAAGCCGTACAAATTCCTCACTAATTACATTTATTACAAAAACAAATATTATTTACATTTAATTGTTTTATGTTTATTACTTTCCATTGCCATTACGTAAATTTCATATTAATTTTTTTATTAAATTACATAATTTAGTTTTTTTTTTTCATTCATTCACCTCCATGAGGAGGCTTAGAGAATGTTAATGCGCTGCTAAGTATGCTACAAAAATAATTCACCAAGCTATGCAGAAGCTCATTAAGCAAAGTTGGAGGAGGCAAGTCGCCAACATCCGTTAGAAAAGTGACAAAAAAAGTCACAAATAGAGTGAGAGAGAAAGAGAGAGAGAGAGATAGAAAGAGAAAGAGAGAGAGGGAGAGAGAGATAGCTCAAGTACCAAATGACAGAAGCAGCAGTATACGAAGAGAGGGAGGAAGTGAGCGCAGGAATAGCAGCAGCAGCAGCAGCAGCAGTAGAAGATAAAGATGTGGGTTAAAGCAGCAGTAAAATGTTGATGTTGATGTCTTGCTGTTGTGGGCGGGATTGTAAAATCTGTGCTCTTAATTCAATTGATGAGATGAGAGCCAGAGGGAGAGCGAGAGCGAGTGGAGCAATTTATTAAGCTAAAACCAATGGAATGTTTTAGGAATGAAGTTGGGATGTTATGGCAGTAAAATGAATGGGGGGAATGGAAATGAGGAGCGACTCGATGCAGTCTCACAATAATTGCCAAAAACGCAAGTAAATCTGATGCTTCATTAGTATCGATTATGCGTTTAATGACCTGTCCTGCTTCATAGACAGAGAGAGCTACAGAAAAACAGAGAGAAAGCAGAGAGAGAGAGAGAGACTGACAGTGAGATTATGGGAGAATTTGGCATAATGATTGTCGCCATAAATGTCGTCGAGCAGTGCTCGTCGACTGCTGCAGACATTTATTGTGCAAGTTTATTGATTTATACGAAAATGTTCACTGCATTGCATAAGAAAGTGCTTAAGACCAACGCAGTTGAATGATCGACTTACTGAATACCACGTATAAGTTGCGTAAGGAACGTAAAATGCTTACAAAATTGCAGGAATTCATCCAGCATATTTATCTCTTCTTTGCCGAGTTGCAGCTGCAACTGAAATTTGCTGTATTTCTTATTTTTCTTCTATACAAAATGATATTTCGCAAAAGAAACTTTCAAATTGAGTTTAGGTTTTTACTTTCGAGTCTCTCTCATAATCAAACTTTCGGCATTTACACCAACCGACAATGGCTGTCGACAGACACTCCCACTCCCACTCCCACTCCCACTCCCACTCCCACTCCCACTCCCACTCCCACTGACACACTCATGGTATTCATGAAGACGGACCCATCGTCATCCACAGCACAAAAGGCCATTAGCGGACATGCAAAAACTTCCTGAAACTTGATTGTTCAATCAGTTATCGCATTTGACAATCGAAATTTATCGCCATCTGTGTCTTATGTGCAATTTGAACACTCTTTTTATTCGATTTGAACATTTTGAAATTTTTGATCTATTTCTTTTAAAAAACCTTCAAAATCAGGAAAAAGCTACACCTCAATCGATTTTAAGACTCATAACTAACTATATGTTTTGTACTTAAGGTGTTTCTAATACCTATTTCTTTAGATATGGCCAAAAATGAAGCAGGTAGTTGCCCAAAATTCCTTTTTCCTTAACTTTAACATTCTTATAGCTTTGAACTAGGATATCTCAGTAATATTTCATCCGATTTTCATGAAATTTTGTGTTTTGTTAATGATTTTATTACCAGTTTAATTCTGCATTCATACTATATTAAAATTACCCGTTTATAGCTTTTCGACTTTATTGACCCATTTTTCATACTAACCCCCTGACGAAATCATCCAAAATCGAAAAATTTTTTGACCCCACTTTTTTGACTCAGATCGATTCCAGGACTCGTAACTAGCATTTTGCCTTTTATTTGAGGTGATTCTGATGAATATTTCCCGAGATATGACCGAAAGTGTGTTAAAAAGTGTCCCGAAATGGCAATTTTCGCATAATGGACCTCCTCATAACTTTAAATTGCCATAACTCGTCCAAAAATCATCCGATTTTGATGAAATTTGAAGTTTTGGAAATGGTTTTTATATCAGTTTAAATCTGCACCAAAATTTTTGTAAAATTCGTCATTTTTAATTTAACGACTTTTTTGACCCATTTTTCATACTAACCTTGACAAAATCATCAAAAATCGAAAAATTTGTTGACCGCAATTTTTTGGCTGTGATCGATTCTAGGACTCATAACTAGCATTTTGCCTTTTATTTGAGGTGCTTCTGATTAGTATTTCCCGAGATATGGCCAAAAATGTGTTTAAAGGGGTCCCAAAATGGCAATTTTCGCATAATGGACCTCCTCATAACTTTGAATTGTCATATCTCGGCCAAAAATCATCTGATTTTGATGAAATTTGAAGTTTTGGAAATGGTTTTTATATCAGTTTAAATCTGCATCAAAATTTTTGTAAAATTGGTAATTTTTAATTTTTCGATTTTTTTGACCCATTTTTCATACTAACCTTGACAAAATCATCAAAAATCGAAAAATTTGTTGACCGCAATTTTTTGGCTGTGATCGATTCTAGGACTCATAACTAGCATTTTGCCTTTTATTTGAGGTGCTTCTGATTAGTATTTCCCGAGATATGGCCAAAAATGTGTTTAAAGGGGTCCCAAAATGGCAATTTTCGCATAATGGACCTCCTCATAACTTTGAATTGTCATATCTCGGCCAAAAATCATCCGATTTTGATGAAATTTGATGTTTTGGAAATGGGTTTTATATCAGATTAGATCTGCATCACAATTTTTGTGAAATTCGTCGTCTATTATTTTTCGACATTTTTGGCCCATTTTTCATACTAACCCCTTGACAAAATCATCAAAATTCGAAAATTGTTTTTGTCCCAATTTTTTGACGCCGATCTATTCTAGGACTCATAACTAGCATTTTGCTTTTTATTTGAGGTGTTTCTGATGAGTATTTCCCGAGATATAGCCAAAAATGTGTTTAAAGGGGTCCCAAAATGGCAATTTTCGCATAATGGACCTCCTCATAACTTTGAATTGTCATATCTCGGCCAAAAATCATCCGATTCTGATGAAATTTGATGTTTTGGAAATGGTTTTAATATCAGTTTAAATCTGCATCAAAATTTTTGTGAAATTCGTCGTTTATAATTTTTCGACTTTTTTCACCCATTTTCCATACCAATTTTCATTTTCATTTTCATTTTCATTTCAATTTTCGCATAATGAACCTCCTCATAACTTTGAATTGCCATAACTCGGCCAAAAATCATCCGATTTTGATGAAATTTGATGTTTTGGAAATGGGTTTTATATCAGATTAGATCTGCATCACAATTTTTGTAAAATTCGTAATTTTTAATTTTTCGATTTTTGACCCATTTTTCATACTAACCCCTTGACAAACTCATCAAAAATCGAAAAATTTTTGACCCCACTTTTTTGACTTCAATCGATTCCAGGACTCGTAACTAGCATTTTGCCTTTTATTTGAGGTGCTTCTGATTAGTATTTCCCGAGATATGGCCGAAAGTGTGTTAAAAAAGTGTCCCAAAATGGCAATTTATGCATAATGGATCTCCTCATATCTTTGAATTGCGATATCTCGGCTAAAAGTCATTCGATTTTGATGAAATTTGAAGTTTTGGAAATGGTTTTTATATCAGTTTAAATCTGCATCAAAATTTTTGTGAAATTCGTCGTTTATAATTTTTCGACTTTTTTCACCCATTTTCCATACCAACCCCTTGACAAAATCATCAAAAATCGAAAATTGCTATTATCCCAATTTTTTGACGCCGATCTATTCTAGGACTCATAACTAGCATTTTGCTTTTTATTTGAGGTATTTCTGATGAGTATTTCCTTAGATATAGCCAAAAATGTGTTTAAAGGGGTCCCAAAATGGCAATTTTCGCATAATGGACCTCCTCATAACTTTGAATTGCCATAACTCGGCCAAAAATCATCCGATTTTGATGAAATTTGATGTTTTGGAAATGGGTTTTATATCAGATTAGATCTGCATCACAATTTTTGTAAAATTCGTAATTTTTAATTTTTCGACATTTTTGACCCATTTTTCATACTAACCCCTTGACAAACTCATCAAAAATCGAAAAATTTTTGACCCCACTTTTTTGACTTCAATCGATTCCAGGACTCGTAACTAGCATTTTGCCTTTTATTTGAGGTGCTTCTGATTAGTATTTCCCGAGATATGGCCGAAAGTGTGTTAAAAAAGTGTCCCAAAATGGCAATTTATGAATAATGGATCTCCTCATATCTTTGAATTGCGATATCTCGGCTAAAAGTCATCCGATTTTGATGAAATTTGAAGTTTTGGAAATGGTTTTTATATCAGTTTAAATCTGCATCGAAATTTTTGTGAAATTCGTCGTTTATAATTTTTCGACTTTTTTCACCCATTTTCCATACCAACCCCTTGACAAAATCATCAAAAATCGAAAATTGCTTTTATCCCAATTTTTGTCGCCGATCTATTCTAGGACTCATAACTAGCATTTTGCTTTTTATTTGAGGTATTTCTGATGAGTATTTCCTTAGATATAGCCAAAAATGTGTTTAAAGGGGTGCCAAAATGGCAATTTTCGCATAATGGACCTCCTCATAACTTTGAATTGCCATAACTCGGCCAAAAATCATCCGATTCTGATGAAATTTGATGTTTTGGAAATGGGTTTTATATCAGATTAGATCTGCATCACAATTTTTGTGAAATTCGTAATTTTTAATTTTTCCATTTTTTTGACCCATTTTTCATACTAACCCCTTGACAAAATCATCAAAATTCGAAAATTGCTTTTGTCCCAATTTTTTGACGCCGATCTATTCTAGGACTCATAACTAGCATTTTGCTTTTTATTTGAGGTATTTCTGATGAGTATTTCCTTAGATATAGCCAAAAATGTGTTTAAAGGGGTGCCAAAATGGCAATTTTCGCATAATGGACCTCCTCATAACATTGAATTGCCATAACTCGGCCAAAAGTCATCCGATTTTGATGAAATTTGAAGTTTTGGAAATGGTTTTTATATAAGTTTAGATCTACATCAAATTTTTTGTAAAATTCGTCATTTCTAATTTTTCCATTTTTTTGACCCATTTTTCATACTAACCCCTTGACAAACTCATCAAAAATCGAAAAATTTTTGACCCCACTTTTTAGACTTCAATCGATTCCAGGACTCGTAACTAGCATTTTGCCTTTTATTTGAGGTGTTTCTGATGAGTATTTCCCGAGATATGGCCAAAAATGTACCGTAAGGTGCCCTTTTCCTTGATATCACAAAATTTTTATAATTTTTAACTGTTATATCATAGCCAAATGCATTCTATTTCATTTGGACTCGTTGACGTTTTGCTGGTCAAAAGTGTTTTCTCGTCGTCCATAATTGAAGCGCCTTGTCCCTCACATGACACACACACACTCACACTAACACACATGAGACATGGGTGTGTGTATGTGGGTGTGTAAAGTTTTTTGGGGCTATTAAACTTTGAGTGGGATCGGTGGCAAAAGCCTTGCAACTTGCAATTTTCAAGTGGCGTTTAGAAATTTTGTTCAAAAGTAGTCAACGGTTGTCGTCGCTCTGCTCTTCATCTCCATCAGCCTCGACTTGAACATCGTGAACATCCTGAGGATGCTGCTGCTGCAGCCCATCATAGTCATGATGATGATGGTGTCTCCTCTCTGTTATCGCTTTTTTGGGCTTGTTGCAACATGGACTTGCAACTAGTTGCAATTTGTTTGCAAAAGTTTTAACACCATTTAGTTGGGTTTCATATGAAGACAATTAAGCGAACGATTAAATTTATATTATCAAAGGGATTGAGTTTCAAAAGCTTTCCTTATCTCTTTCCCTTTTCTCTCTCTCTCTCTCTCTCTCTCCTGTCTCTCTTTAATCTCTGGCTCTGTCTCTGTCTCTGTCTCTGTCTCTACTCTATGGTTTCCTTTACTGTGCTATCCGATTGCCTTTATGTTGTACTCTTGTCGTCTCTTCCCAAAAAAAAACTATTGGCCTTGTAAACATTGCATAACATGGCCAAGCTAATTGACGCAGCGTGTGTGTGATCAACTGTGAGATACCTCGTACCAAAATGTCAAATGTCGAATAACCCCACAAATATTACTGAAAAAGTCTGACAAAGTGGAAAAACATATGAGTATATGAGTATACCCTCTACTCACAGAATAACAAATAGTATTTGTTGTTTATATTTTAATATTCATATTCGCATGCCGAAAGTTGCATTATGATTTTTCTCTATTTAAGATGCCATACAAACAGACAGAGAGAGAGAGAGTGGGAGAGTGTGAGATTGAAGCTCAAGCTCATTAAATACGCATTAAAGTTTAATTATAAACATTTTGCGTTTGCATTTTGCCATTTGGCAGTTGCCATTGCCACTTGCCAGCTGAAAATGCTCCAAAATGGCTGAAACGACAGCGAAAACGCGTCGAAAAACGCAACGAAAGTCAAAGTAATTTGCTCCGTGTGCACCCTACATGCTTTTACAGTGGGCATATTGGCACTTTTGAGGCAATACAAATTAAAGTCAAACTATTTTGCTATTAAAGAACTTAAGCGCTTGATATAAAGTAGAAGTGGACAAATATTTTTCTACAATTGAAAGTTTAAACTTTCAACAGATTTAATTATTTGTATTTTGTTATCATAAAATGTACAAAATATCTTAAAATCAAATATTACTTAGCAAATGAATACAAAATATAACAGATCTTTATTTGTGTCAAGTATAAAATTTAAAATTATATTATATTATATTATATTATATTATATTACATTATATTATATTATATTATATTATATTATATTATATTATATTATATTATATTATATTATATTATATTATATTATATTATATTATATTATATTATATTATATTATATTATATTATATTATATTATATTATATTATATTATATTATATTATATTATATTATATTCTTTCCTTTAAATTCAATAAATAGTGTAACAACTCATAGGCGCTATGGTTTCCACTGTAGCGTAATTTTATAACGTAATGGCCGCAGTTTTGCATGTGCCCACATAACCTCCAGCAGCTGCTCTCTCTCTCTCTCTCTCTCTCTCTCTCGCCGTCTCTCTCTATCCATTCTTCTGTCTCTCTCCCTCTCTCTCTCTCTCTCTTTCAATCTCTAGTCTGGCCCTGGGCATGGCCTCAGTGCGCGTTCTTTTGCAACGTTGAATGCCCAAAATGACTTTTATAAATGCCATGAATACGCATATGCAATGAGTGCAAAGGAGACAGTGGCAGATTGACAGAGAGAGAGAGAGAGAGAGAGAGAAAGATAGAATAAAGGAGTAGTTCTATGTGGAGAAAACATAATTTTTAACGCAACATTTCCGCCTGCTGTCGTCCACTTTCGCAACAAAAATTCTTTGCTCTCAGTTATACCATTTAACATTGCACAATTCCCACAGTTCGCACAACTAATTTGGTGGAACTTTAGTTAATAGGAGAAGGGTGGAGGGAGTGGGGAGTGGGTTAGATCTTTCGGGGAATGGTGTCGTCATCTCCAGTTTAAAGTTGAAGGCGGCGCAACAAAGTGCTAATAAGCCTGGCAATTGCCTTTTAAAGTGGACATCAAATGGTTTCAACTGCTTGGACAATAGACGAGAAACGAGAGCGATGCTTATCGGCATTTAATGGCCCTCTTCTAGCCTGCCCGACACTCCCCATTCCTCTGCATCCCCCCAAAAAAAAGTAGAGATACATTTACAAAAGAGGCAAGCGGAGAGAGAGAGAGAAAGTGAGATAGGGATAGAGAAAGAGGGAGAGCATACATACATTCAATATCGTTTTACTTATCGTTTGGCAATAAAAATTGCCAGCGCAGAAAATTGTTTAGTCCTTTTGGCATGTCCTGGCACTTTGAGAGATTGGCCAACGGGATATGGCCAAGGATTTTGCGGTCCCAAGCATTGCGTTGCCAGCTTTAAGTCAGCAGCTAAAGGATATGGCAGTTGCGTTCGTTGCACTTGCCAAAAGAATTGGCCACATTTATGTGGATTGCTTAAGATTTATCTTAAGCAGAAAGGAGAGAGGACACAAACAGAGAGAGAGAGAGAGAGAAAGAGAGGGAGACATACTAAGATACAGACAGAGGCAGAGAGCGACACAGAGAAAGAGGAGAATGAGAGAGAGAGAGAGGAAGAATATGTTAGAACATGAATATTTGAGACCAGGAAAATACTTTTGAAGCGACACCTTAATATTTTTAAGAAAATTTTTCAAATGTTGTCCTAACAATAAAAAAATTTAGTTTATCATAACTAAATAAAATAAATTGTTTAAGTTTACAATTTGTTACTGTTTTGTGCTCCACATTTGTTAAACAATTTTTCATTTTATTATATTATATTTTCGCCTAGTTTTTTCGCTCAGTGTAATACGGCTGTATCCCATTTTTTGTTGGGGAATTTCGTTGTGGCATCTTTTTGCCTGGAAAATGGTTTTTGGGTGAACGAAACTAAAGCTGCAACTTGAGCTTTATCGCGACACGGCCGCTTTCGGCATAGTTTTTGGCCATCCTTGTTATGTGTGTTGGGTTAGAGACCCGGTACTAACAGATTGGGGTATGCTCATATTGTGGATTCACCTGAATTTAGCATTTATTCAAACCAGATGAAAATGTTGCGAGAACTGTGTGTGAGAACATATCCTGATGTCTATCGATATGTGTAACTATCGATAAATAAATGAAATTTATTTATATATTTCATAGTTATCTATCATCTACATATTTGTCATATATGTAGATTAATCCTGTATATATAATACATCTATCTGCTTCAAATGTTCATCTACTTATTTATCTAAAAGTTTTCGTATACTACATAGAGATTTGATGAAACTAAAAAGTAATCAGTGAAAATCTGTCTACTCAGTCTCTCGGAGTTGTCTGTTGCCGACTGTAGACCTAGGCAACTTGTTTGGCTTTAGTTTGTCGAGTATTTTTGGGTGTTGTGTTTTTTTCCGCTTCATCTTCGATTTACGCACAGCTCGAATATAGAAAAGGGATGATAATAATGATAATCAGTATGAAGAAGATGAACATAATAGTAAGGATGATGATAAAGATGACGATGATGATGCTGTTTTTGATAATATTACAGAGCTGCGTCTAGTCTAGGGTCTAGGCAGACCTATTTGAGCTGCAACAAATAATTACAGAGGCAAAAGCCAAAGAAAATGTTAAATTGCAAAGTGGGGAAAATTTTGTGAAAATTGGAGAAAAGTTGCTGGTTTATTTTTTACTGCAGCTGGTGGTGCTGTGGTTGTCACTGGCAGCGGTTGCTGGCAATTAAAAACTTGCCCAAAAATTTTCGTCTCTTTCTCTGCGTTTTGTCCTTATATTTTATTATTATACTATTTTGTTTGTTGTTTACTCATTATTGTTGTTGTTGGTTTATTTGTTTGTTTGTTTGTTTGTTTATTTGGTTGTTGTTGGCAATAGATTTGATTTCAGAGTCCAATGTTGGTGCTCAGCAGCTCGTTTCAATCAACGCTGTCGACGGTTTTGTAATTCGCATGCAAATTGCAAAACTTAAATTAAATGTCAGAGAACACAGCCGTTCAAATTAAAGCCAAAGACAAAGGCATGCTCGACGTACAGATACCATTTGTAGTCTGCGTTGATATGTATAGCATAAGTTCGTTCATTTGAGACTTAAAGAGTGCAAATTATAACTACGAATTTGATTATGTGCTACTTTTGGTTACATAGCAGTCAGCTTTTGAGCGGCAATACTGTGACATAAGCTGGTAGCTATGATAATACCATGAGAGCTAGAGACTTAATTCGATTTACTGAATCTCTTAGCTATGCATGTACATAGCAGTTAGCTTTTGTGCGGTAGAGCAGTTACATGTATGACATATGCTGGTTGCTATGATAATACCATGAGAGCTAGAGACTTAATTCGATTTACTGAATCTCTTAGCTATGCATATACATAGCAGTTAGCTTTTGTGCGGTAGAGCAGTTACAGAAGCTGATTGCTATAGAAAAACATAAGGCAGCAAAAAGATGGTATGAGGAAGGAAAGAAAGATATATATATAGAGAGAGAAAAAGAGAGTGAGAGAGAGAGAGAAAAATAGATGAAAAAGTGAAAGAGAAAGAGAGTGAGATTAATCGGTATGCGATAAACTGTAACCTCTTCAACATATACATACATATACATATATGTATATAGGTTCGCACGGGTCAAGCGGCTCAATTAAACGGGCTTCACTTGATTATTAAGTGATTTATGTTAAGTACCTGACTTAGCCAGCTACATCGTAAACTCGACAGAGAAAGAAGAAGACCGAGTGATAGAGAGAGAGAGAGTGAGAGGGTGAGAGGGTGAAAGAGGGGTAGATAGTAGTCATACGCCCCATAGCTCAATTTGTAATTTGTGCTAATGAGTGCGTTAATTTAACGCCTGATTAACGCAAACAACAAACGGTAAACGGGTGCTACCTGCGGCCACTTTTGCGGCTTGTGGCATTTCCCTTCACTGACCCCACAGCCAACTCTGCAAACTCACTCTATACTGCTCTCTGTCTCTCTCACTCTTTCGCTCTCTATTTCTCTCAGTGTATGTGTGGCTTTTGGTGCAAATAGTATTTAGTCAATATGTTAGAGACAGCCCGGGTTCGAGGCCTTTGGTCGGAGAGATTACGCAGCGGCTTAACACAAGCTACTTGACTTAATTTATTATACAGTCATTTGGTCACTTTTGCTGTCTCACTCTCACACACACTCTTTCGATACTCAAAGTATATCTTTCTCGCTCTTTTTGTATCATATTAAATGATTATGTGTTTATTCAGTGGCGTAATTATGATTAATTGTTATTTAAGGTGCTTTAATATATGTATATTTGAATTAGATGAGTTCTGTGCCCGCAGTTTAATGAAGTTCCCTTCAAGATAATAAAATACAGTAGGAATGAAATGGAATTGAAACATGCACATTTTTTTTGGAGGAATTGTGAGCAAGCGAAACGAAGTTGGAATAAAATTATTAGAGAGAATAAAATGGAAATGGAACATGGAACATGGAACATGAAAACATAGTTATACGGAATAGAATGGGAAATGGGACATAAAGTTTGCCGAAATAAGTGGAAATGAAACACAGAGAGCAAATGAAAGAGAGACTGAAAGAGAGAGAGAGAGAGAGAAAAGTGGGATAAACTAAAGAGTCCTTAGGGATCACTGAGAAAAATAAAACAATATAATTATATAATGATGGTCAGAGAGAAAGAGAGAGAGAGAGAGAAAAGAGAACGAGTAAGCATTCGAATAAGCGATAGTAAAGGACAAAAAGAGAGGCGGATAGAGAGATAGAGACATTGGAGAGCAAAAAGTTCAGCAACAAGATGAAAACTTTTGCTAGTTACTTTTACAGTTATTATTGAAAGCTGCAGAATCCCAGCAAAAACAAGAAAAACAAGAAAAAAAATGAAACAAAACTTTGGCTTATTTCATTACGCCAAAAAACTTTTCATTACGATCCACACTTATACCTATACTTCTACTTATATACACATGTGAAATGCAACATTACTCATACGCAATGTGTGCGCCTCCAGCTCCATCTGCAGACACAGTTTGCGGCTTTTATCAATGTGAAGGAAAGTTTCTGGGCTTCTACACAAAACACAAAAAGTAAACCAAAAACTTGCGAACCTAAAGCCGAATGTGAATGCCACCAAAAACTTACTGGAGGTATCATATTCCAGAAAATAAATATATGTAGCTTCAACGAAGAGAGGCACAGAGAGCGAAAACTGAGACAGAGCAGAGAAGGAGAGACAAAAGCTGAAAGCCATTTGAAACGTCAATGAAATTGAATTGAAGGCTCGTGGAGACGCGGTAATAGCGCTGATAATTGGCCACCTACCAAAAAGGGAAAACTTGCCAGAATAACTGTCACAATATCTACAGAGACAAAGAGAGATAAGTGGGAGGTTAATGGAGTGTGGAGGGTGTGCCGGGGTCCCAATGGCTTCAACAATTGAATTGCGTTTGACGTGTGAGCTTTTAGGGTTTTTTATTACATTTATGAATGAGGTTCGAGCGGTTGAAGGTTTCGGTTTTGTTTTCTGTGAGGTGGGTTTTGCGGGGGTATCGTGAGGTTTGGGCATAGTTTGAGTGGTTTTCCGTCTAAGATTTCATCGCTGGACATATGAAAATTGATTTGATTGGGCTTGATTAATGCACACCAAATGTCCAGCTCTCACATACACTATCATGCTGGAAAACCTGAAAGGCAGATAGAGATTGGGGATATACATATATGTATGTATACGGGAAAAGGAAAACCAAAATCAAATCAAATTTGCTCCCTTTTGCATTATCTTTTAGTTTATTAATTGCCATCTAATTGCGGCTTGGCATGCAAACACACACTCACTCTCATTCTTTCTTCCATTCCCTCTCTTTATCTCTCTCGAACTCTCTTTCTTTCCCATTCTTTCTAATTGAAAAACTGACCAGCAGGAGAATAGGCGAGAAAGCGGTTGTTCGTGGGTAAAATGCAAATTAATTTACGCCGCAGAAACTTTTAGTAAATGGGAGTAGAACAAACAAACAAACAAAAAAAAATTAATAAAAACAAGACAAATTTTGATGAATTCATTGGGTAAGTAAGTCTAGGCATCAGCATCTAGCCGTTAGAATCATACCCTTTAGTTTGGTTCATTATAATTCGCAAGTCGTTAAAGCAGCCATTGCCTTATATATGGCTTAAGATACTTTTCTTGCACTTTCATTTAGCATACTAATATATTTCATTTTTTGTTTTTAAATTGCTTATGAAATTAAATAATATTATATTTTTATTATTGAAACTATTTATTATTGAATATTTATAAATAATAATTGACGTATCTTTATTATTATTGAAACTATTTATTATTGAATATTTATAAATAATAATTGACGTATCTTTAGTATCTCGTTTCAGTCATTACCGTACATTAAGCATAAGCATCACTTGAATAAATAATATTCATTTTTAAAGTGTATTTCAAATAGTTTGTATGGAACACAAATAGATGAAGAGGCAAAGCAATGTAGAAGCAGTAGAAGATGAAGAGAGAACAAACATTTTCACACTATAACCAAATTAAAAGTTGTGCAAACTAAAAAACAATTTGTAAGCCAAAAGTTGGCACATTCAACAGTGCAGGCTGCAGGCTGCAGGCCAATGCAGAGGGTCAAGTAAATTGAGAGAAGGAGAGAAATTGAGAGAGAGAGAAGAGAGAGAAAAGGGAGGGAGAGGGAGAGACAAAAGCAGAGGGACAGTAAAAAATAGTAGGAGGTAAACAAACTGACTTAAAATTTCGTCCATTTGGCCTCCGTTTTGCATTCATCTACATACATATATATTTCTGTTTTATTTTTTCTGGTTTGCTTTTTGATTCCTTAATGTTTAAATTTTTGCTCCTCTGGCAGTTTTTAAACTAGTTGCCTCTGCCATTGGCCCTTTTCTCTTGCTCTTCGTGCTCAGCTTTTTGTTTTTTTTTTTTATCTAATCAAAAGAGTTTGACGCCTCGCTTCGAAAATCACCGCGAGCATAAATGTTATTTGATTTGATTTGCTCTTTTATTTTTGGAATATCGAATCAACAAAGCGAATTGAATTTTCATACAAGACGACGATGACTTTTCACATTTGCGTAGAAAGTCAAAAATAGAAAGAAGTATACGCTTCACTTTTCTGAGAAATTGATAGAACATTGAATCTCGTGGCACTATATTATGATATGTAATAGTTGCTCTCTGAGAATCCATGGTAAAAAAATGTATGGCACAAATTTGGCCATATCTCGGGAAATACTCATCGAAAACACCTCAAAAAAAATGCAATATGCTAGTTATGAGTCCTAAAATCGATAACATTCAAAAAATTGAGATCGAAAATTTTTCGATTTTTGATGATTTTGTCAAGGGGTGAGAAATTCGATAAATTGGTCAACAAAGTCGAAAATTTAAAAACGGATAACTTTCACAAAATTTGAATGCAGAATTAAACTACTATCAAAATCAATAACGGAGCACTAAATTCCAAATAAATCGGATGAAATTTGACTGAGAAATGACAGTTCAAAGTTATGAGAGTGGTGATATCAAGGAAAAGGGCACCTTGGACTATCTTACGATACTTTTCCGCCCATAGCTCGGAAAATAATCAAAAAAAATATCTCAAATAAAATAGAATCGCTTGAAATTTGGTATAGTTATGATGAACCAATGTTAGGAGTCTTTTAGGGAAAATTCAAAAATATACTAGAAAAAAGATTAATGAAAATGTGGAATGTCAACAAATTTGTGGTGGTTGTGTTGCCATCAACATCCAGATGCTCATCCAGCACTATTTCGCGAATGGATGGCAACTCTGAGCCTGTCAGCTGACAGTTATGAGAAAAAGTAAAGCTGACGAAGACATCAGCCGAAAACCCAAAAAAAAGAAAGAAAGAAAAAAAAAAATATATGATGAAGTTGAAGACGTGGCAGACAGAGTCAGGACAGGCCGTCAGGCAAACAGGCAACAAATTTGTTTAGTCTCAGTCTGGTAGAAGTTGCCATCCATGCTTTTTAGCCACACGCTGTCAACCCTGATGCCGCTGCCGCTGCCACTGCCGCTGTAGCTTAAGCTTTAGATGCTTTTGCCATTTTGGTAATGATGGCTTAAAGGACACCCGCTGTGCGGCACAATGTGGGCTGCCAACTACTCGGCATTGTCATGGGGTATGCCTGGTTGACATCTCTGCCTTAGATGGATAGACTTGAGTTTGGTTTCTTGTTCAACGCAATTCCGTTTATTAAGTTCGTAAGAGATGTTTTGTAGTCGGGTATAAAATGCATGCGTTTTCTTTTTTCTTTTCTTTTAGTAGGGGTTTTCGCGGGAACGCTCCCGTTAACAGAGCGTGTCCTGAGTTTGGTTTCGCGTTGACTTCATGGCAACACATGAGGGGGAGTTGTGGAGGTTATTTCAAAATTTTTTTTTTATTCCTTTTTTGTTCGCTGCTGGTACGAGATGTGGAGTGAGTTGGGGTTGGGTTGGAGGGGTGTCAACCGCTAAAAGGGCGTTAAGTGTTTTATTTACCCTCGAAATATAATTTATATGTTGTGACTGCGGGTGTGTGTGAAGGATTTGTATTGTGAACGCTTTGTGAAAGTGATTTAAATTTTAAGCACTTTTCTGCGTTTTTGTTTGTCTCTTACTCTCTCTCTCTCTCTCTCTCTCTGTCTGTCTCTCTGTCTCTTTGTTTGTCTCGCCTTTTTAGAGATTTTCGTGGTTATGTCGTATGAGATTTTACGGCGCGTTGATTACTTTTCTCATTTCACAAATTGACTTGATGACATTTTCTGCGTAATTTGCAAAGCCTCCGGTAATACACATATACAATCTTCCTCAACTCTCTCTCTCTCTCTCTCTTTTTGTTTTTGTCCTTCTCTTTCTGATGGTGCCGTCACCTTGAGATTGCTGGCAGTCTGTTACGATTTGTGGGGCCAACTTGATATAACCAATTATTGGGACACATTTTCGAAACAAACTTTTCGGCAAGCAAAAATAAAACAATCGCAAAAAATGTAAACACAATTAATTTAGGCAAGAGAGAGAGAGGGCTCGACTTTGAAATACTTTGTCGTTACTAATCTTAAGAGAAGTACTCATATGGCAGTCTTTATATAGACTTAGGGATTGATCAATGAGTGAAGGGATTGATGGAGTAGATTGCAGTAATAAGAGTTGTGAGGAAGTTACAAAATATCAGGAAGTGGCGGAGGAATATTGAATTTTTTTTTCTTCCCTTGGTACGAGGTTTTAGAAAGTGTGGAGTAGTTTCTCTGACGCCACCCTTTTCTCCATCTTGTCTCGAGTGGACACTTGTCGTAGCCGACGGCGAGTGTCAACCAATGACGGTTCTGACTAAGTCTATACATATTTGCGCCACTGCTGCTTTGCATAAATCTAATAAACCCTTTTCAACATAGGTACGAGGTACAAGAATGCGTGGAGCATTGCAATGTCAAACCCATCTCTTGTCTCATCTCTCAGTCACACTTTTTGCCTCTGTCACCGACTACCTTTCTCATTCACTTGCCTTCCCTCTTCTTCTCATATTGTCTTCTCCTCATATTCTTTCTCCTCATCTCTCCCCCCCCCCCACCTAAGTTGTCCTTGTCTCTTGTGGGGCTGCTTTAGAGGCGCTGGTAATCGGCTGGCAAAGTAAATTAAAATATTTTAATGAGTACAATTTATAAGGGCGCGCAGCGAAAAGAACCGAGAGAGAAAGAGAGAGAGAGAGAGAGAGAGTGAGAAAGTGAAAGAAACAGAGAGTAAGGGAATGGGAGGTGAAATGAAACCCTTGCTTGTAGAGGGACTGCTCCTGTGGCATGTCCGCAACCGTCGCTGCCGTTTTGCAACTTGTTGTGGCAACTTGTTGCGACAGCATTTAATTATTGGCGACAGGATAATCAAGTAAACTCTGCCAAGAATTTCAATTTCATTTTCATGGCCTTAACGCCATTTAAAACGGCCTTCAGAAGCTCGGCGAAATATTTGGTTAAGCCCCAAGTGTCATGTTAACGGCTAAGCGACAAAATGGCTAAAAAGGCAGCTCAACGATAGGGAGGGGGGTTGCTGTGTCACAACCCATCAAAACAACAATTAGTGAGGAAAACAACAACAACAACAACAACAACAACAAACAGAGGCAAACAATTAACACAGACATCATGTCCACAAAAGTACAAATATTTGGACTTTGCGTTTGACAAATTGAAATGCCAATACGCTAAATATCAAATAAAGTGGGGGA
The DNA here is from genome assembly GCA_018150725.1 of Drosophila quadrilineata. Lineage (NCBI taxonomy): Eukaryota > Metazoa > Arthropoda > Insecta > Diptera > Drosophilidae > Drosophila > Drosophila quadrilineata. The sequence goes on along the minus strand of JAECWN010000432.1, from coordinate 25,647,561 downwards.
AGGGACAATGACAAGGAAGCGAGATACTAGAATGGGAGCGATAGTATATAATATTTTTTTGAAAATACTTTCCAAATTATTTTAATATCGAGGCAAAAAAATCACAAATAGAGATTCGAATTTGAGCTGCACGTTTCTTTCGCGTTTCAGAATTGAAAACAGGCTTGATTAATATTAATTTTAAAAATGATAATGATAATGATAATTCATAGTCACAATACTATCTAGGTTTTGCATTTTTTAAATTTTTCAAAAAAGTATAAGTAATTTTTTCGTATGTTCAATGTTTTCCATTTTGTAAATTTTTCAAAAAAAAATTATAAGTCATTTTGAAAAGATTATCATAATAAATAAAAAGACTTTCAATATGATATTAGTGTAAATCGAATATAAATAATAGATTTTATTTACGATCTGTCTTAAGACAATAAGTGAATTTACTTAATATTAGTGGAATTTTCGAGATGGTGAATGCGTGATGGGGGGTAATCTATGCACGAACTGAAAGGATGGGAGTGAAGGGAATATCAAAGGACCTATCAAAGGACCTATCAAAGGACCTATCGATAGGCAACTAATAAGTAGTGTAATAAAACTGAGATGTATTCCATTGGAGGCAAGGTAAATAATGACAAACTGTCAGTGTATGGGTGTGGGTATGTGTGTGTATGTGTGTGTATATGTGTGAATGTGTGTGTGTATGCATGTGGATGTGTGAAAGATGGGAATAAACTGAGAAAGAGGCTGAAAAAAAAAGAAATGGAGATAGAGAGCGAAAGTCATTTTTCAAGGGCAAATGGCAACAAGAAACCATTTTCACACACACACACACACACACACACACATGTAGGTCAATTGCTTGTTTCTAACACATACATACATCTGCACATACATACACACATACATACACACATACATATACATATAGTACCTATAGTCTCTCATATGGGAGAGGGTTTTTTGAAGGGGGCGTTTGCAACGCATTTGACTGTGGCAATGTAATTAGTTGCTCGAGGTGCTTTAATTAAAATGTATATCCTTATTCTACTGCCCACAGACAGAGAGAGAGAGAGAGAGAGAGATACAGATAGAGAGAGAGAGCGAGAGAATGCGATGGCAGGCAAGGGCGTCGTAATTGTTCCGTGTTACAATTAATTATGTCAAATGGCCACCGCAGCAGCCCCAAAGGCAGCTCCATGCAACTAGCAACCGAAACAGAGCTATGCCGTTAGAGCGAGAAACACATAGTGAAACAGCGAGAGAGAGATAGAAAGAGAGAGAGAGAGAGTTTTGGAATTCAAGAATTCAAGTTGATTTTCACATATAATACATACATACATACCATTAAAAAATATATAATACGAGACGAACGAAGGCTGTGCATTGAAATGATTTGGTTTGATTTGAAAGTAATATTCAATTGCCCTGACTTATAAATTGGGAATACGAGATCCCAATAGTGAAATGCAAATAGAGTTGACGGGGGAGTGGCTGGGGATTAATACAGGTATCGAATGTTGAAGCTATTTGAACCTGACCGGGCACTTTTGACCTGTCAATCAACATTTTGCATATCGATGAACTAAACATGGCAGCTGGGGCTCTGTGGCAACTCTGGCAATCAACTGGGTTGCCCCCATAAATAAAATAAAGTAAAATAAAATGCAATAACTGCAAATCTGCCCAAGGCAGTGACTATGAATTACTTTTCTAGTAACATAACTCAATGTTAGAGAGATTAAATTCAATTCGTTTTTTTTATATATGTATTTTTTTTAAATTTTTCGAAATTTTGCAATATAATATTGATATTCTAAACAAGGTAAATAATTTTTAAAGAAAATATTTATAAAATTATATCACAACAAAATTCATAGTGAAATATACATATAATTAACTTAATTATAAAAATAATTCTACAATAACTGATAAAAACTATATATTTCGCCAAAACGTAACTTTTTTTAATAGAACTCTAAGATTATGACAAGAATATAGGTTTTCAAACGAAAAATATTAAGCATTAAAAAAAGTTAAAAATAAAAATTCGATTGTATTTGGCAGATACTTAAGTAATTAAAAAAAAAAACATGTTATGAAAATTTCTGCCCATTCATTATTTTAAGAAATATATTTACTCTATACTATATTTTAAACGATATCATAATTTAAAAATTTCTAATTATAATTTTCATAATTTGTTATCTTTACAGAAACCGACAGACGTTATTTATTGAACTTATTTCTAAATTAAATTAAAGATAATATATATTTTTAAAACTTTTTTTCTTTGATTTGAAAAACTAGTTATTTTTTTTTTGAATTTTTTATAAATGTATATATATACTTTTTTAAGAGAATTTAAGAATATTATATGTGGTTGTGAAGTGTTTGTGCCATGTTAGTTGATGACGGTCAAGAGCCGACTGTTGGTAAATTGCAGATGTAACGGGCTTTTAAGTATCCCAACTCAACTCAACTGAGCAGGTAAGTAAACTCTTCTACATTTGCCAATGCAGAAATAATGGGAACAGTTGGTGTGATGGGAACAGTTGCTAATGGGTCCATTGTGACATAACAGGAGTATTCGAATTTGTATCACGTTTAATTACATGCAGCTTATAAACGATTTTGATTCAATGGAATCCCCAATATTTAAGAATATGACATATTTAAACTTGTATACAAAGTAAATAAACAATTAACTTATTAGGAATAGTCGATAAGGGAGGCTAGAATCTTAATTTTTTCTATGAATTTCAGTGACGATTCAGTTTTTTTTTAGCACAATTTTTTTCGTGTATCAAAAAATGTAATTTATTTATTAATAATGAAATACTTTGTAGGTACGTGGTATTAAATAGTCGGTCTGTTAACTATACTGTTTTGTTTACAATTGAATTTCGGCTAAAAGTATGATGGCATATGAAACACGATTCCCTTGTATTGACAGTGTTGCAAAACGCGAATATTTTTTGAAGAATACATATTTTATTATAAGAATTTTTTTTTGTTTATATTTGATTTATTCACACTTTTTGTTGCTACCTTCATGTCATGCTTCATATCTTGCATAAATCAAAATTGTAGTTTTTTATTGTGACATTGTATAGGGTATCTGAAAGTCGTGCACTCTCAACTATATCAGTGCTAGTGGAGTTGTCTGTTGGTTTTCTGAGTTTGTCTTGTCTACGTTTTTGGCGCTTTATTTGAGTTACGTGACCCTGCGCCATTGAGCGCAAAAATTTTCTCTCTAGCGACATGAACGAACATGCAACTTCATACAGAGTATGTGCCACAAATGTACACACACACACACACACATACACAGAGGGACATACGAACATACGACAAACAAGCTGCATAACGTACGTATGTACATATGTATGTATGTGTCTCGCTGTCTGTCTGTCTGTCTATCTGTCTGTGCGTCCGTCTATCTGTTTGGTGCGATTGGTTGGGGGTGGGACATGATGAGGGGTTAGAGATGTAGGTAGCGTGTGTCCAAAACTGAAGGAGCTTGTTGTTGTCCCTGGCATGTTGTCCTCCTTGTCGTCGTCATCGTCGTCATCGTCGTCGTCGTGCGAGCTTGTTAAGTTCATTAAGGTTGAATAATAACAACAGTAACTACATTTTAAAGGAGTTGTCAGCCAGACAGAGACGAGTGAGACAGACAGACAGAGAGAGAGAGACAGATAGATAGAGAGAGATAGAGATGGCGATATGTAGAGTCGATGTTGAGCCTTGTGCGACATTTCTTTGCGCCCTTTTGCCATTTCTTTTACACATATTCATGTGCTTGTAATGCCTGTTTGGCTTCTGCATCTATGTGTGTGTGTTGGTGTGTGTGTGTGTGTTAGTGTGTTGGTGTGTGTGTGTGTGTTAGTGTGTTGGTGTGTGTGTGTGTGAAGACTTATACTTCAGCGTGTCCTTCATGTTGTCGTGCGCTCCTTTACGGTTTTAGTCCTCGTTGTTAACTGCTCTTATTACAACTTATTTTACTTATGCTTGTTTCCCGTTGCTTCCTCCCTCTTACCTTCCCCACCACCACCACCACAACCACCACCACCACCACCACCAACAACAACAAATATAGTAGCTATAAGAATTTGGTTCGCTTTTTTTTCTTTTTTTTAAATTTTTCAACTTTTTATTTGATATTTTTTTTTGTTTAAGTAGTTGCGACTTAAAGTTGCATTAACATGGGGTTCTGAGCAACTCTGTGTGAATAGAGGCACATATTGTGGTAGAGTGAGGTAAACAGAGAAGCTGTCCACACACACACAGACACACACAGACACACACCTCTGTGGCCACACATTTTGGGGCTAATCCTTGACTCATATGTGCCCCGCCCACCGCGACTCCTCCTTGACTTCCGCTTGTACGCTGCGGGCAAAGCACAAACATCTTCAGTCAGCAAACGATGCACAAGGCACTGCAAGAACAGGCAGATAGATAGAGAGAGAAAGAGATAGAGAGAGAGAAAGAAAGAGAGATAGAGAGAGAGAGGAGATAGAGGTATGTGTTGGTGATGTGCGCGTGATATGTGTTGAGGGAAGAAGCATTGAGGAAACTCTACTTGGCTCTTTAGTAACCGCCAATGTGAGAGAATCTTGGAGGAGACTCCAAAAGTAAGAGCTAAGAAAAAGACAAAAGTGAGAAAGCTATACATATTTTAGAGAATTGTGATTCACATTTAGTATAATTGCCTATTTACAGTATTTTAATTTAGGAAATTGTATTTATTATAAATGAAAGAGAAGTTGTTTTAAATGTATATAATATTATTCTCAAATACATTTCTACGAAAAAAAACGTACATTGAGTGTGGCCAAATTTGAGCATATTGTCAGTCGCTGTTGTCCAACACTAAAAACGGTCACACTGTTTCGCTGTAATTTTGCAGTGTCAGCTTCGTGACACGCAGTCAGTTGTCGCTCTGCTAAATCACAGTGTTGCTCTCTTTCTTACTATCTCTATCTCTCTCTCTCTTTCTCTCTCTCTCTTTCTCTCTCTCTCTCTATCTCTCTCTATCTCTCTCTCTCTCTATCTCTCTCTCTCTCTATCTCTCTCTCTCACTTTCTGTGTGTCTGCCAAGAGCAGGAACAACCGCCGCTACAGACAACATGTGAAGGGCACCAACAGCAACGAAAGCAGCGAAAATAATCAAGTTTCCGACAAACATCAACATGACGCCAAGATAAAAACCTCCAGGATGCGCCCAACGCCAGCGTCGACGTCGCTGCCACTGCCACTGCCACTGCCGCTGCCACTGCCACTGCAGGACAAGATAAGACACATCAGAAGCAGCAGCTAAAGCAGACTAGCTCTCTGAACAGAATGCTGATTTATTCTGACCATACCCTATAAGAATAACCAAAAATTCGTTTTTATTTTAAAGACAACTACCACATTTTTCAAAGTCCTAGCTGCGAATGAAAATTGAAAGGGTATCTGCGAGTCGGGCATAGCCCATAACATATATTAGCTTCTTTTTTTTGGCACCAGATTGGCTGCTGCTTTCGATTTAGCCAACGCTCAGGCGCGTTTCAAGTTTGTCTGTTTGCTTTGAAAAGTATATTGGATTGGCTTCACTCACCCCTCTCTCTCTCTCTTTCTCTCTCTCTCTCTCTCTCTCTTTTTCTCTTGGAATGTCCCCTTTCTCTATGTGAGCATCTTCATCTGAGGGCAGCTCATTGCATCAGTTTCGCTTGAGGCTGATACTGTGCACTGCCGCTGACATTGTGGGCCTCTTGCTTTGTTTTAATTTTTGGGATGCAGCAGATAAACAATCCTAGGATAAGGATTCTCTGCAAAAAAAAAAAAAAAAAAATAAAAACTCTCAAGTTGAAAGCGCAATTTTGAAGCGAGAGATAAATCCGTTGGGTGCACTATGATATAATACAGTTTAGTGGTTGATATGCTGGATTTAATATGTTTTGCGAAATTAAAAAAAAAAAAACGATTAAATGATTTTGATAATATTGCTATGTGGGTACAATGGGATATATATGTACATATAATTATATATATTATATTTAATTGATGAATATATATGTTACAGTGGGTGGATGGTAAGAAGATAGGTTATGGTAGGAATAGTGATAGAAGGTAAGCAGGTCCTTAGGATTGAGAAGCCGAAATTTTAAGTTTCCAGCTTTAAGAAATTCACTAACAATAATCACAAACTTTTATCTTTATTTGTAGCAGTTTTATCTCTCATTCCTTATATTACAATCTCTCGCTCCCTCTCTCTTTCTTGCTCTCTCTGCGTCCCTCACACTGCCGCTCGTCTTCTGTGCCTTGTTCTAAATTAATTTGAATTGTTAACGTGGCTATTGAGACAGAGGTCAGTTCAAATATTTTTATTTTACGAACAGTTGATGGAAAAATGTTACAAGTGTTTTTTAGCACAACCAGCTCTCTCTATGCCTCTGCCATCACCTCTCTTTGTCTCCCAGTCTCTTTCTCTCCAAACAAACTACAGGACCTCAGCCCCTTCAACTGGCCACAAAACAAAAGCCACTTCGAATGTTAAACAAAATTATAACTGAATTCATATAAAAAGGTTAGTTGCCAATGCCAATACCACACACCAATACACACTCCACACACACACACACACACACACTTGAGCGTGAATTGTGCAAAGTGTAGATTGAAAGAGAGGGACCGTGTGAGAGGGGGAACAGGCGGAGGTTCATAGTGGGTGCTGTAAAAAAAGTGTTGCATACATCGTGGCGCTGTTTGAATTTCTGCTGAAGTTAACATTTTTATAATTCCATTAAGCGACTGCTCGTGTGTGTATGGGTGAAGGATGGGGGGGGGTGTGAAGTTGAATGTGTGTGTGTGTGTGTGTGTGTGTGTGTAACTCGAGGCTGCCCATGTCGCTTTGACAACAACAATAATAACAACGAAAGGTAACCAAACGTTCGGTTCCGGCAAAGTTGCCTGGCGTGGGGCGAGACCAAAAACTTTTTGCATTCATAAATCATTTCTCTCTCGCTCACGAGCTAGCAAAAAATATACCCCACATCCTTTTCTCAGTCTCTCTTTCTTTCTCCTCACCTCTCTCTCACTCTCTGTCTCTCTCTCTCTGTCTCTCATCAATTTTAAAGGTGGAAAAATACTTTTCGCTGAATTTGTAGAAATTCGCAGCGCAGCTTGGCCTAGTAAAAGTAGATAAAAGACAGAGAAAGAGACAAAAAGAGAGAGACAGAGAGAGCGAGACAGAGAGAGAGTCAGAGAGTGTGTGAGAGAGAGAGAGAGAGAGAGAGAGAGGGAGAGAAATAGAGAGGTAGAGAAAGAGGTCTGCTGAGGCAAGTTTGCCAGGCGAGTGGCTCCAAAACGAGAAAGAGTTGCAACTTGTTGCCTTATGTTAGTGTGTGTGTGTGTGTGTGTGTGTGTCGCCTTGGGTTACACTTACACTTGCCTCACGCTGGCATATCCCTTGTCATTTTTAATTTATGCACCGAATGGAGCTGAACCCGAAGTCTTGTCTGCTCCCCCAATGCCCCCTATTCTGCTATCAACTCGACATACTTTGCCTGAACTTTGCCCAAACTTGAGGCACAACCTCCCCCACAACATCCCCCTAACAGACCTACATACATACATACATACATATGTAGGCGCAGTCTTTGTTGGCTTGTGGCAGATAGTTGACTTATGGGCCATATCATGCGTTTTACGCCTTTTGTCTTTTGCAGCATGTGGCATACAATTTAATTGCGGCTTTTGAGCACAGACAACACATAAGAAGGTTCAGGCAAAAAGGAAACGAAAGCTTCTTAAATTGAGCATTTGATTTGTTGTTTGTGTTTAGCTTAATTTTCGCAGATATTAAAGAACTACACTTAAAAAAAAAACTATGATTTTAAAATAAATTTATTTTCAATTTTATCCCTCAAAAATTATTTCAATTTTAATTTAAATGATAGTTAATTTGATTTTTGGTTAACTATTTTTTTTTTGAAAATAAAGAACTTTTTAAAGATGAAGATTAGCAGTTTTCCAACTCCAACCCTTTTCCTAAGTTTATTCCTTCACTATTCATCCCTTTGATATGAGCTGCTTTCCATTTCAGTCATAGTTACGCTTTGTCTTCTTTATCTCTGTATTTCCAATTGATAATTTCATCATTTGCTTTCACTTTAATTAAATTGCGATCTCTGCAATCCTTCAATTTTCCCAAAGCAGTGAGAGGGGAGGGGTATTCATAATAATAAAAATGCATTCGCTTGGTTGCAACATTTGTTGAAAGTTGCCTGTTGGCTGTTGACTGGGCAAAAGCGCAACCACAGTATGGTGGCCACAACAAACAGCAAATGTGTGTTGCATGCCCCACGCGACTCAAAGGGAATATTCAAGGCGAGCTCAAAAAAGTCCAACATCCACTATGTAGAAGATCTGCACATGTTGAATGTGATGAGACGAGATTGGGGTTTGAGTTAGCAAAGTGTACAGTTATTAGCTATTTGTGATACCCTGTACAGTTGTTGCAAGGGGGGGGCGGAGTGCTGATGCAACAGCAACAAAGAGAGACAGAGAGCTACAGAGAGAGCTGGAGAGAAATGGAAAGGCAGATACTGTATAAGGAGAGTACTGCAAGTGAGAGAGAGAGAGGCAACTTTTTTTGTCTCTTTTTCATTTTTTTTTAATTTTATTTAAATTTTTTTTAATTATTTTTTTTCTTTTAATTTATCTCAACGCGTTTTGGGAATGTAGTAGTGACTGCCGTAAGCATATCTCTGACGACTGCGGCATGTTAGTAGTAGTCTGTGCCCCACTCCTGCCTCTCTGACTATGCCCCTTTGGCCAGTGCCGTTAGCTATACGATCCACCTGCCCCCTTCCACCCAACTCGAAAAGAGTCCAGCAGCGTCCCAGAGGAGGGACTATTTGGACTTGGATTGTGGTTGAGAGCGAAAAGGGGGGCGCGCATAAAAATTAAAAATTTCATTAAATTCACAGAAAATGCTTGAAGTGGAAAAATGTAATATCCTTTGGGGCACAAAGGATCTGCATATAAATGCAAATGCCACGCCCACACACAGGCGGTCACTACTCTGTGCCTCTCTCTCTCACACTGTCTCTCTCGCACTCTCTCTCGCACTCTCTCTCTCACTCTCTGCCCCTCCGCTTATCGCAGCGGTTGGTAAAACGATATGTTTGCAACGCTTCTCGACAATGAATGCAACCTCCATATACACACATGCATGAACACACACACACACAGCTGAGTTGCCATGTGTGTGTGTGTGTGTGTGTGTTTGCGGTTGCGTAATTAATGTGCGCATTTGATAAACAAAAAGACTCCCAAAAGGCGTTTATTTGCGTTAACACGATACCCCAGAAATCAAACAAAAAAAAAAAAAAAAAAAAAAAAAAAAAAAAGCCTCCCAAAACATCAACACGAGATGGAAAACACCAAATTGCCGGCAAACATTTTCACAGCTCAGTTGAGTTGTCTTTAACAATCCTTTAGCATTTGTTTCAAATATGTATGTATTTCTCTTGCATAGATCATACAATCTATATAACATATATAACTGTCTAGGCATTTTAATATTCTTGAAAATTGGATACTGTGTATTTTGATGTCGGGCACTTGCAACCATATCCCATACTCGTAACATTTAGCCCCTAATTTGCTTAATAAAATTCGAAACATTTTTCAACTTCAAACATATACTCTACCTCTCTCTAACTCTCTGTCTCGTTTTCAAACTGTCACACTCTCTCTCACACACACGCCCACACACACACCCACACACATGTCTCTGGGCCAAAAGTCACAAAAAACTTGCTAAATTAAAAGTTTCGTTTTTTGTTCGCCACGCGCAGCCCAAAATAAAGTCACGAGTCACGAGTTCTCCGCAAGAAACGAATTTGGCAACTTTTTTCGGCATGCCTCTTCTCTACTTGCCCCCAATTTTCTTATGCTGCTCGATTACTGCCACATTTTTAATCTCATCTAACCCCCCTAAATGCATGCTAATGTCCTCGAATGCATCTACAACACTCTATCTTACTTTCTGCCCCAAATTCACTATATATTCTCCAAAAATAGTTATTTTCGAAAAATAAATAAAAGTCTTTTTGAGTATTTCACGAGATATAGTACCGTAAGGTGCCCTTTTCTTGATATCACAATTCTCATAACTTTGAACTGTCATATCTCAGCTAAATTTCATCCGATTTTCATGAAATTTTGTGTTCCATTAATGATTTTGATAGTAGTTTAGCGTTCAAATTTTGTGACAAGTACCCGTTTTTAAATTTTCGACTTTTTTGACCAGTTTTCCATACTCACTCCTTGACAAAATCATCAAAAATCGAAAAATTTTCGAACCCATTTTTTTGAGTGTTATCGATTTCAGGACTCATAACTAACATATTGCTTTTTATTTGATGTGTTTTTGTTGAGCATTTCCCGAGATATAGCCAAAAATGTACCGTAAGTTGCCCTTTTCCTTGATATCACCTTTTGCATAACTTTGAACTGTCATATCTCACCCAAATTTCAGCCGATTTTCATGAAATTTTGTGGTCCGTTAATGATTTTGATTCTAGTTTAATTCTGCATTCAAATTTGTAAATCCGTTTTTGAGATTTTCGTCCTTTTTGGCCTTTTTTTGGTCAAGAATCTTCAAAATTCGAAAATTTTTTGACCCCAATTTTTTGACTCAGATCGATTCTAAGACATATAGGCATATTGCTTTTTTAATTCACGTGTTTCTGATAAATATTTACCAACATATTGCAAAATATGTGTCAGTTCATAAATTTGGAGTGTCCTTTTTTTTTTTTGCGAAATTTTCAGATTATTTTGTGAATGGTATTTATGCTCTAATTCTTCAACCATTTTCTATACTAATTATTCCATTATTCCAATCTGAATCTTTTAACTTGTTCAATCTTCCGTTGGCCATTAGCTTATCCATTTAATTCATCTGTTAATTTGTTGAAATATTGAATGTTGATTGATTTCTATAGTTGCAACAATTAATGAAATTGGATTGGCCAACTTGCAACGTCCAAGTTGTGCCACATGAGGCTTGTAGTTGTAGTTCAGTTGTTGCCCTGGTCGCTTCACAATGCAATTGCATTTCTGGTTACTGACAGTGCTGTGGCTGCCACATGCAACCGATGAAGGTGGAGTGGGAATCGGGGCAATAGAATTTCCAAAGGCGTATCGTGCACCGCAGATGATCGAAGCCGCTATAAAGATACTGGAGCTGTATGTGAGTCCGCGGCACAATACGCTGGCCATCATGGATCTGTCCAAGTCGGGGCTGTCGCAGCGGAATCATCGGCAGGCGGTCACGTATCTGTTGGAACAGTTGGGGGAGCGTGTGGCCCTGCAGCTGCTGCAGGACATACCGATCGAGGAGCCACGGGATCATATACTCTTCTTGGTGGATACTCCGCGTGCGTTTCGCGCGTTGCGGTTTCATTTCGCCAAATCGCTGTTCGACCGCGAATTCCATTTCCTCATACTGCTGCCATGGCCTGCAGGTCAGCATAAGGATAAGATGCGTGCCCTGCGCGATATCTTCGAGACCTGCCTCAGTTTCCATGTGCTGAACGCAGTGGTGCTGCTGGGACAGCGTGACGGGGACGTGCAACTCTACGGTTATCGGTTATATGCACCGAATTGCCGCGAACCTCTGACCCCAGAACTCTTGGGTTACTATACGGACGGTGAGTTACGGATGGGTGGACAACCTGTTTTCGGTCGTCGCATGGGCAGTTTTTACGGCTGCCCGGTCAATGTCAGTTGGTATCTGTTGCCGCCCTTTGTCATGTTCAACGGCGACGCCATGGATGCGGTGCAGCGTGCCCAGATCTGGCGCCTGAGCGGTGTCGATGGGGAATTGCTGAAGCTGCTGGCGAAGATCTATGATTTTCGCATTCAGTTGTTGCCGCCGTGCCAGAAGCAGCGTGAGGTAAACGCCAAAGGAAATTTCTCCATGCGTCTGCCCTACAATACGGACAATTGTTTCGAGCAGTTGGCAACTCTGGACTCCTCGGTGGCCATCGGTGCGCTGAGTGCATCGCATTCGATTCGCGATCGATTCTCGACAACCTCCGCGTACCATCAGAGTGCGCTGGTGTTTGTGGTGCGAGTGGAGCATGTGATTGGCGCCGTTAATCAGCTGGTGCAACCCTTTTGTGGCATGGCGTGGTGTGCTTTAGCGGTCAGTTGCCTGCTGGGCGTGGCACTGCAATGGGCGCACGCCCATTACAGGTGTCGACGGCATCACTTCGATGTCTTTGGCGGCGCATTGCAAGTGCAGACAACCCTGCTTGGCAATCCCGTACAGGTGGTAACCCTGCCGCACAGCGTTGCCAGACGTTTGCTAGTAGGTTTATGGCTGCTGCTCGCATTGGTGCTGCGCGTGGCATATCAAGGCAAACTGTACGATGTCTTCTGGCTGCCATACTATCAGTCGGTGCCGGATAGCATTGCTGAGCTGCTAAACGGCGACTATAAGTATCTGGCGCAGGACTATTGCGATTACTTTCCACGGAACCGTACTCTCCTTCGTCCCTTTGGCATGATCGATCGCTTCGAGGAGTTGCAACTGGCGCCGCCAGAGGCCAAGTTGGTCACCACCTCGCTGCTGGACAATCTTGCCCACTACAATCGCTACCACTGGGAGACGAGTCGTCTCACCCATATTCGGGAGCAGATCTATCTGTATCAGCTGGTGATGTACCTACGCCGTCATTCCATACTCAAGTTCGCCTTCGATCGGAAGCTGAAGCAGCTCCAGTCTGCGGGCATCGTTGGCAATATCAACCGGAACTTTGAGCAGATGCTCGTCTATGATCCCTATACTGATCAGTTGCATTCGGCGAGACCAGCACCGCTCCAGATGTATTGGGGTCTCTACTTTGTATGCCATGTGATGCTCATCCTGGCATTGGTCGTGTTTGTCCTGGAAGTGTTGAGTATGCGGGTAGCTTGGCTCAGACGTTGTTTTTCTTAAAATTAAAAAAAAAATAAATAAAAATAAATGAAACGGCATCTTAAGCAACTTAATTGTTTTATATAGGGAGCACGTTACTCTTGTACACTGCAAGAAATAGTTTTGAGAAATTTTATTCTATTTAATGTTATTTAATAAATTCAAGGCCGAATTTAAAGCCTACAAATTAAAAAAAAAATTATTACAGGTTAACTAAAAGTCGTTGATTCATTGATGCCTGGCTTTAAAATCAATTTAAATTTGTTGTTTATAGAGTATCTGATATTCGACTACATTAGAATAAATAAATTTTAATGATTCATTTACGGAGTGCTGCTAACATTTTAAAGTGTATATTGGAGAATATCTTTAAGCCACCCACATATTTATAATGTAGGGTATCTATGTGTCTAGTTAATTCCCAAAAACATACAATTTTTTTTCAATTCTTAAATTTGTTACAGGGTATTTGGAAATTGCACAATGGCATCAGCTGTGCGGAGTTGGCTGTTGCCTTGGGTAATTTTTTGTTTAGAATTGCGGCTGGCATGGAATGTACAACGTGCCACATGCAACCCCTGCTGTTGTAAGAGGCAATGTCTTGTTTTCATATCGTAGTACATTTCCCATTATGACACAGCCACAAGCATTGCGAGTTGCCACAGCACAACGAGAAAACAGAATATGCAACAAGAAAGAGTGGCAAGACACTCACTCGCCAGTGTTGCAGCACAGAAAGCCAACTCATTAGCCTACATGGCCACATTTTCCGCCTATACGCATACGTGGGGCATGTTGCATGTTGCATGTTGCACAGACACTCGACTTCACTTTTGTCCTCCCCCTAGGCAATGTCTGTGCTGTGGTCTGTGACCCTGTGCGCCATGGTGACATGGTGCAAGCAGCTTGTTGCAATTGAGGCAGGGAGGCAGCGTGGCAATGTGGCAGCCTGCTTGCTTGCTGCATATTTTGTTTGCTTAAATGCCGGAAGTGTTGCGGGCAGCAGTCGTCAGTCGTCGGCAGTTGATGAGACAAGTTCTGGACTGGCGGCAACTGCCACCAAAAATGGTCGCATGCAACAAATGTTGTCATCATGTCGCAACAACAATGTACGATATGTGTTTATGCCACCCATGGTCGCCACTGGTTGCCACTGTGGACAGTCTTGATTAGGTTGCAATGAAGTTAAGAAATCATCAGGCAACGCGACATGGTTACGTTATCAGTTTCAGATACATTTATGCTGAATGGCAACTAGCAGATACACTATATATTTCTAGCATCTTAAACTAAAAACTAAAATATCACAAATACTGCAGATATATTAGAAAATAAATTATTGACTGTGATCGATTCGAGGACTCATAACTAGCATTTTGCTTTTTATTTGAGGGGTTTCTGATGAGTATTTTCCGAGATATAGCCAAAAATGTGTTAAAAAGTGTCCCAAAATGGCAATTTTCGCATAATGGACCTCCTCATATCTTTGAATTGCCATATCTCGGCCAAAAATCATCCGATTTTGATGAAATTTGAAGTTTTGAAAATGGTTTTTATATCAGTTTTGATCTGCATCAAAATTTTTTTAAAACTCATAGATTCTAATTTTTCGACTTTTTTGGCCCATTTTTATACTAACCCCTTGACAAAATCATCGAAAATCGAAAATTGCTTTTATCCCAATTTTTTGACGCCGATCTATTCTAGGACTCATAACTAGCATTTTGCTTTCTATTTGAGGTGTTTCTGATGAGTATTTCCTTAGATATAGCCAAAAATGTGTTAAAAAGTGTCCCAAAATGGCAATTTTCGCATAATGGACCTCCTCATAACTTTGAATTGCCATAACTCGGCCAAAAATCATCCGATTTTGATGAAATTTGAAGTTTTGGAAATGGTTTTTATATCAGTTTAGATCTGCATCAAATTTTTTTTAAATTCATAGATTTTAATTTTTTGACTTTTTTGGCCCATTTTTATACTAACCCCTTGACAAAATCATCGAAAATCGAAAATTGCTTTTATCCCAATTTTTTGACGCCGATCTATTCTAGGACTCATAACTAGCATTTTGCTTTTTATTTGAGGTGTTTCTGATGAGTATTTCCTTAGATATAGCCAAAAATGTGTTAAAAAGTGTCCCAAAATGGCAATTTTCGCATAATGGACCTCCTCATAACTTTGAATTGCCATAACTCGGCCAAAAATCATCCGATTTTGATGAAATTTTAAGTTTTGGAAATGGTTTTTATATCAGTTTAGATCTGCATCAAATTTTTTTTTAAATTCATAGATTTTAACTTTTCGACTTTTTTGGCCCATTTTTATACTAACCCCTTGACAAAATCATCGAAAATCGAAAATTGCTTTTATCCCAATTTTTTGACGCCGATCTATTCTAGGACTCATAACTAGCATTTTGCTTTTTATTTGAGGTGTTTCTGATGAGTATTTCCTTAGATATAGCCAAAAATGTGTTAAAAAGTGTCCCAAAATGGCAATTTTCGCATAATGGACCTCCTCATAACTTTGAATTACCATATCTCGGCCAAAAGTCATCCGATTTTGATGAAAATTGAAGTTTTGGAAATGGTTTTTATATCAGTTTAGATCTGCATAAATTTTTTTTTTAAAATTCATAGATTTTAATTTTTCGACTTTTTTGGCCCATTTTTCATACTAACCCCTTGACAAAACCATCAAAAATCGAAAATTGCTTTTATCCCAATTTTTTGACGCCGATCTATTCTAGGACTCATAACTAGCATTTTGCTTTTTATTTGAGGTGTTTCTGATGAGTATTTCCTTAGATATAGCCAAAAATGTGTTAAAAAGTGTCCCAAAATGGCAATTTTCGCATAATGGACCTCCTCATAACTTTGAATTGCCATAACTCGGCCAAAAATCATCCGATTTTGATGAAATTTGAAGTTTTGGAAATGGTTTTTATATCAGTTTAGATCTGCATCAAATTTTTTTTTAAATTCATAGATTTTAATTTTTTGACTTTTTTGGCCCATTTTTATACTAACCCCTTGACAAAATCATCGAAAATCGAAAATTGCTTTTATCCCAATTTTTTGACGCCGATCTATTCTAGGACTCATAACTAGCATTTTGCTTTTTATTTGAGGTGTTTCTGATGAGTATTTCCTTAGATATAGCCAAAAATGTGCTAAAAGTGTCCCAAAATGGCAATTTTCGCATAATGGACCTCCTCATAACTTTGAATTACCATATCTCGGCCAAAAGTCATCCGATTTTGATGAAAATTGAAGTTTTGGAAATGGTTTTTATATCGGTTTTAATCTGCATCAAAACTTTTGTAAAATTCGTCACTTTTAATTTTTCGACTTTTTTGGCCCATTTTTCATACTAACCCCTTGACAAAATCATCAAAAATCGAAAATTGCTTTTATCCCAATTTTTTGACGCCGATCTATTCTAGGACTCATAACTAGCATTTTGCTTTCTATTTGAGGTGTTTCTGATGAGTATTTCCTTAGATATAGCCAAAAATGTGTTAAAAAGTGTCCCAAAATGGCAATTTTCGCATAATGGACCTCCTCATAACTTTGAATTGCCATAACTCGGCCAAAAATCATCCGATTTTGATGAAATTTGAAGTTTTGGAAATGGTTTTTATATCAGTTTAGATCTGCATCAATTTTTTTTTTTAAAATTCATAGATTTTAATTTTTCGACTTTTTTGGCCCATTTTTCATACTAACCCCTTGACAAAATCATCAAAAATCGAAAATTGCTTTTATCCCAATTTTTTGACGCCGATCTATTCTAGGACTCATAACTAGCATTTTGCTTTTTATTTGAGGTGTTTCTGATGAGTATTTCCTTAGATATAGCCAAAAATGTGTTAAAAAGTGTCCCAAAATGGCAATTTTCGCATAATGGACCTCCTCATAACTTTGAATTACCATATCTCGGCCAAAAGTCATCCGATTTTGATGAAATTTGAAGTTTTGGAAATGGTTTTTCTATCAGTTTTAATCTGCATCAAAACTTTTGTAAAATTCGCGGCTTTTAATTTTTCGACTTTTTTGACCCATTTTTATACTAACCCCTTGACAAAATCATCAAGAATCGAAAATTGCTTTTATCCCAATTTTTTGACGCCGATCTATTCTAGGACTCATAACTAGCATTTTGCTTTTTATTTGAGGTGTTTCTGATGAGTATTTCCTTAGATATAGCCAAAAATGTGTTAAAAAGTGTCCCAAAATGGCAATTTTCGCATAATGGACCTCCTCATATCTTTGAATTGCCATATCTCGGCCAAAAATCATGCGATTTTGATGAAATTTGAAGTTTTGGAAATGGTTTTTATATCAGTTTTGATCTGCATCAAAATTTTTTTAAAACTCATAGATTCTAATTTTTCGACTTTTTGACCCATTTTTCATATCAACCCCTTGACAAAATCATCAAAAATCGAAAATTGCTTTTATCCCAATTTTTTGACGCCGATCTATTCTAGGACCCATAACTAGCATTTTGCTTTTTATTTGAGGTGTTTCTGATGAGTATTTCCTTAGATATAGCCAAAAATGTGTTAAAAAGTGTCCCAAAATGGCAATTTTCGCATAATGGACCTCCTCATATCTTTGAATTGCCATATCTCGGCCAAAAATCATGCGGTTTTGATGAAATTTGAAGTTTTGGAAATGGTTTTTATATCAGTTTAGATTTGCATCAAAATTTTTTTAAAACTCATAGATTTTAATTTTGCGACTTTTTTGACCCATTTTTCATATCAACCCCTTGACAAAATCATCAAAAATCGAAAATTGCTTTTATCCCAATTTTTTGACGCCGATCTATTCTAGGACCCATAACTAGCATTTTGCTTTTTATTTGAGGTGTTTCTGATGAGTATTTCTTTAGATATAGCCAATAATGTGTTAAAAAGTGTCCCAAAATGGCAATTTTCGCATAATGGACCTCCTCATATCTTTGAATTGCCATAACTCGGCCAAAAATCATCCGATTTTGATGAAATTTGAAGTTTTGGAAATGGTTTTTATATCGGTTTTAATCTGCATCAAAACTTTTGTAAAATTCGTCATTTTTAATTTTTCCACTTTTTTGACCCATTTTTCATACTAACCTCTTGACGAAATCATCCAAAAATCTAAAAAATTTTTGACACTAATTTTTTGACTCAGATCTATTCCAGGACTCGTTACTAGCATGTTGCTTTTTATTTAAGGTGTTTCTGATTAATATTTTCCAAGATATTATAAGAAAATGTGTCAAAGTTGAAAAAGTTAATGGACCTCCTCATAACTTTGAATTGCCATAACTCGGCCAAAAATCATCCGATTTTGATGAAATTTGAAGTTTTGGAAATGGTTTTTATATCAGTTTAGATCTGCATAAATTTTTTTTTTAAAATTCATAGATTTTAATTTTTCGACTTTTTTGGCCCATTTTTCATACTAACCCCTTGACAAAACCATCAAAAATCGAAAATTGCTTTTATCCCAATTTTTTGACGCCGATCTATTCTAGGACTCATAACTAGCATTTTGCTTTTTATTTGAGGTGTTTCTGATGAGTATTTCCTTAGATATAGCCAAAAATGTGTTAAAAAGTGTCCCAAAATGGCAATTTTCGCATAATGGACCTCCTCATAACTTTGAATTGCCATAACTCGGCCAAAAATCATCCGATTTTGATGAAATTTGAAGTTTTGGAAATGGTTTTTATATCAGTTTAGATCTGCATCAAATTTTTTTAAATTCATAGATTTTAATTTTTTGACTTTTTTGGCCCATTTTTATACTAACCCCTTGACAAAATCATCGAAAATCGAAAATTGCTTTTATCCCAATTTTTTGACGCCGATCTATTCTAGGACTCATAACTAGCATTTTGCTTTTTATTTGAGGTGTTTCTGATGAGTATTTCCTTAGATATAGCCAAAAATGTGCTAAAAAGTGTCCCAAAATGGCAATTTTCGCATAATGGACCTCCTCATAACTTTGAATTACCATATCTCGGCCAAAAGTCATCCGATTTTGATGAAAATTGAAGTTTTGGAAATGGTTTTTATATCGGTTTTAATCTGCATCAAAACTTTTGTAAAATTCGTCACTTTTAATTTTTCGACTTTTTTGGCCCATTTTTCATACTAACCCCTTGACAAAATCATCAAAAATCGAAAATTGCTTTTATCCCAATTTTTTGACGCCGATCTATTCTAGGACTCATAACTAGCATTTTGCTTTCTATTTGAGGTGTTTCTGATGAGTATTTCCTTAGATATAGCCAAAAATGTGTTAAAAAGTGTCCCAAAATGGCAATTTTCGCATAATGGACCTCCTCATAACTTTGAATTGCCATAACTCGGCCAAAAATCATCCGATTTTGATGAAATTTGAAGTTTTGGAAATGGTTTTTATATCAGTTTAGATCTGCATCAATTTTTTTTTTTAAAATTCATAGATTTTAATTTTTCGACTTTTTGGCCCATTTTCATACTAACCCCTTGACAAAATCATCAAAAATCGAAAATTGCTTTTATCCCAATTTTTTGACGCCGATCTATTCTAGGACTCATAACTAGCATTTTGCTTTTTATTTGAGGTGTTTCTGATGAGTATTTCCTTAGATATAGCCAAAAATGTGTTAAAAAGTGTCCCAAAATGGCAATTTTCGCATAATGGACCTCCTCATAACTTTGAATTACCATATCTCGGCCAAAAGTCATCCGATTTTGATGAAATTTGAAGTTTTGGAAATGGTTTTTCTATCAGTTTTAATCTGCATCAAAACTTTTGTAAAATTCGCGGCTTTTAATTTTTCGACTTTTTTGACCCATTTTTATACTAACCCCTTGACAAAATCATCAAGAATCGAAAATTGCTTTTATCCCAATTTTTTGACGCCGATCTATTCTAGGACTCATAACTAGCATTTTGCTTTTTTATTTGAGGTGTTTCTGATGAGTATTTCCTTAGATATAGCCAAAAATGTGTTAAAAAGTGTCCCAAAATGGCAATTTTCGCATAATGGACCTCCTCATATCTTTGAATTACCATATCTCGGCCAAAAATCATGCGATTTTGATGAAATTTGAAGTTTTGGAAATGGTTTTTATATCAGTTTTGATCTGCATCAAAATTTTTTTAAAACTCATAGATTCTAATTTTTCGACTTTTTTGACCCATTTTTCATATCAACCCCTTGACAAAATCATCAAAAATCGAAAATTGCTTTTATCCCAATTTTTTGACGCCGATCTATTCTAGGACCCATAACTAGCATTTTGCTTTTTATTTGAGGTGTTTCTGATGAGTATTTCCTTAGATATAGCCAAAAATGTGTTAAAAAGTGTCCCAAAATGGCAATTTTCGCATAATGGACCTCCTCATATCTTTGAATTGCCATAACTCGGCCAAAAATCATCCGATTTTGATGAAATTTGAAGTTTTGGAAATGGTTTTTATATCGGTTTTAATCTGCATCAAAACTTTTGTAAAATTCGTCATTTTTAATTTTTCCACTTTTTTGACCCATTTTTCATACTAACCTCTTGACGAAATCATCCAAAAATCTAAAAAATTTTTGACACTAATTTTTTGACTCAGATCTATTCCAGGACTCGTTACTAGCATGTTGCTTTTTATTTAAGGTGTTTCTGATTAATATTTTCCAAGATATTATAAGAAAATGTGTCAAAGTTGAAAATATCTAGTATTATATTTAGCTAAGGTTTTTCAAGTTTTTGTCGATTCGCATCCATGTGCTAATTAATGATGAGCAACTGGCAATATTTTGGCAACTCCTCCTCCTACTTTAGGAACTTCTTTTGTCAATTCGTCAGCGTATGAGAGTTTCCCACCAATGGGACCACACTTCATAAAACTCCCACTAGGGTGGCGGCATCAGTTGGGAGTCAACTCAGTCTGTCTGTTGATAAGCGCTGATAACAAAGGTAAACAAAACTGGTGCCTCCTCTTACCTCATCCACTCCTATTGCTCTCCATCGCCCTCTTTGCCACATAAGGATTTCCCTCGCCTTTAGCATAACCGAAGCATATTTTCCAGCTACCTTTGGCGGGAAACGTTGCAATTCGTCGGCGCTGACAGTTCGTTTGACGCATGCGTCAGCCGAATGTGGCACGTGCCGATGTTGCCTTCCTCAGGTCGTATAAGAGCTCGAATTATTATAAAAAATAGTGGGAAATTTTTCAACTCCTAAACCGTTAGATATTCGTTGGTAACCATAGCTGACTGAGATCACAACTGACAGATCTTGTTGAAATCGAAAACATGGTAATTTAAAAAATAAAAGAAATATTTTTAAAATAGTACTTAAAATTTCATTTTTAACAAAAAGAAACTTATATTAAATTGAATATAATAAGTTCCTTGAGCAATTTTAGTTTTGTGCTATTAAAACGTTAATATATTATTATTTTTTATATATAATGTTTAGTTTTATTTATTAAGAATATCTCAATACTTATTTTTTTTTTTTTTTTTTTTTTTTTTTTTTTTTTTTGCTTTTGTATCCGTATATACCCCGTTTAGTTGGCATATTTAATTATTGGAAGGATAGAGAACTTGTAGCTTAATATGTAGTTGCAACTGCAACGATGATGACAAAATGTGAAGTCAACTCTTTTGTCAACGGGTTGCATGACACAACCGCAACTTAATCCCTGTCCGCAGTTCCCCCAAAAACTTTATCGTCTCCTACTGAATGCCTCGTCCCTCGACCCCCACCACTATTCTGACCATTCACGATGGAGAGAGAAAGTCAAAACTTTTCCAACATGTACATGCATATATATTTGTGTGTTAGTGTTAGTTTGTGTGTGTGTGTGTGTGTGTGTGTGTGTGTGTGTGTGTGTGTGTGGTTTAATCAAGTTTCGCCACTTAAGTTTGCGTTCAGGTGGAAAACACTCAAAAGCCGCCTGACCGAAGCTTTTCGAAACTGAAACTGAAACCAAAAACTCAACTCTGAATTTCCACAAACTGCACTACATTCTAACCCAGACTCGGCCTCTCTCTCCCTTTCTCTCTGTCTCTCTGTCTCTCTGTCTCTCTGTCTCTGTCTCACTCTTTCTTTGAAGTACCGTTTCTTTTTCTCTTTCAGCCCAGTTCAACCTGTTACGCTGCTGCATGTGGCAAGTTTATTGCCTTATGATCAACTTGTAGATACCACTGCCCATACCCATAATACTTGCATATACATATATATCTACATAATGTTTCCAACTCTATATATATATGGCTTTGCTATAGACTGGCTTATTCAGCGTTAAAGGCGATTCACGTGTATGCTTTCTCTCTTCTTGCTTTCTTTTTTTTTTTTTGCTGTTTTTTTCCTTTTTTTTTTACTTTTGTTTTGAATTTATTTTTGGCTCGATGGCAACTTTAAAATCAATTAAATTGAGTGCCAGCATGATTGTGCAAAATGATTGCACAGCTCAACTAAGTAGCTATAGCTACACACACACACACACACACACACACACACACAATATATATATATATATATATATACATACACTAAGTTGTGGAAAACTGAAGTTAAATCTCATAACCGAGTTTCAGTTATTGTTCTATTTATTTTTTTTTTGCTGGAAAATGCATCTGATTTGATTTTCTTTGTAGAAAATACTTTTTGTCATTATTGCAATAGCTTAAAATTGCCACTTTCTTGGGAGATATTAATTGAGATAATAATATATGTTGGATAAAATGAGTAAATAAGAACAAAATGTTAATAATATTAAATATTAAATGTTTTAAAAAAAAATAATAATATTAATTATAAAAACAAGTAATGAAGAATATTCAAATAATAGAAAATATTCTAAATTTAAGTGGAAGTAGAACAATATTTTAGAATATTTGGAAAACTGGAATTAAAAATAATATATACTATATTGAGGGAGATAAATAGCAAACTAGTTAGAAATCATACAAACAAAAAAAAGCTAAACTAAAAAATATGAAATTGGTAGAAAGTTGAATCATCAGCACAATATTTAGATAGATGTGATATTTCAATTCTAAAGATTGATTTGAATATTTTAAAAGTGGAATTTGGTTGCTACAAGTTTATTCTTTCTATACTAATTACTTAAGATACTCATTGAAAGCGCATATATGTTATATCGAGCGGTATCCACTGTTAATATAAATTCTTAAGCTAATGAAAAATATGATAAATATATACACTGTTGAATACCCTTTAAAAAGTAAGAGGCAGGGTATCGCATTGAGTTGACAGTAAAATAATTATAACAATGTTCATGGAATGTGTGTTAAACATTATATGTATATGTAGAAGTATGTGTGAGTATGTGTGTGTATGCGAGGGGTGTGTGTGTGTGTGTGTGTGTGTGTAAGTAAACCGACTGCAAAGAGCCAAAGTCAATTGACAATTGTGTGGTTGTCGTTGTTGTTGTTGTTGTTATCGTTGTTGTCGTTGTTAGCTTCATTATTTGCCAAGTAAAAGTAATGAGACTTTTGTTGCCTTGTTGCGTTGCACATGAGTGCGCCTGTTAAGCTTTGTATTTACACATACTCCCATACTTACTATACATACATACATACATACATACATACATACATATACACCGTGCACATTTGTAGAAAATAAGGTTGAACCGTGTACATCCACTTCCACTTCCACTTTCACATGCATCTCCCGCTAGCTGCTTGTGTGTGTTTATGTGTGTGTGTGTGTGTGTGTGTGTGTGTGTGTGTGTGTGTGTGTGGGCCTTTTGTGTTGTGTTGGGCAAACAAAAGCGCAAAGCGTTGACAGCCACTAGACGGCACCGCCAAATGACAGCCAGCATAAGCATAGACTACCAAATATCTCGTACCATTTGAAAGGCCAGCACCGACAATGTTAAATTTCCAGTTGAAAGTTTCTTTGGTAAACCAAACACAAAGAGTGCATAGCGTGTTTTCGACAATATGAGCCAATGTTTTTAATGAAACTAACATACCCGCTGCGCATAGTGTACGGGGCATAGAGCAACAACAATAGCAATGGCAAAGCGAGCAAAAGAGAAGTTGGAAGCAAACAAAGTAAAAGCATTTGGCAAGTGCATGCCAAAGGCTCAATGCAGGCAGTGCAGTAGAGAGAGAGAAAGAGATAAATAGATAGAGTCCGAAAGAGAGTCACAGACAGAGAGACAGAAAGAGAAAGAGAGAGAGGGAGGGGTATATAGAGCAAAAGGGCATATTACTTTAGAATTGAGCTGCAACTGGGCAGCTGGTGATAAGGACGCTGCTGCTCCAAACTGGAACTGAAAACAAGTCCAAAAAGCAGCAAGAGAGAGACAGAGAGACACACAGAGAGAGAGAGAGAGAGAGAGAGAGAGAAAGAGCTGAAGTGTGGCCATGGACTCGCATTATCGATAGAAAATAAATTAATTTTCATAATAATTGGTTCAAGCCGGCAAATAGACAAGGCAAAAGGCATTCTCTTTCTCTCCCACTCGTTTGTTAACAGCTCTCTGTCTGTTTGTTGCCGCATTGCCTGTGGGCAACCCTTTTGGTGTGTGTGTGTGTGTGTGTGTGTGTGTGTTTGCCGTCTGACTGGGGTGATGGTAAGCGGGGTTTCGGGGTATGCGGCGGGTATACGGTTTGGCGCCAATAATAATAACATTGTTAACACAACGTGCGCATGTAATAAAATCGTTTATTGAATTGCTCATAAATTTTCGTAGCCAGCAACAGCCGCAGTGCCAACCCAGCCTAACCCTCCCAATCCCATTGTAACCCTCTACCCACCTCTTAACCCCGCTTCCCTTTTGCTACATTTAAGCATGAAGCTCTTGCACGCAAAGTCAAAAGTTACAGTCACAACAGAGTGCGGAGCAGTCAAAATTTTGGCTACACTGCCAGCCAGAGTTGCCACCCGCTTTAGCAAAACAAAAAAAAAAAAAAAAAAAAAAAACCAGAGATATGGTTACGTGCTGTGTACTGTGCACAGTGGGAACAAAGTTGTTGTCTTAGTATTGTTTCTCCACTGTAGTTGAAAGACCTTAGATACCTCTCTGCTGAGTTAGAGCTTCTATGGATACCACCTTTAATATACAGTATTATCATTCTTAGATGCAAAACATTCGCTTGATGTTCAATTTCTCTATGTTACTTCGGTATTTCTCAACTTCTCTCTATCGTTATCTTTTCCCTCTATTAAGTTTCCAAAACACTTCTCAATGCAGCACAAAAATACAAGGGGGCGTTGAAAACTCTTAACTAGGTAAAGTCATTAGAGCATGAGTGGATTGAGTTGCCATGAGTTTCTCTTTTTTTTTTCTCGACTTTTCCTGCACATTTTCCACCTCCCCGACCGTTCCCCCGGCCTCTGCCATCAGTTGGAGCGTACATAAATTGCATGTAGGGCCATTAATAAGCATAAAAGCATTCACAGCTCCTTCACATCCCGATCCCTTGGGCATGCCTCACTTCTATTCCGATTGCCCCTTGCTCCAACAACTTTCATATCCTTCCTCCGATATCCTTATTCTCTGTGCACCGCTTTAATCGCTTTTGGGGCAGCAGCCACTTGGCTTTGAGCTCCACTGAGCTGAGCTGAGCTGAGCTGCGCGCACTTGAAATGTTTTCAATGCTGTTCAATAATTTTGTGGCAAGGACAAAACGTTGCAACACGCTGACTAAGAGATTAACAGTTGCAACAACCCCCCCCTCCTCCCTTCCACTCCACCAGCCTGCATAAGGATGACAGTTAGAGCGGAGCTCCTGAGAACTTAAGATAGCAGGAATATAGGAATTGCAATGGTTTATTGATCATTTTTGTAAATGGAGAAAATATAATATTTTGGCAAAGTGAGAGGTAATAAAAATGGAAGAAATTATTATAAATATATGAAATATAATAATAATATGGTAAATTGAGTGGTTCTCAAAATGGGAGAAATCTTCATATATATATAGAAATATATTATTATGGCAAAGTGAGAGGTTCTATCGGAAAATGGGAGAAATAATTATGGTATGTAGTGCCCAACTACATTTATTATTATTATTGGGAATCCTGGAAGATATAGTCTCAGATAACCAAAATAAACCATAATAATATAAAAATAGTTTTACAATCTGCAAAATTTCGTGAATTAGCTACAAGATAGTCGTATCTTGTGTAAGATGTGCCTGCGATAGTTTCCATTACTTTGCGCAACCTTAGCAAGGGTGGCAACCCTGTCGGAATGAATGTCTAATGAGCTTTGGCTCCAGTTCTGTGGCTTGAAGTGTTTGGCAAACATTGCCAGTTGCCTACGATGATGATGCTTAAACGGTCAAAGCAGGCAAGGAGCGAGCAAGGACATGGCCAATGCAAAGAATTGCGATTGTTTGATAATTATGAGAAAGAGAGAGAGAGAGAGAGAGTAGGACAGAGAAAGAGAGATAGAGACTTAGATTGAGAGAGGGCTGTTTGAGTTTGTAAATTTGTGAAATTCATGGAAAATAAAAGAAAGCAGATGACATTCCTCGTTGTTGGCGCTCATGAAGAAGGCAACAGTTAAGTAGATGCTGAAACGGGAGTGTTAGCATAAAAGGGAACAATAAGGATAACAATAGACGTGTTATGCATGCCACTGAATGGAGCAATGTCCTGGCCGCTTACTCTCTACTTTTAATAGTATGTTAAACTCTATGTGTATGAACTATGGACAATCCAAAACTGAAACTGCAGATGAGCAGGAATGTGGGTTACAGAGGACGAACAGAAGGAACAGAAAGGAGAGTGGTGCCAAAGGCATGCGGAATCCGGAATTCTTTTCTTCGGGCGGCTGCTACTCTACTCCTTACTTCCTCCCTACCTCCTCCCTACCTCCTCCCTACCTCCTCCCATCCCCACAGCCACCACCTGACAAAATATACACATAAAGAAACCTAAAAAATAGTACATTTCATATATGTATATAATATATATATATTGTGGGTTAGAGGGGGTGGTGGCGGTGGGCGGGGAGGGGCAGATAGAGCAGACAAAGCAAGTGCACAAAACTGAAAACTGTAGCCAAGCACTTTTTGATTTATGGAGTACTGTCGGTAGCGGGGGGAAGAGGATGCGATGGTACAGGAGGGGGTAGGCGTACTTTGTTGTTAAAGTACTAGGGGCACATACACACACACACACACTCTCACTCTTTCTTTTTTTTATTCTCTCTCTATCTTTGACTCTTTCCTACTCTCTCTCTCTCCCACTCTCTCTCTCTCCCACTCTCTCTCTCTCTCTCTCCCACTCTCTCTCTCTCTCCCACTCTCTCTCCCTCTCTGCCTCTTTCTCTGTTTTTTTTTTGTGGCAAGAGGCTTCTCTCGGAAGTGTAGACAATTTGTTAGAATTTATATATGAAAACAAAAAATTAAGTAAGAATATTTGCAGTTGCCTTTGCCCAACTGCATGATACCAGGTATGAGAGAAAACAAAATTGTTGCAGCTCGTAATTCCGAAAAACAATATTAATATTATATATAAATACGTTATATATATAATATTATTATAATATAATAAGAATCATTAACTATAATAATATAATTCTATATAAAATATATATTGTTTATTGATTTTCTGAATAAATTATAGTTTTGCCGTATTCCCCCGAACCCTCTACGAATTCTCGAATGAAACTTAAAATATTATGTTCTGATTAGAGAGCTTGAAAAAATTGATGTAATTCATACATGAAATTTGTGAATTGCTTCAATTATATTTGTTGTAATTGTCTTGTAATTTTTATCTAAGAAATTAAATAATTTAATTACATTACAAACGACAATCAACAATAAATATGTTCTTAACAGATTTCTGCAACAACTTTTCAACACAGTATAAATGCAATTCTTAAATTATTTTAGCAGTATTTTTTATAAGTTGTTTTTTTTTTTTGTGCATATAACCAATACTTCATGCTACCTTGCGTACCTGGTATGAAAAAACGCAGAGGCCGCCGCTTTGGGCAACGAGAAATGATGGTTGGCTCGATGCTCCCACTATATTGCCACACTACTTCAACTGCTTTTTGTGAATGTGTGTGAGTGTGTGTGAGTGTGTGTGAGTGTGTGTGGCATATAAAACATGAGTGGCATTTTATTTTAAAGTAGCCG
This sequence comes from Drosophila quadrilineata, assembly GCA_018150725.1. Classification (NCBI taxonomy): domain Eukaryota; kingdom Metazoa; phylum Arthropoda; class Insecta; order Diptera; family Drosophilidae; genus Drosophila; species Drosophila quadrilineata. The sequence continues at coordinate 25,619,456 of JAECWN010000432.1, read as the reverse complement.
AAAACAAATGCCCAAAGCTTTTGTGTAGAAAGTTGGGAACTAATGATTTTTACTTAGGCATCGACTAAGCATGTCCAATGGGGAATCTCGGTGGGTGGCAAGTGGGTGGTGGTGGTGGTGGTGGTGTGAGGGGAGGGCTGTAGTCACAGTTGACAGCAATTGAGTGTACATATGTGTGTTAGTGTGTGTGTGTGTGTGTGTGTGCACAGATTTACATGACATTATGTCATCGTGCTTCACGTCCTCGTTGTTGTCTGCTTTTATGACGTCAATTATGTTTATGAATGTCTAAACAAAAACTTGCACAAAGCCTGGCTCCTCCAGCCTGTGCTCATTGTCCCATCTACACACACACACACACACACACACTTACACACACATTTACACACATACAAGCAGTTGTTGTGTTTTGTTGTAGTTTGAGTTTAAGTAAATTTATTACCATGAGCAAAATTTATTTATGCAGTCAAATGCACGTGAAGTGCAGCTCAAGAAAGCTGTCACAAAATGGGACAGCTGAAGAGCGAGAGAGGAACAGAGAAAGGGAGAAAGAGAAAGGGAGAAAGAGAAAAAGAATAAAAGAATAAGAGATGGGATGGAAAGAGGAGTCTAGACACGGGAGAAGATGAAATAGGAGATCTATACAGAGAATATTTTTTGGGATTTTTTTGGTATATTTAATTATATTAATAAAAATTAAAATTATATTTAGATATTATAAAAAGGAAATTATATGAAAAGTACAAAATCTAGAGCCTGGAGGAGATTATTTTGGCGATACCGAGAGAGAAACTCAAATCTCGAGTTTATTTTGGGGGATTTGCGAGATGCGAAGAGAATCTCACACATGTCAATCAGACAAATACATTGACAGTGACAACGAGGTTCAAATGAAGCGCACTTGTGCCAATGACTGACAGCGACTAAGAGAGAGAGACAGAGAGAGAGAGACAGAGAGAGAGAGACAGAGAGAGAGAGAGAGAGAGAGAGAGAGAGACAGAGAGAGACAGAGAGAGAGAGAGAGATAGAGAGAGAGAGGCAGCGACTTAGTTGGAAACGAAGACACATTCTGTGCAATATGCAATATGCTGTTGCTCTTCCCGACAACCTCAAGCAGTTGCCACACATGGCCAAACAACAGCTGGGGGCAGGCAGAGGATGCATGCAACACACATACATGTATGTATGAAGATGAACCTCCACTGCTGGTGCCGCTGCTGCTGCTGCTGTTGCTGCTCCGTCTGTTGTTGCTTGCAAATCAAATCAAATTCCCGACAACTTGCAACAGCAGTGGGAGGAGGAAGAAGAGAATGTAGCAGCAGCAGTAAAAAGAAAAGAGTGTCGAGCTTCACCAGAACACTGGTCAGGGAACAGACGCAACATTTCTTCTTCTTTTCGTTTGTTTGTTGAAGGATACATTTGAGCCATGTGTTGTGGGCAGGTGCTTCAGTATATGACCTTGACAATTTGGCACAGTTTTGCACGGTAGATGGCGCTGTTGCAATTAGTGCTACCAGAAACTGTAAAAGTTGTCGTTTTTTCTAGACGTTCAAAAGGGGTATGAACATACACTACTTTCACCATTTAATCGCAAAGAAACTTGAGCTTTTTTCATACCCCAATTCTCGCTCAATGTGCAATGCTCTTGAAATATAAGAATAATTTTAATTCTAATTTTTTTTTTTCAATTAAATTATTAAAATAATTGTCGTTTTATTTAACAGCGTCATATTTCCGCTGGTTGGAAATGTTGTAAGTTATTTAAATACCTCAATTATAGTATGAAATGTGAACGACATATCTCCGCCAACGAGTGCCACTTCTTTCCCCACTTCCCTCTTTCTCACTATCTTGTTCTGGTTCTCTTTTTGGCAGCCCATCTGTTTGTGTCTTTCTCTCTTCTCTCTCTCCTTCTCTCTCTCTCTCTCTCTGCATCTCTCTCTCTCTCTCTCTCTCTCTCTCTCTGCCTCTATCTCTCACCCTGTGATGCTCACTTTTCTTAGCTTTTTGCTTACGTTTTTCTTAACACGTTCTTTGTCGTTTTCATATGAGCTTAGCTTACATACAAACCTTATCACTGTCACTCTCTTTCACACGTACTCTTCCAATCTCTCTCTCTCTCTCTCTCTCTCACTCTCTTTCTGCCTATCTCTCTCCCTCTCTCCCGCTCTCTCAATCTATAGATTATATGCGTGTGCATCTTACGCTTTTCGCACGATTTATTGTCAAGTGCTTCACACACAGACAACCCAACAACACTGACGTCCTCCTTGGCCTTGTTGCTCTCTTCTCTCGCCCACTTTTCGCGCCCTGTTCAAGTGGATGACCACGCCCCATTGAAGAAGACTTCAATTGAGTTGAACTGAGTTGAGTTGAGTTGAGTTGAGTTGGTAGCAGGCGGCGCACCTACAATTTCCGTCATGTCAACTGCACTTTGCATGAGTGCGTACTACCACTACCACTACCACTACTACTAAACACACTCTCACACACGCACACTTACACATATACACTCACACACAGACTGATACCCTCTCACTCTCATCTCTTGCCTGTTACTCAGACCTCTTTCTATACCTTTTGGTGCCCAGTTGCTGTTTGCGATTTTCTATTTTTGCATACTCTATAAATTGTTCCTACTGGGTATATACTGGGCATTAAGAAAGTTCTATCTTTCTTAATTTTACATATTTTTTAAAAATTATATTTTAACTTACTTATTTGTTTCTATTACGAGGTATTGTCGTAGTGTGGCTTTGTTCTGTTCTTGGGGCATTTCCACTTGATTTCCAAAACTCAACGTTACACAACAACAACAACAAACGCTCAGCGATGATGAGGAATAACCCGGAGGGGCTGGGGGTGGCAACCACATTTGACTGACTGTCCTACCCCTTCCATCAACTGTCTGGCCGTCTGTTCGTTTGCTCGCGTTTCGTGTGGCTGTGTGTTGATTTATATGCACGTCGATTCGACGTAATTGAAGACGTGATCGAAATTTAAATTTTTCTTCCATTCTTCGTTTCCGATTTTATATTTTTGTTGTTGTTGTTGTTGTTGTTGTTGTTGTGGCCACGTACTGCATATGTTATGATGATGTATTGGACTTGTGTAAGCAGAAAATATATTGAACAAAACCATAATGCAAGTCGGTAGATATATTCTCATTGAACTTCAGTAACACGATAGTCTGCCCATCTGTTTGTACACGTTTAATCGGCCGTCTGTTCGTCCGTCTGTTCGTCCATCTGTTCGTCCGTCTGTTTGTCAATGTGTTCATCTGTCATCTTTCGGACCGTCCGTTCATCTGTTCGTTCGTCTGCTCGGTCGCCTGTTCATCTGACTGTTCGTCCATTTGTTTGACCGTCTGTTCGTCCATCTGTTTGTCAAAGTGTTTATCTATTCGTTTGTCTGCTCGATCGCGTGTTCGTCTGTCTGTTCGTCTATTTGTTTGACCGTCTGTTTGTCCTTTGATTGATCCGTCCGTTCGCCCGTCTGTTTGTCCGTCTCTTTGTTTTTCATTTGCTTTGCCTGTTCTTCTCTGCTATAAGAGAAAGAGACTTCATTCGTAAATAGACGGATACGTACATATGTATATAGATCTTCTACGCAGTAAGTTTTAACTTGTTCTGTGTGGAAAATGGTGCCGGGAATCATGTAGTTGGACATACTCAACAGCCATTTTCATACTGTTTTTTTTTTCTTTAGAGACAAATTTTTAGATTCGGGCTCAGTCAGTCAGACATTGCTGTATGGCGGTGGCATGCACCCCAACTTCCCACTTGGTGTGTTCTGATGGTGATGGTACTAGGCTGGTCCATTTGTTCCACATACTCCCATCCATGCCCAGCAGTGTCCGTCCATCTGTCTGTTCCGCTGCTTGTTGGCTTAATGTGAGTTTTGGTTTACGCTCAACTCAATTCCACTCAACCGAACTGCAATCTCGCCTGCCTACACTTCCCTACCATGCCCCAACTATGCTCTTTTCTCACCTCCTCTACCTCTTTCTCTCTTTTCTCTCATGTTAATGTCGCATTACGTTTCATTTTATTTCCATTTGCCAATTTTCAATTTTAGTTTTCATTCGAAATTTTTTTTTTTTTGCTGTTGAAATAATTTGTATGGATTTTATTTTTTTTTTTTGGCAGCAAGTGCAGCGGGTTGCGTGTGTCTCGTTTGTTGTGCCACCTGTCGCATTGCATTACTCCGTCGCATTTTCTGGCCTGGCATTTTATCAATGAGCTAGAACGGTACCCACCACGCCCCCATTCAGCCCTTCAGTCCATACTGCAGTCCATAGTCTGCACATCCTGTGGCTTACCAACGACCCGCAAATCATTGAAAGCTTTGTCAATTTCACATTTTATCAGTTTCGCAAGCAAGCAGACGAAATCGCAGTACGTTGACAGAGTCCATTAGCTATGCCACTGCGTTTACCGGCTATTAAGAAAATATAACTGTTTATAATCAAACAAAATAACAAAATATTTTCTATATTCATATTTTGTGTATGTAATTCGAAATGAATAAATATAAAAATTTTTGTTATTTAATTTATTTAAATATTTATAATTTATGCCACTTCTGCATAAAAATGTATATAACTCAAGTCAACTTCTCAATTTATTATTCGATAATACATATTATATTTAAATATTTGTATTTTACTCGACATTTAAATTTGTAAATTAAAAGTTATAAATACATAAGAATATCAGATATATTGAATATTCAACTTTTAAAATTTTACTTGTTATATATAAGTATTTTTTATGATCATAGCATTTATTGTTATAAATATGTCATGTAAAATTATTGTATAAAAAAGTTTCATAATTATTTTAAAGTTCAGAAATTTCAAAAGTTTCATGAAGTTAGCGTAATGAAGTTTAAATGTATGCTAGTATGTATAGTGTATATAACTGGTCGCATAGTTATTTACGTATGTATGTATGTAAGTCATGCTCTATCTCTAGCTCATATGCTTTTTCTCTTTTGCACTGTCTCTCACTCTCTTGGTCTGTTTCTCTTGCTCTTTTGATTTGAGCTGCCGTCATGGTATTTCATTCAGTATCTTTCCAACTTTGTTAAATCAGCCATGAAAACGGATTGTCGTCTGTATCCTGTGTCTATCTGCCTCTTCAACTGTCTACTACTATTTCTCTCTCTATATGTATCTCTCTCACTCTGGCCCTATCTGTAGAATTCACTGTCTCTTTCTGTGTGCATTTTGCATTTGGGTTTTGCTCATTTGACTTGGGCGCTGACTGAGTGACTGAATGACTGCCTGATGGATTGACTGCAGGACGTGACTGAGGGGTGGCCAACTCTAAAAGCTTTCAATAATAATGACAGAGTGTGTGAGACAGACACGGCGACACTCATACAGTGTGAGAAAGTGGGGGAGAGCAAGAGAGACAGAGAGTGCCAGACAGAGAGAGAGAGAGAGAGAGAGATGTCGCATGCTGGCATGCCACAGTTGAAGTTGCTTTGCTTATTAACTTTGGCCCTTCGGCCCTTTGTCCTTCATGCGTGTTCGTGAGTCTCGAGTGTCCTCTGTCTTGTGAGTGTGTCCTGCGCGTCTTGGGGATTATGTCTCGACTCTGAGACTTTGCCACAACCCTGTCCAACTGTCGCACTGCCTCTTCAGCAGTTCCTTGCCCAACTGCTCTGTTTGGCGTTAACTTCAACACCTGACGCTCATCAGCTGGCAGACTCAAACACCTGTCTGTCTGTCTGTCTGTCTGTCTGTCTGTCTGTCTGTCTGTCTGTCGTTCGTTCGGTCGGTCGGACCAGCAGCTTGCGACTCCCTCCGTATGTGCCTGACACATGCAGCAGTCGTGTCAAGAGATACCCTCGAACACTGCGAAAAATTGTTTGGCGTAAGAAATTTACAAAATTTTCTTTCCTTCTCTATCACATATATATGTATGTCAGTAATATTTGTAGACATTTTTGAAATATTATTTTCTACAACTCTTACTTGATCACTTAGCTTCTTCTCTTTCTCTCTCTCTCTCTTTAATGGTGATATCAACTTTCTCTCAATGATCTTTTAATTAAAGTAGATCCAATGATTTAATTTATATGTATTATTTTTGTTCTCCTTATAATTTTTTGTTTGCTGCCATAATTTTTTGTACTCTTTCTCTAATTTCCAATGTTCCACAAAGTTTTTCTCGCAGTGTAAAGTTTTTCTTTTGGTTGTCTGCCTTGCCTTGCTCTACCTTTGCCAACCTCTTCTTCTAACACCTGCTGCCACCCCCCCCCTCCCCCCACCCTTTTTTGTTAGCCCCTCCACCTCCCCTCTCCCACTGCATCCCCTTGCCCGTTTTACTGGCTTCATTTATGTGTTTTCCTCGTACAATACTCCACCCCCTCCCCCAAGTAGACACATGCTAATGGCAAATGGTTGTGTTGTCAACACAGTTCAGAGACAGTTACAGAGAGAGAGAGAAAGAGAGACTTTTAATGCAGTGACTGTTGCTGTACTGTTGTATTTCACACACACACACACACACTCACATACTTACACACATCCACACACACAAGTCCGTAACTATTTGTGTGTTGTGTCTTGTTGAGCTTTTGCTTTTGTCTTAATATTTACATAATTGTGGTTAAAAGTAGCTTTTAAAATGTTTTTAACTGGCAAATGGCAGACACACACATTTCCCTCACAGTTTTCCCCACAGTTTTCCCCTATTCCTTCAACATTCTTCAACCCCCTCCCCCTTCCCACCTAACCCATGAGGCAACTTGTTGTCGCGTTTTCTTGCTCCATTTTTTGAGCTGCTGCAACGACCGACGTAGGTAATCCCAATGTGTGCCTCCTAACCTACGACCGAGAAGCACCTGGTTGACTCCAGCTCTCTTTCCCTCTACCTCCCAGCCTGTGACATTCTCTCTCACTCTCTCTTTCTCTTTCTCTTATCTTCACTTGCTCTCTTGGTAAACATTTTATATTTTGACATTTTAATAAGACTTAGGGTTTGAGTAGAGGTTGGGGTTGGAAGGTAATGTGTGAGGCATGTAGTTTGGGGGCGTGGAAGTCGACAAGCTCAACTGGCGAAATAGTAGTAACAATTTGAGGCATTTAGCTGTTGTTGTTGTTTTCTTCTTTTCACTGAGGGAGAGAGTCAGAGAATGTGAGAAAGGGATAGGGAGAGTGCATAGCACATATTTGGCAAACCTCAAAAACATTTCATTTGGCATTTGTTGTTGGTGTTGTTGTTGCTGCATTTGGCTAGGCAAATTTTTTTGGTTTTCGTGTTGGGAAATATTGAGGAGCAAAAGTTGTTGCCACAGGCAGCAAGTATCAGTTACCCCCTGCCCCCACATAACTTGCCACAGTCGCCGCTTTGGCCAAAAACCTCTTTCAGTTTTGCTTTGGCTGCTGCCAAAACGTTTACGCAACTCAACGATTGTGTGTGTGTGTGTATGTGTGTGTGTGTGTGTGAAATGGCTGTTGTTGTTGTTGTTGTTGGCAGTTTATATTGCAACAACAACGATGCTGCCGCAGCCACAAAAACTTTAACTTTTAGCAACTTGTTTCATCCATTTGGATCCAACTAACGCTTGGGGTTAAGCACAGGACTCAATAGGGGGAATCGAGAGTTAAAGGGCTGAACAGAGAGGGGAACGTGGGGTATGGAAGGGGCAAGGCAAAATATTGTGGCAAGCCAGAAAGCTCAAAGCGTGCAAAACGCTTCAATGATAATGTCTAAACAAACACATTGAAAGGGAGAGCAAAGTTGAAGAGAGTTGAGATGAAGACATGGGAAGGGAGAGAAACATGCTAAGAGATATAGACAGGAAGAAAGCAAGACAGCTGACGGAATATTTTCATATATATAGGTATACATATATCAAATTTGTATTCCATATCAAATAAAACGCAAAAGATATCTTTAACAAATTTTAATGCAATATTGAAATGGGATTAACAACGCTAAAACTAGAAATTAAAATTTCATAAAAATCAGTTGAGTTTCGGCGAAGTTATTGCACCTCAAAGTTTGACAAATATTATAATCAAAGAAAAGGCCATTTTATACATTATATCGCATTATCACGGGAAATAAAAACCTATTCCAAAACATAAAATTTCATCAAAATCGAATGATTTTTGGCCGAGATATGACAATTCAAAGTTATAAGGAGGTCCATTATGCGAAAATTGCCATTTTGGGACACTTTTTAACACATTTTTGGCTATATCCCAGGAAATACTCATCAGAAACACCTCAAATAAAAAGCAAAATGCTAGTTATGAGTCCTAGAATAGATCGGCGTCAAAAAATTGGGATAAACACAAATTTCGATTTTAAATGATTTTGTCAAGGGGTTAGTATGAAAAATGGCTCAAAAAAATCGAAAAATTAAAATTGACGAATTTTACAAAAATTTTGATGCAGATTTAAACTGATATAAAACCATTTCCGAAACTTTAAATTTCATCAAAATCGGATGATTTTTGGCCGAGTTATGGCAATTCTAAGTTATGAGGAGGTTCAATATGCGAAATAGGCCATTTTGGGACACTTTTTAACACATTTTTGGCCATATCCAAGGAAATACTCATCAGAAACACCTCAAATAAAAAGCAAAATGCTAGTTATGAGTCGTAGAATAGATCGGCATCAAAAAATTGGGATAAAAGCAATTTTCGATTTTTGATGATTTTGTCAAGGGGTTAGTATGAAAAATGGGTCAAAAATGTCGAAAAATTAAAAATGACGAATTTTACAAAAATTGTGATGCAGATTTAAACTGATATAAAAACCATTTCCAAAACTTCAAATTTCATCAAAATCGGATGATTTTTGGCCGAGTTATGGCAATTCAAAGTTATGAGGAGGTCCAATATGCGAAAATTGCCATTTTGGGACACTTTTTAACAAATTTTTGGCTATATCCCAGGAAATACTCATCAGAATTACCTCAAATAAAAAGTAATATGCTGGGTATGAATCGAGTCAAATTGTCAACTTTCTTAAGGGGTTCGTCTGGAAATTGATAAGATAGGTGCAAACTAGGACGTTTCAAACTAGGACTGCAATGATGATTAGAAAATTGAATTTCAGCTAAGTTGGTTTAAATTTTGATAAGTAATAGATCTTTAAAGATAAGAGTATGCTGAAATTAAGGAGGTAGCTCTTTGAATTTTATATAACCAATTAGTTAATATGTATATATTGAGCTCTTTCAGTGTTATTTTTTTATTTTTATTTCATATAGAATTATTGATTATTAATTTTATTCAGTATTATTTTCACTTTTAAATAAAATGTAAATGTCATATATGAAGTTTCTTCTGTTGATTACATTTTTGGGAACTGATTAAAGTGCTAAAAAGTGTTGCCTACTTATTTGGGCTGCAGTTTAAGGCAACGTTGAATTTCCTTTAACTTTGTATGAATATTGAACTGTATTTGAACAGTTAAAGGGAAAGCCGTTTTTGAACAACGAGAGAGTGCAAGAGAGGGAGAGAGGATTGATGAAAGAAATGGATAGATAGTGTGGGAGAGGGTAAGGGAGTTGGCGTCAATTTATGGCAATTACCAGCGATTAAAGAGTTGAGGGCAGCGCCAAACTTTGTTGGAGCCTCGCAATCAGACTTGAAATGGAGAAACCAGATAGGGTAAGGGGTGGCGGAGGGTGTAGAGGGTGTGGATGGCAGCTGGTGGCGCGAATAAATGTAATCAAATTTAATTTCAACAAATTGCTTTTGAATTACGCGACCTTCGATGTTGGCGCCGCATCGACGGCCGAAAAATAAAAAAAAAGTTACAGAAAAAAGAAAAAAATATTGCGAGAAACAGAAATTGGATGGAGGAAACAGCAATGAGTTGAAAATTGTTAAAATAATAATAACTTTTGGCTGAATGTGTGTGTGTGAGAGTGTTAAACTGTGTGTGTGTGTGTGTGTGTGTCTGTGGCACAATTGGCATAATAACAACAGCAATTTGCGCTTCAAGTGATGAAAACAAAGTGCTGACGAGACAGAGTCGGGAATGAATTTGGAGAGGAGTAGATAGGAGAGAGGTGGAAGAGGGTAGGGAGTGGCAGACAGACAGCTTACAACGCGGCGTATACGTAATCATCAAAATTATTATTCATTTGGAGCGATCTGATTGCCTCCGTTTCTGCACTAAAAATACAAAAATTATTTTTTCAAAAAAAAAAAAAAAAAAATGGAGGAACATGAATTTGATTGAACAGGGAAATTAAGTTGGAAACTTGCTCACAACAGTTTTCCATTATGGGCAATTTTTGGTATCCTTAAATTTTGTGTGTGGAAAGGAAAAAGTTGTAAGCAAACAATAAGTTGCACAATTCTGGAAAGGGATTTAGTGCTGATAAGTGTAATATTCAGAAAAATGAAAGATATATCTATATATATATATATATTTAAAATGCTCTACAAATTGAAAACTAATAAAAATGATTAGCTAATGGATAAAATTAATTGATAAATAGTGGGAAAATTAATGATGAAGTTGTTGAATTGGGAAGGTTGGCAAAACGTATAAAATTTATGAATTAATACTTTGCTGATAAATTAATTAATTGTATGGTAATTATAAAGTTAATAATGAGTGTGTTTTAAAAGTAATACATCTTTTATTTCTAATTATGTTAAAAAAAATACTATTTAATCGACATTAAGAATATTAAATTTGTTTTTTTTTCTATTTACAGACTGCGAAAAATTATTATGAAAACAATATGTAAGTAACTTATACATATATTCTTATATAAACAATTTTTTGTACAATGTACAATTTTTTACATGTACAATTTTTTAAAATATTTTTTTTTAACTCTGACAAAAAATATCGACAAATCTTTAGTTTTCAGATCGAATTGTTGTGCCTATCATCATTTTCATTCTTTTTATATTTTTTTTTTTGTTTTTGGGTTTAATCAAATGTTGTGCCGCTCTCTGCGCTTCTCATTGACAGACTTGCCAACGACAACAATGTGTTTAAGCTTACAAAGAAATGGAAAATCTAAACGAAAATCCCAGCTAATTTGTGCAAATGCCCAACTCTATCATTCCCAGTATCACTTTTACTCCCTCTCTTAGTATATATATATATATACATATCTCTGACTATTTGTCGTTTGCTTTGCGCTGTTTGTTTAGTTTGTTCTTCTATTTAGTATTTTTTTAGTATTTTTTTTTGGTAATTTACATGCAAACAATTGCTTGATCATTTTTTTTTTTGCCTGACGGGCATCATCAACTGACAATTTTACGGCTACCAATATGTAGCTAACTGTCTCTATCTCGCTTTCGCCCTAACCCTGTCTCTTTCGGCCTGTTGTTATCTCTTTCTGTTTGTTGTCTGTTTCTGGGTTTTCGGCTGGTTGCGCATTTACATACAACATTTTGAAAACTGGGCTAAAAAGGGAGCAAAAAAGTCAAACTAATCTAACAACTGCTGACATTACACACACACACACACACACCCATACATATACACACACACACACACACACACCCATACATATACATATACACACGCCCACAGCGGCATCCAGCGGCATGTACGCCCATTTAAGCGACCTACGGCAAAGAGCTCGTAAGAGAGAGAGAGAGAGGGAGAGGGAGATGGAGGGGGAGAAAGAGAAAGAGAGGGTGCGAGAGTCACAAGAAGAGGGAGTGAGAGTCTGGGCCGAGAGCTTTGTGCAAGTTGGCTAACAAAGCATTTTGCAGTTGGCAAATATATAACTATCTAAAGCCATCTCTTTCTCGCACTCGCACACTATCTCTCTCTCTCTCTCTCTCTATGTTGCCCTGTCTCTTTTCAAATACGTTGACAATTTGCGTTGTTGTCAGTTGTTGTTTTAATTAGAAAACTTTTTTACCAACCAACGAACCAACCAACAACAACAAATGAGAAAACTCAAAAACGATTTTGAACACCACAAAGTTACACATATTCTCCCCATACTCACCATCTCTCTCTCTCTCTCCATCTCTCTCTCTCTCTCTTCTAAATAGCCCTGTAGTTTTGTTGTATTTTGCATTATTTGCATTTTCTATTTGATTTTGTTTTGTTATATGTTTGTTTCAATTGCTGTTTTCAGTTTTTTTTTCCATTTATTTTTTTTTGTATGTTGCTTCAAATGAATAATGAATGAATTTTGTGTGCACTTTACATGCCTGGCCATAGATACCCTATAAATTAGGCAGAAATATTAGAAACATATTCTTTTTCCTTAAAAAATACACCTAAATATTTAGGAATATTTTTTAATATTTTTATTTTTATAAGTTTAATTTTTTTGAAAATTATGGAAATTTCATTTCAAATTTTATAAATATACTCAGAGATTACGAGTAACTTCTTCTACAGATCTATCGTTTGAGGTGCTCTAATGAAGCAGGAAAGTTAAGAAAGAGTCTTCAGACTAGTCGGAACTTAAGAGCATATGAAGCTGCGTCGACAAATTACAGGGTATCTATGGCCAAGGCAAATGTAGCTTTGACTCATACTTTTCTAGCTGCAGCTACACAGAAATGTGGAGAGCTTTGCCAAATTGCATTAACTGTAAATATCAATAGAAAGAGAAGGAGAGAGAGAAAGAGAGAGAGAGAGAGAGAGAGAGAAAGAGCTGAAAGAGACAGAGATAAGAGAAAGAGATAGCGTGTAATGTAAAGATTTTCAGAAATGATATGGGAGAATAAAAACTGTCGGCCATCAAACAGAGCTGCCAACATTCAGAGAGAAAAACAAAGAGAGTGAGCGAGAGGATAGAAGTGCAAATGAAATGGCAAATACTTGGGAATATCTTTCTATATCTTCACAGCTCTCCTCAAACACTCCGTTGGCCAACATCAAAAGATGTTGATGAAGATATGCAGTAAACAGTGCATAAGTCCAAAATCTGTAGCAGAAAAAACCCCTCAAAACAAAAGCTCCGAAAAAACTAGCTCAATGAAGAGAGATGGCGAGTGAGAGAGAGAGTGAGAGAGAGAGAGACAGAGACAGAGAGAGAGGGAGAAAAGACGAGTGATGCCGAGTGATAGTGCAGTGAGTGAGAGCGCAGAGCATAAAAGTCTAAGGAAAATGAAAATGATAGCAAAAGCGATTTTTATGTTTATTTTGCAAAATTAAATCCAACGTTTTAGTTTTATGGGGTGAAATTTGCTTTGTTTGCACTATATAAGGCATGTTCACACACACACACACACACACACACACACAACACATACATGTATGTAACTATGCCACAAACTAGTTAAACATAGACTCCTAGATACCCTAACTGAAATCTGGAAATATATGTACATTTGTAGTAGAAATCAATAGAGAGAAAATAGAAAAAAATTATGAAAATAATTTATAAAAATGTTGAGCTGTATTTTGAGAAATATGTTATCGAATCTCATTAAGTAAATTGTATAAATTGTATAAATTGAAGATACTGTTAATAGAAAATAATATCAAAATCAACAAATATTTTTTAAGTATATTCTGGATTTTTACAAAAGAAAACTTAAAAATGTCATAGAAAACTTTTTATAAGCCATTAGAAAATATACCCAAATTTTATTAAGATAAAAAAACAAAAAAAAATATAATAAATGAAGAATAGGCTCTAATGCAGAAGCAATGGAAGAAGAAGGAAAATAAAATAGTTTTTTCAGCAGTCGAATACATGCTACTTGTCATAGCTAAGCGAACTTGTGCCTTGCATAGAGTATCAGATATGAAAATTGTAAGGCAACCCACAACAGGCAAATAAAAACGCAACACATACTCAGCTTGTTGTGTGTGTGTGTGTGTATGTTGATGTGTGTGGATGTGTGTGTGGATGGCATTGCGGTTTGTTGTCAATCTCGTTAGAAACGAATCCTTTCGTAATCCTTGTGCTTCAGCTGCAGCTTTGCGTTATTTTTCGTTACTTTGGCCTTAAGCAACGACCAACAACAACAACAACTGAAATACACACCCCATACACACATCCCCCTCCACACATACACACCCCTATCCACCACACACACACACACACACACACACACACACACACTAAGTCAGTTGATGCGTTTTGCTGCTTAATCCGGCGGCACTATCAAGATAGAAAAGAGCGCTTGAGTTCTGCGAGGATGAGCTTCACTGTAGTTGAGGCAATCAGTGTCTCTCTCTTTCTCTCTCTCTCTCTCTCTCTCTCTCTCTTTCCAGTTTAGCTGCCGCTGCTGACGTCACGCGTTTTACTTTTGCTTGGCTCGTTTTCAATTTCAAGCCATGGGCTTCTGCGTAAATCCCACATAAGAAATTGTTTTCAACTTATCAACAGCCATTCCATTTGATTTCCATTTCCCCTTTCATTGTAGCCCACTCTCCCCTCCCATCCCCTTTACTAGGCCAACTCTTAACGCAATTCAACATTTTCAAACCATTTCCCGCCAAATGTCCGACGAATACTTCAGCTGCGACTTCCCAACGCTAATTACGAACTAAGTTCGCCAAAAAAAAAGTAGATAAACTCAATATTTCGAAATTATTTGGAAACTCTATTTTAATTGTTAATGCAAAATTGTTCAAGCAGCAAATTAGTAACTGAATGTATATTGAGTTTTCAAGGAATTTTGATCGAAATTTGGAAAGTTTGTTAAATGAAAATGGAAAAAAAATACAATGAAAATAAATAGATGTATGATAATACTTTGAGATACATTTTTAGTGTTGGGTAATTTTGAAAGAATTCAAGAAAAATTCAAATTAAAGCTAATCTTTGGAGCAAGGACAATCTTGAGAGAGAGAGAGAGAGCGAGAAAGAGAGAGAGAGAGAGAGAGAGAGAGAGAGAGAGAGAGGCAGGGAAGGAAAGAGATTTCCAGATTTTCTAGTGTTGTGTAATTTTGCTAGAATTACAAATCAATTTTGTTTTCGATTACAAATTGAGGTTTATCTCCGAAAAGGTGGCTATCTATGAGTGGGAGAGTGAAAATGATGTTGCATATGACTGCTGTTTGCTGTTAATGAAGTTGCGTGTAGCGGGTAATCACTGTAACCGTAATCTGACTAATGCGATTAGCTGCTGAAGCACTTTCAAATTGCGGCAACGGGCTGAAGGCAATGGCAAAAGGAGGCAACAACAATAAATCTGGCCATTTATCAGTCTCACTCTCTCACACGCTTTACTTGCCTGTCTCCTCCTCTCTCTCTCTCTCTCTCTTTCTCTGTCTCTCTCTTTCTCTCTGTCTGTGTCTCTCTCTTGTGTCTCAGCTAAATATGATTGATGACACCTGTCGCGTTACGTAATCGCTGCCATGTGCACATGCTTATGAAACGTCAAACTGTCTAACCCAACACTCCCCTCCTGTCCCGTCACCTCTTACTTCCTTACGCCCTCTCCCCACACACACACACACATACACGCACCCCTCAGACAAACACATACGCAGAGAGCGAAAGAGATTTTTACAGGTGTGGCGAGTGTATTAACACTTTGTTTAGCTGACACGTTGCATGTGGCATGTGGCACACGACACATTCAACTTGTTTATGGATGCGAACCGAAACGCGACCCACTTTTCCCCCTTATGAATTGACACTGCCTGTGTGTGTGTGTGGGTGAGTGTGTGGGTGAGTGTGTGTGTGTAGATGGCTAAGACAGTTTACGTGATTTAGATAATTATCAACATATTTTGTATGTCATTAAGGAAACTTTGATTTTGGCACTGATTTAAAACGTTGTTAAAAGCGAAAAAGAGGAATTGAGAAAACTGATAAAAGAAAGGAGTTGAAATATGCACAATACAATACAATAGAAAAATAAAAGAAAAAGAGTGAGGGCAAAAAATCGAAATGGAAAATAAGAAAGTACAATAAAATTAAATTAAATGGAAATTAAATTAAAATAATACATCTTCAAGTCTGTTCTCAATTCCGAATCCGCACAAAACGTACGGATTTGAAACAGCTACCAATGCCAAAACCGCATATTTCGTTCGAATTTGGAATTGAAAACTGTTCTGTGTACAATAAATTGATTCTAAAAACGGGGCAAACAACAAAATATTCTATTTATTTTTCACATTTCATAAAGTCAAATACTATATATGATAATATAAGCTGTGTCTTAAAGTACAAATAAATTTGTAATATTTAAAATATTTAAAAAAAAGAAGATCCGAGTAATTTTAAGTAAAATATTTAAAGAGATTTCAAAGCCAAGTCAAGTGTGAGAAAGCAACAAAAAATGGCACAGGTAGAGAAAGAGAGAATGTCAGAGAGAGAGAGGGAGAGAGAGATAGAGAGAAAGAGAGAGAGAGGGATAGTGATAGAGAAAAGGACATAGTTGGAAGTGGAGGTGCAAGGCATACGTCGTATGCCAAAAGACAGGACAACAAACAGAACACAACGGAACGCATATTTACGCATTAATCAATGAGTCAAACACGAAACAAGCAAGGCATATGCACGACTGCAGAATGATCTCGTACGCAGCTTACAAATTTGAGTAGATATTTTCGACTTATACATAAATTGTATGTTATTCGAAAAAGAGGACAGAACATAGTTGCACAGGCAACACTTTGCTGCTTTCACACAACTCCCGTCCATCACTTGGCCACGGTGTACGAGATGTAAGAGGTCGAGTTGTTAGAAATATCATAGAAATATCATTGCCATGACTCAGATAGGCATAATCTGTTGGAGTGCTGGGAGAGCACACCCAGGTAGCTTGGCCTTCGCTTTCTTGGCCCATTCAAGCGGAAATCGACTGCGGTTGCCCTCATAACATAAAAATAAAAAAAAAAAAAAAAAAAAAAATGGAAATAAAATATGTATAAAAAAAAACAAGCGCAAAACATGACAGTCCTTGGGGTTACTAACGGGGGGAGAGGCATGTGGTGAGAGAGTGGCATCAAAAGCATGTAGAGAAGGCGCATGATGCCGCAGGATATGCGCGCCCCATAATGATATGAGTCACTGGCTTAGGTGGCTCCATCTCCTCCTTCTCCTCCTACTCCATCTCCTCCTACTCCTCCTAGGACACTTACTCCTCCTTCTCCGCTAGCTGTCGAGGGTGCATAATAATCGCGTCTCGTTCGGCGCGTCGCTGACGTTCCATAAACCAAATCAATTCGCTCTCCCCGCCCACTCCTGTCACCATCATCATCTTGTTTCTTTCTGCAAATTTTATATATGTACATATGTATGTACATACATAAATATATGTGTACATATTTCGATTTGAGTTGCTCTATCAGTTATCAACAGTTGCAAGTATAGTTGCCCCGTGCCTCAGCTTGCAACTTGAGGGTAGGTTGCAGGTTATATGATATGTAGTATACGGTGGTAGGTTCTCGTTGTGCAGACTCCATTCTCGGATGTTTTTTCCGCTTATTTCAGCAAATTGAACGCCTCGAGCTCAAAGCTCTCTGTGTGTGTGTGTGAGAAAGTATACTATGTGTGTATTGACAGGCATATAAATAAATTATTAGCAAAATAAATGTTTAGTCGTTTAGCTATCGGCTAAACGAGTCTGAGGGGCAGGCAACATTGCGCCATCTACCGAGCAATGTCTGCAACAAAACGCTGATTAACATGCCAAAACGAAACTAGTTCATGGAGATTAAAGTGATGCCTCCTTAAGAGAAATATACACGGAGAAACGAGAAACTGGAATTGAGAAGTTGTTGCTGGTATAAAACTTAAGAGGGGTATACACAAGTGTTCATATACTACAGGTAACGGAATTATTGAAATCTGATATATAGTGTTTTTAAGTGACACCTTTACATATACATATGTATGTACATATCTCGGAAAATACTCACAAGGAACATCTAAAATTGAAATCATTATGCAATTCATGAGTCCAAAAATCGATTACAATCAAAAAATGGCTGTCGAAAATTTCTCAATTTTTGATGATTTTGTCAAGAATGCACATTTATTCAAAAGCGGCGAAATTCAACAAAATTTGAATACAGTTTCAAAGTAGAACTTAAAATGGGATCAGATTACCAACTTTGATCAGAATCGGTCGAAATTTGTAAAATTTATCAAATTCAAAGAGCAGAGGTGGAAAAGAAAATAGGAATTCTGAAGCGTTTTAGAGCCAAGTTGCAAAAGAAATAATAAAACCGTTAAATAAAAACGTAAAATATTTGAAAAATTTGAGTCTCAAATTATAATGTGGCGAAATATTGAAAATAAATTTAAGATTCATAATAAAATCGCTTGAGTTTTGCTATAATTATAATAGTTTGAAGCTCAAATATTCAATGGAGCATTCTCTATCGATTTATCTAGTGCAAGAAGTATCGATTAAAAAAAGTATCTTTCAAAATGTTATCGATTGAATTCTTTTCAACTTGTTATCGATTACAAGTTGAAAAGAAGTAAATAAAAAAAATATATATATGGAAAACTTGAATAGATAACGTGGTGATATTGGGGCCAGGGTCATAAAGTCAAGTCAAGTGGTAAAAGCAGAAAATGGCTAAAAACGGTAAATGAAATGTGTATGGGTGTGTGTGTGTGTGTGTGGGGGGGGGGAGGGTTAGAGAGGATTGCAAAAACGGATTGCATATTATATTTAACCAACAATTTTTGGCCAAAAACTGATGCATATCACATGAAGTTGATGATGACGCTGCTGTTTCAATTTGCATGCGCCGCATAACAATGCGACGAAAACAATGAGAGAGGGAGGCATTATAAGAGACTGGCAAGAGCGACAGAGAAAGAGAGAAAGAGAGAGAGAAAGATGAAGAGAGGAGAGCTGTAGGCAAACGGTAAACGAAGTTTATGCCTGGCAGTTGACGGACTGGCATCACTGGACAGAAGTAGAGAAACAGACATAGCTACAGATAAGGAGAGAAACAGCGAGAGAGAGAGAGGGGGAGAAAAAGAGTGAGAGAGATGGAGAAGTGGTGCCAGTTGCTGTAAACTTGACGACAAAAGTTTTTAACCGAATTAGCATCTTGCCAGACAGTTTCCGCTTCAGCTATATAACAGAGCAAACAGAGATATATGGCTAACTGAAAAGCCAAGTACTGCTAGAGACAGATAGAGAACTAGAGAAATATAGAGACACACAGAGAGAGAGAGAGAGAGAGAGAGAGAGAGAGAGAGAGACGGTGGCAGAGTGACGAAGTGAAAGAGAGGCAGTTAGTGGCAACTTCAATGCCAATTGCATTTCCATATGTATTGTTATTGTCTCTGGAGCTGCCCGTCTGTTTCTCTCTCCTCTCTCTCTCTCCCTCTCTCTCTCTCTATCTTTTTCTCTTTCTCTCTCTATCCCGTTTCTGCCTGCCATTGGCCATTTGTTTGTTGTTTTAATTAGAAAACTTGCCGACTGCCGGAATTAATGAATTTGTCAAAAAAAGAGATAAAAACAGAGAGACACAGAGAGAGCGAGAGAGACGAAAGTGCAGAGAAATACTGTATGGGGTCAGAGAGGGGGGGTTGATGTAGGAGCAATGGGGTAGTCACAGTTAGAACTAGCTACTTTAAGAGAGAGAATAAATTTCGCCAATGGATTGCGGACAACAATTTTCGCGTGCCAAATGCATTGGCAGTTAACAATTTATATCTCTATATTTATCTCTCTCTCTCTCTCCCTTTGTGTCTCTTTCTCTCTGTAATTCTACCTTTCAGCTGCTCTCATTTTCTGTCGCTGTCCTTCTCTACATATCTGCCCTCATATGCAGCAGTTTCACTATTGCAATTTATGTTGATTTGCGTGTCGCGACTTTTCCTCCCCTCTTACTACCTCTCTCTCTCTCTTTCGCTCTCTCTCGCTTTCTCTCTCTGTCTATCTCACTCTTTCTCCATCCATCCTCTGTCCCACTTTCGCCATTTAATTGCTTGTTTCAAGTGCGACAAGGGCCATCTTTTATTTGGCTATAAGTTGTTGTTGGCCAGGGTTGCCAGGGTTGTCTGCAGCCATAATTAATGAGGCCATCATAAATCTAAATGGGGGAGAAGTGTGACTAACTTGCCACCGCCACCCCCACCGCCACTGCCACTGCCACGGCATCTTCTTCTTCATCTAGTTAAGCTGTAATAAGCAAGTGTCGAGGGTTACCCCTTAGTAATGGGGTATATTAGTTCATATAGCCACTATCAAACGAACTTCAAATTTATTTGAGAATTTTCAATATATATGTATATATTTTTTTTTGTATTTTCGAACATATTTTCAAATTGCAAAACTTCTACTCAATTTATGAGTATATTGTAAAGATACTTCGCTACGTTCTATTATCTGATAGTTGGCAAATTCTGAATCTCGTCGTGATTTTCATAAAAAATTTTAAATTTATTAATTTATGAATTTAATGAAAAAAACAAGAATTTAAGTTATCAAACATTTCTGCATTTAGTATTGGATAATTATCAACTTAAATAAGAAAATCTCCTTTCCATTTTCGTTCTTCACTTAAAAATGCGCTTAAAACAAAATGTTATATTGTAACATTAAGATAAAATTTAAAATTTTTTTTTTTTGAATTTTATAAATTAAATTTTAAATTCTAAAAATTTCTTATAGAGCCTGTAGTTGTTCTTCATAGAACTCGAGAACCGTTAAGGGAATTTCATTTAGCTGTTCAGCAGGTCAGTCTTTCTCTTTCTCTATTTCTCCATTCTGCTCTCTCTCTCTCTCTCTCTCTTTCTCTCTCTCTCTTAATATATATATATATTTCATTCCCTCTTCTGAGAAGAGAGTAATAAGCGTGGCGTGCTCTTTGGGTTTATTTGTCGTGGCTGCCAAACACTTTCACTTTTAATTACCACTAGAAAGAGACAACACGTTTGACAAAAGAGACAGAATGCTAAAAGAATGCAGGAAATGAATGTGAGTTGTCATGTTTGTTGGACACACAGCAGGGAATACGCAGAGATAGAGAGAGAGAGAGAGAGGAGGGAGAAAAGGGCAGGCAAAGAAAACAAAAGAATGCTGCGAATACTTAACGCAAATGACAAATGTTGTGTGTGAGTGAGAGAAAGACAGATAGGGAGAGAGAGAGAGAGTGATGGGGAGATGAAAGAGACAAGTGTCTGGTATTATTAAGTTGGCATAACCCTAAAACACCCCTGGACAGTGGACACTTTATTAAAATCAAACTTAATGCACAAGCAAATTAATTTTGTTGACCAAGTAAACGTTTAATCTTTGCCAGGGTTGCCATGCCACGCTCTCAACCCAAAAAACCCTCAGACAGCTGTCACCCAACCAGCAAGGATACATAGAGGAAAAGAATATATATTTTTTGATTTTCTGTTTTTTTATTTCTTTGTTTTTTTTCTTGGACATTCCTCTCTTTCGCATATTCAATTTTGTGATTATGGAAATGATTATATACAAATGGTATTATTTTTTTTTTATATGGGCATGTTTTCATTTTCGTGAACTCTCAGTGACATTTCACCTTTCTCTCTGGACACTTATTACGTAGCAACTCCAGCTTGGACTTGATAAGGGTCAGTCTTTCTTGGGGCAAATGGCATGACTCTTTGTTTGCCGCTCCCACTTGTCGGGGACCAGAATTTCCCGAGTTGCAAGTTACAGTCTGAGTTAGAGTCAGAGTCACAGTCAGAGTCACAGTTACAGTCACTGTTACAATTTCACTAGTTGAGGTGGCGTCTTAAAGACTGCAGTAAGAAGGAGATGAGGAAAATGTGGCGAGAGGTTGCGGGAAATGGGGCAAGCAAACCAAAAGCAAAACCAAAAGCAAAAGCATTTCATTAAAAACTTCCAGGCTATTAAGCAAAACTTTGTGCAGCATTTTGCCAAACTGTGTGATAAGTATCTGAACAAAATGCAAAGCTGCCAAAGGACGACGACGACGACGATGACGATGACGATTCGCAGCCAAAACTTGACGACGACAACGACGACGACGACAGCTGATGAAAATCGCGCCCGCGTTTTCAACAACAAATCACAAAAATTTTGCGCCGCAAATTGCTATCGTCGCTGGGTTTCAAGCTCCAAACACAGCCAAAACAACGAAAATAAGTAAGGAAATTTCCGTTCAAATTGCCCAACAGCATAATTCCAGGCACCGTTTGCTGACCTACAGCCCAAAAGTAGTCAAGGATTCGACCTAAAAGGTCTTGAGGTTCAATTAATCAAAACATAACATCAGAGGTACATATATGGGATATATCATATATATCAATCAAATAATATATATCCAATAATAGGCATTTTTCATTTTTTTTTCTTTTTTTGTTTTGCACAAACCCTATATGCCATTGTAGCTGAGGTACGTGCCATAGAAACGAAAGAAATGAAAAGATTGAAAGAAAAGTTCAAACATTTTTGTGGCCAAAATACGTTGACAGACCGTAAGGCTTGTGGGTGGGTGGGAGGTTGGGGGTTGGTTTGGTTGGGGTGGTGTCACCATGCCCCTTTCAATGCCCCATCACCCCCCCCACTATAAAAAGCAAGCTAACAATTGAATTGCAGTTCGGTATTCGTGCCGTGTCTGGCGTGACGAGCAGTCCAAATAGAGAAGTGCCAAGCGAGGCGACATGCCATTCCACACCATCTCCCAGTCCCACTCCCCCAGCCCACCCCCCCCACCCTCTCACTCTCTCTCTTATTCTATATCGGACTCTCTCTTTCCTTCTAATACGCTGTGGAGGAGGAAAATCTGCGTTTAAACGTTTTACTTGCATATTTCACTGGACTCGGAAAACATTCCCCAAAGGAATCAAAATTATCAGCGAGTAATTGTTGGATTATGTGGATGAAGAGGGTAACGAGGAAAGAATGATAGCGAACCGAGTGCTTCAAACGTGGTTCGTTTGAAGTGGAACAGAGATAAATATACAAATAGATAGAGAGACAGAGAGAGAGAGAGAGAGAAAGAGAGAGAGAGAGGGCAAAGTGAGAGAGAAGGTTAACATATTATGTCTTTCTTAGAAACGTATTTTAACTTCATGTTGACTTTCTTTAGTAAATTTCTTATAGCTGAATATATAGTTCTCAACTAAAAAACTGCACTATTTCAATTTCTAAAAGAAACTGAAAGTATTTTCGAAAAAACTCAAGAAAATACAACAAATATCCTGTAGGCTAATGATGAGCCATTTGGATGTCCTTCTCCTTTCTAACTTGACCTATTTGTAAGTTTCCGACATTCTATAAATTTCTGAACAGAAACCACAAAAAAAAAAGCAGAGAGAGGGAGGAAAAGTTGGAGAAACTGGAGAAGATGTTGATTCTAGAGAGGGAGAGTGATGGTGAGAGAGAGAGCTGGGGGGGGGGGGGGCAACGCTTTGGCTAATGTAGCACATGATTTATAATATTTGCAGTGACAGCAAACAGCATTGAGGTTACGACCCCCGCCCCCCTCCACTTCCCTCACAATACCTACTCTATTACCTATGCCAATTCAAAAGGGATTTTCCCAACATTTTTCTCATGTTTTCATTTTTTTTTTCGCTTCTCAAAAAGTTTTTTTTTGCTTTCCTCTTGGCAGTTTTCCCCACTCGTTTCTGTCGGCAGTAAATATATGCTAAATAGGCTTTTTGACATTCTACCTGTCGGTCTATCTGTCTGCCCATGGGTGTATGTATGTATATACATATATAATATATAATATATGTTTGATTGTGGCATATCGAGTTACATTTCATTAAATTGTATTTCTGTTTGCTTTGTAGCTCTGCTCTTGTCTCGTCTTTCCCTCTCTTCCTCTCTCGCTCTCTCTCTCATCTGCGAGGGGTATTCCAATATTTTGTGGTCCTCATTTTACCAGTTTCTGTCTCTTTCTCGGTCTGCCCTTTTCTGTCTCCTTCTCTCTGGCCTCCTCCTCTTTTGGCATGTGCTTGAGGGTGTCCATAAGCGGAAATTTCGACAGGAAACACCTGATTCGTAAAATATTGAAAAACTTTGTTGTTTTTTGCCTTCATCCACAACTCCTTTCTTTACCTTCCCCATCGCTGACCCCAGCTTCACTGTCTCCCCTTGTTATTGTTATTCCGTTGAGATCTTTTTTGGCTGTGCCGATTTTTTTTCAGCAGCTTCAGAATCGTCCTTGCCATCGTTTGCCCTACGTTTATTGAAGCATGGCTGAAGCTTCAATCCAAAACGAAGCTTTTATGCTGCTTTAAAGCTCTCCTCTTGAGGCTGAAATCAGGTTCAAGTTACTTTCGATAGCACTTTAATGAGCTTTGATGACGTTGAGCGGTAAATCTGAGAATTTTTGAGAGTTTTGCTCGATTTATGTTTATAAATATATTTTAATTCTTACAATTTTCTCTCAATACAATCTATGTCAAGGTGAATTTGACAGCCGTTGCCAAAAAGCGTATGCAAATAAGCAGCGCAGCTGTTCGAAAGCTCTGGCTGCTATCATGGGTATAGGGCCACAAAAAAAAAAAAAAAAAAAAAAAAAAAAAAAAAAAAGTTGCAGGACGACCTTCGTCCTACTCTCTCATAGAGTTTATTTACATTTTGAATGCGTGTGTTTTTCTGTCTCAAAGTTGCTGTTGTTGCTGCCGTTGATATTTTGAGCCGATATGAAATTATTGCAAAATAAATGCAAATTGAATTTCTCATGCATAATTTGTTTAGAAGTTTTACAATACTCTCCGCACTAGAGAGATAGAGAGAGAGAGAGAGAGACAGAGAAAGGGGGGGGAGAAATGGAATCCCTCGGCCTCTCTGAACTTTGATGTATTACTTTTACACTTTCCTACCGGCTATTTCGTTTCCCACTTTTTTCTCCTATCTATACTTTTGTAAATTCGTTTGTTTTTTTTATAGATTTTTTTTTTTTGATTCCTTACGCAACTTTATAGAAATGTGCTTTGAATTTTAATGTGTTCAGCAAATGATGCGTACGATAATCAAATGGAAATTCAAATATGAAAGAATTTGCAGAAGTCATGGGCCATCCCCTCAAAAAAAAAAAAAAAATATCACCTGCTGACTTTACAAGTTATTATAGAATTTCTCATCGCATTAAGGAAGCCACTTTTGATATATACTTTCAAAAAGGTGTTATAAGAGACACATGGAACATTATTTGTTTTCACTCCGTTTAATATTTCTTTAGATATCATTAGATTTTCATGAAACTTCAAATATTTTTGTTATGTTTTTTCTCGCAGTTTAAATCTGCATTTAATTTTTGTGGAATTATGCCCATGTCTATTTTTTCGACCTTTTGTACACAGTTTTATATATTTTTTGAAAAGTTCTAAACTTCAATTATTTGATTGTTATAATTTTTAGGAGTTGTAACTGACATTTTGCCATTTATTTGAGGTGATTCTGGAGAGTATTTCCCGAGATATGGCTAAAAATTTACCGTAAGGTGCCCTTTTCCTTTATATCACCTTTCGCATAACTTTGAACTGTCTCACCCAAATTTCATCCGATTTTCATGATATTTTGTGTTTCGTTAATGATTTTGATAGTAGTTTAATTCTGCATTCAAATTTTGTGAGAATTACCCGACTTTTTTGGCCAGTTTTCCATACTCACCCCTTGACAAAATAATCAAAAATCTAAAAATTTTCAAACCCAATTTTTTGAATGTTATCTATTCCAGGACTCATAACTAGCATATTGCTTTTTATTTGAGGTGTTTATGATAAGTATTTCCGGAAATATGACCCAAAGTAAGACTGAAAGTACAAAAAACGCATTTTCTTGATTTAAATAATTTTTCGTCTATGAATTGTAGTATATTTGCTAAATCTCAACCGATTTGCAAGCGAAATATCATGCTGTGAACGGTAGTGGGTAGAAAGATTCTATAAAAATAAAAAAAAAGCAAATGAAAGTAATGATAGATGTAACGGAAAGTGAAATCGCCTTTGAACGAGAGAAACCTGAGTAATGCTCACTAATTGAGCATTTTGTGACTTTTAATGTTAAGTGACTTGTTTTTTTGGGATAGTATCAGTGTCGTTTATTGATGTATATACATACATATGTATGTATGTGCGAGTGGATGGGTGTGTGTAATTTTGTATTGTGGATCGTATTTCAACACGTTTCTCATATTTATTTTGATTAATGTCCACTTATCCACTTGCCATGAACAATTTCAATCGTCGCTCCAAGGAATGGAAGTGGATGTGGAAGTCAGAAATGCAGCACGTGCTACGTGCAACCAATGCCGCACAGACATCAGGCTATACCCAACTGAATTATCTAACCTTTTTTCTCACTATCTTCCTCTCTGTCTGCCTGTTTCTCTATCTCTCTCGCTCGCTCGCTCATTGTCTGTCTCTGTCTGTCCCGCTTATGAAATTGAGCCCACAGTTGGACAGGACATGAATTGATGTGGCGCACACTTTTCAGAGCCTTTGCACCTGTACACGAAGCAGGCAGGCAGACAGCATCTTGAGATCAGCTCCATTTGATGCTTGGCCATCGTCCTTGGACATCCTTGGCTATCCTTGGGCATCAGTTGCAGTGCGAGGCTGCGTACGTGTTCGCACTTGCCTCGCACGTGACTACTAAAGCGAAATTTATTGAATATTTGCCATTGGCTATTTGATTTCTTATTAACGTGGCCAGTTACACACTCACACACACACACTGACACAGACACAGATGAACACATAGACCAACATCCAGACAGTCATATTAAGGCAACTAAGGCAACATTGAACATTGCATAGCTTTAAGCTTTGCCCCAATCTATACTAATATCAAGCCGAATTTATCTGTAACAATACAAATAATGTGTTTCTGATGAGTATTTCCCGAAATATAACTAAAAATCTACCGTACTGCCCTTCCCATTCATCTCACCATTCTCATAACTTTGAACTGTCATATCTCAGCCAAATTTCTTCCAATTTTCATTGACATTTTGTATTCCGTTAGTAATATTGATAATAATTTAATTCTGCATATAAATTTTGTGAAAATTACACATTTTTAAATTTTCGACTTTTTTGACCAGTTTTCCATCATCAAAAATCGAAAAACTTTCGACCCCAATTTTTTTTAGTAGTATCGAGGACTCATAACTAGTGTTTTGCTTTTTATTTGAGGTTATTTTGATGAGTATTTCCTTAGATTTAGCCAAAAATGTGTTAAAAAGTGTTCCAAAATGGCAATTTTCGCATAATGGACCTCCTCATTACTTAGAATTGCCATAACTCGGCCAAAAATCATCCGATTTTGATGAAATTTGAAGTTTTGAAAATGTGTCTTATATCAGTTTAAATCTGCATCAAAATTTTTGTAAAATTCGTAATTTTTAATTTTTAGATTTTTTTGACCCATTTTTCATACTAACCCCTTGACAAAATCATCAAAATTCGAAAATTGCTTTTGTCCCAATTTTTTGACGCCGATCTATTCTAGGACTCATAACTAGCATTTTGCTTTTTATTTGAGGTGTTTCTGATGAGTATTTCCTTAGATATAGCCAAAAATGTTTTAAAAAGTGTCCCAAAATGGCAATTTTCGCATAATGGACCTCCTCATAACTTTGAATTGCCATAACTCGGCCAAAAATCATCCGATTTTGATGAAATTTGAAGTTTTGAAAATGTTTCTTATATTATTTTAAATCTGCATCAAAATTTTTGTTAAATTCGTCATTCTTAATTTTTCGACTTTTTTGACCCATTTTTCATACTAACCCCTTGACAAAATCATCAAAAATCGAAAATTGCTTTTATCCCAATTTTTTGATGCCGATCTATTCTAGGACTCATAACTAGCATTTTGCTTTTTATTTGAGGTGTTTCTGATGAGTATTTCCTGGGATATGGCCAAAAATGTTTTAAAAAGTGTCCCAAAATGGCAATTTTCGAATAATGGACCTCTTCATAACCTTGAATTGCCATAACTCGGCCAAAAATCATACGATTTTGATGAAATTTGAAGTTTTGAAAATGTTTCTTATATTAGTTTAAATCTGCATCAAAATTTTTGTAAAATTCGGCATTCTTAATTTTTCCATTTTTTTGACCCATTTTTCATACTAACCCCTTGACAAAATCATCAAAAATCGAAAATTGCTTTTATCCCAATTTTTTGATGCCGATCTATTCTAGGACTCATAACTAGCATTTTGCTTTTTATTTGAGGTGTTTCTGATGAGTATTTCCTGGGATATGTCCAAAAATGTTTTAAAAAGTGTCCCAAAATGGCAATTTCCGAATAATGGACCTCTTCATAACCTTGAATTGCCATAACTCGGCCAAAAATCATGCGATTTTGATGAAATTTGAAGTTTTGAAAATGTTTCTTATATTATTTTAAATCTGCATCAAAATTTTTGTTAAATTCGTCATTCTTAATTTTTCGACTTTTTTGACCCATTTTGCATACTAACCCCTTGACAAAATCATCAAAAATCGAAAACTTTTTGAATCCCAATTTTTTGACGCCGATCTATTCTAGGACTCATAACTAGCATTTTGCTTTTTATTTGAGGTGTTTCTGATGAGTATTTCCTGGGATATGGCCAAAAATGTTTTAAAAAGTGTCCCAAAATGGCAATTTTCGAATAATGGACCTCTTCATAACCTTGAATTGCCATAACTCGGCCAAAAATCATCTGATTTTGATGAAATTTGAAGTTTTGAAAATGTTTCTTATATCAGTTTAAATCTGCATCAAAATTTTTTTAAAATTCGTCATTCTTAATTATTCGATTTTTTTGACCCATTTTTCATACTAACCCCTTGACAAAATCATCAAAAATCGAAAATTGCTTTTATCCCAATTTTTTGATGCCGATCTATTCTAGGACTCATAACTAGCATTTTACTTTTTATTTGAGGTGTTTCTGATGAGTATTTCCTTAGATATAGCCAAAAATGTGTTCGAAGGGGTCCCAAAATGGCAATTTCGCATAATGGACCTCCTCATAACTTAGAATTGCCATAACTCGGCCAAAAATCATCCGATTTTGATGAAATTTGAAGTTTTGGAAATGTTTCTTATATCAGTTTAAATCTGCATCAAAATTTTTGTAAAATTCGTCATTCTTATTTTTTCGACTTTTTTGACCCATTTTGCATACTAACCCCTTGACAAAATCATCAAAAATCGAAAACTTTTTGAATCCCAATTTTTTGACGCCGATCTATTCTAGGACTCATAACTAGCATTTTGCTTTTTATTTGAGGTGTTTCTGATGAGTATTTCCTGGGATATGACCAAAAATGTTTTAAAAGTGTCCCAAAATGGCAATTTTCGAATAATGGACCTCTTCATAACCTTGAATTGCCATAACTCGGCCAAAAATCATCTGATTTTGATGAAATTTGAAGTTTTGAAAATGTTTCTTATATCAGTTTAAATCTGCATCAAAATTTTTTTAAAATTCGTCATTCTTAATTATTCGATTTTTTTGACCCATTTTTCATACTAACCCCTTGACAAAATCATCAAAAATCGAAAATTGCTTTTATCCCAATTTTTTGATGCCGATCTATTCTAGGACTCATAACTAGCATTTTGCTTTTTATTTGAGGTGTTTCTGATGAGTATTTCCTGGGATATGACCAAAAATGTTTTAAAAAGTGTCCCAAAATGGCAATTTTCGAATAATGGACCTCTTCATAACCTTGAATTGCCATAACTCGGCCAAAAATCATACGATTTTGATGAAATTTGAAGTTTTGAAAATGTTTCTTATATTAGTTTAAATCTGCATCAAAATTTTTGTAAAATTCGGCATTCTTAATTTTTCCATTTTTTTGACCCATTTTTCATACTAACCCCTTGACAAAATCATCAAAAATCGAAAATTGCTTTTATCCCAATTTTTTGATGCCGATCTATTCTAGGACTCATAACTAGCATTTTGCTTTTTATTTGAGGTGTTTCTGATGAGTATTTCCTGGGATATGTCCAAAAATGTTTTAAAAAGTGTCCCAAAATGGCAATTTCCGAATAATGGACCTCTTCATAACCTTGAATTGCCATAACTCGGCCAAAAATCATGCGATTTTGATGAAATTTGAAGTTTTGAAAATGTTTCTTATATTATTTTAAATCTGCATCAAAATTTTTGTTAAATTCGTCATTCTTAATTTTTCGACTTTTTTGACCCATTTTTCATACTAACCCCTTGACAAAATCATCAAAAATCGAAAATTGCTTTTATCCCAATTTTTTGATGCCGATCTATTCTAGGACTCATAACTAGCATTTTACTTTTTATTTGAGGTGTTTCTGATGAGTATTTCCTTAGATATAGCCAAAAATGTGTTCGAAGGGGTCCCAAAATGGCAATTTCGCATAATGGACCTCCTCATAACTTAGAATTGCCATAACTCGGCCAAAAATCATCCGATTTTGATGAAATTTGAAGTTTTGGAAATGTTTCTTATATCAGTTTAAATCTGCATCAAAATTTTTGTAAAATTCGTCATTCTTATTTTTTCGACTTTTTTGACCCATTTTTCATACTAACCCCTTGACAAAATCATCAAAAATCGAAAACTTTTTGAATCCCAATTTTTTGACGCCGATCTATTCTAGGACTCATAACTAGCATTTTGCTTTTTATTTGAGGTGTTTCTGATGAGTATTTCCTTAGATATAGCCAAAAATGTGTTCGAAGGGGTCCCAAAATGGCAATTTCGCATAATGGACCTCCTCATAACTTAGAATTGCCATAACTCGGCCAAAAATCATCTGATTTTGATGAAATTTGAAGTTTTGAAAATGTTTCTTATATCAGTTTAAATCTGCATCAAAATTTTTTTAAAATTCGTCATTCTTAATTATTCGATTTTTTTGACCCATTTTTCATACTAACCCCTTGACAAAATCATCAAAAATCGAAAATTGCTTTTATCCCAATTTTTTGATGCCGATCTATTCTAGGACTCATAACTAGCATTTTACTTTTTATTTGAGGTGTTTCTGATGAGTATTTCTCGAGATATGGCCAAAAATGTTTTAAAAAGTGTCCCAAAATGGCAATTTTCGAATAATGGACCTCTTCATAACCTTGAATTGCCATAACTCGGCCAAAAATCATCCGATTTTGATGAAATTTGAAGTTTTGGAAATGTTTTTTATATCAGTTTAAATCTGCATCAAAATTTTTGTAAAATTCTTCATTTTTAATTTTTCGATTTTTTTGACCCATTTTTCATACTAACCCCTTGACAAAATCATCAAAAATCGAAAACTTTTTGAATCCCAATTTTTTGACGCCGATCTATTCTAGGACTCATAACTAGCATTTTGCTTTTTATTTGAGGTGTTTCTGATGGGTATTTTCAGAGATATGGCCATGAGTGTTACTGAAGATATCCCCAATTTGTGATTTTTTAAATTTTAAATGGGTGTGTATTTTACACATACGTTTAAAAAGGATCAATCTACCTCCTGTACATCCACCTACCTTTAACTTGTGTTTCTACCGTACATCACTTTTTTAGGTTACAGGGTGGCTACCTTCGCTGGTAGACGAAGAGGACTCTTGTTGAAACATGCACAGCTCTCGCTCTATTCATATAATTAAATGGAACTCGAGCATAATGCATGAAGCGCTTGGCCACTTTGTGTTACTCTCTCCCTATCTATCTCTTTCTATTTCTATTTCTCTCTCTATCTATATGACCCTCTCTTTCTCTCTCTTATTCTGTTTGCATTTTTGCCATTTGTAGTTGCATGTCGCTGTCTCATCTGCGATTTTTACTCGCTTGTTGTGCAAGCGACCTTTAAAACACACATTCACATACACACACACATACACACACACACACATACATATACACGCACATAGTGTGTGAGTGTGTATGAGAGTCTGAAGCGTCAAGTTAAACAAGTCGAAATGCGCTGCACTTGAGATTACTGAACTGTGGCATGTTCATGTGGCATGCAGCAGGAACAGGAGCGGCACAAGGCCAAACTAGCACGCAGCATGCATCTGAAATTAGCTTAAAGCTTAACTTAAAGCTGTCAAGCTGCAGCTTAAAGCTCTTTGCCACAGATCACAAAAGCACCTTCAATATTCAGCATAAACAACACTTTTTTGAACTTGATTAAATTAGTTGATTAAGTAAACTTATATTAGAAACTAATTTGAATTTGAAGTAAATAGTAGCCCTCTGTCTCTCTCTCTTTCTTATCTCCCACCTGTCTATATAAATTCTCTTTCTCTCTCCTTTGATATATCTTCCTCCTTTATAGCCTGACTTTAAGAATGTTGTACATTCCTTGCAAGAGCTGAGCTTAAAAGCCACTTATATACACATAACTAAGCACATATTTATATGTGTGCATATGTGTGTGTGTATGTGTGAGAATGTGGTTTCGTACAGATTTCCCTCAAGTTTTTTATGCATCCAAACAAAAGTGTTTGTAACGCCTGCCTGCGTTTTTCTTATGTTTTTTTTGCTTTTTTTTTGTTGATGCTGCTTTGAAAAACTCGTAGACGACAGCAACGACGACACTTCCGTGTTGACAGAACTGGGTTAATGCGGCAACAACAGCTCATCAACAATAATAACAACACCAGCAGCAACAACAGCGACAACGACAACGATAACAACGATGAGCTGCGAACTGCGAACTGGTGACGAGCGCTACAAAATTTCGTTGCATACTTCTGTGCGCCCAAAAGTGCAACGAGTAACGAAACGAGTGTCAAATGTAAATACTAAGTAAACATAAAAGAGTGGTAGAAAATAAAGGAAGCAACATAACAAAGAATGAAATTTTAGTTCTTCTGAGAACTCTATTCTAATTAAATTGAATTCTTTTTTCAAATGTATATAGACAATATAATGATGTTAATTTAAGATAAAAAAAAATAATAATATATGTAAAATTTGTATAGATTCTTCAGTTAATGAATATAGAGAGGTAAAATCAAATAATAATACAACGGTTATTTTAATTTATAATTTTGCTACTTTGCCTACAATTTTGACTTCATAACCCCAAGAAAACTTTGCTTTTCAACTCCTACTCCTTTTTCTACTCCCAATGCAAAAAATACTACTTTTCTAAATCAAATTTACTTAAATATGTATGTGTAACTGCAAGATTTCAATTAAAAACAAAACTTCAACTCGAATAATTTTCAGAGCAACAAAAAGGGAGAGAGAGAGTGCCGACAATGAGTGTAAATGAGATGGGGAAATTGTAAAGAGAGAGAGAGAGAGAGAGAGAGAGAGAGAGAGAGAGAGAGAGAGAGAGAGAAGGCTACTTTTGGCATTTGATGTGTTAATCATGCGTGAAATTAATTCGTTCCACATTGTCTCATTAGTCTGCATTAAGTGAAGCGGCCGACAGAGACACAAGGATACAGGGACACAGCGAACCGAAGCCAACCCAAGGCAGTGTCCTGTCCAATGGCGCCACCAGCATGGACAAGGACATGGCCAGCAAACGGTGGCGCAGGAATTGGGGAGTGGAGTTGAGAGGCAACAAGGACATGCGATAGGTCACAGCTCATATATTATTAACTTAATCCCCATGGCTGTTCATTTGCTCAGCTCAGCTCAGCTTGACTATCTCTGCTCGCTCTCTCGCTCGGCTCAAGTGCTTAAAATTAAATAATTAATTAAACTTCAGGCAGAGCAATAAGGTATATGAGCACACACAATAAGAGAGAGAGAGAGAGAGAGAGAGAGAGAGAGATAGAGAAATGATGTAGTCTTAACTGTAACTATTTCTTCTTCAGCTTCTGCTTCAGCTTCTTATTCTGTTTCTGCTTCTATCATCTGCATCACAATGCGAGTCACATCTGCGCTTAGCAGTTCATGAATAACGTATTAACTTTTACTTTCGTGGCCAAGGATTCGGTTTGGTGCGGAGGCATTGCTGGTGTATACTCGTCAATGTACGTGTTTGAGGTTAGTATTGGGTTTGGGAACTCATTTGCCGTTCGCCGTACGTCTGTTCAATCAAAGTCAATCAGCGAAAAAAGCGTAATATGCAACGCAATCCAAACCAATGGCATGTCATTCAGCTTGTTGACAGGCACGCGTAGTGATATAGCAGGCAGCATTTTTCCACTAAGCGTAGGCTTACTTCTATCATATGCCATGGGATCAGGAGCCTAAAAGTATTTAAAAGATCGCATTTTAGATTTCACGATTAAGTGAAAGGTATTAAGTAATCATAAAATATCGATGTACTCGAGTTATTCGAATATATCGATAAATTTAAGAATTTGCTAAGTTGCGTGCAAGTTTATCAGAAGTTATCGATATGGGAATGAAATTGATCGGTTACTTATATATTACAATTAAGTGAGTCACATAACTTCTAAGTCGATTACTTATCCGCCTCATAAATCTCTGAATTTAGCGATAATTCAACGCAATCACTTAAGTTAAGATACAATTAAGTTGAACACAACACATTGAAAGCGATAACTGGTATGTAAACGTGCATTAATGGATTAATCGATTACCGATAACACGGATCCGGGTTTTTGTGACTACAGGGAAAAGCTCTTCTATTAAGTTCAATGTGCGAGTTGCGACCAGTAAGATGTTTGTGGCATGCTGCATGTTTGTTGTGGCATTAGACGCATGTGTTGAGGCAGAAGGAGATAGAGAGACAGATAGAGAAAGAGAGAGACAGAGAGAGAAAGAGAGAGAGAGAGAGAGCTGAGATAGGCTATGTGCCGTGCACATGCCAATTATGAGGTTGCAGTGCTGCCGAATGCAACTGCCGGTCACGTAACGTAAATAATGAACTTGCAACTGTCCGAGAATACAATCGCAGTCCATGTTGCTCAATGGTCATCGCAGAAAGAGAAAGAGAAAAAGAGAGAAAGAGAGAGAGAGAGCGATTGTGATACGTTGGTGTTTCTCTGTCTCTGACTCGTTGCTAAACTGTTTCGTATCGATTGAAGAACTGATTACGGGTTACTGATTACTGATTAACAGTCTGGCAACGCCAAGTGGCAAATGCAACTAGCACCCACCCCCACCCCGACCCCCCCGTCTGCACCCTCCATCAACATTTAACAGTAAGTAAAGTGAGAGACGATTGAGTGTGTGGCATCTGGAATAGGAAATACAACTAACAATCTAAATGAGAGTGCTAGATAAGCTCTGTATATACTATATAATCGAATTCGATTTCGAATTCGAATTCGAACATATAAACTGAAGAGCTCTTTAGGGTTGCCAGACAGAACTTCAACTTAGGTATACTTACATAAATTTATGAAAATCAGTAAAAAGTGTGGTAAAAATATGTAACTATAGTTTATTGAATATGAGCTCAATACTGTTTCAATCATTTTAGTATTTGTGTTGAGAGAATTCAGCGAAACGGCGATAAAGTGTATTTTCGAATTGGATTTTCAAATATCCTCTCAACTAGTTTTAAATCTGTTCCTTAATATCTTCAGAAGTGACAAATGTATAGAATTTGAAACGTCAAGAAATCATCATGTGCTCAGCTGTGTTCTTTTAACAAACTATCTTATGTACATATGTATGTATGTATGTATATTCTGTTGATGATCGCATAATTGGCAAAGTAAATATTTGACAATGTTAAAATTCGTATATTCGGCTAAAACACTTGAGTCAACATTATTATAGATGAAGTGAACAAGCACGAGAAAGATTGGAAAATATTGGAAGACTTCAGACTTACGATGATCTATTGACTTAAGGCGGCTTTTGTTGATCAATTCATTACTATTGTTTAAAAATATACATGCATATATATCATATATCAAATTGTGGGAGAAATGAAAACAGCTGGTATAATTTATATATGAATTTTTTTTTTTCAGCGAGGCGGCTGCACCGATTGCTCCGACACGGCGAACAGTGCGGAGCCAGACTGTACAACAGCCCCGAATCCTACAAATCCAACAAATCCGACAAGCCCAACAAACCCAACGAGCCCATCGGATCCGACGAGTCCCACAAGTCCCACCTCTCCCAGCGATCCCACCGCCAGTCCCAGTGACAGCAGCTCCTCCGGCACGGATACATCCTCCTCCAGCTCCACGTTGACAGTTGCCCAGGCGAATATCTTGAGGAACAGAAATCGCAATCTTCGCAATCGAGTGCGACGCCTCAACAATCGCCT
The DNA here is from genome assembly GCA_018150725.1 of Drosophila quadrilineata. Classification (NCBI taxonomy): domain Eukaryota; kingdom Metazoa; phylum Arthropoda; class Insecta; order Diptera; family Drosophilidae; genus Drosophila; species Drosophila quadrilineata. The sequence goes on along the minus strand of JAECWN010000432.1, from coordinate 25,583,452 downwards.
GATCAACTGTCAATCAACGAATCGCATCCTCAATCAACGCATCCGCAACATTCAAGCGAATCGACGCGTCAATCGCCAGACCCCCAACCGTGTCGTCCTCGTCGGCAATAACCGCAGACGCAACATAGTCAGGGTGGGTTAAGATCACACAATGGTAAACAGATGACGACTCTTCAGCCCTGTCTGTTGATCAATCAAACGCTGATCAACAGCTGTGCTACAGTTTGAAATAAATATATTTGCATACAACCAAAAAAAAAAGTGAAACTTTCAAATATTATATATGTATGTATGTATGGGGATATCTGTTTGTGAGTTCAGAATCTATTTGGTTATGAGATTGTTCAGCTGTTTGTTGGCTTTGGCACAGTTCCAGAAAGTAATAGTCTAAAAAGATTTGCTTACTTCTAGAAGAAGAAGAGAAGTGTTAGAAATTAAAATGAAATTAGATTCTTTTTTACAAAATGGTAGAGAATAAATGAAGAATTTTTTGAGTTGGAGATATTATTACAAATGTAAATCAATAACGCACATAGAAAAGATATTGATGTTTAAATGAAGAATAAGAAGAAGAGAGAAATATAAATAAGTAGAATAAGAAGAGGAACAACTGAGAAATGCTTAGAAAAAATAAAAAAGGAACTTTAAGATTCAGACGAAAAATTATTATGATAAGGAAAAGAAAAAAATATAGTTGCAAAAATTTAAAAAAATTTATTAAAATTTTTTTGATATTTTAGAATAGATAATGTTATGTATAAGAGGAGAAAAATAATGATTATACATAAAGAAGAGCTGAGAAATAGACAGAGAACGATAGGCGATGAGAGAAAGTGGAGTATAGCACTGGAAATTGTGAATATAACTTCAATTTCACATAAAATTATTTCATTGATATGCAAAAATGAAAAATAATATTCAGAATATATATATATAACACATACAATAGTTAAACAAGTTCAATTGAATTGATATTATTTGGCAAGTTTAGCATTGCTTTAAATATATTATATTATTTAACAGACGTACTTATTATGTTGGCCAGCAGTGTACTTAGACCCGCACAAAGCCGTCTTCGACTCTGTAGCTGTAGTTGTAGTTGTTTTTGTTGCATTTCTGATTCAATTTATTGAACAACTAATTGAGTTTGAACTTATTAATTTTCATTACACAGCTACAAATGCTATACTATATCTCTATCTCTATCCCTCTCTCTCGCTCTCTCTCTCTCTCTCTCTCTCTATTTGAGTGTCTCTCTCGCTCTTATATTCGCTGTCTATGTTGTGGCCTTTATTAACCATAATTTAGTGAAATTATAGGCTATTTTGTCTGTGTCTGTGTGTGTGTGTGTGTGTGTGTGTGAGTGTGTGTGTGTGTGTGTGTGTGTGTGTGCGAGTGTGTGTTTCGGTTGGCCACGTCATATGATTTTCAATCAACAAATTAACGAATAAATCGAGCGCATTATTTGCCTCTGGATTGGTTTGTATTTGAATTGCAATTGTGAATGGACACAATTCACCGTAAATATTACACGCACATACAAATCTATATATATATATATATATATATATATATATATATATATATATTTAGTATATATGTATGTATGTGTTGACCACATTGAGTGCGTATAATCGTATCAAGCAATTGCCCAAATTGTGCGCTTAATTAATAGATTAAAACTCAATAATAATTCAACACAAAACCCAAGTGCACGCAATGTGTGGGCGTGACAGGGACAGCGAGAGAGAGAGAGACAGAGAGAGAGGCAGACATAGATTAATTGAAACATAAATAATCATTTTCAAATTGTCGTCATTTTCATTACAATTGAAATTCAAATCCGAATCCAAAATCAATGTGCAACTGCAAAAGCAACAGTAGCGAAATGTAATTAGCAGCGAGGGTTGTTCGAAAAGTAAGCAGAGTTGTTGCTCTACTTCAATTGAAATGAAATATATGCGAAACAGTTTGAAATGATGTCAACTTATGTTGAATTTCGAAAAAGAGAAAATGAAGTCAGTTAGAAGTTTTGCAAATTACTTGTCAAAAGAGTTCAAATATATGTATATATCGATTTTAAATTTGAGCTGCCTTCACTTTCTTTCTATAACCTGACTCTTAAAATCGATCTATCTCTCTCGCTCTCTCTCTGTCTCTGTTTGTATCTCACTCTCAGTTTTCATTCTACTCTATAGTTGATTTGTCTCTCGCATTTGTAGCTTTTAAGCTGCCCACTGATCACCATATAAATATTTTATGACTTCGACCTCAACTCTGTTTTTACCCAAGTCTCCCCTACTCTGACTCTCTCTCTCTCTCTTTTTCACTTGTTCTCTCACTTGCACTCCTTCTCGCTGGTTGATTACATTATTAAATGTGATTTTAATGACATTTTGGGTGTTATTTATGCGCATTAGGCGAGTGATAATATCACACGTAGTCGCATTGAGGAGAGGCGACAGTTTCCGCATAGCAGGCAGCTTATGTATGTCTGCCGCCACTCATAGCAAGGAGCTTGTTGCTGGATAAGCGGAGTATACCAAGAATAACAGAGGGGCATACAGAGAGATGCATGCTGCGAATGCGATGACAACTAAGAGAGAGAGAGAGAGAGAGAGAGAGAGAGTCTGCTTGTGAGTGAAGGTAATGGCTATAGATTGAATTTATGTATGTATTTATGTATATATGTACTTATCATATACATATACATATACATATATACATATATATATATGTGGGAGGAGGGAAATGTTGCCCACTGGAGAAAAGTGGCGACAATAAATATGCAATGCAAGCAGGAGAGAGATAGCAAACAGAGATAGAGAGAGAGAGAGAGAGAGAGAGCGGGACAATTTTGCATCTGTAATGGTAAAAAAAAAACAGAAAAAAATATAAATAAAAACAGAGCAAGAAGAAGCAGAAGCAGAACATCAATTGATACATGTAGCTGCGCAACAGAAAACACATAAATTATATTCAAACAGCAAAACACACAAATATTATTATTATTATTATTTATTTATTATTATTTCTGTTCGCATATTCTACGAACTCCAGCTTGCGTGGGGTATGCGCATTGCTACAGAAATTATATATTTGTTTATAAAAAATAAAATATAAAAAAAAAAAAAAAAAAAAACTAAAAATAATATTAATTAAATGTAAGTAAATGAAAATATTTATTTCAAACATCATTTGTATATTTTTCACTACATTCACAATGATACCCCGTAATTTGTAGTTATTTTGTAATACGTTAGCTTAAAGAGAACATTAGAAAAGAACATTAGAAAAAAATTGAAAACAATCAAAAATGTTTAATTTAAGAAGAAACTTCTAGTTTCCATTGCAAAGAAAAGTACGATTACAACTTAATTTACATCCACTGCTTTAGAACATTTGATGTTTGTTAGTGTTATCTACAGATTACAGGGTATTCGCTGGCCGTCCACTGGGAAGCTTCCATTGATTTGTGGTTTACATTTTGGTTGATAAATTCATGAAGATAAACAACGTGCATGGCGCTTCGCCAGAAACTCTGACTTTAGCTGGATTCTCGAAGAGGAGGGGGAAGAGTAACAGAAGAGAAGAGAGAAGAGAGAAAGAAAGAGAGGGGGAGAGAGATGGAGGGTGTGCTTTGGGGGCGGTGTAGATGGCCCGCAGCACAAATCAATTGGATTAGAAAATTGTCAGCGAAAATGTAAGCGAATGTGGAGATAGCAAAAACGAGGATGGCGAGAGAGAGAGAGAGAGAAGAGAGGGGAAATAGGTGGGGGGGGGGAGGTGGAGAGTGATGGGAATTGAAGATATATATTTGCAGCTTACAATTTGATAAATTATGGATAAAAGCGACAAAAGCAACAAAACGAATTGAATAAATATTTATGAAACTAATGAAATGATATCAGCGAAATGAGGAAGCAGCTGAGAGACCGACATCTATCGACGTATCGTCGTATGTGGCACAAGAAGTGGAGACAGATAGAGAGAGAGAGCAACGAAGAGAAGAAAAGATGGCACACCTTTAAAAAGAAACGTTGATGATGATGATGATGATATTTCATATGGAATCTACGCGTACTAGAAAAACCTTTTAGAGAATGTTAATGACTTATGACAGAGAATGCCCGAAAATGTCTTAAGAGACACAAGGACAGAGACTGGCGCATGAGTGAGCGAGATGTCTATATTGCATATAATGAGTGAGGGACTGAAGTGGCATGCTTGCTTGCTTGTCGAGGGTGGGGTTGGATAGATAGAGTGAGAAAGGGGGGGGGGAGAGTGAGGGGGAGGCCAAAGGCTGGTTTAGTAATGGGCTCATAAATGGCAGAACTCGCAGCGTCGTTTTATTGCTGTTATTCTGTTGTTGTGGTTGCTGTTGTTGTTGTTTGTTATTTGTTGGTGCTTGCCATTGTTATTGTTGTTGTTGTTGCTGTTGTTGACTGAGCGTCATTAAAACATGACAAGGCACAAAATGTTGCCCCCCCCCCCCCTCACCACACCACCCGTTGAAGGAGTTTCATTTCATTTCGTTGCGTTTTGAGTGGAACTCTTCTTCTTCTTCTGCTGCTTCTGCTGCTTGGTCTTCTTCTTATCCTTGCTCTATGTGTATTTGCCGTCAAGAGAAAAAAGGCTTAAACAAATGGAAAGAAATATGGCAAGACACACACACACACACACACACAGACACACTCTTATACCGCCATAGGGGCACATAAAAAATGACGGGAAAAATTTCTTGACGGAAAACTTTTGTGATAATTAAAATAAGCTTAGAGCTGTGCAAACTGATACACTGACAGTTACCCTATAAACCGCAAGAATTCTTTAAAGGCGGCAAAGAAACAATGAAATGAACAAAAAGCAAAAGAGAAAGAGCATAATACGGAGCAAGCTTAAGAAATAAAGGAAGAGATGGAAGAATGAAAATACAGAAAAAAAGAGAAAGAAACTGAATAGAAGAAAGAGTAAAAGATATGGGAGAAGGAAGAGAATAAAAAAGAAGTGGCTGAAAGTTTGAGAGAATGTGAGGCGGAAAATATGAAGGGAAGAGAAAATGGGTAACAAAGAAGGGAATACAAAATAAAACGAAAACAAAACAAAGAGAGACACATAAATTTAGAGAGAAACCGAAAGAAAAGCATATCGGAACAAAGAGATGATAGAGAGAATGAATATTTTAAGAGCAAAAATAAGAATAATAATAATAGTTATAATATGTATAAAGAAAGTGATGTAAAGAGCATTATAGAAAGAGAAGAAGAGAGAGTGTGAAAAATAGTGTTAAAAACAAAATGTGAATATGGAGGCTAGCAAGAAAGAGAGATAATAGTATAGAGTATAGAGGGGGAGAAGGACACAAAGAAGAGGACAATGAAAAATTCAGAAATACCAAAAAAAATAGATCTTCTCTACGAGACGACAGACTTTCTCTTCTCTGAATTTACAGGGTATACCATTAGAATAGCCAATACCAATATGATGAGCATGTAACCCCATGATAATCATAATAATAATATTAATAATAATAATATTCCTAATGCAATGTTATTAATGAAATGTTTTCTTTAGTTCGCTTTTAGCTTGATTTCACTTCTTTTTTTTTTCTCGACGGTCGCTTTTTTATGTCTTGTAATTGGAAATATATCGAACGTTTTCTATTTCCCTATTTTCCACTCTTCCTTTCGTAATGTCTAAGTGGATTCTCCACGACTGTGGGCCACTTAAAGCGTCTTTAATTAATTAATTTGCGGCGTTTCTAATGTTTGTGCAACACGCAACAAGATGTGGCACGAAGAGCAAGGCAAGTGGGGAACAGGTGACGGATAGCGAAAACGAAATCAAAGTCAATCGATGACTTCAATCAATTTCAGGCTTGAGATACGCCACAACATTAATAACTCTATATATTTCAAATGGAATAGATATTAGCCATAGTTGGAGTCATTAAGTTGCCTTCAGGATAAGAATGAGAAGGGATATGGGGTGGAGGGAGACATAGAGAAAGAGATTGATACGATTCTAAAGTATTTGTAGTTATAATTTCTAGTTATAAATGCCGATTATATCTTCATCTACTATAGTCTCCCTTTTCGTATTTTTTTTTTCTTTTTTTGCAGAGATATTGAGCTTTACACTTGGTCAGCCTCAGAGATTGTGTCCTGTCGTATCCTTACTCACGTGTTGGCCACAAAATTGATGGGGCCAGTCAAGTTGGCCAGAAATAAACATTTAAGAGCGTCAACATGACAAAGGATAATGCACAGCGAGTGACAGAGATATAGAGTCGCAATGTGTGTGATAAACAGAGAGAGAGAGAGAGAGAAAGGGAGAGGGGAAAAAAACGAGACACGAAATTTGAAAAAGGCAGCAAAGTCAATGAGCCATGATGAGAGCAAATCGATTGTTCAACTACAGAACCGCAAAACCACTTGCCAATCGAACGAAAGTAAGCCAAAGTAAGAGAAATATCGAGAGGAAGATGAGGAGATATAATGCAAAGGTAAGTTATAATACCAAAACGATACTTATACGATATATTGTTCACAATAAATTGCCATCGTGTTGCTCAAGTTGACTACTTTTCACCAATCCGATAGTATTAGGAATATGTACAGAAATATTGACAGTGGATATATTCAAACGATAGCATAATAATATTTGGCTAGCGATAGTTTAGTTGGCGATAGTTAAAGGGCAGCAGCTTTTGCTGCTGAGTATCTGACTGTAAAGGCCTAAACGATAGTTTTAGAATAGATCGCCAAAAGCAACTATCGCTTCAATATATTGTGCAATGCAAACGATAGTTGTTGCATACTATCGTTATGTAACTAACAGCAAAGACAGCTATAAAAAGTGATGCATATCAAGCAGCTCAATCAAGCGCCATCAACCAGTGATTGATATACCCTAGCTAAACAAATTGCAACTGGGCATAAGCAGCTGCCGCCGACTGCAGTTGTCTTTTATTTTCGAACGTTTTTTTTTGCACATTTCTTTTTAGCGAAATCAATTTGAGTAGTTGAAGCAAGCAGGATAGACCGAAGGAATGTGAGAAGTAGAGATGATGGACAGCGATAGTAGGATAATGATGGGTAGCCAAAGTCAAGACTCGTGTCGGAAGTAGCAGCAACAGCAACAGTGACAGTGATAGGAGCAGGAGCAGGAGCAGCATCAGGACAAAAAGCAAGGACCTAAGCGGCGGCAGCACGGGCAGCCATCCATCAAAAGCGTTTTGGCGCCCAAAGCGTTAATCGTTGTCAAAACCTGATAAAGACTGATTGAGTGCTTAATGGCATTCCTAAAGCACAACATAGAAACACACACCGAATGAGACGGAGAGCGAAAAGTGAAAAAGAGAAAGAGAGACAGAGAGACAGAGTGAGAGTGGGAATGGGAATATGATAATCAAGTTGTCCCCAAAGAAATTGCGAAAAGAAATTCATGCAAGCGAAATATAATGCGCGAATGTGAAGTCGAGTTTCCATTCCTCCATACCTCCCCATTTCTAATACTATACTATATTATAGACATACATACATATATATGCATAGCTTACCTTATGCAATCCCACTACTCCCACTCCTTCTCTCTCTCTCTCTCTCTCAGTCTCTGCCTCTCACATCAATCGCCTGATGAAGATTGAGAGCTTGCCGCTTGTTGTGAGTTGTGATTCACTTTATGCAGAGAAGTATTTTATTTTCGCCTTTAATGTCAAATATTTTTTGGTTGTTCTCTGTTTGGCCAATGGCTAACAAGCAAGTGAGATAGCTAAAGAAAGAGATAGAGAGAGAGAGAGAGAGATAGAGAGAGAGAGAGATAGAGAGAGAGAGAGATAGAGAGAGAGAGAGAGCTGACAGCTGCTGCTATGCTTTTGCTTTGTTTTTTTTCTCGCTTTTCAATTGCAGCTAAAAATTATTTGCATATGCGCTGCATCAGTTTTCTTTCTGTGTGTGTGTGTTTGTGTGTGTGTATGTATGTATGTTAGTGTATGTGAAGAGGTGTGTGTGTGTGAGTGTGAGTGTGTGTGTGCTCTGGGTGTGTGCTTTGGCAGCCTTAAGCAGCAGCAAGTGAATCGCACAGCGTTGCCAAATGCCAACTTCTGTCTCTGGCACTCTCTCCCTTCCACTCTCCCTTCTCTCTCTTTTTGTGCAAACAGCAAAGAAAAAAAAAATAATAATAATAATAATAAAAAAAAATGTTTCAAGTGCAAATAGCCAACATATACATACATACATACATACATACATATACACACATTGAAGTGGAAAGTTAAAGAAAAGTTGTGAAACATTTTCACATGGCGGCACACGTTGCGTATACTTAATGTGCGGCATATGCAGCGGAAATGAAGGTCAAAGGTGATAGAGTTAGTCCAGAGATATATCTAAATAGATCTATGGTATATTAGATCAATGGTAGTTAGTTGGGATATTGTCTAAATGAACAAAATAAAAGAAGTATGATGAATTTTAGGTATTTTTATTTATTCATTTATTCTTAAATTTTTTTTTTGCATTTCATAATTATTTGTAACATAATGTTTCGTGAACTTTTCACTACTTTGATTCGTTATTTTTCAAAATGATTCTTCTCTTTTCGTTTCTCTTTTTACTTCACGTAGATAACCTTCTATAAAATGATCTATAGTTTAAAATTTTTATTTGCCATTCCTAAAAGTCTTGAACTTTTTCGTTGTCAAAATCATACTTTTATCTTTCTGTCTTGCTCTTTCAATTCTCTTTCTCTCTCTCGCTTCCCCCTACCCACTACCTATGTATAAATTAATATATGTATGTATGTATGTATGTAGTTAAATCAATAAACAATAAACACATCGTCATAAAACAAAACTGCATTCAATTGAGAGTCGAATACAAAGGAAGTGGGTGGACAGTTGCCACTTGCCACTTGCCACAAGCAGCATGCATGCAACTTCTAAGCTGCATATACACTCAAATGAAAATGGGGATACATATTTTGGGGCTCTGCTACCAAGAAGAAGCACAACGTTGATGATGATGATGGGGAATTTTGTGGGTCAAGCCAAAGAAAAAAATGAGAAAAAAAAACAACACTTTGAAGTCAAAATCTCGAGTCTCACTTAGTTCGCATTTTTCGAACACACACATATACACACATATACATACATGTATGTGTGATGTGTATGCGTATGTGTACATCTTTCTGTGTATGTGTGTGTGTGTGTGTGTGTGTGTGTGTGTGTGTGCAGTTATAGCAGCTGCAATCATAGATTTTCAAGCCTCGGCACAATTCACGTCAACTGCAGTCGAATTTGGTTTGCCAATTGTTGATACCAACATAAAGAGAGAGAGAGAGGTAGTGTATGTGTAAGATAGAGAGAGTGGCAGAGATGTAAGCTGTGTTAACTGATTTCAAGGTGTTGGCATTTGCACGCTTCTGCCATAAAGCTTCAGCACCACAGACCAAACTCCAAATTCCCGAGCAGCAACGAGACTCACAATTCAATTCAGTTCGATGCGATTCCATTCGATTCGATTCGATTCGATTCGATTCGATGCAACTGTGGAGGGGGCGTTAAGTGTATTGAGTGGGTGTGGCAGTTTAGTAAATACATCATTAAACATGTAAGGTCCAAATGCATTGTCAACAGTTGTTGTTGTTGGGGGAGCTGCATTGTGGCATAGATAAGAGCAGAGGCAGTGGCAGTGGCAGAGGCAGTGGCAGTGGCAACTACGTGCTCAAGAGTGCGTGCCAGATGCAGTTGTATGTGTTGGTCTAGGCTACGACTCTTTCCCTCTCTCTCTCGTTCTCTTTCTCTCTTTCTCTTTCTCTGTCTCTGTCTCTGCTTTTCTCTATGCTACTGTCCCTCTCTGTGTTGGGATAGCTGCAATTGACATGTTAGCTCTCTATGCGCCAAGACAAATGCACATTTCTGACTTAACATGCGTATTTGCGCCCCATCCCAACAACAACAGCATTATCATCATCATCAACATCATGATTATCATCATAATCATCATAATCAGCAGTTTGCATGACCAATTCTTTGTCTGTTTCTGAGCCTCACTCAGCTCATGCTTCAATACGATTTTCAGCACTTTGTTTGCAGTTTTCGTTTGTAGCTGGCATTTAGCTAGAAAATAGCTAAAAAGTCAAACAAATGAATTATGTACAAATATTGCAAATATTATTATAAGAATATCTATATATTTATCTCAATATATATACTCTATATATATTTCCATGTAGTGTCATTTTTCACTTGCATATGCACATTAATTTTCACCTCTGAAAATCTGATTAAACTTAAGCGTGTTTTTAACAACTTTTTACAAGCTTTCCGTGAGCTTTTCCCAGCAGCTTTTATAGGCTTAAAGCATTATGTAAATGCAGCTGTAACGCTGTTGTCCGTGTTAAAACCTTTAAGTTGCGACGATACTGTGACATATCCAATGCTGATACTCCATATGTATATACATGACTGTGTATATGTATGTATGTATGTATGTATGTGTGTATGTCATACAGGTGAGCAGAAATCCGACCCCCCCATCCCCCCACCCACCACTCCAACCCACTTCAATACCAACAACGGATGTGGTTTTCATTTACAACGGAAATTAAAGGGGAGCAAAAAAAAATGAAGTTGGGGAAACTCACATGACAACCCAAAAAGGGCAGTCAGAGAAGTATTAGGTTTGGTTGACGAGGGTTTCTGGGAGGAATGCCGAACAGGGAGGGGTAGGAAAGAGTTAATCAAAAGTGAATCTTTGGTTAAGTGCAATTTCATCTCGAATGTATTGTGATTTGTTAAGATTGAAGGGAAACATTTGAAAAGAAAATAAAAGAATGCAGTTTTGGAGAGAAACAAAAAATACAATACTTTAATGTAAATATATAATTATGTTAATTGCATATTATTTGTGCTGGATGATATACTATAGAATCTTCTTTTAATACTTGACTTAAAACTTTTTCGAAATACTTATTTTTTTAAGTTACGCTTTCCGAAGATTTTACAGACATATGTATGTACATATGTATGTTGATAGGTATGTACATACATCAGGTCTCTTGAATGTATTCTCTCAGGTTCTCATTTCTGTTTTCTTCTATCTCTTTCACATTATCTCTCTCTTTTCCTCTTTCTTTCTCTCTATATCACTCTTTCTCTCACTCTCTCTCTCTATATATATATCATTCTTTCTCAATCTCTATCTCTCTCCCTCTCTCTCTCTCTCTTTTTCTCTCTCTCTCTCTCTCTTTCTCTCTCTCTCTCTCTCTCTTTCTCTGTGCATTGCTGTTTTTGCTTCTCTGTTTCTCTTCGCTATCGTAAACGGAAGCAATAAATGCTGCTGATTGATATTGTCAATATGAGAAATGAATACGTTGATGAATACGCATATGAATACGTAACTGAATGTGAATATAAATGTGCGAATCACAGCATGAATGCTGCCCCCTCTCCTCATATCCACCAGCGCCCCCTCGCTTACCCACACTCCAGCCTGTCCCCCCTGTCCTCCTCCCCTGTCCACCGTCACATTCAATGTTACCTTCACAGTTTGGATGACGACTGAACCTGCCAATATATTATATATACATACATATATGTATGTATGTATATATTAGTGTCTCTTTGAAAAAGTATATTTATGAAGCCGAGAGCACTTCATCAGTCTCATCATTATCAGCATTATGATCATTGCCATCATCATCATCATCATCATCATCATCATCCCCATGTTCACCAACTTTGTCGCTTCTCTGATTTGGGGAGGAGGATGCAATACAATATTGTTGCTGCTGTTGTTGTTGTCCTTACACACACACACACACACACACACACACACACACACACACACCTCACTCACACACACACACACACTCATACCATGTAGAGCTTTACAACTTGAATCAAATTCAATTGAGTTCAATTCAATTGTAACGTATTGTATTTTTATTGAGGCATAAAAATATATATATAAAAAATAAGAGGAGTGCAGCTATAGGTGTCTCCCTCTCGCTCTTTCACCAACACACACTCACTCACTGTCGCATATAGGAAGGACTTAAGAAGTGCGACATAATATATGCCGACAGCAGCGAAAGACGGAGGAAGGTGGGCGTGCAAATGTCACAATCACTGACGCGCAGTGAGACGAGAAGCTTGGCGAGAAAACTCCGAAAAAAATATAACACAAGAATGAGACAAAGAGAGAGAGAGAGAGAGAGAGAGAGAGAGAGAGAGAGGAGAGATAGAGAGATAGAGAGAGAGTGGGAGTAAGAGAGTGAGACAGTTGGTGGCAAGGTGTCAGGCAACTTGCATCATACGCGCGCCGTCTTGAGCAGCACTTTTATGACTTCAATTCAATTTGTTTACGAGCCATAAGGCTCCGCCAAAAGGACTAAAAAGTCCTGACACACAGACTGATTCAGTCAGTCGACTCAGTAAGTTGGCATACTAAGCAGCGAGGGTTGCCTCGAAAGTCATAGAATAAAAGATTATAGGTATGCTTTACGTTCCAAATTTTCAATTGGCATAATTCTGGCAAATTTCTACCGATTTTGATGAAATTTGGTTTCCTGATCATGTTTCAAGTTCTAGCTTAAAACTGAATTCAAATTTTCTTTAATTTCGCCATATGCAATTTTTCAACTTATTTTTAGACTCAATTTTTTGGTCCATAATTTGTTCAATGACTCAAAACAAGCATTGTGAAGTGATTCTGATGAGTGTTTCCCGAGATATGATCACATATATATAAAATAGACAAAAGCTCTTATATTCAAATTTTAGCCGATTTTAATGAAAGGTTTCTTATAAATATTTCTCGAGATATGGCCATAAAAGTGAGTAAAAGTGACTAAAAATTCTAATTTTCGAAAGGAGGATTGCATACTAACTCTAGTAGCCAACCATCTAGTCACTGTTCTTATTTCCATATACTTACAACACATGAGGTCCTGGAAAGAGTGCTATGTGAGCAGACATTGCTTCCAAGCGCATACTCTATACTTTAGAAGGTATGTCCAACTGTTTGTGGGCTGTGTGGCAGTATATTCAAAGCGGCGCAGTAAAGTATGCAACATTAAATAAGTTACTTTCAGTGAGAACGTTAGCGTCGCCGCGGCAGCGACAGCGACAGCTAGCGCTACATTGAGTGGGCAGCACAACAAAGAGAGAGAGAGAGAGAGAGAGAGCAACGACGCTGACGATGACGAGAACAAGGTCACACGACACTCAGCGATTGTATCTCGACTGCGTGAGCATCAGCAGGTGATGAGCGTAAAATTTATGCAGCGACAGCTTAGACGCGTTGGAGTGAGTGAGCGAAGCAGACAAAGCACAAAGTACAAAGGGGCGTTGGATGTGTGAGTGTGAGTGTGAGTGTGTGAGCAGCTCACTCAGCATGAAATTCGTGCAGTGTTGTTGTTGTTGTTGCCGCGAGGCAAACCGACAACAGAGGGCGCTTCTCACACATTTTTATTTGCAATAATTTTATTTTATTTTCGTTTTGTTTTTTTTTTTCATTTTTTTTTTTGTTTTTCCTCTGTGAGAGTTATTGTCACGTTCTTGTTCGTTTAGTTTTGATTTAAACGTTGAGTACATTTTAAAGTTAGCATGTGTGTGTGTGTGTGTGTGTGTGTTGCGTAATGAAGCCAACAGGTGGCGCTGTTGGCATGAGCACGAATTGGGAGTGTCAGGAATTGAGAGGACAATTTGCAAAAGGAATTATCAAAGTAAAATCTCAATAAGCGATTTTGTGGTAAAGGACTTAATTACTGTTACTGTTGCAGCCATGCCTAACGCAATTTTGGTTTTTTGTTTCAATTAAATCCGTTGTATGAACAGTGGGAAGCCAATAATCCAAGCTGTTAAACTGCCAGCAAATAGCAAAGATCGGCTGTGTACTGAAAAGGAGTGCTAGGAGAAAGTCAGAGAGAGAGAGAGAGAGAAAGAAAGGAAGTTGGCTGTAAGTTAAACTAGGCCAAGTGGCATTGCCACTGCCGTTGGCATTTTCAAGTTTGCCTCAAATTGAATTTGCAAACAATCCTTGCAACAGCGCCAACCTGGCTTAAGTGCATGGCTGGAAAATGTGAATTGGGAAATGGGAAATGGGAAATGCGAAATGAGAAATAAGAATGAAAAACAACACGGCATAGTAAATCAAGTGCCGCCATTTGCGGTCATCTTAAGCACAATTTGCCACAAACTATGCGGAGCAGCAGCTGCACCAACACTGGATTCCATGTAGAGTGGCAGTAGGCTTTGCCCGTGCTTATAGAATTAATAGGACTTCTGGAATGGAAACTAAAATGAACAAAACAAAAAAATAAGATTTTCTGTCTTACTTTGGCAACGTTAACACCATCTTCAATGTAAATAATTTTCTGATTTTCGGTTGGATGATTGGATAATTATAATAATTTTGGTACTTACCAAAAGTAATTATAAGATTTTTTAGGCAAATCTCGACACTTGATATATGTACTACGAGTGTAGCTCAAACTAATTCTGAGCTAATGCCAATTATATTATATTTTATCATCTTTATGCCACATATGTATGTATTTGTTACACTTTCTCTTGTACTTCATTTTGTTAACTTTTTTTCCATTTTTTTAACAATTTTTTGTTTTTGACGTAAAAAAAAAAACATTGAGTTTCAACAACCACTCCATCTCTATCTCTCTTATCCGATGTATCTTCTTCTGTCGCTATCCCTCTTTATCTCTCTCTCTCTCTCTTCTCTCTATTCTCTCTCATCCTCACTCTCTCTCTCTTCTTTTTCTCCCTCTCTCTCCCTCTATTTCACCTTGTTTCCCGATCTTCGCCCTATCTTATCTCAATCCTTCATAGTTGTTGTTGTTTCCAAGATTTTTTGCTGCTGTTTTTCTTCAGCGTTTAACTGAAATTCTTTTATTTTTTTCCATTATTTTTTTTATTTATTTTTTTTTTTGTGGTAAGTAGTTTATGCTGAACTTTGTTGGCCGCTCAGATATTTGCAGCAATTACTTATATGTTGCTACATAATTAAATAGGAAAACTAAAGCTGAAAATTTTCAAAACTCTTTAGAATAAGTCCAATTTTGATGTTTTTTCTTTTTATAGATACTATATGATGATTTTAATATTTTTATTAGTGGCAATGAGTATCTCATAGTTTGGACTGCAACAGTTTCTCAGCAAAGTTTATTTTTTTTTAAATATTTTTTTTTTTTTTTTTAATTGCAATTTTCATTTGCCAGCGTCGCAGTTTTCTGCTAGTTGGCGCAATTTTCCGCGTTTTCCAACGTTTTAATCGATGTTGGTCAAAGTTGTGTAAAGAGGGACGTGGTGTGTGTGGGGGGGGGGGGGATTGTATTAAGTGAAGCTAAAGCAGGCAAACAGATAGAGAGGGAGAGAGAGATAGAGAGTGAAAGAGAGAGAGACAAACAGAGAAAGAGAGTTGCCATCGACAAGAACTAAAAATCTTTGTAACCATAATTAAAACTTGCTTCGCTTTTGTTGCCATATCCCACCACACCCGCCACCCTACTTCCCTCCCTCTCCTTACTGTCTCGCAGTTTCTTTCTTTCTCTCTCTCTCTCTTTCTCTGTCAATCAGCCTCATGCCTGCGCTAGCTAGCTGTCCTGCTCTTCAGCCGCCACTTGTGGTGCAAACAATAATTAATTTAAATTGAAACATTTTAGCGCTTCTCCAACTCCGCGAATTTCTTTCTTTTTTTTTTGGTTTTATTTTTTTATTTTGTTTTTTTTTTTTTTTTTTTCCTTTTTTTTTGCTGTAGCTGCCACTTGACTGTTGCTGCAACTGCTGCTTCTTCTACCTCCGTGTCTTTTGCTTCTGTTTGTAGAAGAATTGTATAGTTTTAATAGCCGCCACGCCCACTATCAATGTATATGGCATAGACGCCCATTTATAGGAGATTCCAAATGTAGTCATAATTAAATTATCGATAGCTTATTATCGATAACCATGTTTGATCATATAGATTCATAATTTTACATACATATCTATCAATCTATTATCTATCTATATCTATTCTCGATAAATTGAACTATTGTTCATAATCTATCGATACGCTATTATGGATTTAAGTTAATCGATAACAGTTTATAGCATGTGAGCAACTGAATGCACAAATAACTTTTAGCTTACTTGACGTTTATCGATAATGAGCTATCGATATTTTGCATATGAAGTGAACTACAAATATGAAAGCGTAAATTGGACAAAGAGCTTCAAATGTGCCTAGTTAGAGAGAGAGAGAGAGAGAGATGGAGAGAGAGAGAGAGAGAGAGAGAGAGTGAAAGAGTATAGCATGATAGTTGAATGTGAGCAACTGAAAAGTATTTGCATTATCTACAAATGCAGTCGTTGCCCATGTTTCGATTCTTAACCGACTCCCTCAGCCCCAACCCCTCCCACCCTCTCCACAACACAAGAAAAAGAAATAAAGAAAACAATCGACAAATATGTAGAAAAGAGAACAAACTAGAGCAACAGCAAGTTGGGAGCAGTTGGAATGAGAAGGATGCGAAAACAAAAAGAGCACTTGTGGGGGAAAAGAATGGAAACTCGGCGAATGGAAGTGATGGCAAAATGAATGTCGTTGCACGAAAGCGGCGGCTGTCAAATGCCGTTGCAATTTTGTGCACCCCCCCCTCAATAACGTACCCCCTGCTGCTGTTGGGCAATACAATACTCAGCCATAAAAAAATGGCATAGAAATAGTTGCATGGCATTGATCGACGGCCAGATATCCTGTGTAAGAAAGAAAAAATTAAAAAAAAAAAATGCAAATGAAGAAATTAAGCTTAAAAATGAAGCTAATGATTTAATGTGAAAGACTGGAAGAGATGCAGAGAAAGATCAGCTAGAAAAGGACGGCTGTTTGCGTCAGATGGCAACGCCGAGCAGCTGATCCGGCTGCTCCACACGATACTCCTCATCGATACTATCGATACCCGACGATCGGCTATCGTGGAGTTGACCCTCGCTAATTAAGCTTATATGTAAAAATAATCTCGCAAGTCACCCCCGGCTAGCTATTGTTTTCAACATATAAAAGCAAAGGCTTGCACATACTCTTGTGCCCCACAAAGAAAGTGTCAAAATAAAGTGACAAAATATTAAAACAAGTGCAACCCAGCGTATTGTTTTACCAACTCCACTACCCCCTCACTCCGCAGCTCATCAACGTATGTACATACGTACATACAACAGCAGCGGACATATAACAGCAACTGACCACTCAACTCAACAGCGACGAGCAGCGGATTCTTCGCCACTCATTACCACAGGGATCACACACCCTAGGACCCCAGGAATACATTCCCGCCTGCTACAACATTTGGTCCTTCGAGCCGGATCGAATATCCTTTCGATAGAATATCCTTTCGGGACGAATATCCTTTCGTCTTTACCGGCTCGCACCGCGGGAATCTCAAAGCTTATATCCAGATAAGTACAAGTGTGATTTCTTCTAAAAGTTCAACTGTCTCGCGTTTGTTTTTAAATCCATAAAAACAAAAACGAAACGCAAAGTTGAACGTCCTCGGCAAGAAGTTACAGCTGAGCCGAGTTACAGCTAAACATACATACTTATATACAAGCATACGTCTCAATACGTGTGTGTGTGGTTTTGTATGTGTAGTTGCTGACCGGCCGTCCGTTATCAGCTTGTCTTCTTTGCGCTGTTCACTCACATTCACGCACCAACGTCCAACTTTAAAGATAAGCAAGCATTTGTTTGTGTTTTTTTGCTTATCCAACTGTGTTACTCTACACCTGTGGATATCTAATTAGATCCACCTGGGCACTGTGAATCGGTAATACACTGTTTTTTCGGTCGTGCTAGCACCAGATGCCCATCGGTGACAAATCATCACACCGACGAACTTCATCTGTTGCAGCACCACACAGTGTCAGGCGATTCTCCATATCGCCCATTCCAGCAGGCCTCAATTTGCCTGTCCCAAGCCCGTCGTCTTCTCGTCTTAACGACAAGACCCATCCCGCTGCTGCACCCTTAAGTCACTCCACATCTGTCATGGCCCTTTCCGACTTCAATTCCATCGCAAGAAAACTTATTAAGTTTAATGATCGACTCAACAGACCCTCGAGAGGAACTTCTACTCTCTACACCCTCCAAGTCCGCCGTGACCACATTAAATCCTTGTGGCACAAAGTTGAGTCTGAGTACGAGCGTTGCTCTCGGGTTCTCAATCCTAAGGAACTGAGCGATGATGTTTTGGCCATGGAGTCGACCTACGACCACTGCTACAGCATCTATGAGCAGTGTGTTGCCATGCTAAGCCAGCAGATTGACGATGCATCTACTCTGCTCCGTCCTGCAGCTCCTCCCTCTCCTACAGTTGCCATTTCCACTGGCTGTCGACTACCCCCCTGCGACATTGAGGTGTTCCACGGGGATTACTCCAAATGGCCCACGTTCCGAGACCTTTTTACGGCGATCTACATCAACAACCCTCAGTTGACTGCCGTAGAACAGCTGTTCCATTTGAACGCCAAAACAAGTGGCGAGGCCAAGGCAATTGTAGCACGATCTCCGCTGACTAACGACGGCTTCTGTTCAGCGTGGGCCGCTCTCTCTGAAAGGTTTGAAAATAAGCGGCTATTGGTTAATAGTCAGCTTAAAACCCTTTTCAACCTATCTCCAGTTACCTCAGAGACTGCAGATGCACTCAAAGGACTACAGAGCACAATCCACGGTTGTCTGACAGCGTTAGAACACTCTAACGTCTCCACAGACAACTGGGATTGTCTCCTTATATTTCTTTGCTCCTCCAAGCTTCCTAAGGCGACCCTTGCCCTTTGGGAGCACAGCTTATTGAGGAAATATGACATCCCCACCTGGCAAGAGATGGACAGATTCCTCCGAGAACGACATCTCACTCTTGAAGCCATCGAGGATGTCATATCGCCCGTCTCGAACCGTCAGCCCCTAGGAGCCAGCCATTCCAAGGCCACTCCAAGAAGCTCAGGACCGGATCGGATTCACTCCTACAGATCCATCATCAGGTTAGCGGCTCCAAAATGTGATCTCTGCTCCAAAGAGAATCACCCCGTGCGTGTCTGCACCAAGTTCCTGCAGATGTCGGTCCAACAGAGGTCGACATACATAACTCGAAGTGGGTTATGTAGTAATTGTTTCGCCCGCAGTCACCAAGTCCGTGACTGTCCCAGTCAGCATAGCTGCTATGTCTGTGCACGGCGACACAATACCCTTCTGCATCGCGACGTCTCAGATCCGAGTCGCGATGCCCCGTCCACGTCAACCGCTCTCGCTGTCTCAAGCGCTCCGGATCATCCTCTGTCCAACATACAGTCCACTAGTTCCAACACCGAGCAAAGCTGTTTTGCCACCAATACGCGAGGAGTCCTCTTGGGCACTGCCATTGTCCACATATGTCACGCAGGTGTGACATACCCCGCTCGCGCGTTGCTCGACTCTGGATCCGAAGCGACTTTTATTTCCGAGCGACTCAGCAACTCAATCCAGTTGCCTTTCCAGCCAGTTCTGGCTCAAGTGTCCGGCTTGAGTCAGAGGACTGAGGCCCAATCACACAAAGTGTGTGGCTTCCAGATTGGGTCCCCTCTTAAGCCCAATGTGCGCATTGATGCAACAGCCTATGCGCTCCCACACCTCGCTGGAGACCTTCCGTCAACGAGGATACCCCACGGCGTTTTCCATAATCTCCCACACCTCAAGTGGGCAGACCCATCCTTCTGCCAAAGCTCAGAGATTGATCTCCTGATAGGATCGGATATCCTTCCGTCTATTCTATTGGGAGGATTTAAACCAAATCTCTGCGGAACTCTGCTCGGACAAGAGACTATTTTCGGCTGGGTTCTCACGGGTCCGATCCCCCGTTCCAAGGCAAAGTCGATCGCATCGCTCTCTGCTCGCATCACTCTTGTCAACGCGAGTCCTCGACAGCAACGGCCCACCGAGAGGAGAGCCAATCTTAATCACTGCTCTCCAAAGTCCGGAGATGCTCTCGCATCTGAGCAATTCCTGCCTCCAGCGATTCCACGAGTGCCTCAGACAACCTCTACGACCAAAAGGAATCGGCGCTGTCGTCGCCAGGAAGGCGATCCCAAGGGCACCCCTCTACGACCCTCGTACAGCTGCCTTTGGAAGATGGCCTACAAGACCCTCTGTCCTATCAGCCATCCCCGACCACTATTCAGAATATCTCATCTCGATGTCCTCCATTTCAGAATATGGCGCCTGAGGACCAGCCCAACAACTTTCGGTGCCGAGCCTGTAAGGGATTCCACGCTCTCCGTCAATGTCAGCGATTCCTCCAGCTGACTGCGGAGAAGAGGCTTCGGGTTGTACTCGCCAATCGGTACTGCCCGAATTGTCTTGCCCATCAGCATTCAGGGACATCATGCCGGACTCGCCAGGGATGTCGCAAGTGTGGAGGAGATCACCACTCATTATTGCACTTTGAGTCGGTAGAGTCCCAGCTGCGGCCTCCTAAGTCTCGGAACCCGCCCCGATGCCGATCGCACTGCCAGCGGAAGACTGCTGCGAAGCTTACCGCTTCCCCTGTACCCCAAAGCAGCAGGAGTAAGACGACGGCAACTACACCCAACACCGGTCGCCCCCAATCCAGGAGGGTCATTCTTTGCAACAACGTTGCAAGGGGGCCGGGATGTTTGCGTCAGATGGCAACGCCGAGCAGCTGATCCGGCTGCTCCACACGATACTCCTCATCGATACTATCGATACCCGACGATCGGCTATCGTGGAGTTGACCCTCGCTAATTAAGCTTATATGTAAAAATAATCTCGCAAGTCACCCCCGGCTAGCTATTGTTTTCAACATATAAAAGCAAAGGCTTGCACATACTCTTGTGCCCCACAAAGAAAGTGTCAAAATAAAGTGACAAAATATTAAAACAAGTGCAACCCAGCGTATTGTTTTACCAACTCCACTACCCCCTCACTCCGCAGCTCATCAACGTATGTACATACGTACATACAACAGCAGCGGACATATAACAGCAACTGACCACTCAACTCAACAGCGACGAGCAGCGGATTCTTCGCCACTCATTACCACAGGGATCACACACCCTAGGACCCCAGGAATACATTCCCGCCTGCTACAAGGAGAAATTGGATGAGAAATAAAGGGTGCTGGAAATGTGGCTTAGAAAAGAGAAGAGACTCGCTAGAGAAACTCAACTATGGCAAAGAAAAAGTAGAAGGGAGGAGACATGGCGACGAAGATGAAGAGAGCGAGAGAGAGAGCGGTGAGAGAGCGGTGAGAGCAAGAAAGAGAGAGAGAGAGAGAGACAGAGAGAGAGAGAGCGACAGCAACACACAATGAATGCGTGAATGAACATAGACACAAACACAGCAATCTCCGCTGTTCTCATTCGTTTTTTTTTTTTTTGGGTGAACTGCGACTGGATTTTCGGATCTGGAAAATGGGGTGAGAAATCGCCAAAAGAGTAGAGCAGCAACAGAGAGAAACTAAGAGAGAGAGAGAGGGAGAGAGAGAGCGAGAGAGAAGCTGAGGTTGGCAACATGGCAATCTATCTCGAGAGGTGCCATGAATTTGTCCACTCGACTGATGGCATGCCGCACAACTACTCGATACAGCGAGAAAGAGGCAAATGAAGAGAGAGAAAGAGAAAGGGAGAGTGAGAGAGAGAAGAGAACTGTATGTGATGTATTGCTTTGTGTGATTTTGACAGAATTAGCAGCTGCTGCTGTTGCTGCTGTTGCTGCTACCAAAAATTGCACAACAAAACGGCAGAAGCCGCATGAATCGCAATGCCAATGACCCCCAAAATTCCAATCTCCCAACTCAATACAATTCTCATTGCCTTGGCCATGTCTATATGTCTGCCTATACTCAGTTCTATATCATTTCTATACTCAATTTGAAGCTGATTTTCGTAATTCCCGCAATGCTATATACATAGTAATTTTCATATAGTCAAGATCCCCAAGAGAGTATTGAATTATTCTGAAATATATAAATGAAGTTCTTATATTTGCTATAAATAATAAATAATTTTAAGTATTTATTGAATTGATTATTATTTATTTATATTTTGTGATTAACTAGAACATTTTATAGAATTATTTGACAAAAAATTAGAAACTAACTAAACTTTGTTCTTGATATATTCTAAAATATTTCATAGTCGCTTTCCACAGTTATTAGTTATGTTAAATTCAATAATGTTCCCCTCTGATTTATCAAATTCCGAATCTTCTTCAAGTGGCTGCACATCATCATCATCCTCTTTCTGAATCTCATTATTATGGTCATCATCTACGTCATTATTATGTTGCTGCAGCTGCGGCGTCAAGTTGTAAAGTTGCCATAGCTTAATGGAGCTGTCCACATTTGCGTAATTTTTTGTTTTTTTGTTCGTTTGCGGACAGGTCTCCAAGGATATATTAATTTGGTTTTTATGTTGCCCGCTTTTAGGCGCTCATATTTGTTGCTGCAGCATCTTCGTGCTCTTGTGCTGCCTCTTGATATTTACGATGCTTTCCATTACCTGCTGCGCTTGACCAGCCGCAGGCAACTTTGGCAATTAAAACTTGCCACAAAGATTAAAGACACCCAAAATATAAATCTAAGAAATAAAGAAAAGAATTCTAAGAATTATAAAAAATATAAATATAAAATATAAGCAAAAAAAGTACAAGAAAGATGAAGATATTTATAAAATATATCAATTTATCATAAATGAATTCAAATCTAAAAATGTTGATTAAAAATATATGTACAACAAAATTATGGACAACAAAATTAATCATTTCGATAAATATACTAATTTTACTAATTTCTCACATTAGAGTAAAATTGGGACGAGTTTTTGTTTTTGCAAATCAACACAGTTATCGATAGTTCATCAAAGTCAATATGAAAGTCAATGAATGTTCTCAGCTCAAATCATTGAAAAAGTTGTTCTGACTTTCAATTGACTTTTGTTGTAGTTCTGAGCTAAGTAAAATTATAAGATTTCACTGTGTTATATACATACATACATATGTAAGTTGACGATGTTATCGATATATGGTGCTTACTATCGCATAAACTGTAACTGTAATTTGACTCGTTCAATATCATTGACAATTTTTTCCAATTATTTTTATAGATTTCCAATTCTTTAGATTGCAAACTCTTATCGTTACTCTATACTTAGAAAACCTTTAGAACTAAAAAAAAAATTTAGTTTTTTTTTATAATTTTTTCACATTTCTATTTTTATCGATAACACTTAACGGCGGACAAAGTGCCTTTGAAAGGGGACAACCTAAGCTTGCCACAAACAACTTGCCACGGCTTATTAGTTAACCTCAACAGGCGCCGCAACTCTCACGCTCTCTCTTTCCCTCTCTCTCTCTCTCTCTCTCTCGCTCTCTCTCTCGTTCTCACTCTCTCTCACACACACACACACAGTCACTATCACAACTACTTGCAGTTGCCACAACTTGTTGTGCGCTCCGCACAACAATAAAATAACTTTTAATTATGCACAACTGAAGGCAGCCTTTGCCATATATGCATATGTGTGTGTATGTGTGTGTGTGTGTGTGTGTGTGTGTGTGTGTATGTGTGTGTGTGTGTGTGTGTGTGTGTGTGTGTGTGTGTGTGTATGTATGTGTGTGTGTGTGTGCATTCGTAAAATGTAATTAGAGTTTTGTGTAGTGAAGTTGTCAGCTTTTGGATAACCGAAAACGAGCGTTTTAACAAGTTTAATTGGTGCAAAGTTGCACACAAGTTGCCCCAAAATGTGGCACACACACATACACATATGTATATATACAGGCTAAGGCACAACTTTTCTCTTCCACTCTGCATCTCACTTACTTGGACTGCAGTCACAGCCTCTCTCAATAATCTGCGCTCAACTTGACAACTTTTTGAGCGCCCTTAGGCGTATTTCACTGACGCTTGGCAACACTGCTCGTGTTTCACAACACTGACAACATTTGGTTTTTTTTTTTTTTCATATTTGCGGAAACTTGGAAACTCTGTAACTGCATATTTGATCAGTTTAACGCACTATTGGAGCTTTGGCCATGATTTCGAATCGGAAATGTATTTTCATAAAAATGTTCAAAAAAAAAAATTGTACGTAAATTTGGGAAATTTTGGAAAATTGCATTTGCGACTTTTAAGCACCTTTATGTGCTAGGAGCGGACATTAAGTGAGTTTGGGCTCAAAAGTCTCAGAAGTCGACATGCAACAGGGGGCGTTTGGTAACCGAGTGGGCGTGGCAACAGCAGTGGGGAAGGAGAAGGAGGAGGTGCTGGCGAAAAACTGCTACTGACAGGCAGCGGTAAATGCACGTTGGATAGAAAAAATACAGAAAATTTAGCAGAAAATGAAGAGAACAAAAATGGTAAATGGTATGAGAATGTGAGAAGTATTGAGAGTGGAAAAGACAGTGACAGAGAGAGAGAGAGAGAGAGAGAGAGAGAGAGCGAAAGATGAGGAGGCAAAACTTTAGCCGCAAAACCTAACAGAAATGCAGGCAACTTTTGTCATCTGATTTTCAGCTTTGGTTGACAGCAGTTATGCCCATGCCCCTGATACCCTGTAAAACCGAATAATTGTGGGAATGTTATAATACGATCATTAAGAGAGTCTAAAAGAGAGAGAAATAGAGAGAGAAAGAGCGTGGAAAAAAGTGAACATATTTAAAGAGATTATCATTTAAACATAGATAGAATAGATAGAAAAGTATAAAAAAAAAAAACAAAATATTAATGGAATTTGATTAAAAATAAATAGCATAGAAGGGGGTAAAATATAATTGAGTTTTTTTTTTTTAATGTCATGTAAATATTGTATCCCATCACTTCGAAAGTATGTTAATTAGAGGCATTTAGGGGGTATCTGCTAGTCGAGCAGAGCAGCGCAAACAAACAGCAGCTGCTGTTGCACAAAACAAAATTTTAATATTTACTAAACTTATGCGAAAAAATAGAATAAAAGAAAGTGCAACAAAAATGCAGAGAAGAAACCAGAGAACCAGCTAAGAAGTGGCACAGTGATGAAGAGACGGAATGGGGAGCAGGTGAAGAAAGTGGCAGTTGTTTGCCTCACTACTTGGCCTAATGAAATGCACAACCCCTTTCACTTTTAGCGCCCTCACACTCCCTCACGCCACGCCTCCATCCCCATTGTAGTTCCCTAAGCTGAGGCAACTTTTAGCCAAGTGCCAAATGTGGAGACACTTTGATAGCAGCAGACAAACAAACAAACAAACAAACAAAATAAAAAAAATATTAAATATGAAATAGGGAAGAAAAAAATGAAACTAAAATCAGACAAAACTTTTGGCACTGAGTGTGCCCCCCTGCCACCATCTCCCTTCTCCCTGTCACTGTGCTACCTGCTGATAGTGGCAACAGCTGACAGTCTGTCCGTCCATCCGTTCATCCGTTCATGCCCGCTCTGTTCGTCCGTCTGTTTGTCTGTCGGTCTGGCAAGTTGCCCACTTGCAGCTGCAACTTTTATGCCGCAATGCAAACAATTTGCCACAGCCGATGATATTTACAAAGAGATAGAGAGGGAGAGAGACAGAGAATCAGAAAGAGAAAGAGAATCAGAAAGAGAGAGAGAGAGAGAGGGAGAATGAGAAAGATAGTGTGTATATGTTAGATTCCTGCAAAGGTATGTATGTATATCCGCAGATATCCTCCTCATGTATGAAGAGACGTCTAGTTTTATTAGGTCAAAATTCGATATTTTACATTTATTATAATTTATATTTAGTATGTATGTAATTTTTTTTGTATACTTTATTGCTTTCACTATCATCATTTCTTTGCGAAGCAACGGATTTTAAAAGTGTAATGTTTCAATCTGCCCTCGCAAGTAGGAAAAGTCTCTCTAAGGTTATACTATATTTTTAATATTATTTGGCACTGCAGCGATCTCCTTCACTCTCTCTCTCTCTTTTTCTCCCTCTCCCTCTCTCTCTCTCTCTCTCTCTCTCTCTCTCTCTCTCCCTCTTTATCCCCTTCTTGCTCACCCCCCTCTCTCTCTCTCTCTATCTGACGCTCTGTCTCTCTTTAAGCTTTTTAAGGAAAAAAATGATATCTTTGTCATCTTTGATATACCATAACTTTTCCACACCATGGCCGATTTTCCATATTTATGTATTTCTGAATTTTGATTTGATCGCATTTTGAATCGGTGTTAAATGTTTATTACATGTTTACATGGCGAAGACAGTGAAAAGTTTTAATAAACCTGCTTTATCTGTTTTTTTTTTACCATTTTTTCAGTATTTTGGCCATACTTTCTAAAATATTGGTCCAAATCAAGTGCGGTAAAGTTTTTATACTTATTTTGATGCCAGAAATCGATTGGGCACAAAAAATTACGATTTTAGAATTTTCACTTTTTTGACATTTTTGCAAGGGGTTAGTATGCAAAAATGACCGAAAATGGGTCAAAATTAAAAACCGACAATATGGAAAGATTTTTGATGTAGATTCAAAATATGATCAAAACCATTGACAAAAATGCAAAAATTTCGAAAATCGGTTGATTTTTAGCGAAGTTATGGCTTCTTAAAGTTGCAAAAGTCTCCATTTTTTTAACTAAAAAATTGGTTTATTTACAATTTTTCACTTTCCTTGCCATATTTTTGAAAACATGTAATAAACTTTTGATACCGATTTAAAGTATGATCAACAAAAATTTCGTGACGGTTTTCGTTGTATAAAATGTTCCATCTATATGTTATATGGTCAGTGGTTGTACACAGTGGAATGTGGGTTGGGGGGGTGTTGCACAAGGGGCAGCTGTAAGCAAGGGTGGTTGGTGGAGGGGGTGTGGATGTGGAAAGCCCATGTACCCCTCTTCAGTCAAGTGGCATTCGTCGCTTTCAGCTGTTGTTGATGCTGTTGTCTCTGTATTGTTTATTACACCCCTCTTTTGTTCATTCATTCATGCCTTCTCTCTCTCTCTCTCTGTCTCTCTCTGTCTCTCTCTGTCTCTCGTCCTCCTTCTCAATTCCCTACCCCTCACGCTGCCTCTCAATTTGCTTTAGATTTGTGTCTGGCTTCTGTCCGGCGTTTTGAAGTGGCCGTGAATCTCTCTCTCGCTCTGTGTCTCTCACCTGACCAGCTGGGCAGGTGCCACCTCTCCACTTGTTACTTCAGCTCTCCAGCAGCTGTGTTCACCTGCCCGTTCCCCCCCCCCTTCCCTCCCCATGCACCCCCTTCTTCCGTCAAACTTAACATTTTGGTAGAACAAACAAAAGTTTGACAGAGTGTCTGATGTGCGAAAGGCCAAGAGTTTTCCCGTCTCTTTCTCTTCATATCTCTCGCACACTTTCTCCAATTCTCATTTTCAGCTACTACTCCCACCCATCATTTGGCCTGTCCCTGTCCCTCTTCGACTGTCTACTGCTGTTGGGTTCTTGACTTCAAGCTCTGCCACATTGATTTACGGGGGACACTATTACTAAGGGGTGTGTGTATGTGTGTGTGTATGTGTGTGTGTGTGTGTTTGTGTCACGTTAAGTGGCCAGCACCCAGAGCTGCCCTTCTGCCACACACACACACACACACAGGTTTTGTTTTCGGTTTCCTATTTTTTTTCGCTTTCCTTCATTTCTTTTTTCATAGCTCCCCATGCATGGGGTGCGCTTTGTATTGATACCCTGTAATCTGGGCTTTGTAGCGGCTATGCACGACTAGCAGTACCCTAAAGTAGCCGGCAGACCTGCTTGCGGCTGTGGGAACACAAATTCAGATCAACTAGCAGTTACTCTCTAAAAAACACACACATGTTTGAAGACATGCATGCACTACAGATACCCTAAAAATGAGCTAAAATATACTATAGGCTTAGTATATATAATTCAGTAAGATGCATACAAAGTTTGCCCATCTTTGCCAGGGTATGTGGTGAGTCGAGCATGCCGTCGACGGTCATTTGTTTCGCTCTTGTTTCATAACTGTCTGCGCTCACATTTTATGGAGTTTATTAATTTGAGTGCTTTTCACCCGCTGGTGACATATTTTGTCCACCTCCGTGGGAGGCGTGGAGGTTTACTTGTTTTATTGACTGTCCAAACAATGGACTGCACACGACAAAGAGAGAATGAGAGACGGCGAGTGGGGGGGGAAGGAGTAGAGAGTCGCCGGGCAACGCATGTGTCGCACAACTGTCGAATGAAAGTAAACGGATTGGCTTTCAAAATGTTGTTGGGGGGGATCCCCTTCCTTCCACCTCTTCACAACCACCCGTTATCCCTCTCTCAGACAACCCTCCACTTGAATACATACATACATATATGGCAGATTGTTCTCCCATTCTCCACCCACTGTCTCTGTCGCTGTCATATGTCTGTCTCTCTTCGTGTGTCTCGCATGTTGCCAATTGATTTTCAACTTTGGGTCACGTATTTTAAAAATATTTTATAAATATTGACACTGAGATTACGCGACTGAGCGACAGTTTATTTATATGTATATAAACGACAGTTTCCTCTCTCTATCTCTCTCTCTCTATCTTTCTCTATCTTTCTCTCTTTCGGTGCATCATTCGGTATTCTCTTGCAGGCAGGCATATAAATCACGTATACGCCGCGTTGTGCCGTGCTAAGAAATGCGAGTTAAGTTCATAGTTTGTGTTTGTGTTTGTATTTTGTGGCACACGCAATTAGACAACAGTATTAACACACAGTGCAAGTGAGAAACTAAAGGAAAGAGAGACAGAGAGAGACAGAGAATTAACAAGAGAATGCGGAAGAGAGAGAGACAGATGGAGAGACGGAGTTATTTCAGATAGGGGAAAAATGCAAAGATATTTCGCCGCTTTTGTTTCACTTTCAACAACTTTTGCCAGCTGCAACTTTTTGATTTGTGTCTATTGTCGTCTGTAGGCAAATGTAGTTGTTCTTATCGTACGTGCCACAAGTTGAGTTGTGGATGCAACAACGACAACGTTGCGCCAATTTGGCGGCAATTTTCGAGCATCAACTTTTTAATTGTGCTGCGGTTAGGGAAGTGACAGAGCAACACGAGACAAATAAGAAAGACAGTTACAAACAGAAAGAGAGAGAGTGAGAGACATACATAGAAAGAGATAGAGAGAAAGAGGGAGAGAGGGATAGAGATAGCACAGACAAGGCAAGCGAAAGTTGTTGGCAGAAGAGAAACTATGATTTTTTAAATTGTCAGAAAAGTGAAATAAAAAGTCATCTGGATATGCCGCTGTCCAGTCCTAGTCTAGTTCACAACATTTCTTAATCATAAGACTTAATTTCATGAAAATGCATACAAGTTGCATTTAAATATCTCCCATGCCCAGTACTCAGTACTTCTACTTTCTCTCTCTCTGCCTTTCTCTCTTTGTTTCTCTCTCTCCGTGTCTCTGTCTGTTATGGGTTGTGTCTTGTGTCTTTTGCATCCATGCTGTGCATTGTGATGGTGTAGGGCATTTAGCTTTAAGAGTGCTGTCAACTCTCACAAGGAGTCATAAGTCAAGAGTCCTGGCGAACAAAACAGGACGAGCAAAAGCCGCAATAAAATGTGAAAACATTGAAGCTGAAGCGAGAAGAGTCAGACAAGCCACAGCACATTAGAGAGAGAGAGAGAGAGAGAGTGAGACAGAGTGGCATAGAGGGAGCGATAGGGAGAGAGAGAGAGAGAGAGACGGTGCCGGACAGGCACACCTAAGACATAAGCCGCTATCATTCACCCTTAATCCGTTTAAGGACACTTGATGTGCACACGGCCAACAGCAGCCACAACAACAACAGCAACAGCAGCAAACAATAACAGCAACAACAACAAGAACAACAATGATGGCAGTAGCTAACCACAAACAGGCACACCTAGAACACACACACACACACACCCGCACACCTACCTAGGAAGGAAAGTGTAGACGGGACAACTAAAAGTCAGTCAAGTTGACCAGAAAAGTGCAGGCGAGTTTATAAAATAAAATGAAATAAGATGATGTCGATGACGATGATGATGACGACGACGATGTAGACGATGATGATGATGATGATGATGATGACGAGGAAGTTGTCGAAGTTGCTGGAGAAAGAGATGTGTGGGGAGGAAAAAGAGGACGTGACCGAAGACGAGGTCATTTCGAGGCAAAAAAAAACCATATTGAAAATGAAATATGAAAAAATAAATATTAATTGATGCATAATATATATAGAAGACATAAATATTCATAATTTATTTTAAATAATTATCAACATTGTACGATTGCTTAAAGACAAGTTTCTATTTACAGTGAATGCAGTATATGCGGGAAGGATATCGACAACCCACAATCCTGCACTTTAAAAGCCAAAAGGGTCGATAACTTACCAATGCCTGACATTTGAGGTCGCCGCGCCGTTTTTAAGTTAAGGTTTTCTGGCCAGCTTTAAATAGGTAAAAATCTTGAGTATAATGAAAATGAAGCCATAATTCAATGTACTTTCGTTTACTTCATTTCTGTCTGTCTGTTTTGTTTTTTTTTTTTTTTTTTTTTTTGTTAAGCATCAGCAGAAACATACTGAATTTTGGCAGTATTAACAAGCATACAACAGTCCCTTGTGTTAAATTTATATTTTTTATTGAAATGACGAATTGAGTGGAGTTGTATTTATAAATTAAATTAATTAACAAATAATTATTTAATTTCAGAAAAATTCAAAATTTTTTTAAGTTGGTAAGTGAAGAATCTGTATAACTTAAGTACCGTAACATCAATTATTTTTCTTTGTTAATTTATCATATTTGTAAACACTGTATACTTTTAGGAGGCACACGTTAATGTATTTGCAGCTGCCTTTCAACACTGCCCAAATAACATGGTTATGTTATGTTATTTGTAGTGCGCAGTGCAAAACATTCAAACCATACTTTTAAGCGAAGCTTAAAGTCACACATACAAAAACCATTGCATTACCTTGAGGCGCAGTCTAATAACTAACATCTTAACCGAATTAAAATTATTAAATTGTATAATAAAAATTATATACATATTTGAAAATTGCAAAAAATTTAACACTTAAATTAAGTTAAATTCATTTAATTTTGAAAGTATAGTATTTAAATGCAAATATAAATAAAATGTAAATTATAAATCTAAGGTGAATAAAAAAACGGGTGAAATAATTCAAATAAGTTAAAATA
Organism: Drosophila quadrilineata; assembly: GCA_018150725.1. Taxonomy (NCBI): domain Eukaryota; kingdom Metazoa; phylum Arthropoda; class Insecta; order Diptera; family Drosophilidae; genus Drosophila; species Drosophila quadrilineata. The sequence goes on along the minus strand of JAECWN010000432.1, from coordinate 25,552,279 downwards.
ATTATATAAACAAAACTGAATACAAATGAAATATTTATAAGATATGTTTTTAAGAGAAATAAAAATATTTAAGTTAATTTAGTTAAATTTTGATATTTCAAAAAAAAAAAATTGAAATTTCATATAAGTATAATTAATTAAATTAAAAGATAATAAAATTTAACTAACACTTAAATTAAGTTAAATTCATTTAATTTTTAAATTATAGTATTTAAAAGAAAATATATTAAAAATATAAATTATAATAAATCAGAGATGAATCAATAAGTGGGTCAAATTAGCAAATAAGTTAAATTTTTTCAATTTACAAAAAAATATGTATATAAATTAATTTGAACTAAAAATGGTTGAAATAAATAAATTGAATAAAATTGAAATGAATAAAATGTATTTTTATTTAAAAATTTGGGAGGTCGAAAAATTCGAAATTCCATTTTCAAAATTGCCAATAATACCAGGCAAACATAAATGCTCAGCAAGTAACTTGCTCAATTCGCCAACACGTGTTTAGTTGAAAGTGCATTGCACAATAGCTGTGCACGTGTTTGGATGCTTGTGTATGACTTTGTTTACATGGTCTCTCGTAAGTATATACATGTGGCTGACGTGTGTGAGAGTCCCTCCCAGAGCGACTCTCAGCAAATTAATTTTTATTGTAGCATACTTTTAAGCTGCAAACAAAATTAAAAATTATTGTAGCATACTTCTAGGGGGTTGGTTTAAGCAAGTTACTTGCTGCTGATTTCTGTTCGCCTGGTATTTTTTATTTTCCCAACTTCCAAATTGGTACTAAATTTTCGAAATTGGGTCAAGATTGACCAAGCTTCAAAAATTGGTATTGAAATTTGGATTATAAATTACCAATTTTCTTTCCAAAATCGCCAAAAATACCAGGCGAACAGAAATCAGCAGCACGTAACTTGCTAAAGCCACTATCTTAAAAGTATGCTACAATAATTTTTAATTTTTGCCTGCAACTTAAAAGTATGCTACAATAAAAATTATTTTGCAGAGAGTCGCTCTGAGAGGGACTCTCACACACGTCAACCACATGTATATACTTACGAGAGACCATGTAAACAAAGTCATACACAAGCATCCAAACACGTGCTTAGCTATTGTGCAATGCACATTCAACTAAACACGTGTTGGCGAATTGAGCAAGTTACTTGCTGCTGATTTCTGCTCGCCTGGTAGTTTTGGCAATTTTGAAAATGGAATTTCGAATTGTTCGACCTCCCAAATTTTTAAATAAAACGACATTTTATTCATTTCTATTTTATTCAATTTATTTATTTCAACGTTTTCTAGTTAAAATTAATTTATATACATGTTTTTTTGTAAATTAAAATAATTCATCTCAGATTTATTATAATTTATATTTTTAATATATTTTCTTTAAAATACTATAATTTCAAAGTTAAATGAATTCAACTTAATTTAATAATTAGTTTCTTCTAATTTTAATATATATTTAATTTTTTTCTTCTTAAATGTAATTAATTATACGTATATTATAATTTAAGCCATTTTTATAAATTATAATTTTAAATTTTTTTTTATTAAATACCAAAATGTAATTAATTTAACTTAATTCAATATCTTTTCCTAAATACAATGTTTATAGGTATTTACTTTGTATCCAATTTCTTTTATTAATATACTTAACTTATTTGATTATATTACCCATTTTTCAATTCATCTCTGATTTATAATTTATATTATTAATATCTTTTCTTTTAAATACTATAATTTCAAAATTAAATGAATTTAACTTAATTTAAGTGTTAGTTAAATTTTATTATCTTTCAATTTAATTAATTATACTTATATGTAATTTTAAATTTTTTTCTATTAAATATCAAAGTATAACTAAATTAAGTAAATTAATTTAAATATATTTTTCTCTTAAAAACAATTCTTATAAATATTTCATTTGTATTAAGTTTTGTTTATATAATTATTTTAACTTATTTGAATTATTTTACCGTTTTTTTATTCACCTTAGATTTATAATTTACATTTTATTTATATTTGCATTTAAATACTATACTTTCAAAATTAAATGAATTTAACTTAATAAAGTGTTAATTTTGACCAATTTTAAAATATGTATATAATACTTACTCTTTTTTTAATTTAGTTAAAAACTGTCATCATACAAGCCGATATAAAGTATGATCAAAGCATATTCCAGAAATCTAAAAATATGGAAAATCAGATAAAAAAAAGCTGTTTTTTGACCATATTTTTCAGTATTTTGGCCATATTTTCTAAAATATTGGTTCAAATCATGTGCGGCAAAGTTTTTATACTCATTTTGAAGCCAAAAAAACGATTGGGCACAAAAAAATTCGATTTTAAAAATTTTCACTTTTTTGACATTTTTGCAAGGGGTTAGTATGCAAAAATTACCAAAAATGGGTCAAAATTGACAACTGACAGTATGGAAAAAATTTTGATGTAGATACGAAATATGATCAAAACCATTGACAAAAATTCAAAATTTTCGAAAATCGGTTGATTTTTAACTAAGTTATGGCTTCTCAAAGTTGCAAAAATTTCCATTTTCTTAACGAAAAAACAGGTTTAATACAATTTTTCACTTTCCTTGCCATATTTTTCAAAACATGTAATAAACTATTGATACCGATTTAAAATGTGATCAAATCCATATCCAAAAATGCACAAATATGGAAAATCGGCTAAGGTGCGCAAAAGTTGTGCTATCTCAAAGATGAGTATTATTTCATTTTTTACTCGAAAAGCTGTTATTTGACCATATTTTTCAGTATTTGGGCCATAGTTTCTAAAATATTGGTTCAAATCAAGTGCGGTAAAGTTTTTTATACTTATTTTGATGCCAGAAATCGATTGGGGACAAAAATATTACGATTTTAAATTGTTCACTTTTTTGACATTTTTGCATGTGAGTACATGCAAGGAGCTATGCTTGTGCTTGTATATTCTGGCAGGCATTGATCTGATGGGATAGCCCAGTTCGAAACGCAAAGCAATGACAAAATTAAAAATATCCTGTAAGAAAAATAAACGCTGCGAATCAATTATAAAATACATTCAAGACTAGAGTATTTGCAGATTCACTGAGTGCTGATGACATCATGAGCTCGATTTCGAGAAAGACATATAGCACCAACTCAGCTGCAGTTCTAGAACAAGGCACAGCAACAGGATATAAGCCATAGATAGATAGAGCAAAGACAGAGTGAGAAAGAGAAAGAGAGAGAGAGAGACAGAGAGAGATAGAGAGTTGCATACAGGACATGGGGCAGCCAGAGACAAGGATATAAAGTCACATTTATTGTGGCATAAATTTGCACTTTGTTGTGGTTTTTGGGCGATGGACAAGAGTTCAATTTTGTGGTTAAGGCTGCCAGGGGTAAGGACCAAGGAAAAGACAGGATGCGACCAGGATATGGCATTGAGGTCGAGCGTATGCATGACGTACTTTTAGTTTGTCTTATGTACGTACGTTCTGTTATTTAGCTGGCAAATTGTTTTATGCTCTTCTCAAACTTGTCTGGCTATTTGCGGTGCTTTTCAGCTCCACAGGCGACACAACAGCATCATCAGTGCTAGCGAGAAAGTACTAGATAGAGAGAGAGACAGAGAGAGAGATAGAGAGGGAGAGAGAGGGAGTTGTGCATAGCATTGAAAGCGTTTCATAAGCGCACATATCTGCACGTAAATAAAGCTATTAGACTGGCATAGGGTTGCCGCATCTACGAAAATTGCATTTCAATCTGTTATCGATAAACGATAAAAGCACAAATGAAAAATTAGAACTGCAAGTGATAATAACTTAAGCCTTATGCCAGCTAGGTACAGAATAGACCTTTAGGGCGATAAAAATGCAACTACAATTAGTTATCGAATGTGTTATCGATAGCATCAGAGTTGCCAAATGCATTAGTCGAGCGATAACATAGCTAGCGTGGTTTTCATTCGCATTGTAACAAACCCATTTTTAGGTTGGATACACAAATTTCGCTTCTCTGTGATAGGAAGGTGGATGCTGAGCCACATTCCCTTTTCATAGGGTTGCCACAAACTCTTGCATTTTATGTTGGCCATTAAATGTCCAATACTCAACACCTAATTAACAATAAACATATAAATTCGACAGCAGCAACAGCTCTGGCAATAACTTTGTCTCTAATGGCATGTAGAGAGCAAACAGCGCGGACTATAAACGACTGCCAGATACCCTATCAAGTTTTGCGAATTAAGAAATGAATTCTTCCAATAAATTATTGAAATACATGTGCCCCTTTCTTTAGAATATTATAAAATATTTTAGCTTCAGTAGGTCGCTGATGTTTTATTTTGTAAAGGGTATCTGCGTAGTCTGCACAACTCTAATAACAAAAAGAATACAACAAATCCACGTCGAAAACTTTTGTCATTTGTGCATTGTTCTCTACTTGTTTCTTTTTTTGCCGCATCTTTTTTTTTTTTGTGGCCAAAAACGTAGCTGGACTAACATCCTATTAGCCCTTTCCTAGAACTCCTGCCAGACAGTGAGAGTGTGTGTGAGAGAGAGAGAGAGAGAGAGAGAGAGAGAGAGAGAGAGAGAGTGACAGAGAGGCCGCATTACTCATTAGCAAAGCTCATTATTGTCAATAGTTGAGTATAATTTACTTCTCTGCTCTCTGCTCTACTTGTTTCCTCCCTCCATTTTCAGCTTTGTTTTACTTTTATTTAGTTTCTTCATTCGCATTGCTTCTCTTTTTGTTGTTGTTGTTGGTTATTTTCTACAACTTCACCTGATTGAAGGGATAGGATGGGCGGTGGTGGGCGGGGTTGAGGTGAGTCTGCTTAGTTGTTGGCAACTCTCCATTCATGTGGCCTTTGTTTTATTTTCAAAGTCATTACAAAAGTTTGCCGCATCGATAAATGGATAACCAAAACAGCAGCAGATTCCCCCCCTCACATATCACTCCCCTTGACTCAAAGTAAAAGAGGGTTGCCAGAGTGCAGAAGGGAGGAACTGAGAACCTCAGTTGCCCGGCAGGCACAAGTTTGTCAGCGGCGTGGAGACACAACCGATAGACCGACAGGACAGACCCAACGCAATTTCCAATCGCCACTAATCTCTCTCTCTCTCTCTCTTTCTCGCTCTCTCTATCTCACTGTCTGTTTTACTTACGCTCCAGCTCTGTCTCTTTCGCTCAACTAATTGGCAACAAATGAGCTACCCCAGTACATACCACAAACCTCTTTGCCCTTGTGGGGTTACTTGCCGTGTGTCTGCGGCAGATGCAATACAGCGGATACTTAAATAGAGACAAGAAAGAGAGAGAGAAAGGGAGCGAGAAAGAGAATGAGAGAGTGAGATTGAGAGAGCAGAGTGAGAATGAGATAAAGCTGAATAGATAGTATACGCCTTAAATGCAGCAAGTACTTTGGCCAAGCATCGTTAGGACCTCAAGCACCTCGCCTGAAGGATGCACCTGAGGGATGCGCCTGAAGGACCTGAGGGCAAAGCAACAATGGCTTTTAGCTTGCAGCCAAGCTGCTGGCAAATCAATTAGGCAATGCATTGGCACCCCAGTTCCGCCCCCTCTCCCCCTCTCCCCACCTACCACCACCATTCATTCTTCCCTTCGAGTCAAAGGCTTAACTGTTGCCAGGCTAAAAAGTGGCGATGGAGTTGGCAATGCCGCAAGGTGTTGCCAGCGTGTTGCGTTTGGTTGTTGTTGGTTTGTGGCAAAGTTCGTTGAAATAGAAAAAGTTGTTAATTGAAAACGGCGCGTGTTTGTTTAGTTGCTGTTGCTGCGGCTGTTTTTGGTTTTGTTGCTGCTGCTGTTGCATCAAGAGCTCGTTTTCCACTTGGTTGCAGCTTTAAGTTAATAAACAAGCAGAAGCAGCAGCAGCAGCAGCACCTGCAACGCCTCAAGATGACCCCGTCCAAAGGACTCCTCATTGTTGCTGCTACCTGCTGTAGTTGCTTCCATTCTTTTGTTACCTCTGTCTCTGTCTTATTAGCACACCCTCTATCGCTCTCTCTCTCTCTCACTTTCTCTCTCTCTGTTCGTCTTTTCATATAAGTTTCTCTCTCACTCTCGTTCTTTGCTTGTTTACCTTACTTGTTAATCCCTGACACGCTGCCAACGACAAACCAACTGAATTAACACATTAAAATTACTTTTTATTACAAGCCAAAGCCACACACACACCCACACACACACCCACACCCACATCCACACACCTATACCCACACACACCCACACCTACGCACTTTCATAGTCCGTCAGAAAAGCAGGCAAAGTTAAGTCATAAAACGAATACACGAAAACCATTCAAACAGAGGCAGTGAAGGGATAAAGAAGAGGCAAAGGACTAGGGTAGAAGAAGCAGCCAGAAGAGGCAAAGGAGACAAAAAGAGACAACAGAGGGCAGAAAGTGACAGCAGTGCTGAAGAAGAAGAGAGGGAGGAATATGAAGAGATGAGAACATAGACAAGCAGCAGCAGCAGCAGCAGCAGCAGAAGTAGAAGCTGAAGAAACAAATCTTGTTAGTAGTTGTAGAAAAAGGAGTAAGGAGGAAGAAACGAGAGCAAAGAGTGAAAGAGATAGTGCCGATAGAAGACATAGAGAATGAGTATGTGAAATGAAAGTGAATAGTAATAGAAGTAGATCCAGTTAAGAAAGCAATCCCAGTGTAAGAGAGAAGATTCCTTTGCTCTCAACTACCTCAAGGCGAAAATGAATGTAAAGCGGGCATAAGAAGTAGCAAAGTATAAGCAAAAGCAAAGTGAAGCAAACATTTGAAAAGCTCATTAATAATAAAAAAAAGCTCAAAAATTAAACTCAAGCTAACTATGGTAATAACAGGAAATATATAAAATATAAATAAAAGTAGCAAGCTTCACTAATGAACTTTTGTACAAAAAAGAGCTTTGATATTGTTTAAGCTTTGCAAAGTAGCCGCTTTAAAAGCTGTTTCCTTCTTTGAGAAACTAAAAATTAACAGATTTTAAGAAAAAGTCCACTTTCCTGTCATTGAAAAGCTGCTTTTATGAAGCTTTTAAGCAAATAATTAATGCTTTTGTGCACTTTAACCAAAATCTTAGACAGTTCTAAGAACTTATCAGTTCAAGTTGTCTTAGAAATGATATCTACTTAAACAATTGAAGCTCAGAATTTATTTGATGACTGCCAGTGTTGCCAGCTTGTCAAAAGCTTTTTCGGCTCCTGTTTTTTTTTATGCCATTGCCTTTCTGTTCAGGTTTCAATTATATGTATGCAGTTGTCCTAGAGGCGGCAACTTGGCTGATGCCAGCAAAGAAACATGCATAACTCAGGCAGAGAAGCATACTATATGAATGACAGGGTATGCACGACTATGCAGTTATCCTGCAAAAGGCCTCAATAGCGTGTGAGCAACTCAAAGCTATAAGCGACTCCTTCACATCTGCCAAACACAAAGACAAAAATATACGTACACATATACACATAGAGAGACAGACGAACAGATGGACGGACTGAATGACAGACGAACAGATGGACGGACGTACAGACAGATGAACGCGTATTGCTGCTGAGGTGTTGCGTGCCTGTGAAATGTTTTGCGCCATGTGCGTGACTGAATGCCTGACTTGGCTCTCCCCTTTAGCTACCCCAATCTCTCTCTCTATCTCTCTCCTTTCTCCCTTTCTCAGTTTCTCTTTAGTTTCGGCCTCTCACCTGGTTTGTAGTATTTGCCACTTCACACACTCCTCTCCAGTCCACTCCACTCCACATGTAGCGGCTGCTTAAGCTGTCTAAAAGCACGACACGTCGTCTCCAAATTAGAATCCCGAATCCCCAAATTACCAAATCTGTGTATCCTGTGTGTATGCCTTCAATCATTTCAATCTCAATCAAAATCGGTAAATCACGGCACAAGCAACACCAGCAGCGGCTTCTTTCACATTTCCCTTTGATTTCTTTGCACCTTTTTGTTATTTTCCACCTTATTGTGTGTATTCACATATTATGAATTTTCTTGTCATTTTCAAATTCTCTTTAGTGCTACATTCGTAAACGTTTCTTTGGCTTTCTTTCCCTTTGTTTTTATCGCCCTTCTCGTTTACACTTTTCAGCTTTAGTTTTGTCAATTTTTTATATTTTTTTATTTTTTTTTTTAATTTTTTATTTATTTTATTTTTGTGAATATATTTACCCTATTTTTTTTTGTAATTTTTCTGTCTTTTTTAATAACAATTTCTGTTTTGCCTGCTAGTTTCTCTATTATCTTGTCTAGTTTCCTTCTATATACCTTTTCTATACTTTTGAGAAACAAATTCTGAAACATTTTACACAGAGAGAGAGGCAGAGAAAGATGGAGATAGAGTTGAGTTGACGTATCAATTCGAGGCAACAAATTAAGTAGCAGCAAGTTGACTTCATTTTGTGGCTGCCACAGAGTCAACTTGCCACAAAATTCAATTGAACAAGTGCAACAGCAACAACTGCCGGCCATAATACGACTCAAGCGAAAGGAAGAGAGAGAGAGGGAGAGAGAGGGAGAGGGAGAGGGAGAGGGAGAGGGAGAGGGAGAGAGAGAGCGAGAGTTGAAGGTTGAACTGAGTTGAGTTGGCAGCAGAAGGTCAACAGCATCGATTCAATATTCAAAATGTAATTTAGCGTAATGTACACACACACACAGACACACACACCAAAGTACATACACACATACTTGCAACATGCGGTAGCAACACCTGAGAGTTGTTGCACACGTTTAACTGTTGCCACTTGCAACACGAGACGCTGCAATTGCGGCGATAAAGTCTTTGCCCCCGTTGATTGCCTGCCACACCAACCATGCCACCTACTGTTGATGTTGCAACCACAACTCCCACTTGAAGTTACAGTTACAGTTGCTGCTGCTGTTGCTGTTGCCGTGGCAGTTGCACTCACACCTCCAGGGTCACATCAACAAATAGCGGCATGAATGCTGATGCTGCCACTGCTGTTGATGCTGCACTTGGTAGCAATAATAAATTTCAGTGTTGCAAGTTGAGAAAAATGACGTAAATGTTGACAATCGAAGGTCGCATTCCAATTTCAGGCGGAAATGAGAGGAAATGCAAGAAAAACCGAGAGGGTAAAGCGAACCATAGTTGGCATAATATTAAGAGATAACAGATACTAGATACACATTAAAATCGATACACATTTTAGACTTTAATTTTTCGACTATTATTTATTTTAGAACTCATAACTAGCATTTAACATTCTAATTGACGTCTTTCTACTGAGTATTTCTAAAGATAAGCCAAAAAAATGCTGACAAAATTTCCAAGAGGAAACCATTTCTGTGGTGTTAGTATCCTTGTAACTTTAAACTTATACAACTTTGAACTAATTTTGAAAAAAATTGGTTTTCTGATTATGTCCTTGAACAAAACTGCATTCAAATTTTCTTGAACTTGACAAAAATGGGCAATTTTCGCATAATGGACCTCCTCATAACCTTGAATTGCCCTATCTCTGTCAAAAATCATCCGATTTTGGTGAAATTTGAAGTTTTGGAAATGTTTTTAGTATGAGCTTTAATCTGCATTAAAATTTTTGTAAAATTCGCGGCTTTTAATTTTTCGATTTTTTTGACCCATTTTTCATACTAACCCCTTGACAAAATCATCAAAAATCGAAAATTGCGTTTATCCCAATTTTTTGACCCAGATCTATTCTATGACTCATAACTAGCATTTTGCTTTTTATTTGAGGTGTTTCTGATGAGTGTTTCCTTAGATATAGCCAAAAATGTGTTAAAAAGTGTACCGAAATGGCAATTTTCGCATAATAGACCTCCTCATAACTTTGGATTGCCATAACTCGGTTAAAAATCATCCGAATTTGATGAAATTTGAAGTTTTGGAAATGGCTTTTATGTAAGTTTAAATCTGCGTTATATTATAATTCGCAATTTTTCTTTTTCTTATTTCGACTTTTTTGACCCAATTTGCATACTAACTCATTGACAATATTTGAAGTTTTTTTGATAAGTATTTTTTGAGGTATGACAAAAATGTGATAGAGAATTAATGAATCCTTATTTATTGGAAAAATAATCTTTCTCCTAAATTCGACTAGGCAGAAGTTTCACAATGCAGCGAAACATTGCAAAAATATGGACATCGCATATCTTTGAATTGGCAAAACTTTACCAAAGTTTAACCAATTTCACAACGATTTTTCGTACTTGCATCTGGACTGGTTCAAAGTTCAGTTGAATCTGGTTCATTGATTCACAAGCGCAGACACAAACAGTCGCAATCGCTGATGGCTCCAGTCAACGCATATATTCCAATTGCTTCTGTCTGTACATTACCCACTCTCTTCTCACTCTTATTCTCTCTCTATCTCTCACTGTCTCTATCCTTTTTGCTGGCAGCAGCCTTTGGCAAAAAGTCATAAATGTTTTGCTACGATAAATATGCCATGGAGTTCTTGCCACAATCTCACTAAGGCAGGCAGACTGAGCGAGAGGGAGACAGACAGAGAGAGAGAGAGAGAGAGAGAGAGAGAGAGGGAGAAGTATAGAGAAAGAGAGGGAGTGAGTATGAAATGGCAGCTGGAGTTGAGTTCTGAGCATTGCCTGCAATGCATAAATAAATAACAATTTCAATACTTGGCTATCAAAAATATGGCAAAATTTCCTCTTAACCCATATGCATGTGTCCCTCTCTCTCTCTCTCCCTGTGTCTCTCTGTCTCATTCCCTCTGATCTCGAGCATAAGCGAACTAGTTCCATTTGTATAATCTGATCAACTCTCTGGAACTTGTTCAGCTCCAACTAACTCATTAGAAGGGAAACGAGGAACAGCTGCAGGCCAAAGAAAAAATCAAGAAAAAATTTAAAACCAAATAAAAAAATTTGATAATAAATGTAGGTAGAGTTGCGCTGACCTACACATTTGTAGAGTATATTAAGAACTTTTTTCAGGGAACAAAAATGAAGACGAGGTCAAAAACTAAACACAAACCGCAGGCAGCCCTCTCTCTCTCTCTTTCTCTCTCTCTCTCTCTCTCTTTCGGTTCTCTCACTTTTTCACTCACTCGCGTCTTGTGCGAATCAATAAATGAAAAAAAAAAACTACATGAAAAAAATGGGGAAAAATCGAAAATAGTTATAGCTTTAACAGGTGTTGCCGGGTGACTGCCAAACACAGACAAAGAGAGGGAGAGAAAGAGAAAAAGAAACCGAGATAGAGATAGAGAGAGGAAGGAATGGAAGGAGTGTGAGCGAGTGAAACAAGCATCCGTCAGCTACACGCAGCGTGAAAACCTTTTAGTTATATTAATTTCAAATCCTTATACATATAGCCAACCCACCCCTCTACCTCTCTCCCTGGAGCCCATTCTCTTCACGCTCCCACTACCACTATCACTTCCCCAACCACCGCCCCACCATGGTATCGAATCATTCGCAAGCGAACATAACTGAACTGCTGCTCATCGAGTGTCCGATACCGTCTCTCTGTGGTGTGGAGGAGGGTTGGGGATGGCACTTCGGCTGCGGGCTGTGGACGATGCCACGCCCCTCACATTTTGATAGCTCTAATCCGCGAGAGGCGTAAACCCCGCCAAAAAAAAAAAAGAAAGTCATAAAACGGTTATAGGTTTTGCCATCACTTCAAATATCTTCTTGCTCCAAATATTCTTATGCACTCCGCTCAATAAAATTTATTTTACATTCATTAAAGAACAACAAAAATTAAATATACAAAAAAAAAAAAGAGTTCACAAATTTAACTTAAAAAGAGAATGACAATATCTACAAAAAATTCCATGTAATCAGAAATAATACAAAATATGCACAATTATGGAGAAGAAAATAAAAAATATCAATCCATGATAGTTAATAACATTAAAAGTTGTTTTCTAATTAAATTAGAAAACATTTCTTGAAATTATAACAATCGTATGCCGCATAGCTGAAAGCTACTTCAATTCATTGTGAGTGTGTTTCTCTCTCTGTATTTGGAATGGGATTATTTACAGCTATGACAGACCTTGGCCCTCAAATTGATCTTGTCGCATAATTTTAGCGGCAAATTGCAGATGCGATTTATCTTGTTGCCAATTAGCGGCAAAGTCCTTTTGCCACAACTCGAAAATTGAGGCTTAGCGGCAAAACCAACGAACACTGGCATAGACAGAGACAGAGAGAGAGAGAGAGAGAGAGAGTTATAGTCGCAGAGTGGCAGAAGGATATGGCAGCCTGTAAGCAAGGACGACCAATAACAATTGCCGTTGGCGTTTTTAATTAGAAAATGCACAGACAAAAAGAGCTGTAAGCGCTACGCCCGCAAACTACCACAAGCTACGTACATATGTATGTATATGTAAGTAGATGTGTCTGTATGTGTGTTTGTCTGTGTGTGTATGTTTGCCTTCGACAACAACAACAACAACAACCAGTGACTACTTTGGCAAGGTGTAAAAACTAATTACATTAAAACGGCCACGAATTCAATTGCATTCGACTCTCAGTCTCGTCTGTTTGCCTCTCCATATGTCCCCTCTGTCTCTCTCTCTCTCTCTCTGTCTCTCTTTTCCCCCCACTTCTTTCTCTCTCTCTCCCTCTCTCTCTCTCTCTTCCTCTACACATGTGCGCTGAGTGCAAGAGGTGTAAGCCTGGCAAAAAAAAAAAAAAAAAAAGCGTGTGAAAATTGCCGTGCAGAAACTTTCATTCCCCTCTTCCATATACATTTTTTGTAGCATACTTATTGGGAGCCAGCTTAATTCGAGCTACGCAGCGAAAAGTCGGCATGGAACGAGGGTAGAGGTATCAGGGGGATCAGCTGTTGTTACGCTTGAATAACGGTATTGCCAATATTGCCAATTATTATGGATTGCAGTTTACGTCACTCCGCTTAACCTCCGACCGCATCCGCAAACACACGTACATATGTATGTATGTAAATATACCTACAAGGAGCATGCGAAGGCATAGCAAAACTGAGCAATAGATGGCGCCAGACCTTATCCAAATGATATCAGCATTCAAAATAGATCAACATTTACAAGAATTCTAATATTTTCAGATTCAAAATGAGTTTATTTTAAATAAATGCATATATATCAAATATATTTCTTAGCAATATTAGAAAACTCGAGTATTCGAGTATTTTATTCTATGATAAAGCCGCTGTTCATTACATCCATACATACATACATACATACACACAATATATGTATAGCTATATCAATTATTTATATTTACATTTCATTAGCATTAAAAATTTTCAACATTGAAAAGTCAAAGTTCAGCATTTGACATTTTGCCATTGAAATTGATTTGCGTCAACGACGGCGGCGACGACTTCGCTTTCAATTGTTATGTCAAGTGATTGGTTTCGGTTTTTGGCTTTTGCTTTTGCCTCCCAAACCGGAGAAGAGAAAGATATGGGGGGAGAGAGAGAGAGAGAGAATGGAAGTAAGAGAGGGGGAGATGTTTGCATTGGAATTGGTGTTGTGACTTTGATTGAATTGCGTGGGCATTTAATAATGCAACACGCCGGGGAGCGACAGACGCAATGCCACTCAGACATTTGAATTGAATTAGCTGCGCTTTATTTTTGATTGAAATTTACACACAGCCATACCCACACACAAACCAACACACACACACACACAGTCACCACAGATACAGAGTTAATTCAGTAGGAATAATTAACTAAAAGGCAAATCTAGCAAATTTTTGTATTTTATAAGCAAAGTTGAAATATGTCGAAGCCTGAAAACAAAACCAAAAGTAACGAGTTGCCAGTAACGATTTTTCACTACAGATAAATAGAAACTACTAAAAATTATAGAAATATTAAGTAAAATAAATAATAATCCAAATATCACAAATCAGGAAATATCACTAAGAAATGAATACCAAAAATTACTTAAGCTAATCTTTTGAAATGAATCAATGAAGATAAGTCTTCACCAATAAATCACTAGTAACGAGTCATTTAAAAAAAAATACATTACAACAGTGACACTATTAAACGTAGAACTGCGATTCAAACTTTAAAACGATAATCGCCAATCAACAGTTAAACATTTGCAAGTCACAAGTAACGAGTCATTCATACAGAGTCATCTTCTGTGAGTCATATTAAGGCCAAGTTAAAACTTATATGAGTCACAACTGGCAATGAACTAGAACCGTGACAAGTAATCTGCGAAAAGTAACTCAAAACAGCCCATAAAACCACAAGTAACGAGTCACAGTGTAGAGAAGCAACGATTAGCCGTTAAGACGACGAGAGCAATTACTCGTCATAAATGCAGCTAAAATATTCCGCATTTTAAGCATACATTAACAACAGATTTGGGGAGCCACAGCATAAATTATGCGCGTATGTCGGAAATTTCAGAGATTTCTACTCTATGCTATCCCCTGCCTGAATCCTGGAGAATGGGCAACCAAAAGACATGAACGTGAACGTGACACAAGAGCAAAAACAATGCAAATGTATGTTGTGTTGTGAGAGAATCTTTCAATCTCTCATGCTACTTTGTGGTTGGGTGTGCTTGTGCTTTGCTTTTGTTTTCGCTTATCGTTGAGATATTTTTATTATTATTCTTATTATTATTTTTGTTTTTGTTTGGTTTGTTGTTGTTGTTGGTATTTCGTCATTTGTATGCAAATGAAGTGAAAATCTAATTATGGGAAATATGCGCGACAATCTAATGACAACAAAACAATAAGCGAGACTTTCCAGCCTTCTATTCATACATACATACATATGTCTATATAATACTATAGAGAGATGCATGAGATTGTGTGACAAGAGCGGAAGACTGTGAGTGGGAGTGGAAAGACGACAATTTGTAATGCGCCAATAAGAATTTATATCAAAGGCGTACACGACATCAACGAAGTCTACGAATGATGAGTGCCAAAGGGGAGAAGAGTGAGTAGTGAGAGAGAGAGAGAGCAGCACGCGTTGTTTTGCGCTTGCTAAACTGATAAAGAAGAAGCAGCAGCAGCAGCAGCAGCAGCAACTGCACTGCATAGTCAAAGCAAGAACGGCAGCGACGCCGCCAACGCAACGTGAAGCGTATTGCCAAAGGCACTCGAAGACATCAACAACAGCAGTAGCGGCGACGGCAGCGATGGCAGCAGCGCACGTTGCGGCTCTGCCGGGGGCCGGGGCAGCACTGAGCTAAGCGATTTCATAGCTGCTCATCGTCAAGCGTTGTAATTCGCTGGAAAATAACCGAATAAGCTGACGCTGGCGTCGGCGACGGCGACGCCGCAACGACTCAACGACATCGGCAGCAATACTTCGGATGCTTTCGTGCTCTCATCTTCGTTGCTGCTTCGTGGTCATCGGCAATTTTAGTAGTAGAGTAAATTGTGTGTGTGCCGGCTGAAATACTGAGAACGACTGTTGCAGCGAGAAAAGTGAGAACACTTTGACGTGAGAACAGTCTGGAGGCAGTAGTAAGTAAATGCAAGGGCAATTTAATATTATTTGAAATTATTTTAAATTATGGAATATATAATATGTAAGATATAATAATATTTATGAATATACTAGGGAGGCATGCAATTCTATTCCAGATAAAAAATTGCAAAACATACAATATCAAAAAACAATTTTGATATCTTTTATCTTTTGATTTTAAATTTAACTTAATTTTCAATTAAAAATTCTCTAAACAAATCAATTATTTTAATAACTAATTGAAATGTTTTTTTTTTTTTTTGGAATTAATTCACTTTCAGCTAAGAAAAAATTCTAATTCAATCTAGCAATCATTGTTTAAATTGAAATAAATATTATTATCAATTTTATCAATCAATTAACGGGAAATTAAAATATACATAAAAAGGATCACACTAAACAAAAACTACACCTAGTTTGTTTTACTTGCCTGCCAACCACACATAATATCCCAAAAAGTAGGCAATGGTAATTTTTACTTATACAGCAGCCGCCGCTGACAACTGCTTCGTTCGTGTCTCGCCGCTCGTCGTTTTCACGAGTACTTTCTGCTCGGAACGTCGTTCGACGGCACGAACGAACCGAATGGAAACGAAGCTGAACTCTTGCAGCTGATTGTTGTTGCTGCTGTTGTTGTTGCTGATGTTGGTACATGTGGGGCGCTGAGGAACTACTGATAGCGAACAGGCGGCATTAACAGGATTCGAGTTTCAGTTTCAGTTTCAATTCGGATTCAGCTAGAAACGGACGCGTTGGGCCGCTTCTGTTGCGCTTCACTACAAAAACATTTTTGAGTTTTTCGAAAACGCGTAAAAACGTGAAACGCACAGAAAAGAGAAACCAACAATAGTGAAAAGAAAATAATTATCTGAAAATATTGGAAAATAATAAACAGATTGTTATTGCTTGTGTTTTTCTTGATTTCTTTTTGTATTTGTGTTCGTTTTTTGGTGTGCAAATAATTTGGAAAATTGTGCATGAAACGAATAATAGAGCCAGTGAGAGAGGTAGTAACGGAGAAGATCGGAAAGAAAAAAAATAGCGAAAATTTTGTGTGCGAAAGCGGAAATGAAGTATGTCAGTTGTGTGCACATCGATGAAAGCAACGGAAATTAAAATTTGCATGTGCAACAACAGACGTAGCAGTAGCTGGAGCTGGAGCTGGAGCTGGAACAGTGGCAGCTGCAACAGAACCTGCCACAGATTTTGGAATTGAAATCGAAGAACATCCCAAAGCCAGCAGAGAGACATCGACACTGTCAACAAGAGTTTTGGGTGCAAAGACAGGAAAGTTAAACGAGTGACACTTGTGAGGTGCCTGTGCCGCATGTGGCATGCAACAATGTGGCCAATGTGGCACTGCAGCTGCCCATGCCACAGCCACAGCTGAGTGAGTGAGTGAGTAAGAGATACCACTCAGGCCACGATCTGTGGCAACAACAAGAGCGTCAAGTGGCAAGCTGGAAGTTGCAAGTTGCAAGCAACAACAGAAAATCCAAAAACGAAACGATAACATAATTAAGTGGAAAATCAGGGAAAAACAGCGATTGGCAACCCATTCATCCCCGCCCTCCCTCAAACTAGTCTTAGCCCAACAGAAACTAGACTCTGCCTCCCGAAACATCCTCCGGTTGCTGCTGCCACAGACAGTCAAGTCATGGCGTTGCAAGGACACAACGCTTTCTGCTTCTCCACAGCAGGATTTATCGCTTGCTCAGCAATCGTTCTGCTCTGCAGTTCCGGTAAGTGAAATATGCTCCCCCAACTCGAGTCCCGAATTGAAGTCAAAATCAAACCAACAGCCAGCAAAAATTTAACACAGTCAAATAATATGCATTGTCTCGAATGCCAGATACCACGTGAAATGCTGCAAGTAACGTACACTGAGAAAAACTGGTGGTGATTACGAGTAGAACTTGAGCGTGGAAATTTACTAGGAAACGTACTAGGAAAAAAGGAATACAAGAATTTCAAGTCCATAGTGTATTCAATTCAAAAATCTAAAATTTGGCATTAAAAAAGTTTGTCGAAAAGTGTGTTAAAATTTTATGCTGAGTATATTTAATATTTTCTGTTTTAAAATCTTGGTATCTTCAAAGTCTTCCGTATTTCACTTAGAACAAAAAGAGAAAATATATTGCAAAATAGGTCAAATAGAATGAATTTTTTGATGGAAAAAACAACTCGGTAGAAACTCTACTTATTTCAATAAAAAAAATTATATTCTTCGATGGAATTAAAATATTTTCAAATGAGTTAAAGAAGTGTTTTCAAGTACTACATCTCATCGAAACCAAGTTCTATAACTAAATGACAAATAAAATAATGAAATCAAAATGTGAAATGATTTTGAAGTTGAAATCATCGAAACGATGCTGCCCCTTGTGGCTTCTTCAATTACAGGGTATACACTGAGTGTTGCAACTACAGCAAATGTATCGAAACGCAAAACAGAAATAAGAATAAGAAAAAAAAGCATTTCAAGGCAAAAACTATAATGCAGAATGAAAACAGAAAGCATGAGAGAAGAAGCGAGAAAGTTGAGCACAGTTGCAGTTAGCACTGAGTTTATTCATTGATTCATTTATTCATTCAATCATTCAGTCATTCGTTCGTTCACTCACTCGGTCAGTTATTCATTGAAGCAAACAGCTCAACTTGTTATTGTACACTTCACATTCCATTTACATGCATTCCCATTGCTATTTCTGCATTTTCTTCTACATTCTCTTATTCTCTCACTCTCTCTCCCTCTGTTTATGTCTCTCTTTCTCTGCGATTTCTATTTCCCTAGTTGTGTTGCTGCTTCTATTTGTTGACGTTGCAAGTTGCCAGTGTTGCAAGTGTGGCAATGAATACGTCATGCCGACGCATGTAAAATGTTGTGCACGGCACTTTTTCAAAAAGAAACCCATATAAGGCACTCCCAACTCCGTCCTGCCTCATCCTTGCCCCCTTTGTACCGCCATCACTCCCGGTAGTCAAAAATTACAGAAAACTAAGGCAAGATTCTGCAACCACAACAACTGGTAAATGGCAACTGGTAAATGGCAACTGGCAACAAAATGTTGCAAGTGCATTCAAGCTGAGCTCAGTGCTCATCGTGTTTGAGATTCAGTTGCAGTTGCAAGTGCAGTTCGCTTGAATTAATGCATTTTGTTGCACAATAGCATAAATATTACGCTCCCTCTCTCTCTCTCTCTCTCTCTCGCTCTCTCTCTCTCTCTCTCTCTGTCTGTATTTCTTGCTCTTTCAGTTCAACAATACACGTCTTTCATTCCCTTTCTCTATTCTGCTGTCGCTCTTGCATTTCATTTCTTTTGCTTTCATCAATTGCAAGTCCATTTGCGGCAGTCAAGTTACTCCCTGTTAAACGACTCTTTCTAGTGTTGTTAATAACACTGCGAATATGTTACAAATAACTTTCCAAAAGAATTAACTTTTAAACAAAGATTAATCAATATTTTCCTTTTGGTTTTGAAAGTGCTAAGTGCAAACACATAAAAAAAAAGTGAGAGTGAATTTTCGAAAATAGTAAATTAAATATTGTAGCGACTTTGAAAAACAACCTCAATTCATGGTTAATCAAATGAAGTGCAATTTTCAGATATTTCAACACTGAGATAGATAGATATTTCAATCTGAGGAACTACTCATTAGAAAACCCGTAAATAAAATTTATACGCTGGTTATGAGTTTTAGAATCGATTTGAGTTAAAAAAAATTGGTATAGAAAATTTAGTCGATTTTTGATAATCCCATCAAGGGGTTTATATGCGAAATTGGGCAAAATTAAAAAATTTTGGTTTAAAAAATAATGCCAACAAAATTTTTAAGTAGAATAAATGCAAATTTCACAAGAATTTGGTGGAAGTTTTACCAAGATTAAATAGTAAGAAAAAGGGGCTTTCGGAAATTTTTGGCACATTTCTGATCTTGGAAAGTAGTTATGAAAAACACCGCAGGTATGTTTAGTTTATAGATGCATTAATTTCACTAAATACTATATAGTGAAAATAAATACTATATAGTGAAAATAATGCATAAAAATAATTTATACAAATAAATTGAAATATGTTTTTCCTCACCTGGAAAGTTTGAATACTATTTTAATTATAAGAAACTCTATGAGTAACTCCAGTTGTGTGTGCCTCTATTATTTCGATGTCTTCATTTCTCCCAATCTCTCTCTCTCTATCTCTCTATCTCTCTCTCTCTGTCTATCTCTCTGTCTCTCTTTCCTTGACTCGCCACATTGCAATAACTGAAAGAAAAGAAAAAAATATCATGAATATTTATAAGAAAGTGAATTTCAACCACATGATATGATAATCTTCTGTTGCTACTTCTGTTGCAAGTCTCTCTCTCTACCTATCTCTCTCTTCCTCTCTCCCCCTCTTTCTCTCTCTCTCTCTATCTCTCTGCACAGCTTGTTTGATGCGTGTTAATCTGATATCAATATCAAAAGAAATTGCCAAAGATTGAACTGTTGCATTGGTTAGCAAGAGGGAGTTACGGGGGAAGTTTGTAGAGAGATTCCACATACGTATATACATATCATGATATGTACATATGTATGTAGAGATGGAGAGGAATCTTTTTTGCAATGGCAAAAATATTTGCACAAAAATACAAATAAAATGCAAATCAAATAAAATATGTACTTATAATTAAATGCAAACTTTTCAACAATTTGGCTCAAAATCAATAAATAAATCCTCCCAACAACAAAAAGAACAACAACTGCAACAACAACAATAAATATGAAAATGATATGCGAGTGGCAAACAACAAATTGAAAAGTTCCTCTCGCTTCACTCCACCTCCCTTTGGACCCCCCCCTTTACCCCGCTACAACCATACTGCACTTGAAATTTACGTTCTGCATTTTTATGCACAATTTTATTTTATTTATTTACTGTAGTGAGCACGAGCAGAAAGTTATGCGAATCTGGTTAATAAAGGAATTCATAAAAGCGAGCAACAACAATATCAACAAACAAAAAAAAAAAAATGAAACAAGTTGAAGAAGAAGCATTAACTTTTGAAACACACACACACACACACGCACACACACACATACTAGATGAAATCAACAAATTTGCAGCGTGTCAAAAGCTAAAAACCAAAACAAAACTCAGCTTAAAACTTGAAAAATACAGCAGAATTTAAAATAATAAATGAAAATATTAAAAGAATTTGTTACAACAAAAAAAAAAGAAGCAGCAGAAATATAAAGCATAAATTTCATTTAAAAACAAGTGACTGCTACACACAGTTGAGACTGCTCGACTGCGAGTTACTCTGTAAACATAATTGAAACTTGCTTCGATAGAATTTTATTTCAATTCAAATTAATTAATTAATAATAAAATTTGTATTATTTAAGAATACAAAATTACAGAATGATATAAATAATCTATAAAATAGGAAAATCTACTAAAAATCATTGAAAAGTATTTCAATTACAACAGAAATTTGAATAACAAAATTTTAGAATAGTTGAAAATGAGTTGACATAATTTGTGATATAAATATGTTTATAAAATATAACTATTGTAAATCTAAGTACTTTTAATGATATTTCTTTAAAAGCAGTTTCAAATTGTTACGCATTATTTTTTTTCTTTTTTTGGTCAAACTACACCGTGTGGCAATGCCACTTTTTACAGGGTATGCCAGCCAAATATATCACTTGCCAAAAGAGAGCTAAAAGGCGTTACGCCAAAATGCAAGCCGCACAATCAACTTGTCTGACTTTCGACTCTGCCACTGTATGTGTGTGTGTGTGGGTGTGGATGTGGTGTGTGTGTGGTTGCCTGCTGTTCTGGTTTATGATACCATTTAGCCCGAGGGTTGTTTTGACAAATTGTGCAAATTATTGTGTTAAATTTGCCCTTGAGGTGAAAAATCACTTTGACATGGCGCATCGCCATGGATTATTTACTATATATGTCTCATTTGTGCTCTCTCTCTCTCTCTCTCCCTCTCTCTCTCTCTCTCTCTCTCTGTCTTTCTATCTGTCTCTCTTTCTGTTGTTGTCCCTTGTCTCACTCCATCAATCTCTATCAGACATACTCTTTTGACTGCTTAGCTGTTTGAACTTTTGTCTGTCGCCCACACACACACTCACATAACCACACATATACATACATACATACATACATACATACAGATGTATATATAGACATACATTATACAAAAGATGCCAATAAATGTGTCAGTTGAAGCCGCGGGGCGCCAATTGCGACTGACAACAATCGATGGCATCATCATCATCATACTCTGAGTAGCTTTTAGTTCAATTTCAACTTTAACCAACAAATGCTCAATAAAACCGCAACTCAATATATAAATTAGCCCATGTTTACAAAAATTAAAAATTTCGTATTTGTCAAAATCCTAAATAGAATTTTATCCATATCTCGGAAAATACTCATCAGAAAAGCCTTAAATAAAAAGCAAAATTCTAGTGATAAGTCCTAGAATAGATCGGCATCAAAAAATTGGGATAATAACAATTTTCGATTTTTGATGATTTTGTCAAGGGGTTAGTATGAAAAATGGGTAAAAAAAATGGAAAAATTGGAAATTGACGAATTTTACAAAAATTTTGATGCAGATTTAAACTGATATAAAAACCATTTCCAAAACTTCAAATTTCATCAAAATCGGAGGACTTTTGGCCGAGTTATGGCAATTCAAAGTTATGAGGAGGTCCATTATGCGAAAATTGCCACTTTGGGACCCTTTTTTTACACATTTTCTTCCATATCTCACGAAATACTAATCAGAAACACCTCAAATAAAAAGCAAAATGTTAGTTATGAGTCCTAGAATCGATCTGGGTCAAAAAATTGGGATAAAAGCAATTTTCGAATTTTGATGATTTTGTCAAGGGGTTAGTATGAAAAATGGGTCAAAAAAATCAAAAAATTAAAAATTACGAAATTTTCAAAAAATTTTAAGCAGATTTAAACTGATATAAAAAACATTTTCAAAACTTCAAATTTCATCAAAATCGGATGATTTTTGGCCGAGTTATGACAATTCAAAGTTATGAGGAGGTCCATTATGCGAAACTTGCCACTTTGGGACCCTTTTTTTACACATTTTCTTCCATATCTCACGAAATACTAATCAGAAACACCTCAAATAAAAAGCAAAATGTTAGTTATGAGTCCTAGAATCGATCTGGGTCAAAAAATTGGGACAAAAGCAATTTTCGAATTTTGATGATTTTGTCAAGGGGTTAGTATGAAAAATGGGTCAAAAAAATGGAAAAATTAGAAATGACGAATTTTACAAAAATTTTGATGTAGATCTAAACTTATATAAAAACCATTTCCAAAACTTCAAATTTCATCAAAATCGGATGATTTTTGGCCGAGTTATGGCAATTCAATGTTATGAGGAGGTCCATTATGCGAAAATTGCCACTTTGGGACCCTTTTTTTACACATTTTCTTCCATATCTCACGAAATACTAATCAGAAACACCTCAAATAAAAAGCAAAATGTTAGTTATGAGTCCTAGAATCGATCTGGGTCAAAAAATTGGGATAAAAGCAATTTTCGAATTTTGATGATTTTGTCAAGGGGTTAGTATGAAAAATGGGTCAAAAAAATCAAAAAATTAAAAATTACGAAATTTTCAAAAAATTTTAAGCAGATTTAAACTGATATAAAAAACATTTTCAAAACTTCAAATTTCATCAAAATCGGATGATTTTTGGCCGAGTTATGACAATTCAAAGTTATGAGGAGGTCCATTATGCGAAACTTGCCACTTTGGGACCCTTTTTTTACACATTTTCTTCCATATCTCACGAAATACTAATCAGAAACACCTCAAATAAAAAGCAAAATGTTAGTTATGAGTCCTAGAATCGATCTGGGTCAAAAAATTGGGACAAAAGCAATTTTCGAATTTTGATGATTTTGTCAAGGGGTTAGTATGAAAAATGGGTCAAAAAAATGGAAAAATTAGAAATGACGAA
Organism: Drosophila quadrilineata; assembly: GCA_018150725.1. Taxonomy (NCBI): domain Eukaryota; kingdom Metazoa; phylum Arthropoda; class Insecta; order Diptera; family Drosophilidae; genus Drosophila; species Drosophila quadrilineata. Next base: position 25,528,816 of record JAECWN010000432.1, on the reverse strand, counting down.
TTTTACAAAAATTTTGATGTAGATCTAAACTTATATAAAAACCATTTCCAAAACTTCAAATTTCATCAAAATCGGATGATTTTTGGCCGAGTTATGGCAATTCAATGTTATGAGGAGGTCCATTATGCGAAAATTGCCATTTTGGGACCCCTTTGAACACATTTTTGGCAATATCTTAGGAAATACTCATCAGAAACACCTCAAATAAAAAGCAAAATGCTAGTTATGAGTCCTAGAATAGATCGGCGTCAAAAAATTGGGACAAAAGCAATTTTCGAATTTTGATGATTTTGTCAAGGGGTTAGTATGAAAAATGGGTCAAAAAAATGGAAAAATTAGAAATGACGAATTTTACAAAAATTTTGATGTAGATCTAAACTTATATAAAAACCATTTCCAAAACTTCAAATTTCATCAAAATCGGATGATTTTTGGCCGAGTTATGGCAATTCAATGTTATGAGGAGGTCCATTATGCGAAAATTGCCATTTTGGGACCCCTTTGAACACATTTTTGGCTATATCTAAGGAAACACTCATCAGAAACACCTCAAATAAAAAGCAAAGTGCTAGTTATGAGTCCTAGAATAGATCGGCGTCAAAAAATTGGGACAAAAGCAATTTTCGATTTTTGATGATTTTGTCAAAGGGTTAGTATGAAAAATGGGTTAAAAAAGTCAAAAAATTAAAAATTACGAATTTTTCAAAAATTTTGATGCAGATTTAAACTGATATAGAAACCATTTCCAAAACTTAAAATTTCATCAAAATCGGATGATTTTTGGCCGAGTTATGGCAATTCAAAGTTATGAGGAGGTCCAAAATGCGAAAATTGCCATTTTGGGACACTTTTTAACACATTTTTGGCCATATCTTAGGAAATACTCATCAGAAACACCTCAAATAAAAAGCAAAATGTTAGTTATGAGTCCTAGAATCGATCTGGGTAAAAAAATTGGAGTCAGCAAATTTTTCTATTTTTGATGATTTTGTCAAGGGGTTAATATGAAAAATGGGTCAAAAAAATCAAAAAATTAAAAATTACGAAATTTACAAAAAATTTTAAGCAGATTTAAACTGATATAAAAAACATTTTCAAAACTTCAAATTTCATCAAAATCGGATGATTTTTGGCCGAGTTATGACAATTCAAAGTTATGAGGAGGTCCATAATAAGAAAATCGCCGTTTTGGGACACTTTTTAACACATTTTTGGCCATATCTCGGAAAATACTCATCAGAAACACCTCAAATAAAAAGCAAAGTGCTAGTTATGAGTCCTAGAATAGATCGGCGTGAAAAAATTGGGATATAATCAACTTTCGATTTTTGATGATTTTGTCAAGGGGTTAGTATGAAAAATGGGTCAAAAAAGTCGAAAAATTAAAAATGAAGAATTTGGATAAAATTTTGATGTAGATCTAAACTTATATAAAAACCATTTCCAAAACTTCAAATTTCATCAAAATCGGATGATTTTTGGCCGAGTTTTGGCAATTCAAAGATATGAGGAGGTCCCAGATGCGAAAATTGCCATTTTGGGACACTTTTTAATACATTTTTGGCCATATCTCGGAAAATACTAATCAAAAACACCTCAAATAAATTGCAATATGCTAGTTATAAGTCCTAGAAGCGCTAAAAATCAAAAAATTGAAATCGAAATATTTTATATTTTTGATAATAATACCATAAACAATATGTATGCTTTGCATACAGGGTATATCCATGTTGTTATGTTAATTGTTATGTGCCAGAACTGTTTAAAGGCCAATGCCAAGCGCACAAATAGAGTGCAAGTTGCACGCAACGTCAATAATTGAGGCAACTTTTGCAGAAGCCGCCAGTAAATCAGCGAGAGACAAGGGCGGAGTAGGAGTAGGAGTTGGAGGAGGAGGAGAAGAGACGGTGGCAAGTGAAACTTGTGGCAAGAGTTGCCGCTTTGAAAACGATTTCGTATGCAGCGTTGACGTGACTCGCATTAGCATTGCACACGTGTGCCACGCCCACGCTCTCGCCCAGCGCCCCCCCCCACACACCTTCCACGTCATTCTACAGCGTTGTTGCTTATTATCGAAATTGTATATGCCACAAAACTGCAGCTATAACATGCCCATCACTCTCAGTCTCTTTTCTCACCTGCCACACGGCAATCTTTAACTCAACTTACCAATTCTCTCTCCATCCATGTCTAACTCTATCTCACTCCCTCAATCTGCCTGTTCCTCTCTTTCTCTTGCTGTCTGTTTCCTTCATTGTCGTACACTTTTCTCGTTTTTTTTTTTTTTTGTTTTTTTGTTTTGTGGTCTCCGAAAAGTTTTTGCCAGCGACTTATTAAGATAGTTGGTTAGGATAGTTGGGTTTAGTTGGCGCGTCTAGACGGTTTTTAGTCAAATTATGGTTTTCAAACGTTTCCCTTTTGCCAACCACTTTCTTACTTCCTCTCTATTCTTTGTCTCTCTCCCTTTTCCTCACTCTCTGTCTATCTCACTGTTTGGCTAAGAAATACCAGAGTCTGTCCTTTTCGCTTTGCTGACTTTTTGTCGCTCTCAATGAAAAATCTAAAAACATGAGCTTCTTCATACCACAATTATTTATGTGCATGTAGGTATGTGTGTGTGTGTGTGTGTGTATGTGTGTGTGTGTGTGTGAGTGTGTATTTGTTGGCATGTCAAGAAATTGGCCATTAGAGAGTAACGTCGACATGCACCTGGGAGAGCATGTAATTTGCAGTGTTGAAAAATGCTTAAGACATTGCAGCTAAAAAAATAGTTGTGTTTGTTTACGTTGTTCGATGACCTTTAGAGGTATTAATCTGATTTGGCTCAACTAACTAATACCCTGTAGCTTACCTAAAAGTAACTCAGTCATTTGCCATTTAGAGTAACCTAATTCCATTTTCCTCTATACTTGCTAAATTCCTTTCTCTAACAAATATAAGTATTGTTTACGTTGTTCGATGACCTTTAGAGGTCTTTATCTGAATTAGCTCAACTGTGTAATACCCTGTACAGTGCTTGAAAGTTACTGTTTTTAATTACCTCTTACTGTATATCTACTCTGAGACTGCATTACATTTTTCTATTGATCATTATAAAACCCTGTTGTACAAAAATTTCACAAAATGACAATGTGTTGCTGGAGGACCTGTAGAGGTCCTCAGTTGAATTATCCCAACAGGCTAATACCCTGTACCTTACTCAAGAGTAACTTATTATAGATGCACTTATTTCGGCTACCTCTACACTTTTTAAAATTATTTCTCTAAGAAAAAATAATTTTGATTTCGTTGATCGATTACCTTCAGAGATCTCGAGTTAATTTAGCTCAACTAGTTGATTCCCTGTACCTCAGTTAAGCGCAACTGACTTTATTTGCCTTCTCTAGCATATTTACGCTCAAAACTTCAGTCCGTCCGCTTTTCCTTACACTATTCAATACCCTCCTATGAAACTCCTTCCCGAAAATATAAAAACATATATATATTTTCGCTGGAGAGAGTTTTGAAAAACTAAACGCATGTGTGGCATATAAATGGCTGGCAATCAATTGGATTGCCGCGCATATGAATTTCATTTCAAAATATGCAACAATAACACTAAAATAGACAAAACGTTATCGCAAAAACCAAAAAAGACAATAAAAATAAAAGAAATATCGAAAAATTTAAATGAATGAGAGTGGGAACTGGAGTAGAGAGAGAGAGAGAGATAGAGTGAGGGGGAGGTACCTGGAATGGGCGAGTTGGGCAGCCACAAAACGCAATACAAACTTTTGCTGTTAACTCATCGCGTGAGTTGCACATTTTTGTTTGCTATTTTTTCATCCTCTTCTTTTCAACAATTCTTACTTTTTATTTTTATGATCATTGTTGAACTGTATTTCAGTTTTCAGTTTTTGCAATTTTTGTTGACCCATTTCGTAATTTACTTTCATTGAGCGACCCACGGACACGTTTCGACACGCATCAGCAACGTATCATATGTATACAACAAACACTCGATGAAAATAATGAAATTGGAATTTTATTTCCTACAAACTGAACAACAACAAGCGGAAGACAAATCAAAACAAAATTGCAAAATATTTCACGTACATATTTGTGCACTTTCTCACATTTCTATCTCATCTCGTTTACTACATATTTTCGTATCTCTTTCTGCAGACAGTTCTAACAGAGTTTATCTGACGCTCCACTTAATACATTTTTAAATGTTGCCCACAACATATAATCCCACAACAAACTGAATTGAATCTCTTCAAAAACTCGACCAACGAAATACCCTGCAATTTTAAAATGCATTCGCTATTATAACTAAAAATAAAACTACAGTTCAGTTATAAAACTACTTTTACTCAAATAAAGAAGGTAACAAATTTACAAGTTAATTGCAACATGAAGTTAATGAAAAAAAATTTTAAAAAATTTAAATTCAAATTAAAATGTTAAAAAAAGGAAAAGATAAAAAAAAGAGAAAAAAAAGAGAAAAAAAGAAAAATGAACGAAAACGAAACAATAACAAAAAAAAAAGAAGAAACAAAGCAAAATAAGATTTATTTTAAGAATTAGATTGAATAATATAAAAAAAATAAAACTAAAAAGCTGAAAATAAAAAATCACAAATAACAAGTAATAATAAAAAAAATAAATAAAACAATACTCAGAAATAAATATGTAACAAAAATCTAAATAATAATAAAATATTAATTAAAAGCAACATAAATACAACTCAAATATATGAAAAGATCAAAAAAAAAAAGTTAGACTTTAAGTCCATATGCGCTCCGGATTGGTAACTACTAGTCGAGCATACCCTTTCAATGCAGCTAGTTAAAATTCATTTGCCACAGCAAAGGCCATAAAAAAAAAATGTAAAAGATTCCAAAGGGAATGTCTAAAAAGTTTTTGGCCAAAAGCATTTACAGAAAATCATGTAATGGCCCAACAATTGTTGTTGCTATTGTTGTTGTTGTTGTTGTTGCTGTTGTTGTTGGTAAATTTGCTTGGTAATTAAGTGCTAAATGTGTGTGAAATGTAAATTGTAAATTGTTTTCCCAAGAAAATAGAAAATAAGCAAAGAGAGCTTAACAGCTAAAGAGATTTACGCTAAGACTGAAGAGAGACAGAGAACTGGGGAGCTGCAGAGGATTAAGCACTTGATGTAATGAAAGATATATATATATATATATATATATATATATATGTATGTAGTTTCGACAAATTTAACAGTCGTTGTACCCTGTAAATTTGCACAAAGGGAGCTTAGACAATTTCAACAATTTAACTAGATTCGTGAAGAAAGAGGGAAAACTTTTTTGGCAATTAACAAAGTTCATTAGCGCCAATTAGCAAGAATACAAAAAAACAAAAAAAAAACAAAATATATCTAAAATATTCATCAAGAAAAAAACACATACATATAACAGAAGAAGCAGAAAACCTTGTCACAGCAAAAGTGTAAAAATCAATTTGCAGTGCAGTGTAAAGGGGGAAAAGCCAAGAAAATTGCGGGGCATCGATTTTCATTTCGCCACAAGCAAAAGCGGTGGAAAACCGCATTTGGGAAGGGAAAGGAGTGTGAAGCAAAGTTATGGCCGTCAATTCTTGCGAATCGAGGCGACAGTTTGATAAACTGAAGCCGCCGACAAGGATGAAGGATCCTTCAAGATAGTCGCTGTCTCTCTCTCACTCTCACGCTCACTCTTTGTCTCTCACTCTCACTCTTTCTCTCTGTCTCTGTCTCGAAGATACTAATCAGCCTTTGCTTCAGTTCGGTTCAGCGTTTAACAGGAAGTCATAAATTTAGCAAAGGACATGCCAGCGAAACACACACACACACACACACACACACATACATACAAACAACACAATTCTACACTATGTGTGTGTGTGTGTGTGTGTCGCGCCCTTGTCTAGAAATTTTAATTAAAAGCGATGACATAGCGAGTAATTCGATATCAGAATGTCGCCTATTAATTTTAAGGACATTTCCTTTATTGATTCTTTGTCAATATAATATTGAACCCATAATTTACACATAAAAGGCCCGTCCGTTTCTCCGTCCATCTGTCCATCTGTCTGTCTGTTCGTCCATCTGTCTAACTGCCTTCCTATGTATATGTATTTGTGTGTGTGTGTTTGTGGTTTCGTGCCCATTGTCTTTGGATTACTAAATTTGACTTTGGCTTTTATTCGCCTATTGTTTGTTGTGCTTGTGGCGTGCATTGCATTCATTTCATTTTGCCCTTGCATGAAACACAGGAGCGCATTGCCTGAGTTTGGGCGCCAACTTCAGCACTATCTTCAAGTAAATAGCAAAATTCGTCTGGGACAGAGGAGATTTCATTGCTTTATACTTTCTGATATGCAATCAAATTATATGCCCTTAATTTTAAATCTAAATATACATATATATAAATTAATATAAATACAAGAAATAAATATTATATATTTAAAATATAAAAGAAAAAATCTAAAAATATATATAAAATTTAATAAAAATACTGCAATTAAATAAAAAAAAGGGAACTCTACTTTGAGCCAATTATAACTTATGGAAGTTCAAGCTGTGCTCCAAATGTAATTTAGAAAAACGTAATATAATAAACAAGTCGAAATTTAATAATTAATTATAATAAATTATATTAAAACATGCTTCAATAATACAACAAAAATACATTGAAAATTTTGAACACGATAAAACTTCATTTCAAATTTAAAAAAATAAAAGACAACTCTCTACTGCTGTTAAATTCTCAATATGGCATAAGGGAAAATTAATAACATAATGTATTCAGCACGAACAAATACAAGAACATAATAATGCAGAAAAATTCGATGAGGTAAAAATAAATAAAAAACACTCATTAAACACATATATAAAAATATATATTAAAAACTAGCTAAGCCTCTTCAACTTGCATGCAACTCTCTACCGCCAACATCTAGAAGCCGCTCCTGTTTGCTGACTTAGTGGCTGAGGCGTGTTTGCCTTTTGATGCGCGACGCCATTATAAGCACCCTTCTCACAAATATACACAAATCGACACATACACACACACACACACACCCACATATGTATGTAGGTATGTACATATATAGTAAGAATGTGAAATGTGTGCGTGACTTTTGTTCGCTGTTGTCATTTCATAGCCACTTGCCAAATGTCAAGCAGCATGAAGAACCGCAACGCATTGGGACTCGTCTCCCCTTCGCCATACTTTGGCATTATTTTGATTTTGATTTAACGTTCGTAATTACAACAACAACGCCAACAACAACACCAACAACAATGCGATAATAACAATATCAACAAATCTGACTTAATTTAGTCATCATCGCAACGCGCCTGTTATCGATAAGCCTCAACCGATTCAAAGGACGGAAGCACGCACTAATAGCAGACACTGTAGTCATATTGGGGGCTGCCAAGAGATGGTGAAGGGTAGGAGTGTTAGGGTTGGGAGGGTGGTAGGGAGATAGGGAGAGGTAGGCCAAACATTTTCAATATGCAGAAACCGTAAACTTGCTGTATTGTTTTATTGTTGTGTGCCTCCACAATGTACATTTTGTGGGTTAATTATAACGTTTGTGGGCGGGGCCTTTTGTTTGACTTCAGTTGAGTTGGAAAACTATTCAATCAAAATGTGTTTATAATATGTATGCAAACAGTAAAAAGCAAAAGTTGAACACAGCCTATCTAAGATTACATATGCCCTTCTGTCCACTCCACACAATAACAATAACAATAACAAACATAGATATTTGTGGCGAAATTTTGAGGCTTAATTGAAATTATTATGCCACTCGAGTTATAAGTAGTTGTCATTAACTCAATTAAGTTGTTGAACAATAATAACAAAATTATTGACAGCATGTAACGAAAATCAGAAAATATACCAAATATACAAAATATAGGCAGTTAAAGTTAAATTTAAAAAAAATACTAAAAAATACTAAAAAAATAATACTAAAAAACCATAATAATATAATAATATTCTATCTTATTTTATAATATGTGAGAATGCTTTCTTCAAACTCTATCTTTAATAAAGCAAAAAGTGCAAAGTTAATTGTATAATTGGGGAAAATTAAAAGCAACAGAAAAACTAAAAATATTCCTATGAATTTATTTTACGATATTCATTCTGTTTTTTTTTTTTTTTTTTTTTTTTTTTTTTTGAAGTTCAATATATCGAAATACTGAATATATCATTATATTGTTGTTATTCTTCATAAATAAATTATAATTTTCAGCAAGTTCCTAATATGGCAAATTAATCCCCAATTAAGTGAGAAATTAGTGTTAGATTTTCAACAATTATGTGGGACTCTCCCCCCGTCCAAAAATGGAGTGCGGTTGTGACCTACATAGATCCCACATAAGCCGATATCTACGCCAACAGAGAGTCTGTTAAGTATAGCCCAAAGGCAATATACATAAGTAATGTCGCCAATTAAGAAGTCAAGTGAGAAAATCGCGTGATAACAACTTAAAAGCGACCACGATATACATATATATGTAGAGAGGGTGCTTAAGTTCTTGGAGGGCGGTCAGAGAGACAGTGTGGGGAGGCTTTGGAAATAATAATGCTCTCAACGAGGGTTTATCCCTTATCGCCACCCCCGAGAAGCAAAAGCATTTTGAATAGATAATGAAACTGCGGCAATCTGTCTGTCCATAAAGCATCCAACAAAGTGGCGACACTTGGTCGCTCTTCGGGATTCTCCATCGTATCGCATTCGTATCCGTATTTTGTGGGATAGAAATGATAAAGCGCACAAAATGAACTATAAAATAAAGAAGAAAACGACAACAGCGCAGCTAGAGAAAGAGAGAAAGTAATATGTATGTATGTATGTATGTAGATGGGAAATCCCTCCCTTGGAATGTGGTATCCCAAAAAACTGTTATAACAATAAATTAAGTTGCTGTTGCAGCATAAAATCAAATTGCCAAATGACTAAAGAGGATATTCAGAGAGGGGCAACAGAACTGAATTGAACTGCGGGGGTGCGAGGGCTGTTTGGTAAGTTTAGCACTTCCCTGTCACACTGCTGCTTAAAAATCTGTTGCAATCTGTTGACGAATCATCATCAGCAACGAGATGAATCGCATCAAATTGAGACTAGAAACTGAAAAACAGCGAATAAAAAGCTAAGCTGAACACAAGCACTAGTTTTGTGAAAAACAAGAGAGCTTCACTTATAGAGATAGAGCTAGAGATAGAGAGAGAGACGTAGTTGAAGTGATGGAGACCCTTTGGCAAATGCCGTAAAACATTCTCAAAATGCTTTTTATTGAGGCAGCTTTGTGCCATTCTATTTTCTTTCATTTTTTTTTCTTCTCATTCTCTGCCCTCCTTTTTTATTCGGTGGTTGCGCTCTCTCAACTCGACTATGGTCGCGAGGCCAATTTAATAGCATACTTTTCAGCGCTAAGCAGACAAGTCAGCAGTGGCAGTGGCAGGAGCTGGAGCTGGAGCTGGGGCTGGGGCAGGAAGCGGCCAACAACTATACCACAAAATATGCGACAAACAAACAAAACAAAATGAAGTGACGACGACGACGACGACGAGGACAACGAGGAGGACGCGACTTTCGCGTAAGCCAAACTCAAACGGACGTTCATTGTTATTTTAAGAAAAGCAACGCGACAGACAAACAGACGACGACCTACTCGCCGCTGCCTCCGCTGCTTGACAATGCCTCACTTTCAAATACCCTAACCCAATCGCCAAAAGAGGAAGCAATTCCGCGTCTGTCTGTCTGTTGGCCTGTATGTGTGACTGCCTCTGCCTTGCTTCATCTATATAAGCGGCTCATGATGAAGCAGACATAGGATAAACTTCTAGCTTGCTTTATAGCTGCGCTAACTTGCTATCTAGCTTGCTTTCCAGCTTGCTTTCTATCTACTTTCGAACACCTCAACTAAAAGTGGAAGCAACTGTCTCTCATTACTTGCCTAGTCTATATGCTCTCTGCTTAAGTTGTAGCCAAAGCCGAAATAGACTGAGCATAACTTCTAGCTGCTAACATAGCTAGTTGGAATGCTTCTCTAGTTAGCTTTCTAGCTTGCTTTTGGCTTGCTTTCTGTCTATTTTCGAACACCCCAACCTAAAGTGGAAGCAACTGTCTCTCATTACTTGTTTAGTCTATATGCGCTCTGCATAAGTTGTAGCCAAAGCAAAGACAGACAGAGCATAACTTCTAGCTGCTAACATAGCTAGTTGGGTTGCTTTCTTGGCTTGCTTTCATGCTTTGCTTTCTTGCTTGTCTGCTTTGCTTGCAGGAAGCAGTAGCAACAGCAGCAGTGACTCCCTTTTGCTCAACTTCCGCTTTGGCTTGCAGCAATTTCTTTTAGCTTTATTGCCCCCCGCTTCTCACTATCATCCACCCCATACCCTCAATTCTCACACACAATTTCTATGGTGTTTTTGGCAGTCGAGACACAGTGTATTTTTGGCGCTACCCGCTGCGGCGCAACGCATATAGCATAAATTTTGAATACGCCAGAAAAAAAAATAAGCAAAAAAAAAAAATCTGGAAAATTGTGGCGCTTTCTTCCCATTTGGTTTTTTTTTTTTTGTGTTTTGTCAGTCCGAAAGAAAAATAGCGAAAATTGTCTGTCGCTTGATAAAGCGGAAGCAGAACTTGCCCATAAACGAAATGTGGCAACTGAGTGTAAACTTTATTGGCGCCCGACTGACTGGCGACAAACGCCGAACGGCGAATGGCGAATGGCGGATGGCGACATTGGCTGGCGGGCGGAGGGGATGCCCTCTGTTACTCCCAAATATACCCCACTGATGCTCGGTAGCTGGGAGAGATGCCGCAGCCCGGAAGCAAAAGCCTTTTCAACATGCTTGGACTCGTGACTCATGCGATACGCATTTGGCTAGACATTGTCGATGGACGATGGCGTCTCGATGTCTATGGGACTCTCTGCTCTCTACTCCAGTTGCCAGCAAAGTCTACGCCAATCCCACTCCACGCAGACAGCGCTTGTTTGTTTTGTCTGCCTCATTTCTTACACTCATCGCTCCCATTTCCCAGCCCCTTATATACATACATACATATGTACATATATATGTATATGTATATGTATATATCTAGAGGAAATCTTACATTAGTTGATTTCATGCGCTATTTACATTGGCAGCGAATTATGCGCATTGAGCAAGACGAAACCATAGAAGGGGCCGTAAGGGGCAGCAGAAGCGGTCGGAGGAGTGCCGAGAAAAACTATGAAAAATAACCGAAAGACGTAGAGAAGATTTCACTTGCCACTGAACTCAAATGGGAGAACGAAGGGGATGACTCTTTGGGCTGGTGTCATTGACGTGCCGCTTTAAGTTGAAATGGATTTGCATATTTGCCAAAAAAAAAACTTACAGGGTATTCACAAGTCAAAAGAGAGAGAGAGCGAGCGAAAGAGAGAGAGAGAGAGAGCGAGAAAGTGGGGGTAAGAAAGGAAGGAAGGAAGCGGCATCGCATGTGTGAAATACGAATCTTTGCTAAGATCGACGACAGACAGGCAAAGAGTTTCAAATCACAATTACTTCTTGGCCAACACTATTACTATGTGTGTGTGTGTGTCAATGTGTATATATGTATGTATGTGTGGGTATGTGTCTGTGTGAGCTTGGGCTTAAGGTTATTGGCACATTAATGCAACTCTTACCAACTGTGATATGGCCTCTGTTTCTCTCACTCTCTCACTATATTTCTCTGTTATATTTCTTATAACATCAATTTCGAATTCTTTTTTTTTTTGTCACTTACAGAAGTCCTGTCCAGCTGGGAGGAATGGTGGACATACGATGGTATTTCCGGTAAGTAATATATTAAAAACAATTATACGAATAGAAATTGTAACTAATATTACTGCACATATAAATCTATGCAGTTATATAAATTATAAAAATATAATAAAGAGACACATTAAGTCCACATTAATTGACATTAAAGTTCAACAAGAGTTAAAAACGCATATTATTTTCGAAAAAAAATAAAATAAATAAAGTTAGTTAAATTTGAGAAAAAAGGAAACCTGAGATCGTTGAGATTGTCTCTCTTTAATTTCAATTCGTTCACTTTAAAAAAAAATGTATATACATATGTATATATTTATAAAAACAAAAAATATTTGAGAATTGTGCCAAATACTATTGATAAAAGAAAAAAAATACCAGAAAAAAATACGAGCAATTAAATACTAGCAACAAATACCAACAAAAGAAGTTTGCAAAAAACTACTAGAGCAACAAATGATTTCAATAAATGGCAACGTTTTTCAAAACGATATGTGCAACACCAACGTTATCTAGTCTCTCTCTCTCTCTCTTTCACATTCTTTCTATCACTGTCACTCTGTCTGTCGAACACGCTCTCTTTCTGTTTCTCACTCTCCCTTTCTCTCTCTTAGTATATGCCCCTCTCACTTACTCAGGCCGTAGGCCACTTTTGTTATTATGGCGCCTGTTGGCAACTTGCAACTGGAGGTAGTTTTATTTATGCAACAACAGTGCACTGTCTGCATGTGTTGCATTTGAATGTATGGATGGGTGTGTATATGTATGTGTAAGTGTGTGTGTGTGTGTGTGTGTGTGTGTGTCGGCCACAAAGCGCGCCAATGACACATGATGCAACTTTTTTTTTTCTCCTCCCAGCATTTGTCACTTTGCTGTTGGTGTGCGAGTGTGTGTGTGAATGTGTGTGAATGTATGTGCGAGTGCGTGTTTGTGTATGGGTGTGTGTGTGTGTGTGGGGGAGTGTGCCACTGGGGTATTCTGATGGACAGCGGAGTCCAGCCGCCAACCGAACACAATTTAGCAGTAAATCTAAAATAAGGAAGCAACAGCAACTATCGTGAAACTATCGATATACTATCGGCAAAAGTTAAACACTGAAATTTATACCCAAAAATTAAAATCGGAAACCGCGTTTTAAAATAAAAAGTATGTAATTGAAAAATATTGAAAAAAAAAAAAAAAAATTATAATATCAATTATATTTTCATATTTACAAAACAAACAAAATAAATTTGTTGCTACTTGCTTTTTGGCTATATATTTCTCTCTCTCTCTCTCGCTCTCTCTCTCTATCTGTCAATTTCTTATACTACCTCTCTCTTTCTCTCGCTCGCTTGCCCTCTAACTATGTCTCTCTTTCTGTCTATTGCCATCTCTCTTACTGCATTCAAACTCATTTAAATTGCATCGACAATTAATGGAAATTCCCAGTGAGTACGATGCATTGTTTGTATTTTTATTTAGCGAAAAGCACATTGCAGTAAAAAAATTAATTTTACATGAAACAAAAAAAAAAAATGAGAGAAAGTTTCGACAGTTTTGTCAGTCGCCTATCAAATGGCAGAAATGAGATTGCCACTAGCAAAGAACGAAAGAGAGAAATACATAGAGAAAGAGAGAGAGAGAGAGAGAGAAATGTATAGAGGAAGAGAGAGAAAGAGTATGAGTAATAGTAGTGGAGATATATCACAACTCCCTTTGGATCATTTAATTGCTATTTAAACTGACGGACGAACCGAGCACAGTTCACAGCATCAACAGAAGTGACCGAAAGCAACCGAAGCTTATGAAATTTCATTTCGAATTTGTATTGTCACCCCCGGACCCCCCCTTCACTGCCCCTGAAACTGACCCTGCCACACACCATGCAACTGTAGACGCGTTAACAAACGCTATTTACATTGGAGAGGCGACTAGAACACGTTTTCCATTTCGACATCAACAGACAGACCGACAGACCGACAAACAGACAGACAGTCCCTCGATTGACAGCCATCTCTCAAACTCAGCACAAGCCATAGACACTGCACGTCTACCATTGACAGACTAGAAATACCCTGTGGCAACCCAATAGCTGAAGATTGATTATTTCAATTACAGACACAATTTTCGACATATCTCAAAAAATGCTCATCAAATTCACCTCAATCTGAGTCAATAAATTGGGATCGAAAATTTATCGATTTTTGATGATATTGTCAAGGGGTTAGTATGGAAAAATGCTGAGAAACATGTCGAAAATTTTAAATGAGCAACCAAATTTGAATGCAGAATTAATCTGGGATCCATAATATGAACAAAAATTCAAATATCATCAAAATCGTCTGAAATTTGGCAAAGTTATGGCCATTCAAAATTATTATAATCTTGAATTTCTGATGGTTTTACGAAGAGATGATTTGGGGTACATTGATGTTAGGTACCACTGTTAAAAATTAAAAATTTGTTAAATAAGAGATACAAGTCAAGTATTATTCAAAAAGTAACTGCCAGTCGGTAATATCAGACCAACCAAACACAAATTAATTCCATTGTCCATACATATCCACATCATATATAAAAATATATCTCATATACATATGAACGTATGTATGTATTGCAGGTCCAAGCTTCTGGGGTCTCATCAATCCGCAGTGGAACATGTGCAACAAAGGACGACGACAGTCGCCTATTGATGTGGCGCCCGATAAGCTGCTCTTTGATCCCTACCTGCGCCCGCTGCATATTGATAAGCACAAGGTAACCTCAACTCAACTCACCTCAGCTCAACTCACACACACACACACACACACACACACACACACACACACACACACACACACACACACACACACACACACACACACACACACACACACACACACAAGTACATGTAGCTGTTACTCTTTTCTGTTGGATTGACTAGGGAATGGATTTCATTGGATTGGTTCGTCAACAGGTTTCCGGTACGTTGCACAACACTGGACAGTCGCTCGTCTTTCGCGTGGACAAGGACACAAAGCAGCATGTTAACATATCCGGAGGACCACTGGCCTATCGCTATCAATTCGAAGAGATTTACATACACTACGGCACCGACAACAATCGCGGTTCCGAGCACTACATTCAGGGCAATAGCTTCCCCGGCGAGGTAATCATCCTCACACCCTCATACATACATAGTGTTGTGTTTCGGTTCACATATAAACTTTCTTCTCTTTTGCTAGATACAAATCTATGGCTTCAATAAGGAGCTGTATCACAATATGTCCGAGGCGCAGCACAAATCACAGGGTATTGTGGGACTCTCGCTGATGGTGCAAATTGGCGAGACGCCCAATCCCGAGTTGCGCATCATAACGAGCACATTCAACAAGGTTCTCTACAGAGGTGAGTGAGAAAAGCTCCAAAGCATAAGCAAAATATTTTGAATTGATTATTGAGTTAAGTTCTATATACTATCCTTTATGCCCTCCTATATCCTATCCTATATCCTATCCTATATCCTATCCTATATCCTATCCTATATCCTATCCTATATCCTATCCTATATCTTATCCAATATCCTATCCTATATCCTATCCTATATCCTATCCTATATCCTATCCTATATCCTATCCTATATCCTATCCTATATCCTATCCTATATCCTATCCTATATCCTATCCTATATCCTATCCTATATCCTATCCTATATCCTATCATATATCCTATCGTTTGTCCTATCGTTTATCCTATCCTATATCCTATCCTATATCCTATCCAATATCGTATCCTATGTCCTATCCTATATCCTATACTATATCCTATCCGATATCCTATCCTATATCCTATTCTATATCCTATCCTATATCCTATCCTATATCCTATCCTATATCCTATCCTATATCCTATCCTATATCCTATCCTATATCCTATCCTATATCCTATCCTATATCCTATCCTATATCCTATCCTATCCTATATCCCATCCTACATCCTATCCTATATTCTATCCTATATCCTATATCCTATCCCATATCCTATCCTATATCCTATCCTATATCCTATCCTATATCCTATCCTATATCCTATCCTATATCCTATCCATTATCCTATAGTATCCCATATTCAATACTAACCTTCCCACTGTCACATCTCTAGGCGAGTGCCATCTCTAGTTCAGTTTTGTTAGCTCAATAGTAGATTTTTTTTTGTGTTTTTTTGTGTGGCTGCTGAGGTTGAAGCAACATCATTTCCGCTACGCAAAATGCAACGGAAATGTTGCAAACGTTTCGTCTTGCTGCAGACGCTGCCAGCACTTTTATGATGTCATTGGCGAGAGAAGCCAACAACTGCAACAATTGCAACAGCAAACTGCTAACAACAAATAGCAACAGCAACATTTAGGACTCGGTCTCGGGGCCACAGCATAATTATGTGCGGCATGGCAAGAAGGCAACGTGAGGCAAAGTGAGCCATAAAAATAGCTCGACAGCAGTTGTTGGCCGCGAAATTGGCGCCGTGGCGCAAAGTGACGAAAATGAAACCTCGAATTACACTAAACCGACACTTAATAATTCCCCTCACTACCTTTTTTGCCAGCTGCATACTACCAGCGACCTGCCCCAACTTGTGATTCACTTGCTCACGTTCCTCTACTCTACTTCCCTCCCTTCCATCCTCACAGTTTAATAGCCTTTTTACAGGTCGTACAACTTTATGTCGACCTCGTGCACAATACCGAAAAAAAAAGCAAAAAGCAAAAAAAAATAACAAAGCACAGCAAAAGAAAATGTAAAAAGTAAAGCAAAGTAGATGAAGAAAAACCACCGGACAAACATTTTCAACACCATATAGTCCCACCACAATTTTATCCCCCCGCCCACCAACCTTGAGAACAGCTGCCACTCCCACACTGCCCAGTTGCGAGTGAAGCAAAATATGCGGCCAATTTCAGCGAACCAACAAGCAAAACCAACTTCAACTTCAAAAGTTAAACAACTTAAAAAGCATAAAAAAGCCAAAAAGCAATAGTACATGGAACGCTGCGGAATGAAACATTACTATGAAGCATCAGCAAAAGCAAAGTCAACAACGACCAAAGCAATACACTGCCAATCTATCGATCAAACATAACAGTTCGCAATAACTTCGATGAAAGTTTGCATGACGATATAATGGTCATCGAATTACCTACAAATGAAATGATCGGTTATCGTTCCTCTCAGCGATCGTGCATTTTCAATTTACCACAACATATATTTAGTATTATTTCAAGAATATCGATACCAGTTCTTGATTTATCGATATTTCCTACACCACAATATATAGAAAATTCAAGACCCTTTTGTTTTCTGAAACTCTCGACAATGAGTAATGATTATACTAGAAGACTCTATATTCTCTACTTAACAATTATGTGTTATCGATGATTAGTTATCGATAATCTCAGATTTTTAGTACTCTTAGTCGAAGAAAAGTCTCGCTCAGTCATTTAACTCAAATTTAAATATTTCAGTTATCAGTTATCGATAACTTTTGCTTCTATGTTACTCTATGCAAAGTTATCGATTCCAAAACCTGAACAATATTTCTGTTATCCAGTTTCTATAACTTTGCTTCCGGAACAATATTTCAGTAAGCAGTTTTCGATAACACTGCTTCTATGTTACTCTGGGCCAAGTTATCGATTTCAAGAGGCAAACAATTCCATTCGTAAATAAAATGTTATTCAAAAAAACCCCTCCAAACTGGCACCACCTGGCCTTGTTGGTCACTGGTCCCATATTGCTGCCCCATATAATCGCTACCTCAACCCCTCCACCACAACTTGTTCCCCTCAGTTCCCTAGGAGAGTTGTTGCCATTCTGCGTTTTGAGTTTTTCAGCGTTGCCTCATAAACCGCGTGGCGCTTCATTTCCGGCTCTTGCTATAATGATTTGTATGAATAAGGTAGACGGCAGAAACCGAACCGAATACGAGACACCGAGTCAGTCCGATGCCAAAGTCGAAGGCCGCGGCCAATACTGAGGTGGCCACAAACTGGCTAACCATGAGGCAAAAAAGCCCTCCCACTCACATAAAAATAACTTCAAAGGTTGCCCCACGCCAAAGGAAGCGTCTAGTCTGAATTATTCATTAGGACCATATCGAGTCGCAGACGAGCTGCATTCATATTTTGGCGAGGGAGTAAGGAAGGAGTCCGGGATTCAGCAAGGAAGGCACCACATTGAGCACATTTTAAACAATTTTCAAGCTCAAAATATGCAACTGCACCTTGAACTTTGCAATTGATGCCATGGATATCATTTTGTGAGACGGATGAAAAAACTTTCATATTAACAAAAAAATATATTTAAAGCATATCATTGATGCTAAGCGAAAATTCAAGCTCATTCAAAATATTCTATACAAAATTTTATACAAATTTTGCTCAATTAGTGAACATAAAAAATAATTCAAAAATATTTTCATAATTATGAAAACGATATTAATAAATTATTGATAATTAAATAACAGAACAATAACTAAAATGTCGATGAATAAATTGCAACACTCTTAACCCCAAAATAATTTGCAAAAATCTCAAAGACTTTTTAAACAATATTACTTTACTTATAAACTTCATCTATTTATGATTTATGATTTTGTTTTTTCTTTTAGGGTTTTCGACGCCCATCCGCCATATATCGGTGAGATCATTATTACCGAACACGGATCATTACATTACATACGAGGGATCCACCACGCATCCGGGCTGCTGGGAGAGCACCGTCTGGATAATAGTTAATAAACCCATATATATCACGAAACAGGAGGTAAGTTATCCGGTCACGCCCCTTTTCTGATTACATCCCCCACTCACACAAACACAAATAGTGCTGTGTTGTTCAATAGGTTTCATTGATTTTACAAGCGACCGCAAATAATGAAATGCATTTGCAATTAGGGAAACGTATGTGTTTTTTTTTGTCTTCTCTCTTTTATTTTTGTTTAAGCTTTCATTTTTTTGTTTTACGCGTGTTGCAAATGCAATTATAAAATTTCTCATCAATTGGCCAAATGCGACACGCAGACACAGTGAGGCAAACAGACGGATGGACGGACAGACGGACGGACGGACATTCAGTCTGTATGTGGTTCAATGCGCGCTGCGCAGCGCATAATTAAAAAACAATATTTGGTTAGTTTAATCAAGTTGCATATGCATTAACTACGCACTACGCATAGCAACAACAACAACAACAACAATTACAAAATAACAACATCAACTATACTTCTAGTTACAAACAATCAAAGCAAGAGGAAGCTCAACTGCAACATACCACGCACAGACAGTTTGAAGTTGAACAAGATAGAGAATTGATAGAGACACATTAGTATATATGTAACATACAAATATAATTTTTAAATTATTATTAATTTTATATATTTTTATTATTATAATTTTTCTTTGTGCAGTACGAAATGAGGGATCAAAATGAAAGTGCTGTCTGATTTATTTAATGAAAACAAACTAAAAAAAAATTACTGATTATACACTAAGAAAAAACTACGTGTTTCAAAAAAAAAGAGGAAAAAATTGATAAAAAAAAGTATATCGATTAAAAAAATGTAAATCAAATAAAATATTTAATAATTTGTTAAATCGCCTGTTGAAATTCAACCACAACAACAAACAATGATGACGACATTGAAAAAATACAGTTAATAATAGAACATAATCAACAACAATGCATTAATCAATGCATTGAAATGAAACAAAAGGAAGTGAGCATTAAAAGAAAGATGGAGAGAGAAAAATTAGGTAAAGGAACCAATCGATTATAATGTGAAAGATATCGATAGATAGATAGATATATAAGTTGTAGATATCGAACTCACAGCGACATCAAACAAAGAGAAAGTTTTTCTTTTTCTATCAAAAGTCGAAGATTGCTGAAATGTAAATAAAGAATAGAAAAGGTTTCCCATGGGGTTATATTAGTTTCACGCGCTGACACATAGATGGCGCTGCTAGAATCGATATATTTTATGGCTAGCCCTAAACCTTTATAGCTGAAATTTGTAGAAAACATTGATGATTTCTAATGTCTGTTTAAAATACAAATACATGGAAAATATACTACGATATTTTGGCAATCATTATCATTGCAGTTATATCAACTCCGACGACTGATGCAAGGCTCCGAGAGTACACCGAAAGCTCCATTAGGTAATAATGCGCGACCCGTGCAAAGTTTACACCATAGAACCGTAAGGACGAACATAGACTTTAAGCGCAATAAGGTAGGAATTGAACAAATTCACAAATTTACCAAACATAATATTTCATATCAAATAAACTACTTGTTCTTAACTGAATCTAATCTCTGTAATCGAATAACTTAATTTATTATGTACTTTTTTTGAACTGTATTTTTATTATGATTTCTGTAGAATCAAAATGCATGTCCTTCCATGTACAAGGATATGTACTATCGGGCGAATCGTTGGTCGCCAGACACGGGACTCCTGATACGTTGACAACAACAATTAAACAATTATTGTTGTAGTGGCGAAAGAAGAAGAAGAAGAAGCGATAAAACAACGATAACAACAATTAATAGAGCAACTGGAACAGAGGCTGGCAAAGCATTTCGCATTTTTGATGCCGCATTCCAATTTGATATGAATATTTTGACAACGAGCTCAGGATTCGTTTGGCTTGCAACAACTATTACAACAACAACTATTACAACAACTATTACAACATTCCTTCGACTACTTAAACAACAACAACTAAAACTGCAATGGCAACCAGCAACACATTAAGTATTCTAATAATAATATCATTTTCAATTCCATTTTTTTTTTTTTTTTTTTTTTTTTGAAAAAGTGAGCTACAAATAACATTAAAAAAGGGTTAAAAAAAAGCTAGTTTATACGCATGAAAAATGTAGAGACAGACACACAAACAAACAAAGAAATATATTTATATACATATATGTATAATGATTATTTTCATACACAACACATACAATAAATTTAAATTTAAATTTAGTGAAAAACATAAACATGACTATCTAGAATTTAATTTATTAAATTTTAAAATGTGAATTCACCAAAAATAATTATTATCTTATTGCATCATAATACGTTTTCTATACATATTGATTTATTTATTAAATATTTAAATATTTATGCTGGCTAAATTATGTCAAAGTTAAATATTATATTTTTTGTACTTTGAATTTAATTTTTTTTTTTTTTTTTTGGGTTTCACATTTTTTTTTCAGCAAATTATTTGGCATTAAAGTATTAATTTGTTTTTTTTTAAGTGTTATTTAATATTTATTAAAATAAAATATTCATTTGGTTCTTTTTAATTTTCCCATGTACATGTGCGAACAAGAGAATGATATGCTAAGAGAGAGAGAGAGGTGAGAGATAAAAAGAGATAGAGAAAGAGTGAGTGAGAGAGAGAGAAGTTCGGCTCATTGAGTAGCCTCTACAAGGCCATAAATTAATTGCTTAGTTTTATCTCTGAACTGCACAAAAATTATTATGAATATGATGTTATGTATGAATGCAGCTAAATATAATATGTATAAATACATATAAATATATTCTTTGACTGTCTAACATTTATTTGCAAATAGAGAAATGCAGTTATTTATTAATTTGTGTGTTTTTGTGTGTCTCGCCTTTGTAAATTGTTTTTTTTTTTATTTGTTTTGTGAATTTAATGCATTTTTGTTTGAATTTATTTATGACGTTATTATTGATTATGCACGCCGACATTATTGTTTTATGCTATTTAATAAATATCATTTTCCAATAATAATTTCAATTCAAATTAATGCAAAGCACACACCAACAAATAGTATATACAATTCAATTTATGCCTGGCCGAAGACTGTATACCCTAACAACAGCAAAAGCAGAGCTACTATACTATATGTACGCAAGTCAATTCAAGTCAAGTTCAACTCTAATATGAATTTCGAAAGGAATCTCTTTAAAACTAACTAACTAAAGAAACACACTTTATACGGCAGCTTCAGCAACTCCTTGTGAAACCCCTGACATGTTCATACATTCTCATAGCTAATATGCTCTGCAAGGGTATCTACACTTACAAAAAAAGTATATATACACAAAAACAAAAGTGAAAAACAATGCAAAACTACAACAACAAAACGAATAAAAGAATTTTCCGTAAACTGGATGGGAGGACAATAACTAAAAGCAACATAATAAAGATATATATATATAAAAAAAAAGTGAAGGAAAACCAAAAAAAAAAAAAAAAAAAAAAAAAAAAACTGAAAATAATACTAAATGCATACACATATACAACTACATAGATTATACTTACAGCGAAAAGAAAATTCAGTGGGAAAACTATTACAAAATATAAGACAAAAAAAAAGGAAATCAAAAATAATATTCATAGAAACTATATACAAAAAACAAAAAAAAAAAAAAAAAATGAAAAGAAAATAATAGACTAAAATACTAAATACTTAAATAGAAAATATACTAAACAGTAACAAATCGAAATTGAGGCAGCAAAAAACAGAAAAAAAAACAACAAATTAAAGGCAATGCAGCAAGAAGTTGACAAGTTGAAGGATACGTCATTCGAATCTATATATATACATATATATATACATCCACACTACATACATACATACATAGGCATATATGTAGGTTTAACGTTATGTACATTGAACCCACACTATACATATACTTTACACTATGCATGCAAGTCCAAGTTTTCCCAGTCCCTTTTGCTCCATAGCAAACTAGACATACATAACATATATAACAATATATACTGAAAAAAACATATATGATATATATACCGATGTAAAAGCTATATAGTCGATTCAAGTGTACACAACAAAACTATCGATAACATGCCTAACTATCGATATTATGAATACTTAGTGCTAGACTAGACGCGTTCAACAAACTAAATATAATTCTTAGGCTTATCGTAAGTAGAACGCAAACCATCAAAAATTTACAAATAGCAATTCTAAATATAATGAATTTTTTTTGTAATCGATATGCGCCGTTGTATCGTTAGGGATAAGCCAGTGCTGGACAGCGGACAAGTAAGAAGGAAATGAAATGAATATATGCAAACAATTTGATTTGTAAAGTTTAGCGCTTAGTTTTATAGCAATTAGCTTTTGTGTTTGTAACATATTCGTTGTTTTGTTATCGTTATCGAGTTATCAAGTCACCAGTTATAGCACGCGCATCCCCAACTATCCAACTATTGTTTGTATGACAAAAAAAAAATAAATAAAAATAAAATAAAACATAAATAAATAAGAGAATGTTAACATTATATGTATAACCCAACCCGTATTCCGCCCTTCCCGTCTTAGCTCCCACCCCTAGGCGTAGTAGTCTATTGTCTATTTGTATAAAAAGAATTAAGAAAAATTATTGCAATTACCAAAGAAAAAAAGAAGCAAGCACACATACACACAAACAGACACATGCGAGGACTGTAAGTTACTATTGTGTTGCCATAAGTTATAGATACCTATATATATTTAAATATAAATATATAAATCATATACTATATATACATATATATACGTTTATATAATACTATACATATATAATAAAACGAAAAGCGAATACATACTAATACGAACATATACTAAAAAGAAAGCAACTACAACAAGATAAACGATAACCGATAACCGATAACTGATACCGATACCGATTACCCATACGAAACGCCAGTCTGTCTCATTCTTTATCATTTTAATCATCGATAATATAACAAAAGTATTATGTGACAAAAAACAACAACAACAACAACAACAAAATTGAAAAATAAAACGAAATTAAAAATAAAACATTTTCAACTTTTTTTTATTTCAACCACTATTTTTTTTCCAGTGTACGTAAAGCATTTGCCGCTCAATTTTCTGGAGCATTTTCAATTACTTAACAATTGCCGCTTATTATTCATCGGTCTGTGGGCGTGGTCGCCTCTTCTTCTTTTCAACATCATCTTCTTCTTGCTACGCCGTACTCTGTTCCGGCATTGGCGGTGTTCAATATCCGGTTTGCTAATCACAGACACAGCAGCATCGGCGACGGATTTGCCAAAACCAGCGAAAATAATACTACTAAGAACAACAGCAAATGGAAATGTCAAGAGGGGGAAGAAATATCGGGCAGTGAGAGGGGGGGAAGGGGCAGGGGGGTGATTCATGGCAGGAAGAGTTCAAACTAATCAGGAAACAAACGCGCATAACGAAATGTCATTTCCCCGCACAATCAGCTTAGCCACAACACAGAAGCACCACAATGATAGACGATAAGTTACTCTAAGTATAAAATATTTTTTAAAAATGCTGCTGAAAAATTCAAAAATATTCATTTGAAAATGCGAAACAAAATTCTTAAAGCGAGCAAAAAATATTAGTTCTTAGGGAATTTATACAAATTACAAATGCAGACTTTAAAGTTGGGAAACATTTCTGACAATTTGATCGACTATCGAATACCACGCAAATCAAATCGGATCACAATGGTTAAAAATATCATAAAATAAACCGAAACTGTTGCTTCCACACAAGAAAGTCCATCTAAGTGTCTCTGTCAGTTGTATTCGACTCGCAGATACCACTTACTAAAGCTCGAGTTGAAGTATTTGTTAAGCAAGTTACTTTTATTTTGGAGAAGCGAACCTTTGTAGTTCCACATTCAATTAAATCAAACTGTAGGATATGCTAGTCACACAGATACCCTTCAAAACATTTATAATCTATAATCATACATATAACAGAATAAAGTCATTGAACGAAAAATTCCAACTATAAGAAAATTAAAGTTACCGAAATCTATATATTGATATATATGTACGTATACCACCCGATAGCAGCCTAAAAGACAGGGTATATACATATGTCGTAATTGTGACAGCAGCATAAGAATTTATGCGCACACAGTTCAAGTTGACAGTTGACTAACTGCAACCACTGTAACAAGCATTTATTTCCTGTTTTTAGCCAAGTTAGACCTGTATTCGGAATGTGGACCTATTTAAATATGCAATTTCAATTTCCGAAAAATACAAAACGCGTGCAGCACGCAGCTCGTTCAACTGTGCGAAAGGCAAATGGCAATTGTAATTGTTGATAGTGGGGATTGGGGCTGATGCTAAAGTGCAGCAACGAAAACACACAAACAGTGAGAGAGAGAGAGGAGAGACTATCGAGAGAGAGAGAGAGAGGAGAGACTATCGAGAGAGAGAGAGAGAGAGAGAGTGCTAGTGGAGAAGAGAGCAAGATCTGGTTGGAGCCAACGAATCACAATCGGAAATGGGGAACCGCATGTTTAATTGGACGCATTTGAAACTAAACTAGCGTAAAAATATATAGATAGATATATAGATATAAAATACACAAATATAGGCAGAGTTTAGCCATAAATTAAAGCCCAAATATATAAAAATTTAAAACTGAAATCCGATTTGTCAGTTTCACTCTCTCTTTCTATTTATATCTCTGCCTCCGTCCCACTTTCTCCCTTCCACTGTTGATCCTTTGCCATCTTCCTCTATTTGCAGTCTGTCCTTTTCTATTGAATTTCATTTGTCTCTTTGCCTTCCACAATACCTTCTTTACTTTACTGTCTCTTTTATTAACATATACTGAATATCCTCAACATATTTGTATATATATTTCTTTATTCCCGATCTCTGCCAATTTCCTCAATCCCCAACTAAATAGGCTTATTGCATTTTGCATTCAACATAATTATGTTTAATATCGTTAACTTTTGTCTTGTTGCGTGTTCCATTCCATTTCGTTTCGCTTGCTCTTCCTCCACTAAATATTAATTGCATATTCATTTACCATAAATTGCTAAAATTTTATACGACGTCCTTCGCCGTTCGTTTGTTGTTTGTCACAAATTCAGTTGCAGTTACCGTTGGTCAGTCGACTGTTTTGACACACTGTGTGTGTGTGTGTGTGTGTGTGATTGTGTGTGTGAGTGTGTTTGAAAGAGAGTCGCAACTCTGTGGGAGCTTTTAGGCATGGTTTATTAGTAACAAAATACAGTAAACGGGGGCTATGATCAACCAAATTAGTATCCTAGTTGGCAGCAAAAACAAAACAAATTTTTGTAGCATACTTTTCCGAGTTGAGTTGGAAAATTCTTAAAAATGAATAACCTTCAAATATTTATTGTATTTTCATTAGAATTAATAAATATTTATAATGATAACAATCAAAGAAGATTAATATATTTTAGTCAATCTCTACTGTAATCGGCATCATTTAATATTGTTTTAGCATTTGTTTTGCGGAAAATGAAAGAATATTATGTTTGGGTTGAATGCATTTTGGGGTTAAGTTTGCAAGTGGCAAGTGGTAAGTGGTAAGCAGCGACTGGCGAGTGGCGAGTGGCGCGTTGCAAGCTTTAACCGCATTTCACAAAACGCGGTCGAAAAGGACTAATTATGCTAAACGCCAAAAACCGCAGCAACCACTTAGCCATCGCTGATAGCCTCGCATCCCCACCGAATTCTATTCATATCCGTTTTCCTATATCCCCACCCACCACCCCCATCCCTACGCACCACGCTCGCATATCCATATGCCCTTTACCCCTTGCTAGCCTTGTCACCCTCAGCCCCACCCCCTATAGGTCACTCTCTCTCTCTCACACACTCCCTAGCTTCTGTGCGGCAAATTCAACGCCTTCAACAACGTTTTTTGATGCAATAAACCAAAAATTGTGCGCACAATTTCAATTACAACACGCACACACACTTGCACACCCACACACATACACACACTCAATATACATACATACATACATATACATATACACAGACAATCATATAACTGCCGTTTGTCCATGCAATAAGCATTAATTTAAGGCACCGTTTGTGTGCTATCTATTCGTCCTGCTCTATCATGCTGTATATCTCTCTCTCTCTCTCTCGCTTTTTACGTCTCCTTCTCTCTCACACTCTCTCTCTCTCTCTAAATATATCTCTCTCTCTCCCTCTTTTAATGTCTCCCTTTCCTCTCTCATGTTTGCCCACAGGCACTGTCTCCCTCTTATGTGTTTTCCAAAATTAATTACAAACAAAACAAAAAAGTATTAACATTGGTTTTCAGCAATATAATAGAACTTCATAATACTCATTTCATACAAATTAATAATCAAAATTTTAAAGAACTTTCGCTTCTATTCAATATTTGTTTACTTTTGATCAATTTCAAGTAAAAACCCTTTAATCATATTCAAACAAAAAAATTTAGTTAAAGAAATTCTAAAGTAAAACATATTTTTATTATTATCCGTCAAAAAAATATTCTATTTTTACCAATAAATATCATATAAATATATTGAATTTCAAAAAAAAAAAAGAACTGGTTTAATATTAGTTTAAACTAAATTGTAAATGAAGAAAATTTTATTGAAAATATTTCATAATAAATATACGGAAAATATTATACATTGTCTTGCAACAAGGAGTGGCAACGTGAAATGGCAAAGAGAGAGAGAGAGAGAGAGAGAGGGACAGGCAAACATAAGCGCGGTGACAAAAAAAGTGTTGCATACTTTGCAGGCCAACGCGGCACAAGAGAGAGAAAACAGCAGAGAAACAACGCGGGTTACATGGGGGGATATGTAAATAACGGGCAAAAGTTTTAATTAAATTTTAAATACAAGTTAATTTTGTGTATTTTCACGCAATACAACAACAAAAACAAAGACTGCAATAACAAAAAAAAAATACCATATGAACGAAGAGTTGCAAAAATATCCATTTGTATATTTGATGCCAAAAACTGTCGGCATTTGTCTAAGCGAACAAATGTGTGTGTAAGTGTGTGTGTGTGTGTGTGTGTGTGTGTGTGTGCAAAATGAGTTATAAATATTTAGTTGTAATTCAGGTTTTAGTTTGCATTGTTGCGGCTCGTAAAAACCAAATTAATATTCATGGCACAATGAACAAATGTCGCTTCGCGATGCAGCAACGCTGCCGCTGACAGACCTCACCTCAGTTAACGGCAGCAGCAGCAGCTTTAACATCATCATCAACATCATTATCTCCATCAGCATCATATTTATTATCATCATAGGCAAATGTCAGTTATGCTAAATTTTAATTAGATATAAATAATAGAAAAATGCATTTAATCCCAATTGAAATTCAAATTCAGCCTTGCCACATGTCAACTGCCACATAGACTGTCCACTTTATCAACTTGTTGCACAGTGTTCAAAGTTTTCATTTCCTGATAACAAAACCATCCAATGTGTGTTACTAGTATCTATAATTCAAAACACTAAAAAACTGACTGATTTTTAACTATCACGAACTAACTTTATTCGAAGTATTTCTAATGAGTATTTCTCGAGATATGGGCAAAAAAAAGTGCTAAAAAGTGCAAAAAAGTGCAAAAAGTGCTTAGAAGTAACCCAAGGAGCCCTTTTCCTTGATTTGAGCATCCTCCTGCCACATATCAGCCGATAATCATGAAATTTGGATTTTCGTTTATGGTTTTGATGCCAGAATAATTCTGCATTCAAATTTTGTCAGAATTATTAGTTATTACAATTTTTTGGACTTTTCTGACCCATTTTGCATACTAACCCCGAGATGAAATCATCAAAAATCGAAAAATTTTCGATTCCTATTTTTGACTGTTTTCAACGACTTATTACTAGCATTTTGCATTTATTTGAGGAGTTTCTGAAGAATTCCTCCACAGATATGGCCAAAAATGTGTTAAAAAGTGTCCCAAAACGGCAATTTTCGCATCTGGGACCTCCTCATAACTTTGAAATGCCAAAACTCGGCCAAAAATCATCCGATTTTGATGAAATTTGAAGTTTTGGAAATGGTTTTTATATAAGTTTAGATCTACATCAAAATTTTTGTAAAATTCGTCATTTCTAATTTTTCCATTTTTTTGACCCATTTTTCATACTAACCCCTTGACAAAATCATCAAAAATCGAAAATTGCTTTTGTCCCAATTTTTTGACGCCGATCTATTCTAGGACTCATAACTAGCATTTTGCTTTTTATTTGAGGTGTTTCTGATGAGTATTTCCTAAGATATGGCCAAAAATGTGTGAAAAAGGGTCCCAAAATGGCAATTTTCGCATAATGGACCTCCTCATAACTTTGAATTGCCAAAACTCGGCCAAAAATCATCCGATTTTGATGAAATTTGAAGTTTTGGAAATGGTTTTTATATAAGTTTAGATCTACATCAAAATTTTTGTAAAATTCGCCATTTCTAATTTTTCCATTTTTTTGACCCATTTTTCATACTAACCCCTTGACAAAATCATCAAAATTCGAAAATTGCTTTTGTCCCAATTTTTTGACGCCGATCTATTCTAGGACTCATAACTAGCATTTTGCTTTTTATTTGAGGTGTTTCTGATGAGTATTTCCTAAGATATGGCCAAAAATGTGTGAAAAAGGGTCCCAAAATGGCAATTTTCGCATAATGGACCTCCTCATAACATTGAATTGCCATAACTCGGCCAAAAATCATCCGATTTTGATGAAATTTGAAGTTTTGGAAATGTTTTTTATATCAGTTAAATTCTGCATCAAAGTTTTGGTAATATTCGTCATTATTAATTTTTCCATTTTTTCGACCCATTTTTCATACTAACCCCTTGACAAAATCATCAAAATTCGAAAATTGCTTTTGTCCCAATTTTTTGACGCCGATCTATTCTAGGACTCATAACTAGCATTTTGCTTTTTATTTGAGGTGTTTCTGATGAGTATTTCCTAAGATATGGCCAAAAATGTGTGAAAAGTGTCCCAAACTGGCAATTTTCGCAGCTGGGACCTCCTCATAACTTTGAATTGCCAAAACTCAGCCAAAAATCATCCGATTCTGATGAAATTTGAAGTTTTGGAAATGGTTTTTATATAAGTTTAGATCTACATCAAAATTTTTGTAAAATTCGGCATTTCTAATTTATCCATTTTTTTGACCCATTTTTCATACTAACCCCTTGACAAAATCATCAAAAATCGAAAATTGCTTTTGTCCCAATTTTTTGACGCCGATCTATTCTAGGACTCATAACTAGTATTTTGCTTTTTATTTGAGGTGTTTCTGATGAGTATTTCCTAAGATATGGCCAAAAATGTGTTAAAAAGTGTCCCAAAATGGCAATTTTCGAATCTGGGACCTCCTCATATCTTTGAATTGCTAAAACTCGGCCAAAAATCATGCGATTTTCATGAAATTTGAAGTTTTGGAAATGGTTTTTATATAAGTTTAGATCTACATCACAATTTTTGTAAAATACGTCATTTCTAATTTTTCCATTTTTTTGACCCATTTTTCATACTAACCCCTTGACAAAATTATCAAAAATCGAAAATTGCTTTTGTCCCAATTTTTTGACGCCGATCTATTCTAGGACTCATAACTAGTATTTTGCTTTTTATTTGAGGTGTTTCTGATGAGTATTTCCTAAGATATGGCCAAAAATGTGTGAAAAAGTGTCCCAAAATGGAAATTTTCGCATCTGGGACCTCCTCATAACTTTGAATTGCCAAAACTCGGCCAAAAATCATCCGATTTTCATGAAATTTGAAGTTTTGGAAATGGTTTTTATATAAGTTTAGATCTACATCAAAATTTTTGTTAAATTCGCCATTTCTAATTTTTCCATTTTTTTGACCCATTTTTCATACTAACCCCTTGACAAAATCATCAAAATTCGAAAATTGCTTTTGTCCCAATTTTTTGACCCAGATCGATTCTAGGACTCATAACTAACATTTTGCTTTTTATTTGAGGTGTTTCTGATGAGTATTTCCTAAGATATGGCCAAAAATGTGTGAAAAAGGGTCCCAAAATGGCAATTTTCGCATAATGGACCTCCTCATAACATTGAATTGCCATAACTCGGCCAAAAATCATCCGATTTTGATGAAATTTGAAGTTTTGGAAATGTTTTTTATATCAGTTAAATTCTGCATCAAAGTTTTTGTAATATTCGTCATTTTGAATTTTTCCATTTTTTCGACCCATTTTTCATACTAACCCCTTGACAAAATCATCAAAATTCGAAAATTGCTTTTGTCCCAATTTTTTGACGCCGATCTATTCTAGGACTCATAACTAGCATTTTGCTTTTTATTTGAGGTGTTTCTGATGAGTATTTCCTAAGATATGGCCAAAAATGTGTGAAAAGTGTCCCAAACTGGCAATTTTCGCATAACGGACCTCCTCATAACTTTGAATTGCCAAAACTCAGCCAAAAATCATCCGATTCTGATGAAATTTGAAGTTTTGGAAATGGTTTTTATATAAGTTTAGATCTACATCAAAATTTTTGTAAAATTCGTCATTTCTAATTTTTCCATTTTTTTGACCCATTTTTCATACTAACCCCTTGACAAAATTATCAAAAATCGAAAATTGCTTTTGTCCCAATTTTTTGACGCCGATCTATTCTAGGACTCATAACTAGTATTTTGCTTTTTAGTTGAGGTGTTCCTGATGAGTGTTTCCTTAGATATAGCCAGAAATGTGTTCAAAGTGGTCCCAAAATGGCAATTTTTGCATAATGGACCTCCTCATAACATTGAATTGCCATAACTCGGCCAAAAATCATCCGATTTTCATGAAATTTGAAGTTTTGGAAATGGTTTTTATATAAGTTTAGATCTACATCAAAATTTTTGTAAAATTCGGCATTTCTAATTTATCCATTTTTTTGACCCATTTTTCATACTAACCCCTTGACAAATCTAAAAAAATCTAAAAAAAAAAATCGATCCCTATTTTATCACTTAGATCGATTGTAGGACTCAAACCTAGCATTTTGCTTATTATTTGATTAGTTGGTGATTAGTATTTCAAGAGATATAACCAAAAATGTTTCATATATAGTGATGAAAATTAACATAAAAAAGTTTCAACATAAATGTAAAGTTAACTGCCTATCGCCAATTCATTGGTCTGATAGTCTTCAAAGTGTATTGCGAAATGACGAATGATAGATGCTAACAAAGATGCTGCAAGCACTTCATTAAAGACATTGAATCCCTTCTAAATGCTTGTCTATTGTGAATGCATGTGCTGTACGAGTAAATTGTGAATTGAATTGCAAATAGTTTTGCAGCAGAGAGTGCATTATTAAAATGCATCCAAAAGCAACAGAAAGCTGACAAAGAAGAGGAAGAATCGAGGAAGAAGCAGATGCTGTAACTGTATGGATTGAATGGCAGCTATGGATAATGGATAATGAATGGGTTATTGGTTATCTCAATCTCCTCTTCTGTCTCTATCGCACTCCCGCTCTTTCCGCTTTCTCTCTCTATCTTTCTCTGTTATCATGCTATGTGTATGTGATTCTTTTAATTACTTGAATTGAGAATAAAAAGCACACACAAGTGAAGAGCAGCAACAAAACGAAAAAAAAAAGAAATGATGAGTTTTTGAGCATGTCGGATTCATTCCACAACAACAACACACATACATATACATATACATGTATGCAAGTGTGTGTGTGTGTGTGTGTGTGTACAATAATCCCAATCACAATCACGTGATTTGCAAGTAATCATGTTGTACATTTGCAGCTCACACGTCGCATATTGATGAGCATTGCTGCTCTCTTCACCCAGTTCCCATTGACTATTGTCTGACAGAGACAGTCCGAATGACAGAGAAAGAGAGAAACAAAAAGAGAAAGATGGAGAGAGAGAGAGGGGGGTAATAGAGAAACTGACAAATGGTAGCAGGCAGAGGCAGCCACAACCAGTAATAAACGTGCGTAATCAAGACCCGTTGCCACATCCAGAGCTCTCGACACCCAACTCCCAATTCCCAACACGCTCAAAAACCCAACAGCTTCAACTCAAGCTTATTGCAACCCCAGCACAGAAGCAGCAACTCCAGCTCGATCCCTAATACCAATTCCAGCTCCAATTCCAAAACACCGAGCAACTACAGCTGCCAGCCACTCCTGGGCATGGACATACCCAAAGTCAGCCAAGCTGCAGCTACCCAAGCACAACCGAGGATGGCAAATGCATATCAACTACACTGCGAGAAATTATCAATAACTAATCATCAGCATTTTTTTCAGTTTTACAATTTTTGCCTATTTTGACCATTTTTTTTTTATTTCTGTAATAAACCCTTGACAAAACCATCAAAAAGAAAAATTTTCGATTCTCATTTTGTTCGACTAAATTCTAGCCCACAAATCTAGCATATTTATTTTTACTCATCTTTCTTATTTGATATTTTTTTAATTATGTCTTTCATTCAGCAGATCTTCCAGGGAGTTTATCTTAAAACTGTTCAACAACAGTTGATGCCTCCATCAAAAGATTTTCTGAATGCCTTTTTGAAACTTTTGAAAAGAGGACTGAAGTTAAATTCTTTCAAGTTCCTTTTAAAGAAATTACCATTTTCTATTTGTTTTTCCTATATGTATTTTATTAATCTTAAACATAGCTTCTTTAGAATATATGCCCAGACAATATTTTCCATCGACTACACAATTTTTATACACTCAAGACAAGAAACTGATTCCAAATACACATTCTTTCGCAAATATAAAGAAATTAACAAAACATATATATTAAATGTTGCCGAGTTCAACAATAATTATTTGATTTATGCTGGCAGAAATTATGTATAAAATCTGCTTGTAATTTTAGCAGTTTTTTTTTTTAGTGTAGTATGTCCAGAGAGCCTGACAACTCTGTATGCCCCATGACAACCATATGAGAGTCGAGACGCCTTGGAGCTACAAGTCATAACTCAAATAAGCCGTAGGAGTAGGAACTCTCTCTCTCTCTCTCGCTCTCTCTCTCTCTCTCTCTCTCTCTCTCTCGCTCTCTCTCTCTCTCTCTCTCTCTCTCTCTCTCCCTCTTTATACTCTTTCTCTGTCTCTGCATGCCATGTAATATTTGATTTTGATTGAAGTGCAGCCAGGCATGTGGCCGGAAAAATCGCACAAGACCTGAACAGAATAACTACCAGACAATGCCAAACTGAGAGAGAGAGAGAGAGAGAGAGTCAGAGAGAGAGAGAGAGAGAGAGAGAGAGAGAGAGAGAGAGAGATCGAGTAGGGGGTTGGCCATATTTTGTGTTGCCCCATCGCCTGTTGCATTTGGGATGCGAACAGACAGCGGCATCTCTGGTCCGTCATAATGAGTGCAACAAAAGGTCAAAAGTAAAAAAAAAAAAACCAAAAAAAAAAAAATGCACTACCAGCACTGACGTCAGTCGATGTACGGCAATGAAAGTACGTGACTGTGCGGATAGAGTTGGCACCACATCCGCACATAGGCAGACATCGAGAGAAGATGCCGACAACAGATCAATTGAAATACATCCTCAACACTCAACATACATAGAGAATTTGATAAACTTATTTACATGCTATTTAAATAATTATTGTTATAAATATTTTTTTCACTATCTTTATGTTTTTTTACTCCGATTCTTGATCTCCTTTTTTGAACTTTCTTCATCTCGTTGATTGGCATTATTTTCACAATTATTTTCCAAACTATGCACACATTCTCCTCAATGTCAGCTATAAAGGTTGCCCATTAGTAAAGTTGCATACTGTTCAAATCTTCAAATCCATCCCACTCTAATCTAATGGAGCTCTCCTGGAGTGTTATAGCCTCTATTTGGGGGCGTTACGTTGGACTTGCATTTCTCTTGTTTGGACTTTTGAGAGCATTCTCTTGCCTATCCATAAATCAGCGGGTGCCGGACCTTGACTATGACTATCTCTCTTCCCACTCCCACAACCCTATTGAGGCTCATTCTTCTACTTATTTTCTTTCACATTTTTTTTTATTGTTTTGCGTATTTTTTGGGGTGGGCGTGGCACTTGGTTCGGTTTGAAAGCGCATTTATTGGCGGAATTTATTGGGCCAGCGTACAAGATGATGACGATATTACGACGACTATTACAAGCGAAGTTAGAAGGTCCGCCGAGTGGTTGCCTCCCCTGACCTACTACTACTTCCTCCTACGAGGAGGTCGCGGCTCCTCTTCTGTTTTTGTCTTGTGTTGGCGTGGCGTGGCGTGTTGGGGAGTCGTGTAATTGCCATATGCTCGCATAGCACATGAAATTTTCAACGCAGCAAATGAAAAATTTTCTTGATTTTCTTCATTTTCATTTCGCTTCATGACTTTTGCCTTTGACTAAGGCGTTATACCACTACTACCACCACCGCTACTCTACGGTCCGTACGTAGGTGCTACCAATTTGTACGGTCTTCCTCTGATTTCCCTGCGCCTGTTTCTGTCTTGGTCTTCCCTGCTATACTTTCTCTTTTTTTTACTTTTCTTTCTTTCTCTTTTTTTTTTTTTTTTTTTTTTTTTTTTTTTTGTTGGTTTGCCCTGCACAGGCAAGCCAAGTTGGGCCCTTTGAAGGCTCGTCGTGGTCATAAATTCCGTTCTCACCACATTTACTCAACATCCCCTGCCGGCCCCTCCCTATCTCTCTCTTTATAGTCATGCTTCGGACTCTTCTGCATTTTGCGCCTCTGTGTCTGTCTGTGTGCGTGTGTGTGTGTGTGTTTTTGGCCAACAGCAAAAAGCATTTTCAACTCAACCAGGAGAGGTGCAAAAAAGTGTTGCGGGCAAATCGTTCAAGTTTGCGTATGTAAAATAACAACGCACTTTGCATACTCTACCTATTGAGCTACATATGTATGTATATGTAAAATCAAGAAGAATCGCAAAATCATATTGAAAATCATATCTCAAAATCAATAATAGTTAATAACTTTCAAGTCAATATTATTATAGTACATCTTGAAAAAACTCACCAAATTCCGTTGAAAAGCCGACAAACTGCAATAGAAAAATGTTAATTATTTTTATATAATTATGAAAAATGTTAATTATTTTTATATAATTATGAATTTATCATTTAATTTATATAGAATTGGAAGGGTTATAGAAATACCTATAATAAAATGCATAAATATCTAAGAACAGCTAAATCTTCACAAAAATCGGTATGCTCAAGTTGAAGCAAGGGCAGGGATATTAGAAGAAACGAAATAAAAATGTACGGGGCAAAAAGAAAAGAAGGAAAGAAAAGAATTTGTAGAGAGACGGTAGTGCTCAAAATCTGAAGAAGAGGAAGCATGGCGCGAAGGGATGCAGGGAATGTAACTGTAAAGCCATATAAAGCATATTTTTGGACATGCTTTCGACTTGAGTTTTGGTTTTTTGGCGGAGCTTAGCCTCTCAGTCTGACAATCCTCAAAAAGCCTGAGCATGAACACCTTTGAGCTTCCACTGAGATCGACTAAGAGGCAGAGGCAGAGAGAGAGAGAGAGAAGGAGACAGAATAGGAGAGAGAGAGAGAGAGAAAGTGACTGTGGCAACAAAGAAATACGGAATCTAAAATGATAATAAAATATTCATATTAATCTGCTTGCCTCATAAAATATTCAGCTGCGTAATTGTTGGCATTACCTAACTGCCGCTACTGCCAGGACACTGGTACCAACCACCCCTTAACTGTTCTCTATAATATGCAACATTTCCTCACAGCATGAGCAATGTGTCTGTTCGTCTGTCTGTCTGTCTGTCTCTCTGTCTTCAGTTGAGGACGACAGCCAACGAGCTGGAAGCCCTCTCTTGGCAGTCGCCAGTCAAGTCAACTAAAGGCGCCACACGACAGGTGTTTGGGGTGGTAAACAGCTCTAAGAGCTCTGCCAAGGACGAAGGGTACGCATAAGGGAGGCTCTGACAGTGGCAGTGGCAGTGGCAACAGGAAATGCCAGCAAAAATCTTACAAGTTTGTAATTTACACCTGGCTGCGTTTTTTGGCAATGCCAGAGCGACATGCTTGGCCTGTTTGCTCTTGACTTTAAACAAAATACTTGAAACTTTAAGACAAACAACACAACACAACACAAAACAACACAAAACAACAGAAGAGATGTGCAATCTAAGCTATTTATACATAAGTATGTGGAAAGTTTACTATCTGGCTACACTTTCCCTACAAGTCAACTCCGCTGAGAAACAGTTGACCTACAATATTTCCCCGTAGATTAAATCTAACGAAAAGTGTTCTCAAGTTAATTTAAGTTTAATAATCTAGAGCATCCGCTGAAATTTACAACTTTATCGATCACATCTTTCTCTCTATTCGATTTAAGGACTTAAAACTAGCGTAGACCACATCATTTGAGGTGTTTCTGATGAGTATTTCCTAAGATATGGCCAAAAATGTGTTAAAAAGTGTCCCAAAATGGCAATTTTCGCATTTTGGACCTCCTCATAACTTTGAATTGCCATAACTCGGCCAAAAATCATCCGATTTTGATGAAATTTTAAGTTTTGGAAATGGTTTCTATATCAGTTTAAATCTGCATCAAAATTTTTGAAAAATTCGTAATTTTTAATTTTTTGACTTTTTTAACCCATTTTTCATACTAACCCCTTGACAAAATCATCAAAAATCGAAAATTGCTTTTATTCTAATTTTTTGACTCCGATCTATTCTAGGACTCATAACTAGCATTTTGCTTTTTAGTTGAGGTGTTTCTGAGGAGTATTTTCCGAGATATGGCCAAAAATGTATTAAAAAGTATCCTCAAATGAAAATTCTCGCATTGGACCTCCTCATAACTTTAAATTGCCATAACTCGGCCAAAAATCATCAGATTTTCATGAAATTTGAAGTTTTGGAAATGGTTTTAATATCAGTTTAGATCTGCATTAAAATTTTTGTAAAATTCGACAATTTTAATTTTTCTATTTTTTTGACCCATTTTTTATACTAACCCCTTGACAAAATCATCAAAAATCGAAAACTTTTTGAATCCCAATTTTTTGACGCCGATCTATTCTAGGACTCATAACTAGCATTTTGCTTTTTATTTCATGTGTTTCTGATGAGTATTTCCTAAGATATGGCCAAAAATGTGTTAAAAAGAGTCCCAAAATGGAAAAATGTAAATGTTAATGTTATGGCCAGGATGTGACCGTAACTATGAAATTCCTCAATGCTAAGTTCAACATCTGTTCTAGTGAACTTCGAGATATTTTAACTATCACAGCTTGAACCGCTTTAAGTGATGTGACCTGAAAGTCTATTACACTTCCATACAAATATTATCTCTATAAATATATCTCTATTGGAGAAGGTCAGGAAGTGTTAATGAAACCCGATTCCCAATCAGAAATCAACAGCATTATGTAATCTATCAACTTGACATGGTTGCTGGAAGGGAACGGAAGGATGGGAATGCGGTTGGGCAATGTGCAATTGGTAAACCCATTAAGCTATTCATAATTGCTCATAATTTTGGTTGATTTCATTAGCATATGTAACATTTAATTTGATGTGTGAAGCCACGAAAACTCTTTACACTCTCGCACACACGCACTTACAGAATATAGATATATGTTTTTGTATATATGTATATATATATCTACATATATACGTACCTATGTGGACTCAAACATATAGACCACAACTCATATGCATAATCAATGATGGCTCATTAACCTGCCAGCAAAATTGTTGTTTCTGCTTCACGCACTTGTTGTTGTTTGTTGTGTGTGTGCGTGTTGATGTTGTTGTTGTTGCTGTGTGTTAATTACGCATCGCATATGCGGTCATAAAATATACAATATCAACGTTCTCATCGCTCGTTTTACATCAAAATGACGACGATTAACACCTTTTGCCACTGTCAATCTGTCTACCCGTGTCTCCCTCCCTCTCACACTTTTCTCTCTTTCTCAGTCTCCATCTCTCTCTCTCTGTCTCTCTGTGTCTCTGGTAACCTCATATTCTCTGCCTTGCCTGTCTGTGTGCTTAAAGCCAAGTTAATTGGATTTACGTTATAAAAACTGAAAGCCGTCAATGATGTATGATGATTTTGTACTAACATACAACCTGAGCCCATGATGCGTATACATAATATTTGGGTTTTGACCTTATCAATAATTGAGGGAAAACCTACGACCCGAAAACCTACAACCTACGAACCGAAACCCTACAACCTACCCACGCCTGCAAACCTCCAATCCCTCTACCTACAAAACTATAACCAACAAAACTACAACCTACAACCTACAAACCTATCCTACAACCTACAAACCTATCCTACAACCTGCAAACCCGTAACCTAACCACTTTTAGTTTGAATATCAACCTTAAGAATCAGTTGAAAACCTACGACCCGAAAAACTACAACCTACGAACCGAAACCCTACAACCTACCCACGCCTGCAAACCTCCAATCCCTCTACCTACAAAACTATAACCAACAAAACTACAACCTACAACCTACAACCTACAACCTACAACCTACAACCTACAACCTACAACCTACAACCTACAACCTACAAACCTATCCTACAACCTGCAAACCCGTAACCTAACCACTTTTAGTTTGAATATCAACCTTAAGAATCAGTTGTTTGCTGCTGTATTTATTGGAATTTATTTCTTTTTTTGTTTTGTTGGATCTCAGTAGTCGTTAGGATCTGTTGCAATCATTCGCTTAACCGCGTAGACGGCGATTGCGTTGACGGTTTGCCCTGCGGTTCCTGTTGCGATTTCCATTGACATTCCTATTGCGGTTCCGATTCGGTCGCATCAGATTAGCCCGTCTTCTTTGCGCCTGAGCAGCACGTCTTCTGCGCCGATTTTGCCGCCGTATACGGGCTATCAATTGATTGATTCTAGCCGTCAATCGAGCAATTTGCGCATCAGTCGCCGATGAGCTCGTGGATGCAGGTGTTGTGGCAGCTACTGGTGCTGGGGTCGTTGGGGCCGAGGTGCTCCCCTCTGTCCTGTTCGTGTTCGTGCCGGTGTTGGTGTCCTCTTGGCAATCGGCGTGAGTCGCATCAGCCGTACAATCGGTGCAACCATCTCGATCAGCCTCCGGCAATTGCAGTTGTTCTTCCGTACACTTTACGGCATTCGTGTTCTGCACCAGACACAGCACGGCCAGAATGAGGCCAAAACCCACAGTTATAATGCTCAATCTCATTTTCTCGTTTCCTTCAACTTGCCTATTCTTGTCAAAGCAGAGCTTCTTCTATTCATTTGTGGGATGGAACTGCTGTTTTTATACCCAAAATTCTATTTGATTTCTATTATTTGCTTTCCCAAAATTGTTAAACTTCAAATTGGGTCTGAAATTCATTTCATTTACTCAGCTGCCAATTATTGTTTCTCTTTTTTTTATTGTTTTTTATATTGTCTTATTGATTTCCCGTGCCAATTTAATATTTTGCAAATAGTTATTTGTATGTATTTTTTTTTTAAATTTTTTTTTTTGGATTGTTCTTTTTGTAAGAACAATTGTGTTTTTTATTGTCTGCAGAAAATGTTTTCGAACGTCACCGCTCATCTCCAGATGTTCTTCTTCTTTTGTGTATCTTCTTTATCAATTTGAACTGTCTTATCATCTGTGTTTGTTCACATTGATAATTCACAATTTTTGCTGCCTTATTTTCATGTGCTTGTATGTGCTTTTAAACAGTTTCAGATTTCAAATTGGCTTTTTTTTTTTTTAGGTTATATACCTACATATTTTTCTATATTTCCCGCTCTGTAGATCTTCTTCTCTTTTCTATATATTTATGTCTCATTTCACAGATATCTGAACACCTTTTACTTTCTTTACGATCTCTATCTCTATAGATATATATGTATCTATATTCTTCTTCTTCTCGCTTTCAAAATTAAATTTTCATATATTTCCAAGTCTAGCATTATTCTACTCCAATATATATGTTTTATTATATTCCGTTAATGTTGACCACATTATTTTCTATTTTTGCAGCTATATATCTCTATACCAAATATTTCCAAATTGTTATCATTTAAAGCAATATCTTCTTGTCCACAGCATTTACTGCTGGCGCCATCTACATTTCAAGTTGCAGCGCAGCAAAAAAAAAAACAAATTCTAAACAATCAATTCGATTTGTTAGTGTGTGCGTGTGTGTGTGTGTGTATAAACAGCTGCTTTTTTTTGGGACTTGGAATTATAAATATTATGGAAAATTATA
Organism: Drosophila quadrilineata; assembly: GCA_018150725.1. NCBI lineage: Eukaryota > Metazoa > Arthropoda > Insecta > Diptera > Drosophilidae > Drosophila > Drosophila quadrilineata. Next base: position 25,487,974 of record JAECWN010000432.1, on the reverse strand, counting down.
CTATAATATAAACTATAGTATAGATAGATATAGATAGATGCAATGCTTGTATATGGTCAGGAGTTAATTGTTTACTGTTATCATTTGTATTAAATATTATAAATTATAATTATTATTAACAGAATTCATTTTTTTTTTTTTTCTTTTTTTTTTTTGGTTTTTATTTAATGTAAAAACTTTGTCAACTGTCATAGCAAACAGTCGACATTCAATTCGACTAGCAGATACTCTATGTTAAGAAAAAATATTATATTATGGCATTTCAAGTCTTGTTGCCAGCTTGATTCGCACATACCCTGTAAATTCGTAGAACAAACAACACTCTAAAAACTGCAATTTATTACTACAGCCCAATATACCTACCTAAAAATGTGGGGTATTTTTGCAAACTAATTATGATATATGCGAGATTTAATATATATATATGAACATAACATAAAGTAATCTCATCCATAATCAACAAAAAGGCAACAGTTTTTAATAATTTTTTGTTGTTTTTGGTATTTTTTTAACAAACTCTAGTTAAATTTCTTTTTTTGTTCGTTAATGTTTGGTTAATTTGATGGGATTCGCTGTGATGTCGCTGTCAATAATTCATAATTTGTATTTGCAAATTAATTTCAATTAAGAGCACAGCCACATGACATACCATATGCAATTCCATTGTGCTTTGGCTATAAAACTAACATACCCTGTACATTATACAGGGGGAATCCATATGCCATATTTGGGACTGCACTGTAGCTGGCGACGGACAATGGGACGACACTGTCACATGCCTGGTAGTTAAAGACCAAATTGTGTTGCATCGTTAGCCTAATTGCATTTTATGAGAACTGACAACACCGACAGTGCATTGAACGGCATTCGACGAACAGCAGATACCCTGTAGGGGAAATTCGCATTGAGTTTTCTTCTGGGAGAGGTATTCAAATGTAGCAAATGTTACAGATGTAAGGCAATATATGTGCATATATATAAGGGTGGATGATATAGATTTAAGATCTCAATTAGTTCTAGTTTATAAATTATTTGAAAATTTCACATATATAAATATTATTATATTTTTGAAGGAACTTATTTTAAGCTCGCACATTATTCAACAATTGTTTTAATAGCAACATATTTAGAAAGTAATACCGCTTAATTGAAAAAAATAGTCCAAAATTATATTAAAAAAAAAGAAGTTTAAATATCACAAAAAAAAAATAAATAGAACACATCATAACTCATTCACCTGTATTGTTTGCAGGGTATATGTGCAGTCAACGCTTGTCTGCAGATATGTCATACGCCACGCCTCTCCCCCTTTCCTTTCCTTTCCTTTCCCGCCCACAAAAATGGTAACGGTAACTCACTTCAGCTTATCTGCTGCTTTGTCTGAGGATTTTCAACTGCCAGCAACTTATGTATGTATGTATGCTTTGCCTTGATGACGAGGTGGTATGGGAGGGGGGAGTGGGGGGGAGGGGGGTTCATAGATGACAGGGTCAACAGGGGACCGGCGAGACGGGAACTTATCCTTGAAGCTGGCGATACGGTATTGGGCCGATAGGGGATTTTGAATCAGTTCACATAGTTGCTGATTGCATTTTTTGGTTATTAAGTCTGTATGGCATTTGTTGGTCATGCAAGCAGACAATACACATACATACACACATACATACATACACACACATTTACATAAATACATATGGATGTACATATGTATGTATGTTACACATACGAATGCATTTCATTCACTCTCTCGCTCTCTGTCTGTGTCATTTTGTAGCTCACAAGTCTCTGCAGGCTGTGTTAACTTTTGACTTTTGATTTCTGTGGCCTAAATGAACCTGGCCAACTACAACTACAACAACAACGTGTCGCATACAAATAAGTATGTGCATATACACACACACATTCACACACACACACACACATACATGCTGACATTCGCCTCTCCCTTACTCTGTTGGCACATTTTGTTCAAGATTTTTGATATTTTCATTACGTGCAGCTGTCCAGTTATGTGTATGTATGTGTATGTTTGTGTGTGTGTGTGTGTGTGCGTGTGTGTGTGTGTGTTTAAAGCCCATTTAGTGTATGAAAAGCGGGCAAATGCAACAGCTTTCCATATGCCTTTTGCTGACATTTCCAACAGCAGCAACTGACAGAGTGAAATGAACTCAGACAGTCAGAAAAGACAAAAAAAGAATATTCAAAAGAAAGAGAGAGAGAGACAGAGAAAGAGAGAGGGAGAGACAAAGAGAGATATAGAGAAAGAGCTACATATATAAAAGAGCATACTTCCATGGGCGCTTCAAAACATAGTCCACCACATACCCACTGTAACTCAAACATCTAAAGCATAATACGACTGTATGTCCATACATACGTATGTACGTATGTCTGTCTGTATATCCCACCTTCAAAAAGACAGAACTTAGGCAAAGCTAAGTTGTAACCCACTTTTTCACTAATCTTCATAGTGTTAACACTAAAATAATACGAAATGAGCATGAGAAGATCAACAAAAAGCAAGAAATACGAGAAACGAAATATTTGCATAGCGTGAGCAAAGTTGAAATTACTTTTGAAAATTAAACATAAAATTTAATCCAACGCACATTTTGATAACAATTAAAACATGAATGAATTGCCAAGTAAATATGTAAAAATTTAAGGAAATCGTTTTAACTTTTATCCTGCGTTTAAAATAATATTGATGTGGCATTAATATTTTTGGAAAAAATTTAATGCGAGCATTTTAAAGCCAGAAATAAATAAAATAAGTGTGTTAAAAGAAACTGAAATTTAATTAAAATCGGTCACATTTTCGCAATGATAATGGTATGTCAACGACAAAAAATGCAATGATATGCAAAAAAAGTTTTTTGAGGACACTTTTTAACACATTTTTGGACATATCTCAGGAAATATTTATCAGAATCAACTCAAATAAAAAGCAAAATGCTAGTTATGAGTCCTAGAATAGATCGGCGTCAAAAAATTGGGATAAAAACAATTTTCGATTTTTGATGATTTTGTCAAGGGGTTAGTATGAAAAATGAGTAAAAAAAATCGAAAAATTAAAAATTACGAATTTTAAAAAAATTTTGATGCAGATTTAAACTGATATAAAAACCATTTCCAAAACTTTAAATTTCATCAAAATCGGATGATTTTTGGCCGAGTTATGGCAATTCAAAGTTATGAAGAGGTCCATTATGCGAAAATTGCCATTTTGGGACACTTTTAAACACAATTTTGGCTATATCTAAGGAAATACTCATCAGAAACACCTCAAATATAAAGCAAAATTCTAGTGATGAGTCCTAGAATAGATCGGCATCAAAAAATTGCGATAAAAACAATTTTCGATTTTTGATGATTTTGTCAAGGGGTTAGTATGAAAATTGGGTCAAAAAAATCGAAAAATTAAAAATGAAGAATTTTACAAAAATTTTGATGCAGACTTAAACTGATATAAAAACCTTTTCCAAAACTTTAAATTTCATCAAAATCGGATGATTTTTGGCCGAGTTTTGGCAATTCAAAGTTATGAGGAGGTCCCAGATGCGAAAATTGCCATTTTTGGACACTTTTTCACACATTTTTGGCCATATCTTAGGAAATACTCATCAGAAACACCTCAAATATAAAGCAAAATGCTAGTTATAAGTCCTAGAATAGATCGGCATCAAAAAATTGGAATAAGAACAATTTTCGATTTTTGATGATTTTGTCAAGGGGTTAGTATGAAAATTGGGTCAAAAAAATCGAAAAATTAAAAATTACGAATTTTACAAAAATTTTGATGCAGATTTAAACTGATATAAAAACCATTTCCAAAACTTTAAATTTCATCAAAATCGGATGATTTTTGGCCGAGTTATGGCAATTCAAAGTTATGAAGAGGTCCATTATGCGAAAATTGTCATTTTGGGACACTTTTTAACACAATTTTGGCTATATCTAAGGAAATACTCATCAGAAACACCTCAAATATAAAGCAAAATGCTAGTTATGAGTCCTAGAATAGATCGGCATCAAAAAATTACGATAAAAACAATTTTCGATTTTTGATGATTTTGTCAAGGGGTTAGTATGAAAAATGGGTCAAAAAAATGGAAAAATTGGAAATTGACGAATTTTACAAAAATTTTGATGCAGATTTAAACTGATATGAAAACCATTTCCAAAACTTTAAATTTCATCAAAATCGGATGATTTTTGGCCGAGTTATGGCAATTCAAAGTTATGAAGAGGTCCATTATGCGAAAATTGTCATTTTGGGACACTTTTTAACACAATTTTGGCTATATCTAAGGAAATACTCATCAGAAACACCTCAAATATAAAGCAAAATGCTAGTTATAAGTCCTAGAATAGATCGGCATCAAAAAATTGCGATAAAAACAATTTTCGATTTTTGATGATTTTGTCAAGGGGTTAGTATGAAAAATGGGTAAAAAAAATGGAAAAATTGGAAATTGACGAATTTTACAAAAATTTTGATGCAGATTTAAACTGATATAAAAAACATTTCCAAAACTTCAAATTTAATCAAAATCGAATGATATTTGGCCGAGTTATGGCAATTCAAAGTTATGAGGAGGTCCATTATGCGAAAATTGCCATTTTGGGACACTTTTTAACACATTTTCAGTCATATCTCTTGACATACTCATCAGAAACACCTTAAATAAAAAGCAAAATGCTAGTTCTGATTGCTAGAATCGATCTGATTGTGATTTGTGAAAATCTTATATAATTTGATGATGTTATAGTACTTTAAAAATGATGACTAATATGAACATACTAAATATAGGTTTAGTTCACCTTGTTAACTTACCATTAAGCACATGGACAACAACAGTTTCAGTTATTTCATTGCCTAGCATGCAGGTATAATTTCCAGTATCCTCCAGCCTCCTAATGGATCGGAGTCTAAAAATCGGGGTAAAAAATTTTTAGATTTTTGATGATTTTGTCAAGGCAAAATGGGTCAAAAAGTTGACAAATTAAATTCGACGAATTTTAATCCAATTTTCAATTAAATCAGCTGACATTTGACAAAGATTTTGCAGCTTAAATTTATAATTCTGCCACATTATTATCCAAATCTCGAGAATTACGCTTCAGGATCACTTTAACTAAAGTTATAAAGTCCTAGAATCGATTCATATTTTTATAAATCTACCCCTATCTTCATCTCATAGTCTACGTCTTTCTTATTTTATCTTTTATTGCACTCTTCTCACTGATTAGCTTTTCCTTTGAAAAAAAATAAAAAACCGAATTGAAAGTCTCTTCGTAATTTTATCGCTGCTTATCTGTGTACTTCTTAGTGTCTTACTCCCACACTCTCTCTCTCTCTCTCTATCTCTTCTTCTCTACCTCTCTTTGTATTAAACAAAAAACACAACAGTTCTCTCCTCTTTTATATGCAACTCTCCACTTATTGCACAACATGAAATTTCAATTAGGCAGCTACTTTCTGCCTGTTTTTCTGGTCAATTTAATGCAACCATACTGCCAACTGCACATATCCACACACACACACACACACACACACACACACACACACATAAGCTGTCCAGCATCCCCCTCCCCAGCAGTTGCATGTATGAGTTGCAATGTCAGCTCTTTTATTTACACGCCGCTGCAAATTGCACGTAAAAACCAAGGGGCACGAACCCTTTCCCCACTAACTCCCACATTAATTCTCTCCCCCTGACTCTAATTCTTCTTCTTTCTCTCTTTCTCTGTCTGTCTCTCACTATATCTCCCTTTTTCGCTGCTCCGTCTCCCTTACGCTGTTTATCAGAGTCTCTACATTACCACACGTGTGACAAATGTCGAAAGATCGCAACATTTGACCTCAAGCAAAAAACACAATTTTCAGTGTTGTAAAACACGTAATGAAACTTGTCAGACTAACAGTGTTGCAAGTCGCAACGCAGTCTATGCAATGCAATGTACTTTACCATGGAAAATCGAAAACATCGCTTCCTGTGAATGCCCTTCACCCAGCGCATTTCGTACAAAAACTAATCGAAACCTAACCTCAACTTTCTCATGGGTGCATGCGGTGTAAGAAATACCAGGGCTACTCAAAAAATGGCAATGAACGATTTACAGCCATGAGAAGAGCCATAGTCTAACACTAAAATATATAGTATTGTGATTTTAAGTATTTGATAGTTTTTAGTTTTTAATATACCCCATGATTGGATACTATTTACAGGGTATTATAAATAGACAGTCGCCTGGGCGCGCGGCACAGCAATTCAACTTATGCGACACGCACAGTTGATTAACAATGTTGCAGTTTTTGATGCCCCAAACACACGCACACATATCTCTGTACCTCTTGCTCCTCATCTTCGACCTGTGTCCATCCTGTCCGATGGTCTCACTGCAAATGGGTTTTACAGTCGGCACGATTATTGCACATCACTAATTAGTGATGTGAGTGCGCTGCACTCGTTGTTGCGCGCGCTTAAATTTCACGTTTCGGCACGAATTGCGTTTGCGATTGCGATTGCCATTTTCGAAACTGGGCAACGGGAATGCATGCACCCACCCAGGAGTATTACAGGGGTTGGGTCCAAACTAAGCTCACACATTCACAGAGAGTGGGAGAATGATTGCGGCGCCTGGGGAGGGATGGGTAGAGGAAGTGAGGCAAGTTGAGCCCAGTGAGCACGGCCTGACGTTGACATTCCACTAACAGAGAAATTGTTTTCCAAATCCTAAGCTTGCATGTTAGCCACAACAGCAACAGCAATAGAGCAACTAAGTACCCCCAAGAGGCAGCCTGTACGACTAGCAGATATCCACAATTTACATCAATAGATACAGGGACTGACATGCATGTTATGCATTTTAACAGTGCGTTACTAAAATTATGTTAAGCAGCGAGTTAAAAGAATCATGTAAAGACTCTGTTAGAATGCAGAATATCCCCTTTCTACTAAACTATACAATTGCCGGGGCCACAGTCTTTCCCTTTTGACTGACTTTAAACTCGCCATGGACTGATTTCTCTTACCTAGCTATGAGGCATTCCCTTGTTGGGGCTTGTCTCGTTTACAGGGTATAAATAGGCAATGGCAATGGCAACCACGAAACGGCAGCAGCGAATGAATGGCAATGAATGCGACACCAGACACTAGGCCTGACCATTTTCAGCGCCATGCTGAACCCGACATGCATCACCAACATTCACACATACACATACACACGCACACACAGGCACACTCGCACACACATACCAATATACAATCGCATTGGCATTCACATTCAAATTTAGTTGCACATTCACACACGCAACGCACTCTCTCTGAGCACTCCCACTCAGCAGCTGCCACGTTCTTGTGTGGTAAATAGTGAACTGTAGGCTTCTTCTTCTTCCTCAACAACAGCCACCACCACCACTCAGCATACGCCTTGGCACTGCAACCACTCCCACACAACGCACTCGACCTGCCTGTCCAATTGCATATACCCTAACAATACGAAGTTTCATCTCAATATCGATGACTATTTTCGATTTAAAACAAAAAAAAAAAACGCTGCTGCTTACAGCTATCTGTGCCAACATGTGCTCAACAAAAACTTGTTGGGAATTATAAGCGTGCGTTGTTGCTGAACAAGTTCTTGCTTGCCTTACATGTCAGTTTCATGCAGCAAGTTATTACGAAGAGCAAATTCAATGGAGAGCGACATTAGTATATAGAGTTTGTCGGCTATCACATGCTTGGACGGCATTGGGATTAAAACAGCCGGATGCTGGGTGGAAATCAGAATGCAATGGCGGACAGTTGAGGCCCGAAATGGATGAAGCAGTCGATGCCAGAGACAGGCACGTTGCCGGGGCGTTAAGAGCAGTTTAAATGGCAACTAATCGCAAAAACGCAACCAGTCACAGATGTGAGACAGAGACTTGTAGAGAGAGAGAGAGAGAGAGAGAGAGAGAGAAATGAGGGATACTGCCGCGCTCTCGATAGGCAACATGGAGGTGTTTGCATAATGAATGAGCTTGCGCCGCACAATAACAACAACAATCGGCGACCATCAACTGCGGTTCTCCCCTAACTCAACTAGTGAGCACCTAGCAAAAACCTATAGGAAAATTGTGTTTCACCGAAAGTTTGACTTGTCCACACAAATTTCGACGAACATTATGGGCTTTCTAGATGGTGTGGGGAACACCTTTTCTCGAACTCCACATACAGACACAAGACAATGAAATCAAACGACATACGCAAATGTGATCAATTACAGTTTGTGAATTTTCCGCAGAGTTCATAATATGCGGGGGAGTTGCTGCAGCCAGTCAAAGTTACGGCAATGGCAATGGCAATGGCAACGGCAATTGTTGGCCATTTGATGGCTATAGCTGGTCACACTGCACACAGATTGCCAGTGTTGCCAACGAAAAGTTTCACATGGATATGCGAATAAGCTTTAAAAAGATGCCACAGTTTAGATAGAGAGATAGGGAAAGACAGACAGATAAAGAGATAGTGAGAGGAGTGGCTTGAAAATGCAAATCAGACCAAATGCTGACAACTTGACTCAAAATTATGGCCACAAAATTCCGGAGCCTCTGCCCTCTGTGGATGTGTCTGAATCTGTCTCTGTGTGTATGCATTTGTGTGCGTTTTGCGTTGACATTGACCGGCAACAAGTCATTATTGTAATTATGTTAATACCCGGCACACATAGTATATGTACATATGTATATAGATAGATATACAGACATCTCCGTAGCCATCTCCTCCGGCATCTGGTCACATCTGCCGCCATTACTCCATGTGTGTGCGTGTGCACATGCTTTGCTAAACTTGCGCTTTTCCGGAAGTCACTGAATTTGCGTCTAATTTGTTTATGAGCGATGGAGAGATGGAGACATGGAGAATTTTAGTTACTTTCTCAGGATGAGCACAAATCAATAAGGAATGTATGCTAAAAGTCAGCTTAACTCTAAGATTTATCAGACCATAACAACACATTATAGTTGAGCACTTAAATGGAAATTATCACAGTCAAAGCAGGCAATGAGCTTTAAGATTTAAGCACAAATAATTTCGTATTTCTTTTGCTGTCACATTAGACCCACAATCTCAAAAAAAAAAAAAAAAAATCAAAACTTTTGTACAATCTTGAAAATTTAGCAAATTGCATATCTAAAAAAAAAAGTGCTAGTGTTCAGTGCAAAATTATGGCCAAATATTTAGCACGTATCGTCATCTATGGAGCCCAATCGATTGGTCGAGCTATGGTCAAGTCGGTTATGCAGGAGATCGCAGAGTCACGAGTAGCGGCCAAACAATACCGTTTGAACAGAGTCAGGAGTCAAGCCGCTGAAGCCGAGAATGCAACCGTAAAAGGCATCAGTCTTCGGGAAGCACTGGAAATACTCAATGTGAAAGATGTATCCTATGTTGATGAAATTCAGAAGAACTATAAGCATCTATTTCAATCCAATAGTAAGGCATGCGGTGGTTCACTCTACATTCAATCGAAAGTATTTCGAGCCAAGGAACGCATCGATACCGAACTGAAGAAGCGTAGTCAGCTAAATCAAAAGAAAAATGCTAACAAAAGTGCATAACCTTTATCAAAATTGTCGGCCAAAATATAACAGTCTATACAAGTATAGTCAATTAAAGTGATATCCTTAACTTTCTTTCAATCAATCATCAAACAGTTCATACTGACAGGAGATAAGTTCGCACATCGCAACTAATCGGCAAAGATATCGCAAGTAACGATAGTCGTGTTAAGCGCACATCACTAACAACTGCGATACAAATGACGATAGTCGTGTTAAGCGCACATCACTGATAACTGCGATAGGAATAACGATAGTCGTGTTAAGCGCACATCACTAACAACTGCGATACGAATAACGATAGTCGTGTTAAGCGCACATCACTGATAACTGCGATACGAATAACGATAGTCGTGTCTAGCGTATATCTGTAAAAGCTTTGATACAAATGCTGATGCATAGAAAAATACGCTCAATATTTAAATAAGCTTTTTTTCCATTTTGTATCTATTGTTGTTATTTTCGTTGGTGCTGCAGCTGTTGCTTTTCGTGCTTATTATCAAAAGCGCAACAATTTACAACAACAATTCAATTGCATTGCCCACTAACCCACACACACACACACACACACACACACACACGCACACACACACGTACGCATTAAAGCCATTGATTTCTATAATGAGAGCATCAGCGAACGATAGAGAAAGAGATGCAAACACACACACTTCCAATTTGCCAGTCCAGTATGTATGTATGTGAATGTGCTTGTGAGTGTGCCAGTGTGTGCATATTTAAAATGCAATTTTTGGTTGGCACATCCCTCCCATGTGCATCTCATTGAGGCGGGCTCAATAAAAATTTTATGTGATTTATTTATGCACATTGTTGTGTGGATGTGCGCGGAACCTCTCAATAAAAACAATTAAAGAAAATTGGCCACGATTATGGCCGAAATTCAAAATGAGTAACGGCTGCAATAAAACGTTGTGCAGCAACCTAATAACAATAAAATGAATACAGAAATTTAAGCAGAAACTAAAATATGTATAATTAATATTCCTAAATTTGTTTACTTGCCCAGGTCATTTGTCCAGTTATGTTTGCACAGAAAAAAAAAGAATTTAAATATTTTAATACTATTTACTTGGTATCGATATCGATGCGCGATCGGAGTAAAGTTTGTGACGTCACAAATTCTCACTCAAGCACTCTCTCTCACACACACATTGAAGCACCTTTACAGCAAAACAGCTGCAGCTTCGATTTGCATTTGCATTTGTCGCTGTCTCTTTAGTTTTGCTTTTCTTCTTTCACACCTTTTCTTATTTGATATTGCAAAACTATTCAAGTCTAATGGCACGAAAGAGAATAATGACGCACAATATACACTTTGACAGTTTAAACGGATTCACATGCACCAATGTATGTATGTATGTATGTATATACATTCGCATAACATCTATGTATGTACGTTGCAAATTGACGGCAATGTGATGTCTGTATGTGTGTATGTATGTATGTATGTGTGTCTGTCGATATTTGCAGAAACTTGTTAACCATTTGGAAGGCGACAAATGTCGTGCGCATTAGAGCCACGTTCTAAGGATGCGCCACTTGCCCAACCACTTCAACGTTATTTTTTTTTTGCACTTTTTTGCCGTCGTCATTGTCTTTTCTTCCACTTCCACTTCCATTTCTACTTCTACTTCTATGTTGACTTCTTCTTCTTCTGCGTGCAAAACGAGACGTTGTTAAGTGATGTTACTTATGCGCGTATTTACTGTCTTGACATTTAAATAAATTGCACACTTCACGTCTAACAAAGTAGACAAGTTACACATTTTACGCTGCATTTCCACTAATACAACAATAATAGGTTGCGTTTACAATTACCGCACACAGACACAGACGACGCTTTGCACTTTACTCATTAATGGCGCATTAATCGGCTTATCGATATTATATTCTCTTGCAGCTATCGAAGAGCGGAATATCGAAAAAGCGATGTGTGTGTTATGAATCGATAGTTTGTGCCGGCTAGCTCAGTATTCCCAGGGATGGGTGGCTGGGTTACACCTCCACCTCCTGAGAAAAACTATCGGTTCGTAACAAGTGTTGTGTGATGATCGCACAGCAAAGCATGGGTCAGCTCTGAATAGTAATAATAAAATTCCAAAAATATATTGACAATTATTAATACTTATGGTTTTCAAATCGATCAAATTACAATTATTTCCATTTCTTTTATATTGTTTCTTGAGCACAGAAAATCAGTTAAAATTTAAAAAAAAAAAAAAGTGTCTTGAAAATGCATAACATATTGGCCACACTGACACGGCTTGAGCTGCATAAACATGCTACAAGCACGCTTATGAGTGTGCGGAGGGTGTGATAATAATTGAAAAGCACGATGTACGACAATATGTGCTGTTGTTGCCTCAGGCAACATGCCGCCACACGCCACAAAGTGACATGTTGCACATTCCCATGGCTTTGACTATGATTTTCTAATTCAATTATTATTCAAATCATATAATTTCATCTTTACAACACGCGCAGCAGAAAATAGAGCAAAAATATATATATATATATATATATATATATATATATATATATGTATGTATGTATATAAATTTAAAAATAAAATATTGTATGGCAACACTGCAGGCATGTAAATAATCATATTACCGCACACATACAAACAAACATGGCGGCTCCCATTTGACGAGCAAGCTGATGAGTAACGTAACAAGCAGAGTCGGAGAGGGAGAGAGAGAGAGTGTAAGGACGAGAGTGTGTACAGAGACAATAAGAATATGCTAACAAAAAAAAAGAGAAACGAAATAATAACTTTGCTGCTTGCGTTGACAAATCCAATTTTCCGAGCATGCCCAACCCCAGCCCAAAGAAGAAGATCAGTAGCAGCGGAGGCAGCCGCAGCAGCATGTTCGACTGCCTGCTGATATGCATGACATCCAGCTGGCTGCCATGTCACGCGCCTTTTGCTTACAATCATGCTGTGCTTCTTCTTCTTCGTCTCGCATTTTCTTTTTTCATTTCACTTTGGCCGCACATTCATTTTGGTCGCTTTTGTCTTGATGTGCCGCCGCTTGTGCGCTTCACAAGCTTATCCTTCATTTGCCGCTGTCTGTCATCAGTATACTGCATTTATATTATTATTGTGCATATTATTAATATTATTAAAAGCACGTCGAGTTCCATACTCTCTACAAAATTAGCCCGCCATTCATTCATACCGCCGCTCGCTGTGCGGTTAACATAGCCACCCTCCCCACCGCCAACATCCATATCCATCCATATCGCTTATTTCTTTGCTTTACAACACTGACACACGCATGGCCAACGCGAATGGGAGAGGTTATGATGGCTGCTGGCCTCTGTCGGCTCAAACGAACCAACGGATGGATAAACGGACGGGCGTATCAATTTACACACCGGAAAGCACACACACACACACTTACTCCTTTATGCGACCACCCGCCGATGAAGGTAAAAATTTGTAAATACACAGACAATCAAACAAGCAAACAAACATACATACATACATACACACATACAGTTGCCACTACGTGCCTTTTCTGTCTGTCTGTCTGTCTGTCTGTCCGTCTGTATGTGTGTGTGTACTTATTAATGCGTATTCATTGTCACATCCGGCACGAGGAAATTATATTCACCAAACGCAGCCGGTGAACGGTCTCACTGTGACACAGCCGAGCCCCCAAGTTGTTGTTGTTGTTGTCCTTTCCTTTCCTTGCCTTGCCTTGCCTTGCCTTGATTTGCAGCTGCTCTGCGAGAGGGGTAATGCCAGAGAGGGCGAGTGGTAGGGGGGGGGGGGCGGGGGGAATTGATTGGGTCGCAATGGCCAGACGTTTCTTTTGTCGATTTAATTGAAATAATTGCAAAAATGCAAATGATATGGAACAACAGTTGACACAGGATATTAAGCTGGCTGACTGATGACTATGATGATGATGAAAATATACATAATTATGTCCACTCATATGTATGTATGTATGAACAATACACATGCACACGACACACGAAAATGCAGCACAAAAAGAAAGCAAAAGAAACTCTCAGTGTGTGCACACTGCACCTTTGACTTAAAGCGCACTTTACAGCACTGCTTATGGAGAGTGTGCACACACTTACTCACATACACATGTACATATGTTGATGAACATGTGTATGTATGTATTCATACACATACATACTTATGTACATACAAGCGCACACTCATTTGTAAGACATCGTGTGCTTTGCGGTCGGACGCAGTGCATCCTTCGTGCTGCGATGTCTGCTAAGCTTCCGCTTTAGCGCCATGTGCCCATTATTGTGCTGATTATCTAATTAGCTGCAATTTCGCGGCCGGAAATTACCAGTTGTCTCTGTCACACATTTTTGCGCTGATAAAGCCGCTGCTGCTGCCTCTGCTGCTGCTGCGGCTGCTGCCGTCCGATGGCGTCTTCTTCTTCTTTGTGCTGTTCTAATTTTTAAGTGCACTCGCCAAATGCTACATAATCTTGTCATGAATATATTTGTTTTGTAGCCTGCCAATCGCTACTTCCTGTCACTCCTTCCTCCTCCCTTACGCTCACCCGCTCTCTTTGGTTCATCCTGCCTGTCGAGCCATAAAAATTCATTGCCAAACGAGGCAAAGTATTGCCACTGCCACAGCCAATCGACGAGAGCGACGAGACTAGTGCAGGCGACAGCCACACCACTCACTCACTACACACCCCACACACTGTCACTAGCTCACTAGCACTCTCTTCGATGCATTTAGCTGTAGTTATAAAAGTGGAGCAGAGAGCGAGAGCAGCCTTAATCCGACATTGGGCTTGATTCGCGTTGGTTTATCATTCACCTGCAGTTGTACTTTACAAATCTAAATACGCTCTTCACGTTTTTGTTGCTCGCTTGCTAATCTTCTCTTCTGTTGATCTACCAAGCTTCTCTTTAATACATATGTATGTATAGACTCTCTTGCTTTTAGTGAGTCAGCACTCTCTTTGCAATTGCAGTGTAAATGATGCAGGGCAAGCTGAAAAACCAAAGAAATATAGAAGAAGCGCTAAAGGAAACATTTTACAAAAAGGAATTGCATAAAGTTTTCCTTCTATTTCACTCTATTTTCTTGTTTTTTTTTTGTTCGTCGCCATTTGCTGCTGCTAAAAGAGCGTGGCGCGCATTAAAGAGAAAGCACAGCACAGCAGCAGCAGCAACACGTGTGCGAGTGAGTAAGCACGACATGTCAGAGATATTCTGCAGTAGCACGTGTGCGAGAGAGCAAGCCTGATATGGCAGACAGATTCTTAAGATGACAATGCAGGCAAAATGGCAATGAGCTTAAGTTCAATACATTTACTTGAATTTTCCAGCTTGGATGACGATGACGACGACGACGACGCCGTCGTTGACTTGGCTGTAGCTTCGCATATACTATGCTGAATGCCCATTACAGCAGTTTTGCGGCAGACAAAAAAAGAAAGAAGCGGCAGCAGCGTCAATTCTCCCCCTCTGCTTACCATTTTATTGGGCTAAATGCGCAAATGTGCGAGGCGATAAGCAAAGCAGCAGCGTCGCTCCCTCTGCAGCTCTCCTGGCTGCCCAATTGGCGCCATTTGGGTAAGGATGGAGCTGTGTGAGCCATCAATATCGCCAATTTTTTATACACTAAACGACAAAATACCTCTTAAAAATGCACAGATATAAAGTAAAACTAGCGGAGAAAACGATAAACGTCTAGCGAAGAGACAAATCACGACATAGTATCGATATATCGATATTGTAACCTAGCGATAGAAATATCGAAAGAGCAAGCGAAAAGAGAGCAACTTTGAGAATCAAAACAAACCAACGAAAACAGCTTTAAATGACGCTAGAACGAGAGGTAAATAGTGCCAAAAGTACTTCTATAAAGAAAACGATAGTAATTGTAAGCAGGCAAAAGAAATTGTAATTAATATAGAAAAATAAAATACAGTTGATACATAGCAAAAGTGTCAACAATTTTGGCTGCACGAAAATGGCAGCATGCCTCGTGTGGAATATGTGGCGAGAGGCAACTTAGTGGCAAGGATTGTCACTACACCACCACCACACTGACACTCTCACACAGACACTCTCACACATACATACAGCGAGCAGGGCAAAGCAAGTGCCTGAATTGTTGTCTATGCGTTGGAGTGAGAGGCAAAGTGCTTCGCAGCCATGTTGGTTGTGGAGACGGGGGTGGGGGGTATGGGGGGCAAAATTTATCGCTTTTAGATAAAAACGTTGCGCGTCTTTACGATACGAGACAAAGCGAAAAGGAAAAGAAAAACTAAATAGAGCAAAACTTAAATTGAGGTGGGGGTGGGGTGGTAACTGGCATTCAATTAAAAGGCAACCGCAGCCATTGCCGACTGTGCAAGTGCTCCAGGGCAAAGACGCCCATGGCCACCAGATGGGCCCAGAGCGTCAGCCAGAGGGGGGCGGCTAGTTCCTTCAGGGAGAGCACCCTGAGCTTGGCTTGCGTCGGCTCATCATCATCATCGCTAGTGACATTGCTACCATCCGGGTGCAGTGCATCCACGGTATCATAGGGCACCGCCGAGATGCGGGCAATACTCTCATCCCGCTCATCCACAGCGCTCACATACTGACGTGTCCAATGCTCCAGGAATCCGTGGGAATGCGCCAACAGTATCTGATCGTTGAGGACGCCGACAAGATGCGAGTGTCGCCGCACGTTGAACGCCAGCTGCTGCGTGAAGATCCGCTCACGCACCAAATGCAGACGCCGACTCATCGCATGCACCTTCCGGAAGTAACCAAAGTATTCGTAGGGCGTTATGATGGCCAGACGTTGATTGGTGCCGCTGCTCGCCGCCAGGTGGCCAAACGATTGCAGCTCACTAACCGCCAGATGGCGCAATCGTTGCGTACGCAACTCCGGCAAACTTTCTAGCCAACGATCCGCATTCCCATCCACCAGCTGTATGGTATAGTGTTGGGCCAGGACATCGGCAATTGTCTGGGGCGGATTACGCTGAGTATCCTGGCGCAGCAACTGATACATGCCCGACTGATAGGCACTGCGCAGCACCAACGTCCCCAACAGCCAGGTGATGAAGAGCAAACGCACCGAGCTGCGAATGGGCAGCACAACGTCCAGCACATTGCCACCCATGGTCAACACGAGCAGCTGATAGTAGGGATGCTGTTGATGCAGAGATGACACCGATGACAATAGAGAAGGGAGAATATGGGATGAGTGGGGATTCATCTCACCTGGACCTGCAGCCAGTTGTGGAAGTAACGTCGCTGCAGCCACACGCTGAAGTAGCTCATGGCCAGCACCAGACCAATGGCTTGCCACAGCTGCGGATGAAATGGAAACGCTAGCTTCTCGTAGGCAGAGTAGGCGACGGGCAGATTCGTCACCAGCATAATGTGGCTCATGAAATAATACATGGACTGGGAATAGGGCACCTCGCTGGCGCTCTCATCACTGGGCTTATAATGGAAGCCGCCCAAAGCGAACTCAGCCGAATTCTCAAACATCTAAATATACATATTTAAAAATTAGAAATTTAAAAAATTACAAATTCGTTAAATCTAAAATTGTTATGTGCACACTGATCGTGCGAGCGCAGAAGTATCGATACTTTTCTTACGCCTGGCAACACCATGTGAGAGAGAAAGGGACACACATGCACAGCTGCTGGCTGCTAGCGTTTGATTGGCTAACAACGATACATATACAGATCTCCTACCTGCTCAAATATCCAGCCTGTTTCATTGAAGGTGTCCTTGACCTGACTTTGATTCATCCAATAGAGTCCCAGCGTAAAGTTGAGATTGGCGGCCATAAACTGCAGCAGTGCACCTTCGATGCCAATGAAGTCGCCATCGTCGCGCAATACCAAATACGGCATATCCGGCCACGTGGCGCACGTCAATCGACAGCCATAAAAGTTGTTCAATTTGGGTGGAAAGTACAGCCGGTGTGACCAGCGTCTCGCAGCGCCAAACAAACCAAAGCGATTCACAACCGTTGAGCGCATCACATTGCAATCAGCGTTGGTCGCACTAAACGGATAGTAGCTGAGCAGGAGCAGCTGCTGCTGCTGCTGTTGCTGTTGATCCTCACCAGGCACTAGAAGTCCCGCATTCAGCACGCTTAGCTGCCAGAGTAGTTGCATGGCTGCATCGGGATCCGGTTGCAGCATATAGATGAGCGTATAGGACAGATTGCTGGTGGCAGCTTGACCGGCATAGAGACGCCTCAACGCCGCCATATCATCCACCAGCAGCACCACCGCATGCTTGTATGGCTTATAGGACAGTTCACGCTGCTGGCTGAGACTCCAGGCGGGCCACCAACTGGCGGTACGTTGTCTTGGCAGCAATTCATCCAACACATCCTGCAGCGCATATCTAGTCCTCCTCCACTTGCTGTATTCCGTGTGCACATAGAGTGTCTGGCATTGGGACATCTCCGATTCCCGCAGCACCTGAACAACGGCTTCACTCAGCGCTCTTGGATCGATTGCTCCTCCAAGTGTCGGCAACAGAAGCAGCAAACATGACACGACGACCACTTGAGGCATTTCCAAGTCAACTGAAGACGCAAGTCATTCAAATTCAAATGCGACCACCGCCAACATAGTTAACATCGATATGCCCTGGGGAAATCCATTTAATGTGCATATAAACAGCACTAATAATACCCTTTGTATAATTACGCTGCAGTTACTTAAGCAACATTATTTATTACCCGTTCCAAACCGATCAAAATCGTCAAGTTTTCGTTGATTATAGCTACAAGTAACAATCAATGTCAGCATCTCTATTTTATCGATATCGATACTGATATCGATATAGCTTATTGATCATGGCTGGGCACACCGTTTATTTGTGGCCGTTACTCATGCGTTTCAAATTAGATATGACAAATAAAACTATTGTAAAAACATAACAAATACAATTCAAGTACATATATTTAGAACAATGACAACCGTAATTATGTATTATTAAAACATAAATATATAACATGCGAGAAATGTTCAGTGATGTGGGCAGATTTGTGTTATTCGGTTATCGTTTTAAGAATATCAAAATTAAGTTTTTTTTTTAGTAAGTTTTACAAGTATCCGTGTTTCGAGGGACTTCGACAGCAAATCGGTGTTAAGTCTGCATTAAGTTTACTGTATATATTATGGTTTTAATAAAAGTTCTTAAATGTTGTACTTACTTGGGCTTCTCTTAACCAGCTCAGGATCCTTCAGCATTTTTCAACACTGCCAGCCAAAAATTGCACTGCTTCCAAGGTCATAGATGATAGCTCTAATAAGAAATAACAAGCCAACTTTTTGTTGAATACGGCCTGAGAGTTCCCTCCTCCATTGGCCATTTCGCTTTTAGCCTCAGCATGTTTTGGCGACACTGGTAATGCCAAGGATTCGCAATATTCCCGTCCACTATTCCAGTGGCGCTCGACAATGGGCAGCTTTGGTTGCTTTGCCGCCACGGCAGCAAGTAGAGATAATGGCCAGTTCTCAGAATAAAAGTCCATATCGTCCATCTCCTGTTCTATACAGAAATTTTCGGCCTGACTTGACTCCACGGTGGCACTTGCTGTCACCGGAAAGGCAACAGGTTCAGCGATCCCGTGTGGTGAATCCCTGATATCGCTTTCGACACAGCCAGGCTCAGCTTTCGCCACGGTTGCAGGATCCAGGAATAATGGCGAGTTCATCGAAGAAGTATGCTCACGGCTCATGTTATTTCTAACGCTGTCATGGTCAGCTTCATTTTGAACCAAGGCAGCCTCCAAGGTGTCCCAAATCGGGTCATGATTGACCCGAAAAGCGTTTTCAATTTCCTTCATTGCCCGTTTAAACGCGACCTTCTTCATGTTCCTTGGAGTGGCATACTTACTTTTAGTCTCGGGATACTTGAATATATTGTTCTTAGTAATCGCATATCCAAGTTGTCCCGTGCCATAGAATAATACACTGTATTTCCCCTTTTCGTATTTCAAAACTTTTGCGGGCCATGCCTCATAACCGCGCACCTTGGCGAACACCAGATCATCCACTTTGAATACAACCTCTTTCGTCTTCATTTTGCAAATATTTTTCAAAAATGCACTATTTCTATTTTTTTTCTTAAATGGAAAAAAATTCCTGACACTGAGAAATTCTCCTGGCATTTTGATGTGCTTGTCAAAAGTGACGTTAAAATTACGATGCCTTTTATAAATTTAAGTCGATAAGTATCGGTAGCCAAATATCGATAGCAAAAAAATTAAAAAAAAAACAATTTGATTATAGTCACATATAGTATAGATTTTGGGGTTTTATTTGTTTGCGATTATTTCAATTAGTGTTCTTTAGCCATGTTTAAACTAGTCATCAATCAAGTCCGCCTCGTGCTCCTCGTTGTTATCGAAATCATCATCCTCAAAATTAAAGTAATCGGTAATATCATCGTCATCCTTTCTGTTCTTTTTAGTACGTTGCGCCTGCTTCTGCTTCTGTTTCTCCTTCTCCTTATACTGTTGCCCCACATCGGTGTACTCCTTGCCACTGTCCTCATCCGCAGGCTCATCAAACAATCCTCGCTCGGCAGCGCCGAGCTCGTAGATGGGAAGCTGCTCCCCATCCTGTTCCTGCTGCTGCTCCAGCTGCGGCGGCTCATCCGTTGAACTTGCTCGTCGCCGTTCGATGACGGGCGGTACGACAATCACCCGTGTACGATTCAATTGTTGATTGACCATACCCTGGTACAGGTGTGGGAAACGTCGCTGAAACTCGGCCTTGATGCGTAATAGACGCTCCAACATGCCCGGCGTCAGCAAGGTCTGTTGCTGTGTGGGTCGTGGCATGATGTGGGTGTCGCGACGTGGCCGTAGATACGGTTCATAGCTGCCACCGCCCTCATAGAGCGGATAATGAGGATCGTAGGGTTTCTGGTGCCAGGGATCGGAGGGCTGATTGACGGGCAATAGGCCCATATATGGTTGCAATAGGTAATCGCTGTAATCCCATAGGGAAGAGCGCAAATTGTTGACATTATCGCGAAAGTCCGTTGATGATGTTTCTGATGTTGATGATGATTGACTGATGTGAATGAATCGATTCGAATTCGATGCGGTTCGATTGATTGATGGGGTTGGTGGGTGGTGGGGGGGGGAGTAGAGTATCAACAAACATAAATATGCAATGAGAATGAACAAAAAACATAAGAAAACAAAAGATGATTAATGATGATTGATTGATTGATTGATGCTATTAATGCTATGTTAATGAGTCGAAATTGTTATTGTAATCTTATCGCTGCGATTGAGTTCTGTTAACATTTTTACGTCGCAATCGTCGCGTCCGCAAACGTTTGCTTGACGTGGGACTACGCCGTACTGTATTCCGGCTGGTTGCCACTCCTGTTGGGTGGTTGTAATGGGGATTCCTACGCTCCCGCTGCAATTGCAACTGCAACAGATCGTGCAGCACATCAATCAACTGATCCAATTTGGTGCTGCGCGCACGCAAAATGGACAATTCGGAATGCTCTCGCGCCGCCTGACGTGGTATGCGCAGACCACTGTAACTGTCCGAGGAGGAGGTGGATGAGATGGATGGGGAGGAGGAGCTATTGGTGCTACGACGACGCACAAATTTACCACGCAACGCATACGGCGTGGGCGTCGTTGAACCACCGACTTCTCCCGCGGAACTGTCGCCACTGAGCTCGGCGGTGGCTCTTAAATCATTTGTGGGAAATTTGCCGGCATCCACTTCATCCTCAGCGGCCAGAGAGTTGAGCAACTGCGCCACATTGGGACGCGCTGTTGTTGCGGTTGCTGGGGTTGTTGTGCTGCTGGACGCTTTGATAGTGGCACGTTTGGATTTGTTGTCGGGGTCATAGGGCGTCACCTCCTGGTAGCTATAATCTTGAGATTTGCCCGTATCTATTGATTCGCCATGTTCATAGAGTTGCTCCTGGGATTTGCTGAGATACTTGGTATCATAGCCCTTGTTGGCCAACAGACGCTCCCAGCTCTTCTCCACATTGCCATCGATGGCATTGGATTTGGCTGGTGATAAGCTTGGCGGTGCTGGCAGCGTTGTGGAGGTAACCGCTCGCTCTGTGGAACTGGAACTGGCACTGGAGGAGGAGGATGATGATGACGATGAGCTACCTACAGTGCGGTACTGGCAATTCTTGAGTCGCACCTCCGCCTTGGTTAACTGCTCTTTAAGGTTCTCTATGACCTGATAGAGTTTCTTGAATTCCAAACGATTCGCAGCCAATTCCATGGCTATGGTATTATTGACTCCATCAGCAGCAGCAGCAGCAGCAGCACCACTGGCAACTGCCCCAGCTGCTGCATCCTGTTGCGGCAACTCCTTGTCAGTTGCCGTCGGATTGCTGCTATTCTCTGTTTCTACGGGCGCAGCCTGTGCCTCGTTGCCGTATTCCGTATCGGTGGTGATTTCGCCGCCAGCCAATTGATCACCGCTAATCTCGAGCGGCTCCTGGCTGGCGCGCTCCAAGGCTTCCCGTATGGAGGCGGCATTGTAGCGCATTAGTGCCTCGGCAGGATCCTCGTCGGGACTCAAGGTGATCTCCTTCAGCCCCAGCTTAAACTCTTTGCGCAGCGCACTCAATGATCCCTCATCGATGCTCTCCAAGGTGCCATAGTTGGTGCTGCGACGCTGACGTCGTATCCTCCGTTGACAGCCACAATGTTCTCCACATTGACATGGACGCATACCCATTAACAGTTGTTTCTTACCATCGGAATGTTGTCGGCGACAACCGCACGTTCCCTGCCCCCATTGCCCACCGCAACGACACCTCTCACTACAGCTGCAACTAGTTGCAGTGGCCGTTTCTGGCCAGGATTTGCTAATAAACTGTGCTAACCTTTTCTGTATTTGATGGCTGCTGTTGTCGTCGTCGTCGTCGTCTCCTCCTTGAAGATTCTGTTTGGCTGCTGTTGACATCGTTGTTGTGGGTGGTGCTATGGTCGTGGTGCTGGTATTGGTGGTCAACGCGTCATCGGGCTTTATTGTCTGAAATGCGTCGCCTGTTAATGACATGAGGAGGAATCGCCATACAGATGGAGATGATGAAACTAATGAAGTGACATGAAACCAAAAGCTACATGTATCCATGTGTGTGTGTGTGTGTATGTGTGTGCCGATGTATGTGTGTGCGGGTGTGTATATGTATGTGTGAATGTGGTGCATTTAGGCATATGCCCAACTACATGATTCCAGGCACCTACATGTGTAAATTGCTATATTCTTCACTAGATTCATATAGAGATTGATAAATTGAATAAACTCTGTAAACTATTAGTATGCCCAACTACACGATTCCAGGCACCTACATGTAAAAATTGCTATATTCTTCATTAGATATAGAGATTGATCAATTGAATAAACTCTGTAAACTATTAATATGCCCAACTACACGAATCCAGGCACCTACATGTGTAAATTGCTATATTCTTCACTAGATTCATATAGAGATTAATCAATTGAATAAACTCTGTAAACTATTAATATGCCCAACTACACGATTCCAGGCACCTACATGTGTAAATTGCTATATTCTTCAATAGATTTATATAGAGATTGATCAATTGAATAAACTCTGTAAACTATTAATATGCTCAACTACACGATTCCAGGCACCAACATATGAAAAAAATCTACAAATCCAAAATCTAAGTGCCCAACTATATGCAAAATTCTAAATTCACTAAATTCTCTGCATGATTGAAAGAGATTCGAGCATTAAATAGAGTACACAAGTTGCTATTGATAGTGCCCAACTGCATGATTCCAAGCACCTACATATACTACATGTAAATTTCAATAAATTCAAAATAGTTTTGTTGAATTCCTAATATAGACTTTCTGATACGCTATCTTGTAAGGAGCTACGACATTTATATAGCACTAACTCATAGTATTTGAATCCTAACGGAAAATTACTAAAATTTCCGATATCAGCTGTGTGTATAAATATAATATATCAGCTTCAAATTGGTGCTTGGCATGCACGAAGAATAAATTTAACTGAAAAATGTTGAATTTGTTCCACTGTTGAACTCATTGCCCACTTTGTTTTTTTCTCCGTACCCAAGGCACTAGAGAAGTACTGGGTTTGTGGGCAAACTTGACTTTGTCTATATATATATATATATATATATAAGAAATCTGATTTGTATGTATGTGTGGTTAAGTAGGTTAGAGAGTTGAATGGACTCACCGGCAGCACTTGATGCTCACGGAGCATGCTCTCGATCTCATCATTGCCAACAGCGGCACGATAGGCTCCACCGCCATAGCTGGTGCCATAGCTGGGGGTATAGCTGGGCCTGTAGCTGGGTGGACCATAGGAGGGTTGCATGTAGCTGGTGGGTCTGTAGCTGGGCTGGGCATAGTTGTAACCGTAACCATATGCTGCTGGCGAGGGTTGCTGGTGATAATAATTGATGATGGTTGGGGCCGATTTCGAATGGTGTTTCTTGTGATGATTGCCACCAAGACCGAGGGCATCGACTGCTTGGTGTTTAGAACTCGGATTAGTTTTTCTGGCTGGGAATACGCCGTAGAGATTACCTTTGTGACGGGCCTTCGCATCGCCCTCCATTAGCTCGGGCATCTGTGGCTCTGCCTCGCCCACCATTGGTGGCTCCTGCTGCATCGACTTCATCTTGGCGTCCATCCATTTACGCTGCTCATCCATTCGCATCGTATTCATATGTTGTGCCTGTTGATCATCCTGTTGCTGTGGTTGTGTCATCTGCTGCTGCTGTTCCTGCTGCATGGCTCGCATCTTCTCTGCCTCCCACTGACCTTGTGCATCCATCATCCTAACGGGAAGCTGTGCATCCATGGTTGGTGCCATCGGCTGCATTTGTCCCATTGTTGCTTCCGGCAACTGAACCATTTGAGGTGTCCTCATCTGGCCGAGATTTTGATCGGCAAAGGCAGGATTCTGCATTTGTGGAGTGGGTGCACGCATCTGTCCTAGAGTAGCGTCCTGTCTGAGTCCGGTTTGTGCAGATGACGCACGCATCTGGCCAAGATTTGGCTCCTGGAACATGGTATCCGTCATTTGAGCTGTGGTGGCAGGCATCTGTCCGAGGGTTGACTCCTGTTGGAATCGTGCCTGTGACATGGGTGCTCTCATCTGTCCCAGAGTTTGATCTGCGAAGGAAGTTGGGGCCGGGGTACGCATCTGTCCAAGAGTTGGGTCCTGCTTCGACGAATCCATCGGAGTAAGTATCTGTCCAAGTGCAGAATCCTGTTGGGTGTCACTTTGTGCAGCCGGAGCACGCATCTGCCCAAGATTTGGCTGCTGGAACATCGAATCCGTCATTTGCGGAGTGGGTGCTCTCATCTGTCCCGCCATTTGTTGAATCTGTGGAGTGGGAGCTTGCATTT
This sequence comes from Drosophila quadrilineata, assembly GCA_018150725.1. Lineage (NCBI taxonomy): Eukaryota > Metazoa > Arthropoda > Insecta > Diptera > Drosophilidae > Drosophila > Drosophila quadrilineata. The sequence continues at coordinate 25,462,948 of JAECWN010000432.1, read as the reverse complement.
GTCCCACCTGCGATTGCAGTTCCATTGCCCGCATCATCATCTGCCGCTGCTGCTGCTGGAGCTGTTGCTGTTGTGCCTGAATCTGTGCCCTAATCTTCTCCTGCTGTTGCTCAATCATCTGACGTTGACGTTGCTGCTGCTCCTGCATGGTGGTGGCAGCGTCATCCATTGCCTGCTGTCCGTTGGCACGATACGCCGCATACAATTTCTCCTGCTTTAGTTTCTCTTGAGGATCGGCCGAATTCGCCATGCGATACGCATAGGTCATAACCTTGACTATGTCCTCCTTGGAGAGAGCGGGCTGCTCGACAGCCTGTCGCTTAAAGTTGCCATGGGCGGACCGACGCTGCGCCTCCTTCTGCACCAGACGGCGCACGTAGTCATCGCGAAGAGTGCGCTCAATGTCGGATCGGGTGATCTTATGGACGGGCGTATGGCTCAAAGGATACCTCAGCTTGTAGGCAGGCGTACTGTCACCATTTTGGTTTTCACGCATCTCACGAGCAACGGTCTCGATCTGCTGCAGCAACTTCAGTTCAGCAATCACCTGACGCTCGAAAGCCTTCAACTTGGACTCGATCTCCTGCTGCTGTGCATCTCTGGCTGTGGTGGTGGTGGTGGTGGGCATGCGGAACCATAACAAAGGCACACGCTGTTTATCCTGCTGCTGCTGCTGCTGCTGCTCACGCTCCCGTTCCCGCTGTTGCTCTTGCAATGCTGCCCTAATCTTCAGCTGCGCCGCCCTCTGCTGCTCCTCTCGTGGATCTCTGTAGCTGCCCTGCTCCGGTTTGACGCGCACCTCGGAGATATCAGACGCTTGGGCGCTTGTTGCATCCGGGGTGGGTATTGCTCCCGGCCAGAATTGACGCAGTCCAGCCATAAAGGCATCCGGTGTGGGCGCTGGCGGCATATTGGCCAAGGCACTGCCCAACATATTGTTGCTGCCGTCAAAGAAATTGCTGAAGGGCATCATGAGTGGCGATTGCCCAACGGTTGGTGCAGCCTGATCCTCACCAGCTAAGGCTCTCGATGCATCTGGTGCAGGAGTGGTGGTCGCTGGCGGTGCCGCTGCTGGTAATGATGACGGTGGGGATGGTGCACCCAACATGCCACCAGCAAAGCTTGTCATAGCCTGACCCATCTGACCCAGATCCGGCATCGGTCCGAAATTGAGGCCATCCGGCAGCCAACCCTGTCCAGCGTTTAGTGCCTGGCCAAGATTCGGGGCGGGCATTTGACTGAGGAACTGTTGCAGTGGAGCCAGCGCTGGCACAGCGGGCGCAGCTGGGACTGCTGGTGCATTCTGTCGAGCCACACGCGATTTGTGGCCGTTGACATCATCGGCCAGGACCAACACCACCTTGGAGGCGGCTGGCTGCATTAGTGTATTGGGATTTGCCACGCCCAGCACCGAAGTTGCCGGAAAGAGGCTGCCCCATTGGAGCAAGCTGGTCAACGCGGGAAACATCATTAGGACGGCATCGACGGAGGGTATGCCACTGCGTTGGGGCATGATTGGAGGCATCTGTCCAAGGAGCTGCCAAAAACAGAGCATGTCAGAGCATGCCACAAGCGGGATGCAGTGCACCCAACACATACCTGTTCGTTGCCGGGAAAACGTGGCCTTGTCATCGGCGGCGATATCTGCTCCGTGGCATTGGCCTTGTCCGTATCTGCGGTTATCGTGGCACCATCACCGGCGGATGAAGTCTTTGGGTCATCGCCAGCTGGCGACTCTTGGCCGTTGCTTGTGGCAACAACCACCAGCAGCACTAACCATAATAATCTCATACTATAATCCTTAACTATACCTATCCTTGGGGGTGGGACAAAGACAAATCGAAGTGCAAGTGGAACGCTTAGAACACGCCGTTCTCAAGCTCGATCGGCGACTAACGATGACTTCGCCCGGACGCTGAGCCATATAGAATTCCGGCTTAGCTGTTGGTGCAACGTTAAACTGTTAACGTTGCACAAATCGTGTCAAAGAGCTGCAACTGCATTTTGCACGCACTCGCCACCAACCGCCCGCCGCCATGATCGCCTCCGCCAAGACACGCTTCACCATAACCTCAATTCCGAGCTGATCTTTTAGTTTCCGTATGTGTGCCATTTCAGTATACAAAAAATTCAACAACAAAAAACCATAAGAAACACAGCAGCCGTCGTAACACAAAAAAAAAGTACGAAAATGGAAAGAAAAACCAAAGAGCACAAAAACCTTGTCTTAACAATTTGCTGATGCGCCATTTTGCTTTTTCTTTTGTGCTTTTTTAACGCTCCAACATTTGGGTTTTTTTGGCATCAGCGGAAATGTTGCACTGCACAGAAGATATCCACCGTGTTCGTGTCAATTATTTGTGCGATCGTTATTATGATTAACAATATTTATCATAATGATAAAGTTAAAAGCATACTTTGTCTAAGTTTTTTATTTGCCGAAGCGGAAGAGCGATCACGGTTAGATTGTCAACAAGTGTGACCTTACCACAAAAATGAAAAATGTGTCATTGGCAACGTGCTCAAATTGCGATTCGGCCATGAAATTAGAGATGGCACCAATGTCAAATTTGAGATTTAACGATGATTGCAATATATTGCATTTACAAATATATACCTTTTAATAACCAAAATTAAATACATGTATATAAATACACATACAGTTTGTTTTTGTATTGTAATAACAATATTATTATATTGTAAAAATATTATTATTATAATGAGTAAAATTCAAATCTATTTATTACTTATGAAGTGCCATCACTAATATACATATGTATAAGTATTTGCCCTTTGGCTTAATAGCCGGAAAAGTGCACTGAAATTTTTGCAGCATACCGCTGACTTGTCTTATCACTAAATATGTGTCACCAGTCCCATAATCCAATTGTCACTTTTGCTGAGTGGACTTTAAGAGCAGCTTTTTGGTTTTTTGCTATACAAAATGTAACAGCTTAAAAAATTAATAAGTACAAGTACATTGCTTAATTGCAGTCGCCGTACTGTGGGTGGGGGTTGATTCTTGTTTACTTTTCTGAACATTTCGTTATTATTGCGCATAGATCATCACATATGAACATGTACATATGTATGTATGTTCATGAAATTCGGTCAACGATCAGAAAAGTTTTGCATTGCCAAGCAAATTTATTCATGCAAATTGGCAGTTAGTCATAACAACAATAACAAACACTGCACACAATATGTATGGGAATATAAATATGTGAGTGTTAGTGTTGCTCTGCTGTTTTATTTGATTAGTTTATCAAATGGAGACACACTGGCTAAGAGTTTGCATGATCGTAGCGTAGGTCACACTGCTAACTCCGTCTTTTGCGTTGCCAACGACTGGTCACATTGCCAAATGCAAATTAAAATTTAACGACTCAAATTGTGATATGTATGTAACTGTAATAAACAATTTAATTGTGCATATACATATGTATGTATATATATATAATAAATGTTATATTGATAGCATGTGGTGTTGTGTCCGTGCGCATCCATTTAAAAACAATTTGCCCGATATAATGTGGAGAGATAAGCCGCATGCAATGCGAGCATATGCTGAAAGCGCAAAGGACGATGGCAGTATGCAGCTAAACTTGCGCTGGAAAGGATTTACATCATCATTGGTGAAAGAAAATGTGGGCTATGGAATCTTTGCCATCGGGATTTAACATAACGTTGATGTACGCCGTGGTGTGGACCATTAATAACCACTATGCGAGCGATTCCAGCAAACCACTGACCATCATACACTTCGCCACACGTGATGCCAGTCGTGGCCTCCACAACGATCTCATCGATGCTGTGCTGGGCTTGGCCTCCTCAGCCGGACGCATTAAGTTTCTGCTGCAAAGCGAACGTTTCGAAGCGAATGACACCTACAAACCCGATGATCCGAAGTTGAAGTCCTCAGACTCAAATACTTTGAATACGCAGACGACGGCGATCTGGTTGCTAGACAGCATCTGGGCATATTTGCGCCTGGAGCGACGGCTCATGCATCCGGACAGCACGTTCAAACGGAATGGCTTCTATTGCATTGTGTACACGGGTCAGGAGGCGGATCGTCTGTCCACCATACGTGAGATCTTTCGGCGACTCTTCTCCATTTATGTGATCAATGTGAATGTGTTTCTGGAGCAGCGTGAGTCTGGCATGGTTCAGATCTACAACTATTATCCATATCGGTCGAAGCTCTGCCAATCCTCCTTGCCGATACACTATGCTACATTTCGGGGTGGATTTGGTGCTGCACCCCTGATCCATGTGGACGACAGGACACAATTCTTTGACGACAAGTTGGACAATATGCATGGCTGTCCTTTGGTGGTGGTTACTTTTCAGCATCGCCCCTTCGTCATCATCCAGCCGGACGATAGCCTTGTGCCGCCTGGGAAGCAGCTGGCTGGGATTGAGGGAATGCTGTGTCGTCTGCTTGCGGATCGCATGAATTTCACCATTCAATTGATCGAGGAACCCAACCAGGATCGTGGCACAGTGCTGCCCAATGGCACCGTTACGGGTGCCATGGGCATGGTAAGTGGGTAACATTATCCAATGAGAGATTGATGACTGACGGAGAGTATGCCTGCAGGTTTTTTATGGTCAGGCTAACATAACCTTCGTTTCCTTCATGTACAGCAAGGATCGCGCCAAGTATATGCTGCCCACCATCACCTACACCAGTTTCCCCATACTACTACTCGTTCCGGGTGGTCTGCGTTTATCCCCCCTGCAGCGACTCACGAAACCCCTGGCCACCATCACCTGGCTGTGGGTATTGGCCAGCGTCAGCATGGGATTCGCGGTGATCGGTCTGCTCCAACTATTGGTCGCCGTGCCGCATGTGCGTCACTTTGTTCTGGGCATGCCAAATCGTTGGCCCTGCCTGGCCCTGTGGAGCACCCTGCTGGGTAATCTCCATACACAGCCACCGCATCGCAATTTTGCCCGCTATCTGCTCGCCCTGTGGCTCTTTGAGACTCTCATCTTGCGCGCCGCCTACTCCGGGGAGCTCTACATACTACTGCAGGATGGTCGCATGCAGACACCACTTCGCTCGCTGGCGGAGGTCATGCAACAGGATTACCTGTTCAAGATGCAGCCATCCATGCAGAACATCGTCCAGGATCTATTGCCCATAACGCGTATCCGTGCCATAGTCAAACTAGATGCCACATTGGAACAACTGCGTGACGAGGAGAATGTGCGATTTGTGGTGCCATTGCTGCAACCAAATGCGGCACGCTTCGACATGGAATCGGGACCATTGAAGCCTCGTCTACGATACCTACCCGATCCCCTGCTCACGGCCCCATTGACTTTCTATATGCGACCACATTCGTATTTCAAGCAGCGCATCAATAATCTTTTCATGAACATGATGTCATCGGGCATGGTGCATCGCTGTCGGCGCATGTATTTGGATAGGATAGAGCACATGGTCGATCGACGACGTCGGGAACCCAATAAGCTTAGCATTTGGCTGCTTGGCGGCCTCTTTGCTCTCTTCGGGGTTATGCAACTTTTGGCCTGCTCCGTTTTCCTGCTTGAATTTCTAGCAGCAGCACCGCGACGAACACGGCTTCGTCGACTCATGGATGCACTGCATCGCTATGTGAAATAAGCTAAAGGATTTCGCTACATACATACATATATTGTGTCTATTTAAGCTTTGCTCACAGCTTAATATTTGGGGTTACAATGTTGTTACAGGTGGGCACACTGCTTAGCACCATTTTCATTGCAAGCTGCTGGTCACACTGTCGTCTTTTTAGGTTAAAGCAGTATCTCTTAATGCTCAAGTCGATAATTTATATGTGTGCATATATATTATAGATACATATATGTATATGACTGCTAATAGATATTATTTTTTATAGTTATGCACATATTTATAGCTTAGTCGAAATCTCCCAGAATAATTATGACCGCATTCATAGCATACATTCTGGCTTCAAGAAAAGCACTCACTATTTAGGGTCACACTGGTGTGCATTAATCAAAAATTGTTAGCAGCTGGTCCCACTGTTAAATTAAAACGTTTTATGCTATGACCTGATCCCTCATTTACATATGTACATTAACTATCCAGAGATCTTGTGGAACAAAGTACGTAGCCAGCTGCTCCATTGACTCATCAACTCCAATGCAAACACACACAGCGTAAGGATTTGAGCCCAGAGCAGACCATAGACGGCGGCATAAATGAAACGCATGGATTCATCGAAACGCTGATGGTAAGTGGCAAGTGGTCGAGTCCGTTGTACTGTTCTCGCCTTGGCCGAGCTCCAATTGTGCCTCTTGGCTAGCTGCTGAGATATGCCAAAGCTACGTAGATTAAAGAGTACCGCCGAGATGCTATTGGTCAGATACGAACCCATGGGCAGATGCATGCAGAGCATGTTGTTCAGTATCTTACTCTGGAGCACAACAAATCGATGACTTTGCTGAGGATTTTTTGCCAGATAGTAGCCCATAAAGTCACGGCTGGTGAGTACGGCCAGGCGTTTATCAGCAGGCTGCTGGAGCAGTGCATCAAACATGCTCACCGCAATGCCCGGCAGGATGTGAGCACGAGCTTTAAGTGCCGGCAGTGGAGCCGTCATACGATATGTGGCATGATCCATGATGAAGCTGTAGTCCTGTTGCAGTGCCTGCTCCAGCGTTTGCGGCAATGGACGCATCGGTGCATTGTGCACAAACTTAAAGATGGAACTTTCGTAGCCAATGCGCAGGACATAGCTGAACAGTATCCAACCCAAGCTGACAGTAGCAGCTACCAAATGGCAGCTCCCAGGTCGTAGCAAGCAGCGGTAGACCAGTCGGAGCACATAGAGCAACAGGAAGAGCAACCAGGCATCGCAGGTAAAGGGGAATAACATGATCTCGTATGCACTGTACGCATTCCCATCGCGCAGTACCACCACATACTCGGCGAGATTGTAGAAGCCCGTGTTGGAGAGGAACATGGCGCGTGCGGGGAGGCAGGCGGTGCAGCCTAGGGTGATGTTGCCACGACGTTGCCTGAGCATTTGAAAGGCGCCAGTCAAGGTGCCATTGGTGAAGCTCTCTCCGCCAATCAACTCTGGCGGATCGTTGGGCACAAACGACAAGCGAAAGTTGAGTTTCGTTTCCAGCAGACGCAACAGTTCCGCATCCCAGCCATCAACGGTTCCCTTCTCCGGGTGAATGATAATATACGGTGGTATATTCCAAACGATCACATGCACTGGACAACCCTTCATATTGCTTACTTTCACTGGATACAGCTGTTTCATTTGTGCCTGCTGCATTGCCACCAAGACAGGCTCCGTGGCGGCACATGTTGGTTGGCCCCGCACCACTCCAAATGGCCTGAAGCTGTACATCTCCAAGGATTCGTGCTGGAAATGGGCGTGCAGCACCAGCACATCAAGGTTATAGCGTTGATGCAGCATATAATCAAACAGTCGAGACATTTCCTGAATGGGGGATTTGTTTTCTTCACTGACCAGTAGCACCACAAGATACTTGTGTTTGTGAGTCGTTGTTGCCCCAACATTCAGCATAGCGGATGCCATAAAATCCTCCGTATTCCGCACAAAGAACAACATTAATTCGATCTGCAATGTTAGTACCCGACGCAGTGCACCATCCAACAACACGGGCACCATCTGATGGCCATCGCTGTGCTGCTGCAGTAACTGGTCGAGTACGTCGTCCACAATGTGACGTTCCTGCTTGTGCTTCAACTGCTGACGGTAACCGGTGCTCACATAAATGCTGAAATCGTTGGAGGCACAGCTGCCAGTCAGTATCTGACTCAGATTATGAAGCAATCTTCTCTGAAATCTCTCCATTTGGCAGGTATTCCCGATTTCGAGCAACAGCAGCACCAAAAGGACAAATCGCAGACGCATCGCAGCTGGACAGGATCAGTAGAAGGTCTGTTTGTGGTGACCGCGTTTCTGATATTTATAAATTTCTCAAAATCGATCAACATTCTAGATAAGTTTACATTAGACCAGTTTATCGCAAAGATTGCAAGTAATTGAATTTGTCTTATCACGAAATTCCCCTGAAAGTAGGCAACCAAATAAATAACAGCTTTCCCATTACAGTGTTGAGTAATGCATTAGGAAAATCTGTGTTCATTACTTAAACTAATTGCGGACCTCATGAGGCTTAGCTGACATATTTCGCTACCTAGGGATAGGGGTGTTGGGCGTCTGGGTGGCAGGCAACCACAGCGGGTTCATGTCAGCACAAGGCGGTATCGTAGTTACTTCATGTCTCAGGTTAGGGGTCGTGTTGTTGTGCGTGACAGGTTTCGGTGTCGGTGTCGGTGTCCGTCCCGTCCTCTGTATGTATGTGTTTTGTGCATGAGATGCATAACCGTAAATTAACACCATCAACTGTGCACACTTGGCGACATACACACATAATCACACACACCTGCCAGTTACATGTGCCACCCTTTATAAGAGCCCCCAAATTGTTGTGCGCTGTTTTTGTCCCTTTGATACATGGCTTGCAGCAACTAATTTTCCAAGAGATTACAATTATAGAGCTATGTATTAAAAAGCTATTACGCTTTTGAGTATTTTGCAATTTTCCAATATTATACAATATTACATTCCGAAAGGATTCTACAGGTTGAGATCACATATCATTTATACATTTTATGATAGTACTGAATATTTCAACGTAACCCTACATATAAAATAAAAAAAATCAGTCGAAATAATGCAAAGTATTGGCTGTTTAAAGTTAGTGTGCAGCTAAGATCTAAATAATCGCCATTTTTGGCGAAAGTCGTCATTTTGTTACAGGTTTTAACACATTTTTGACCATATCTCGGAAAATACTCATCAGAAACACCTCAAATAAAAAGCAAAATGCTAGTTATGAGTCCTAGAATAGATTTGCGACAAAAAATTGGGATTCAAAAAGATTTCGATTTTTGATGATTTTGTCAATGGGTTAGTATGAAAAATGGGTCAAAAAATGGAAAAATTTAAAATTACGAATTTTACAAAAATTTTGATGCAGATCTAAACTGATATGAAAAACATTTCCAAAACTTCAAATTTCATTAAAATCGGATGATTTTTGCCCGAGTTACGGCAATTTAAAGTTATGAGGAGGTCCATAATAAGAAAATCGCCATTTTTGGACACCTTTTAACACATTTTTGACCATATCTCGGAAAATACTCATCAGAAACACCTCAAATAAAAAGCAAAATGCTAGTTATGAGTCCTAGAATAGATCGGCGCCAAAAAAATGGGTTCAACATTTTTTTTCGATTTTTGATGATTTTGTCAAGGAGTTAGTATGAAAATTGGGTCAAAAAAATTTAAAAATTAAATATTACGAATTTTACTAAAATTTTGATGCAGATTTAAACTGATATTAAAACCATTTCCAAAACTTCAAATTTCATTAAAATCGGATGATTTTTGGCAGAGATATGGCAATTCAAAGTTATGAAGAGGTCCATTATGCGAAAATTGCCATTTTGGGACACTTTTTAACACATTTTTGGCGATATCTCGCAAAATACTCATCAGAAACACCTCAAATAAAAAGCAAAATGCTAGTTACGAGTCCTACAATCGATCGAAGTCAAATAATTGGAGTCGAAAATTTTTAGGGTTACTTGGATATAGAATACAATTTCGAATACTAAACTAAGCGGACATAAAAAATATGAACAGAAAATCAAGTTCGGTTCAAATTTTTGAATATATGACATTCATTGTTTTTGCTATGGAATTGTGATTCCATTGAAACGATGTTTGCCAATATCGACGATGCTCCACGGTGAGATGGTTAAAGCCTTGCGATTCGATTATAGGCTTTCAAGTGTGTACACACTTTTATTGTGTATTCCTGAATGGATGGACGGTCACACTGTTATGTTCAACGGATCGCGCATTGTGAATTTGGTTTGCGTTGTTTCCCGTTGTGTAAAATGGCGGAGCTAAACTATCGGAAGCGAAGTGTATTACAGTTGGAGCAAATGCATCCGACAATGACCTGTTTCTCGACGGTGGCTCTGATCATTGCCAAATCGGATGCAAACGTGTTTCTAGACAAGCTGAGTGGCGAGAAACGCGGCGTCATAAACTTTACGCTGCGTGGCACGAAGGGATACATCACCAACTGCAAATGCTGGGGCACCAAGGACTTCATTGATGAGTATAACAACATGCTACTGATTGGCGACGTGGTGGATGTGGTGGGCGCCAAAGTGATGGCAGTGATGTCGGAGAGCAACTTAGGGTTGAACGTGCAACGCTATCATCCGCGAGGCACTTTGTCCTGTGCGTTGGTCGTCAACGAGGGCAGAGGTTATCTCGCCAAGCACAATCCGGAAGATTTGCCGGTTATACAGCCGCTGTTGCAGTTACTCCATCATTCCCATAAGCCACTGAGCACAGCTCTCAAACTGGCCGATGTATGTTTCTTGCCGCCAGGTGGAGTCGCCTCCAAATCGGATCCCAATATCTTTGTGGATCTGGTCGTAGTGGTGGCTGCACTGCGTCCAGTGCGTGAACTCAAACGCAAGGTGGCACGCAATGGCAGCACATTGCTGCATTGTCTCGAAGTGGTGGTCATGGATGCCACCTGCCCTAGAGGCACGATATTCACGCTCTGGCATAGGGATTGGATACGTCGCGCCCAGCAGTGTTGGCAGCCCGGCAAAACACTGCTCCATCTCATCGATGTGCGCCTCTCACATTCCCCATACTATGCCTGCATCGTGCTCAGTCATTCCAGCTCCACGCTCATATACGAGAATCCCCAGATTCAGAGCACGGACTGCCAAGGCCTCTCGGCCCTTGCAGCCGTAGTTCCGCTCCACAAATACGAGATCGATATGAATGACTTACCACCAGGTGAGAAGAGTTACCTGCCATATAATGACTAGTTAGAATGATAAGCTTCTTTTGCAGCTGAGCAGATCCAGACGAAGATGACGGTGGGCCAGATCTATTCACGTGCCGAGGGTGAACTCAAGGATGTGACCATCGACCACTTTACGGCCGTACTGTATGCCATGGTCACCAAGTTCGACATCGATGGCTTCTCAAGTTGCATAAGCAAGAAGTGGTAAGAGATGGCCAAAAACGATTCCAATCTACGTTTAAAACTTGTAATCCCCCTTCCTCTCTCTCTCTCTTTTAGCAAATCCTGCCAAGGATTGATACCCAGTAATCATCAGCTATGCGTAAATGATCATTGCCGTAATCAGGATTCTGGTTACGATCAATTCTTCAATATCAATATACAGCTGTCCGATCACTCGGGCACACTTATCGAGCCACGTCTCAGTGGTGTCGTTGCCGAGCAATTGTTGGGACTCACAGTGGATGCCTTTGAGGAACTGTCGACCGTTGGGAAAGCGGCCATCAAGTGGCGATTCCTGCTCAAGTATTTTGAGATCAAATTGCTGGTTAAGAAACCATCTGTATTCCGCAGGAATGTAGCTGTAGCTGTGGTGGACATGGAACTAATACAGCTGCAGGAGCTCATAAAGAAGACATCGGTCTTTTAAAAATATATATATGTATACATATAAAAACTCCCATACATTTGCATACATACACACATATGTATACATACTAGGTATATAGTAGCGAGAGAGAGAGATAACCTACCTTTAAAATTCCTTAATACTCTAATAATAAATGTTCACAATAAATTAAATATAAATATAGTTCGTATTTTGTTTTTATTTTGTAAGAAACAAAAACGTATAAATAAATTAATCAATTATTTTGTAATGACATTGTTTTATTTTAAATATTAAATATGTATTTAAAATGTCAAGCACAGAAAAAAAAATATAAAAAAAAAGACGGCAATAGGTAAGCTGCCGGGCCGCCATTTTGTATTGTGTGAAAATTTGCAAAATATTCCATATCTACAAATACTCATGCACAATTTGCACTTTTAAGCTTACATTATACGACTTAAGGCATTGCTTTATTTAAATGCATCTACACTGCATAATAACTTAGTTGCACATACTTATTTATGTATGTACATCACGCACAGAACAAATAAAACAAAAAGTAAAACAACAACAGGTAAGCTTATTTGCCGCCATTTTGCATTGAGCAGCTGCCAGCTGCACTCTCTTAACATAGAGATCACATGCACGACTGAGAGGTGAGCAACAACTGCATTGTCTGCATCTTCGCTCCCATTGGCTGAACGCCGTCGATCGTAATATCGTTATCGATAAACACAGCAAAGAGTAATCGAAACCTGGTTGCAGCTGCCATATTATAAAGGTGAGAAAGTAAAAACTGTGGATGTACATAATAGCATCTTTATTTCGCTTGGGTCTTGTGTTGTTGTTGTTAATTACTGTTTCACACATAAAACGCATTGCAACTGCAATTATACACATACATACATGCATACATATATAGAATATAGTACAATACAATAAATGTATATATTTGTCGACTGTTAGATACCCTGCAAAACAACAGCGGGTGCAGTCTTTTAATTTGTAGTTGTTGTTTGTGTATGAATGCCTTGCAAAACACTGAGTATATGTGTACATATGTGTATATATAATATAGTATAGTATTTGGTTTATCTAAATATTGTATAGAAATCGCATTTATTTTTCAACATTTATTCAGTATTATTGGTTTATTCAAATTTAATGAATTTCTTTTTATTACTGGTGCATTTTACTTGCTAAAATCACAATATAGTTGACTCCACTCTACAAATTCATTTCAATCGCCTTCATCCTTAGGCCACCAACAAGTTTACATACATATACATATATTATCGACATATCGACATCGATAGTTTTGCGTATAGGAGAAGAGGTGGGAATATGGGGCGGGGCATAAGCACACATGTATACATACATACATATATACATATGTATATGCATGTACGTACATACATATTTATTCGTTGTTGTAAAAGGGAATGTGATTTAATTTTGGTATAACGCTTAATACTGCTACAACTACAATTAAAACAACAAAAACATATAATGAAAACAATCGATAATAAGGAAATACAACAGCAACAACTAATTGAATTACAGGTGCTGCAGAGCGAGACAAACGTATATGATGCATACATATGCAATATATATGAGAGCGAGCGGGACAGCAAGCTAACTTTAGAGAGCATTTCGTTTCGCTTCACTTAAAAACTAATGAACAAAAAAAAAAAATAACTATAATAATTATAAAACATATGAACAACAACTTGTGTTTAAATAATTGTTGTGACACCACTTGTTGTCTCTACTTGGAGCCCGATGCATGATGATGATGCTGATGCAACTGCTGATGCTGCACGGCGGCAGCGGCTGAGCTGCTGCTGCTACTGGCGCTGGCGCCGACGCCGACGCTCTGCTGATAGACTGACTGCGGCTGATGATGTTGATGCTGCTGCTGCTGCTGGTGATGATGTTGGTGAGTTTGATGATGATGATGACTGCTTGAGGCACCACCTGCTGCGGGGCCGCCTCCAGTGACAGACATAACCCCGCCGCCTCCGCCGCCGCCTCCTCCACCACCACCACCAGTGTTGCTGCTGTAGTTGAGAGGCAGTGCAGCAACGGCGGCCAATGCGGCTGCGGCAGAGGCAGCTGCCACGCCCGCTGTTGCCGTATTCAGTTTACTACTGCCACCATTCGCATTCGAGGACACCTTCAGCTGTCGAATCTCGGGAAAGAACTCAATCATCAAGATCTCCAACAGCTCCTACAATAACACAACAACATGTCAGCATTGATGCAATGAGGAGCAATGAGGAGCAGCGAGGATTAGCCATACTTACATAAAAGAGCTGCTTATTGTAGCTCGGATTCTGTAGGGCATCAAAGACCTTAAGTACGCCACGTTTGGCTGCCTGGGCGCCCACCAGATTACACAGCACCTCCGGTATATGATCGGTGAGCAGCGCCTTGGCAGCATTCGTTGTCATCTCCTTCATATCATCGGAGCGCACCGGATAGGCGGAGGCTAAAACGCCGCCAGGCCAAAAGGATTTCAATATGGCCGAGAAGTAATTGTGCAGCATGGATTCCTCGAAGAGATATGCAACAGATTCCCGTATCTGTCGATTGATGGTGCGTCCATATGTGATCTGTACAAAGGAGATGATGCTCTTCCTGAGCCACTTGAAGACTCCACCCATGTCGAAAATTTCACCCATAAGCGCATACAGCGGCTCCGCTATGGAATCCTTGCTATCCAAATCCGTCAGCAATTTGACATCGCTGCTCGTCTCCCCATCTAGATACGTGGACATATCATCATCGTTGTCCCGATGCAGACCCCAAAAAGGATCACTCGTCTTGCTCGTCTCATGCGCCTTGGCCGCATCGCTCTTGAAGAGCGTGGAGAGCGAGAACTTGGACTTCTTGGGTGAGGGCAGCGTTTGCTTTAGATGATCCGAGCTCGGACTCAGAAACGTATAGATCGCCTCGCTGCCATTCAAATGATCATCCTCCAATATAAACTATAATATCAAGTAGCAATCATTAGTAATGGTCATGCCAATCACTAGATCCCTTCTAGTAAACATACATTAAGAAACTTTTGGATTTGTACTTTGGCCTTGTCTTGGGCGTGTCGATCGGTCTTCAGAAAGAAAAACTTGAAATTCGTTGGCAAGTCCAAAGACTTCAGATTGGAGCTGACGTGTCGCAGCTTGCGTTGCAGCTCCTAAAAATATGGAAATATATACATATATAGTTAACAAACTTCTAAAACTTAACAAATCATATATAGGTTGATCACATAGTGGATACTCACATGCACCTGGTTTAAGGAACGCATCACCACCCAACCGCTAGAAATGCCCGATGGACGACGACGTTGTGTGGTACGCACCATGTGGGAGTCACCATTTTTGGGAGCTGCCTGAATTGGGGCATTGATATCCTCATCCACATGCACCAGTATCATGAACTGTAGCGACTCCTTCTCATCGGAGACCTGCAAGAAGTAGACGAAAATGAAAACTTACGGTATTCTAAGTATAAAGAATATATAAAATATGGTAAACCAACCTCAACACTTTGTATGGTCGCCTTCCATTTGCCCAGATGCTCTGTCCAGGCATCTGTGCGTCGCAGATGCGCCTCCGTTTGCCTCTTCTCGCTCTTCAGCCACTCCATTTCCTTTTCGAGTATCTGCAGGACCTTCGACTCGGGCTTAACCGAATACTTCAAGGCATCTAAAGCCTGGTTCTTCTTATCAATGCGCTCCTGTATCTGTTCTAGTTTTTTGCGCGCATAGGAGGTATGGGCGGCTACATCGATGGCCACAGCTGATGCTATGCCGCCGGTGCCACCATTCAGGCCACCATCACCCGAGACATTTGAGTGATCATCATCATCGTCGGCGGCCGAGGGGCAGCACATCAACAAGGTGGGATCATTGAATTCATTGGAGTCGAGCGCCTCCTTCAACTGACGATACTGTTCGCTCAGCACAAATGGTGGATAATATTTATCCTCCAATGTCCGGAGTATATTCCGCTGGATATCATAGAATATATCGGGTCCAGCATCACCCAATACAAACGTTTCGATGAGCTTCCGCTCGTGTCTATCGATTTGTATCTCCGGTTTGGGTGCCCGTATATAGGTGTAGAAGATTTCTGTGCCCAGTTGGTGGGTGACCGTTTTGTGCGCATGCTTCATCTCGTCAACGGCCAGATAAAAACCAACCAAAGCGCTCGCCTTGAGTGGCTCCAGGAATAGGGTAAAGAACCGACGACCTACTGCCGTATTGAGTATTTCCATCAGCGTTAGATCCTACCGAAAATTTCGAAAAAAGCTTAAAACTCGTTAAACATAGGGTTGGGGCATCTGATATTTCACTAACCGTATCGCTGGAGTAGTTGCCATTCCAACCAAATTTCGCCAGGTTCTTTTCGCATTGACCCTTGGCCAGGGTTAGTTGCTGTACGTAACGCTTAAGCCGAACAGCGGCAGTTAGCTCCGATTTGGTTAACGTATGATCCTCGGTATCGGGATCGAGACCTTTGGCACGTTGCAGATTCTGCATGCTTGTGGCATGCATCAGATCGTTAACAATACTTTTTCGTATGAGGGAGAGCTCTTCCAGATTACCGGAGCTATTGATTATCTTAAGGAAATCCTCAAAGCTGGCCGCATACTCGTAGCTACGTTTACTGATCGCTGCCGCCGCCAGACGTGTCTCAATGTTCTGCACAACCTTCTGATTGATGTAATCCGGCGATGTCAGCATCTTGATCATTGGAAAAAAAACTGCAAGGGGGAGAAATGCTTATCCATTATCCAACATGGTATGCCTTGTCGTGTGAGCTTACTTTTAAAAGAGAGTATTTCGCTAAGAAGCACCTTGAGTGGCGGCAATGAGTATCCACGTGGTAGCAAGAGGATGACCATAATCTCGCAGAGCTTACGAAGAAACTCCAACTCCTTCTCCTCATCGATCAGGTACGAGTTGGTGCTAAACACAGGAATACTATTTGTCTCCGCTCTGCCCAAAAAAAAAGGATATCTCCATACAGTTAGATAAATCTCTCTTTTAAGTAGGAACTCTTCACAACTTACGCTCTTGCCTCCGCTATGCGTATCTTCTCCAGATGCACTGTCACGCGATTGACCATATCAACGGCTATGATCTTAGCCGGATCCATGCGAGCAGCACGCTCATGTATCTTCTGTATGGCATTCCACAGATCCTCACGTATCACATCGTTGATCAACTTCGGTTTCGTAACCACATAACTGTCACACAGAAAAGAAAAGTATGCTTATCGAGTCTTCCTTGGAATGGGATTGGGGTTATTACTTACCCCAGCCAAGGTATCATAAAGTCACGCAGCACATACTCAATGATCTGTTGTAGCTGTAGATCCACCGTTTTGCCAAAGATCAGGGGCAAATTCGATGGATTCTTGATAGGATTTGGCAAATCAAAGATATTGCTTCTGCAAATAGCAGACAAGATTAGTAATTGTGGGAAAACCATCTTGCGGAATAGATGATTAGATAGGAATTGCAGAGGCAGTTTAGTTGAGGTGACAAATAAAATATAAGAGTAAGAAATTAGAAGAGAAAGAGAGAGAGAATATATGACTATTTGATATATGCGAATTATTATAATGGAATGTATAACACGGAAGTATTTTAGAATATAATATAAGAGTTATCGGTTAAGTGAATCTAAGAATGTGTATAAGAGAAATGTATAAGAGAAAATAACAAAAACATTGAGATGGGAATTTGGCACTGAGAAAAAAACATTAGTAAAAAAATCAGCGAATAATATAAAGATGGCAAAAATTCATGAACTATAAAATATTTCTTAGAATTTATAAAACAATTAGAAAAAAATGTAAGATAATAAGAAAACGACAAAATTTAATAGGACAAAAAGTCGAATTATTTATTATTATTATTTATTGAAACTTATAATTTAAAAAGCATAAAAATTTAGAATATTAGCGAAAACAAATTTCAAGGAGAATGCAAGAAATGTTCGTCAAGAGAAAATGGGAGCATTGAGGATCGATCTGTACAAAATGGTGGAGGGGGAGGAGCTTGGGAGAGGCAGAGGTAGAGGCAGAGGCAGAGGATACTCACTTGGTCGCATTGTAGAGCAGCTTGGAGGGCAGTCGATTTGGCTTTGTGGGCTCATTGGTCGTAAATATGTAATGTATGTAGACGGTGCCGGCGACAGCTGTGTGAAACCAATATTATGCCCAAGAATAGAATAGCACAAACGAAAAGATAAATTTTTAATTAAAATTCTTCTATTTGCAATGACAATTCAACGATGTGGAGACCAAGTGCCTCAAACTCGCTAGCAGCTGATAACACTAAATATGATGAGTCACGATGGCATTGACTATCAGATTATCTTAACTTACTAAATATATACTATATGCATATATGAAATGGATTAATATATGTACATAACTATGTAGTATGTTGTAGATACACACATACATACATATGTATTATATGTATGTATGTATGTGTGTGGCAACGTTGATTCTTACCTGCAAAGACCAGCACCAGCGAATAGATGACGAAAGCGAAGAATAAGAAGAATGTTGGATAATACCAAATAACGGCCAATAGCGTCAATGTGATGCCGGAAATGATAATCTTCCAGTTTAATTGCAATGCACGTAGCGAGCTGTTCACCATAACCAAAGAAAATAGATGAAAATAATAATTAAAATGAATAAAGAGCAAAAAGGAAGCACACAGCAATAAATCTATTAATAATAGTGTCACACTGGTCACACACACGCATACTCTTACTCTCTTTTTGGCACGCGCGCTTCCTCCCACACACACACACACAAACACCATGTTTATTATGGATTCATTTTTAACCCAACACACATACACTTTCATATGCTTAAAGGATACACACACGTATATGAGTATAGTGTGACTCAGTTAAAAAAAAAAAAAAAAAATTAAAACATTCATAACTATTTCTTACCGCGTAGCAAGCACTGTCAGTCGCTGTGTGGGCGTTGTTGGCGGCTCAGGTTCCATGGGAAACAAGGGGCGACGTCCCTCCATGGCGGACAGCTGTTTGCTTCCTTCGACTCAATACACTCTCACTTACGCGCTCTCACTCTCTTTCTCTCTCACTCGATTTAGATGCGCGTATGTGTGGGTGTGTTTATGTCGATGGCTAGTGGTTTACCAATGTTGTTCTACTTATTGTTGTCATTAATTTGTATTTGAATAGTTGATTCGTTTTGTACATTTTCCCTTTTTTCTTTTTGGTTGTTCAATACGCACATCACTTGGTCGAGACGTTGTTTGATAGTTTCAATGCTGCCGCTTGTTATGGCTTTTCTTGTGTGTCGTTTGTGTTTCCATGTTTTTTTTTCTTTTTTGTTTTTGGTTTTCTCTTCTCTATGCACTATTAAAAATAGTTCTGTATAACCACTTCCGCCACCCCCCTGAGACAGTGGACACAACGAACACACCCAATAATGTTTGCCCTTCTATGTGCTTGTATTACATAGGCATGTGTATGTTACATATCTATGTAGTATGTGTACATATATATATATCCAAATGTCGTCACTTGATATGATCTTTGCGCGACGGGTGTAGGTCAACTGGGATCACAGCGAACGCAATAACAGCTGCAAGCAGCATCATTTATACACAGCGGCCGCAGCAGCAGCAGCAGAAGCATCAATAGTCAAAGGCGATAGTCCCTTTATCGCAACAAGTTGATATTGAGTAATTTCATGAAGAACAAAGTGGTGTCGTGGAGGGAGGGAGGGAGGAGTGAGTATGTCTGTCACAAACGATAAGTGATAACAACGCGACGCGACGCGACGTAGCTAACTGTTGTTTGCTTGCAGCACTTTTGCTTTCGCTCTCTTTACCGCTCTCTTATTCGCTTCACATAAATACATATGTACAAATACACATATGTGATAAAAAAAAAAATCGTTTACGGTGGCAGCAGTGCTCTTCTTCGTTTCATTTAGCTTCTTTATTGGTGCTGTTGCCGCTGTTGCTGCGTAGATTACAAATTGAAATTTGAGTTGGCGCGTTCCAATAACAATGTATATATATGCGCTGGTGAAGCGGCTGATTGCGTTAATTAATCATGATACAGCACAGCGCACTTCCACTTTCAATCACATTCACAAATACAATAAATGGAATAAATCAAAACTTTCCAAACTGTGTGTTCTTGGATTTGTTGATATTATATCGATACCGATATTTTCTGCTTATTATGCATACAAGCCAATCGACGCGCCGCCACTCGGTGCATTTAAACATTTATCGTGCGATAATAAATATATATCGGAGCGCCAAACGTTAGCCGATAGTATTTGAATTTGAACTTTTTACAGCCAGGAGTAAAATAATGAAATTTCTTCCCTGTCTCTCCACAAGAGAAAAACATATATTTTAGTTATGAATTTTATGCATGGGCATAAACATGAACATATTTCTTTTTATAAAATTTGAAAACAGCGAAATGGCATTAATTTAATATGAATAGAATAGCACATAATTAATATATTATCTATTGCTCTTTAGCTTGACGGCGCAGTGCCCGCTTCCGTGTGCCCAAAATGTTCTTGAGAACCAAGTTCCTGGCAAATTGCTCGCCGAACAGAGCCTCCGTGGTGTGGATGACCAATTGGAGCAGAGCATGTGGCAAGTAGCCTGCTGTCTGTGTGGCAATACCTAGAGTCGCCAATGCCGACTTTACATACGTTTCGGGCGACGGGGCAAATACGCTGGCCTTACGTATCTTTGACATGTTGGTGGCCACAAATCCCGGCTGCACGCTCTGCACAATGATGCCATGACTCCTGTACTCCGTCTGCAGATCATCACTGAATTTGTTCACAAATGCCTTCGAGGCGCTGTAAAGACTCAGCAGGGGATTGGGTATAACGCCGGCGGTCGACGAGAGATTAATAACGACGCCCTTGTGACGCTGCACCATGGCCGGCAGGAACAGTGCCGTCATGTGCGTCACGGAATGTATGTTGGCGGCGACAATGTTGCGCATGAAATTAGGGTCGGCATTGCAGTAATCCAAGAAGTAATCCGGATGATTGTAGCTAATGCCAACGTTATTGATCAGGACGCCCACTTCCAGGCCCAAGGTCTGTTCCCGTATCTTATCGTAGATCTCCATGCCACCCGTAAAGTCCACATCGATGATGCGCACCTCCACGCCATACTTATCGCCTAAAAGTATGCCACGTTATTTAACACCCAAAATGATTAAGATCTCATTTAGACACCTACCGATTTCCTTGGCCACAGTCTTGAGCTTCTCCAGGGAACGTGATATCAACACCAGTTTGAGACCTCGTCGTGCCAACTGCAAAGGATTCGTATTATAAATATGATCTTTTACAAATAAATCTTTTAAAAATATTAAGAAAAGTTTTATACGAAAGTGGAACCCTTAAGTGAATGTGCATAAGAAAGTTTGGGGAACCCCTCTAAAAATGGGAGCTACTTTCTTGGGAAAGCTAAGACTAGACACGATGTTGTAAAAAAATAATGTTTAATTTCATAGTTTTGGAATTTTAAAAGAAAATCTTACTTCTTGTGGAAAATATATGTAAATTTGAACCCTACATTTGATGGCATATCCATTTAACTGCCTTAAAATACAATTATAAACACTATTAATCCTCACATGCTGCATAAACATAACATTTCCAAATAATTCCCATAATATATAAAGGACAAGTAGTATATAGGGTAACCCAGTTTAGAAATATTTTCAAATTATTCAATCAAACAAAAACTACACCTAGTATATATCGCTGCTCTCAGAGGTCCCCTCTCAGGTTCCCTAGTAACCCCAACACCCTTTTAGAACTTTAGAATTTAGTCGATACTCGTCAACTTATTGAATGCTAATTAACGCAGCAAATTCAAAAACTGGAAGAAAGTCCAAAATGTGTATTTGTAGAATATCCAGCTACGGAAAGGTTAAACTAACTTTACATAGGGTTAAATGGGCTTCGAAAAAAAAAATGCTTGACTAATGCATAATTTGCTATGGGTAAACAAGGTATGAAAATTCAAAGGTAAAAAAAATGCAAAAAAATAAAAAAAAATGAAAATAATTATAATGAATATTGAAACCAAAAATATTGCTAGATCAACAGTTTCTATAGTTTATGTAAATATTTAACTAACTGAAATCAGTCTAAAGTTTAAATTTGGGGTTCTCTCTCTCTCTCTATCTCTCTCTCTCTAAAAATTCTCTAAATGCATTTGAGTTTTGTCAATAATTAGCACTTGTTTTTGTTTTCTAAAAGTCTCTGTTGCAACAGAGTGAGATGGAGATTTCCAAGTGAGAGGAACTAATGAAATGCAATTGTCAAGTCATGCTCTAATGTCTTAAAAGCTTAACTGATTTTCAATATTTCATAGTTATTGCATATTTTCCCCCACTTTTTTTGCTTCTGCTTCTTTGCTGTATGTATTACATGTTTTTCTAATATTTTTCAGATGATTAGTATTACTTGCATACCTCCTTCGCGTAAGCCTTGCCAATGCCATCCGTTGATCCGGTAATAACTAAAAAACACAATAATAATATTAAAAAGAACACATTTTAAAGAGAAATAGTATATGACTAATACTACTTATAGATGTCAGATATATAGAATGTGGGTCTTATCAGGGGGCTAGCAAATGGAACGCGTGACTTTATCACCAAATTCGATCGGCATAAAGTTCAAATGGCAGAACCGCAGTCTTACCTGCCCACTCGCCCATTTTGGCTAGGTTGACGACGGAACTGCATAGCTTGGGTCCCAGCATATTGGCATAGATCCATGGCAACACCTTCCTGCAAATTTGAAATCCCACAATTCCAATGGCGAGTCCGCCCAGTATGTTGAGAACACGCGAAGATTCATCCATGTCGTTTGTTATTGTTTTCCAAAATACCTCGGTGTCCGTCTATTTGCTGAAATTCGGAGAGGGTTTTCTTTGGCCACTACTGCCGTTGCTGCGGGACAGGCCCTAAATGACAAAAATTCAATTGAATTTTTTGTTTGCCGATTTGTCGTCAACGCTTCGCTTTGTCAGCAGCGCTGCCTGCGTCGCTGCTTGCGTCGACTGCGTACGAACAGTGTGCGCCCTCCAATTGAATTTCGAAGTCTGCCGGTTGCTCGAGGCTTGCTGAGCGAAGGCGAAAGAGTGGAGGAGTGGGGTGTGTGTGTCTGTGTGTCGAATATGTTTAATATTCAAAGCAGCTAAACGCACGCGTTGTTGTTGTTGATGATGTGCATGAATAAAATTTGATTTGGAAAAATTTCTGCTTTCTTTGTTTGTCGCGTAATTATCATTTAATTCTAAGTGAAAAGTTCTAAAAATTCAATTTATAGCAATAGCAACGGCAACGGCACGAAAAATGAAATGAACGTTTTCTGATTTCGCCGACTGAGCATAATTCTAAATGAATTTATTTGTGTGTGCATGTGTGTGTGTGTGTGTGTGTGTACAGCGTTGTGCCTCTTATGTCATTTGCAACTGTGTATGTAGCATGCTCTCTTACAATATGCGCCCGCTTTGTGAGCATATGCGACTGTAGCGCACCACCACACAGCCACGACCACCTCCCTATACCATTCGCCCTACGATAAGGGAAACATTGCTCGCACACACACACACACATGCATACGCATGCATACATCTCTCATTCCTCTCTCACTTTCGCTCACAACCAAATTATGGCACATGCGCAGGAGACGTCAGGCAGTTGCTCGATAACTTTGGCGCAACATGAAGAAATCAATTTTGGGCACACTCAGCAATTATGCTTTCGTTCCAAAATTATTCCACAAGTTTAGATTTGCGATTACTTAACATGAAATGTAACAAGATTTTTAATAAATATATAGAGCATCCTAGATTACTCACAATCTCAATTTTTATACTTAACGTATTTTTTTAATGAAAAGAGGTCGTTCAGTGCTGCCACACTACAATAAGTTTCAGTAGATCGCGCTAATGTACACACTGAAATAGTGTTGCATACTTTTGCGCCTTTGCTATTAATAAATTTCAAATTGTGCCGCGTGAACAACACTGCGTATTCATGCTGGAGAGCATGTGCATGTGCGAGTGCAAAAATGAGAGAGAGTGAGATAGCGACAGTGATGGGATGCTGCGTGAGAAAGCAGCGAAGAGAGACCATTGCAGAAACGCATAATTGGGCAAATGGTATACGAATCTCCTACTATCTCCGGCAGTCTCGTGTCAAGTGCGTGCGAACTAACAACGTTATCGTGGGCCGGCAATTGCAACCATGATGGTTAATACATAGATATCATGTTTAAAGTGAGCAATTGTGTTACCATTATTTTCGAGCCAATTCTGGGTTAACTTATCAAATATGCAAACCCATAACGCAACTAACCCAACAGAAACGTCCACACTAGGTATGGCAATAAGCAATTAAAATGTGATATTATTTCTCAGATAAATACATAAGAATTGTATATAAATAAATAATTAGGAAAATTCTGTGATTCTGATTGTATCGAAATGCTGCTAGCGTTTGTCTTCCTTTTATTCCCATCCACCTCCCTTCCCCTCCCCCACCAACGCCGTCCGTCTGTTTGGTCCATTCGTCCGCCATATTGGTGGCATGCGCACATCGCAACCTGACCTACATTCCATGTATTTATTGGTCATCCTAAGCAGCAGCCAAGTAGTTTAAACAGATAAATGTACATAGATATGTACATATGTATGTTATACCTATAGTCAAATAAAAAGTACGAAAATATTGCAGCATCAGCTAATTTCGCTTAATCAGCAAATCAGTGAAATGTCCAAAAGCGATCAAATGAAGCAAAGTTATTAGCAAATCAATGTGTACACACTGCATAAAAAATGAAAAACTCACACCAATACGCAATATGCTGAGCGCGAATGCCGTAAATTGAAAGAAAACGGTGGAAAAGGAAGCACCAAAAAAAACGAGGAACGAAGAACGAAGAACGTGTCGTTGTGTTGTGGCTGCTGCTGATGCTGGTGTCAGATAAAGTAATTACAACAATAACAAGTTGAAGAAGAAGGATAGCAGCAACAAGAGGTTAGAGATTCATTTGCAGGAGAATTTCAACTAATATACAATAGTATATTGTATTCAGAGTACAATTATTATATGTATGTTCATATGCTGCGGTAAGTGTTGATTGATGCACTGATTGATTGATTGTTGGACTAATTAAGTGACTTTCTGCTCTTTTTTTTTGTACAGTGATGAAATCTAGATTATTTTGGATAATTGCAATTATATACTCATCGCTGCGTCACATAGATTCCGGTTCGACCTCGACGACATGTAAGCAGAAGTATAAGCCAATCGTTTGATTGATCAATCAATCAATCAATCAATCAACTGTAATTTGATTATTAATGTATGCATTTATCGTGCAGTAAAACGTCCACGAGCTGGCGATCCGTTTGACACATTTCCGAAGAACTTCTGGCAAGAATTCTCATCGCCATTCACAGACACGCCCGAGGATGAGGAGCTCGAGGTCACAGAAACGACAACACACGAGCCATTTCCGTTCTTTGCCGATCCCTATACGACAATCAACATAAGCACACAGCTATCATCGAATGTCTATTTGCATTGTCGTGTCAATGATCTGCAGGGGAAGACCGTGTCCTGGATGCGTCGCAAGGGCGATGATCTGACATTGATCACATTCGGACAGCATACGTATAGCGGAGATTCGCGGTATTCGTTGGAGTTCGAGGAGCCAAACGATTGGAAACTATTGATACAGTATGCCAATGAACGGGACGAGGGACCCTACGAATGCCAAGTATCTTCCCATCCGCCCCTGGTACTCTTAGTGTATTTAACTATAATTGGTTAGTTCAATTCAATTATATATCTTATTACAATTGCATATATATATTACAATATTGCATATATATATTACAATTGCATATATTTGCTTTTTTTTGTTCATTGCAGTTCCTCATGTGGAAATTCTCGATGAGCGGGGATCAGCCACACCGGAGAAATACTACAAGGCTGGTAGCACCATTGAGCTGCAATGCGTCATCTCCAAAATACCGCATCCATCGTCATATATCACTTGGCGACATGGAGTGCGTCTCCTCAACTATGACACAAGTCGAGGTGGCATAAGGTTTGTAATGTTTCCTATTCGAATTTATGATATACGTATATTAATCTTTGACATATTATCCCATTTAGTGTAAAGACGGATATGTTGCCCGGCAGAGCCCTGAGTCGTCTTTACATTGCTAATGCGAATCGTCAGGATACTGGAAATTATACCTGCATGCTAGGCAATGAAATAACTGAAACTGTTGTTGTCCATGTGCTTAATGGTAAGTTAACAAGGTGAACTAAACCTATATTTAGTATGTTCATATTAGTCATCATTTTTAAAGTACTACAACATCATCAAATTATATTAGATTTTCACAAATCACAATCAGATCGATTCAAGCACTCAGAACTAGCATTTTGCTTTGTATTTGAGGTGTTTCTGATGAGTATTTTCCGAGATATGGCCAAAAATGTGTTAAAAAGTGTTCCAAAATGGTAATTTTCGCATAATGGACCTCCTCATAACTTTGACTTGCCATAACTCGGCCAAAAATCATCCGATTTTGATGAAATTTGAAGTTTTGGAAATGTTTTTCATATCAGTTTAGATCTGCATCAAAATTTTTGTAAAATTCGTAGTTTTTAATTTTTCGATTTTTTGACCCATTTTTCGTACTAACCCCTTAACAAAATCATCAAAAATCGAAATTTGCTTGTATCCCAATTTTTTGACGCCGATCTATTCTAGGACTCATCACTAGCATTTTGCTTTTTATTTGAGGTGTTTCTGATGAGTATTTTCCGAGATATGGCCAAAAATTTGTTAAAAAGTGTCCCAAAATGGCAATTTTCGCATAATGGACCTCCTCATAACTTTGACTTGCCATAACTCGGCCAAAAATCATCCGATTTCGATGAAATTTGAAGTTTTGGAAATGGTTTTTATACCAGTTTCAATCTGCATCAAAATTTTTGTAAAATTCTTAATTTTTAATTTTTCGATTTTTTTGACCCATTTTTCATACTAACCCCTTGACAAAATCATCAAAAATCGAAATTTGCTTTCATCCAATTTTTTTGACGCCGATCTATTCTAGGACTCATAACTAGCATTTTGCTTTGTATTTGAGGTGTTTCTGATGAGTATTTTCCGAGATATGGCGAAAAATGTGTTAAAAAGTGTCCCAAAATGGCAATTTTCGCATAATAGACCTCCTCATTACTTTGAACTGCCATAACTCGGCCAAAAATCATCCGATTTTGATGAAATTTTAAGTTTTGGAAATGGTTTTCATATCAGTTTACATCTGCATCAAAATTTTTGTAAAATTCTTCATTTTTAATTTTTCGGTTTTTTTGACCCATTTTTCATAGTAACCCCTTGACAAAATCATCAAAAATCGAAATTTGCTTTTATCCCAATTTTTTGACGCCGATCTATTCTAGGACTCATCACTAGTATTTTGCTTTTTATTTGAGGTGTTTCTGATGAGTATTTCCTGAGATATGGCCAAAAATGTGTTAAAAAGTGTCCCAAAATGGCAATTTTCGCATAATAGACCTCCTCATAACTTTGACTTGCCATAACTCGGCCAAAAATCATCCGATTTTGATGAAATTTGAAGTTTTGGAAATGTTTTTCATATCAGTTTAGATCTGCATCAAAATTTTTGTAAAATTCGTAGTTTTTAATTTTTCGATTTTTTTGACCCATTTTTCGTACTAACCCCTTGACAAAATCATCAAAAATCGAAAATTGCTTTTATCCCAATTTTTTGACACCGATCTATTCTAGGACTCATAACTAACATTTTGCTTTGTATTTGAGGTGTTTCTGATGAGTATTTCCTGAGATATGGCCAAAAATGTGTTAAAAAGTGTCCCAAAATGGAAAAACGTTAATGTGAATTTCGTTTATTTCAGGTGAAGAACCAGCGGCCATGCAACATGCGAACGGGACACGATTCATATCGAGTCCGTTAACTATGGTTGTGTATTTTGTAGTATTTGCGATAGTAAAACCCTTTCAGCGATGACAACATTTCGAATGTTGTTAATGGCAAAGGTAAGAATATAACTATCATAAAAAAATAACAGAATGGAAGTGTAATGCATTCAAAGAGGGGAAGATAATTGAAATCCGAAACAAAAATCAAAATAAGCAAAGCAAAAATGATATACATACATACTATATGATAAAATGGTATCCGATAAATCGGTCATCGGTATATGATAGATGATAAAGAATCTTGTCCAGGATTGCATTTTTAAAACTTTTACTCTAATCATGGGTTGTTTAAACATACATAGTATAAAATGATATAAAATATTAAATGTATCTTTAAGAATCCCAAGAAAACAAACGAAATAAAAAGGAAACAAGAAAATATGTAATTACCGATAACAGACGTATATAAGGGCGTACGCAAAATTAACAAAAAAAAATAATAATAAAAGTAATAAAGACGCACACATAAGCAGATGAAAAACTTTCGACTCGAAATGAAATTAATTTTTGAAATGCAGAGATTAAATAAAGAAAAACTTACAATTATTACGTATACGTATGTGAATACAAGTATTAGTAACTGAAGGAGCCGTGTTTTTGTTGGCGATACCCAACACTGTCTTCATCCAAGATGGTGCTTCAAAACTCCATGCCATATTCTATAAACCCTTCCTAAATCTAACCAAATGCTATATGTGTATATATAAGTCTGTCATGTTAATGGTTGTAGCATCTTTAAAAACAAACAGCAAATAATAATAAACGGCATATCATTTGGGATCATTAATTTTGATTGTCGACTTTATTTTTGTAGATCCATCTCATTTGCTATCATGCTTGCACCTTTTATAGATCAGAATATCATGCCAACAACTTTAGAGAATCTATTATTATCGATAAACCCAAATAATGACAAAGAAGTAGCAGAAGAGCGATAAACAAATGCCATTCAAAATGGATACATATCTTTTAATTAGAGAAGAAAATTGTTATTTAAAAAAGAAATATATTAACAAATGAAAAAAAAATATATACAAAATCATCATATTCGGTTTGCGGATTTTGACCAATTGACCATTTTGATCATCGTATCGTATCGCATCGAGATTAACCACGGACCAATGGGTAAAAAAGAAACATAAAAATGTTAAGAAAGATGAATACCACTTAAAAACAAAACTGAATTCACCCCTATTAGTTACCGCCCCCTCTAATAAAAGCACTTATGCCTAGTCTATGGATATTTCAGTTATTGTATTCCCATATTTACTAAAAGTTCTTAACTTATGATATGATATATTAAACGACATATGATACGCTTTTTTCCTATCGCTTCAATTCTGATCATTAAACCCTAGTCTCCAATTACAAATGCCCCACACAGATACTATATAAAGTATAAAATATTTATATACATACTAATATATAAATATACATATATTTAAGGTTCACACAAAACATAAGATTCAGAAATTGACTTATTTCGAAATGGTCCATAGTAGTTATTTGTAAATTATTGAAATGAATATTGACTTGAATTAGATTTGCAGGCCCGAGTCCAATTTCAATTTTCAATTTCTATCAAATCCTTTTTGGAATCATGGCAGATATACATATACATATATATATAATATTTATTATGATTGTTATATTATTATATTAAATTATATTAGATTCGATTATGACTATTGATATTGCTATTATATATTGAATATATGTATATGGATTATAAATTATATTGTAATTCGAATGTATGCCCTTAACATACAAAACAAATGTTGGAGTGAGATAATGAAACAATACTTAGAGACTAAACGAAAAGTGACGAAACTTTTTAGAAGCATTTTGGTTACAGAAAATATTTAAGAATTATTACAAAATTCATATTAATAAAATAACGTATGACATGCAAACAACAAATAAATATAATAATGATATCGTATAATACTAATAATATAAAATATATATAAACTATTTATGCTATGCGGCGTCAAAAAAACAAAAAACAAAAATTAAGAAACATTACAAACAAAATCTCAGCGCCGTTGTTTCTAAAATAATGCCAAAACAAAAAATCTGTGTAAAAACATTACACACACACACACATTGTTTTTTTTTTCTATTAAAAAAACATTTATTTAATTCGTTTCGATGTCATTTTTATTTTTTGAAATAAACCAAATAAATGAAAAAGTGTTGCTATATGAAGTTTGCAGTGTTGATGATTAGATGATGTAAACACTTTACAACACTTGCCATCTAATCAATACATAAGCTGGCGTATCCTCGTTAAGGGTTGCCCCCCAATTTTATCGATAACAAAGTTCGATAGGTTTTTTCTTGTCGATTTCATGGTTGTGTACAACATGCGTAACGGACGATTATGCAATTTAAATCAATTATAATCGAGAAAAGTATGCCTATTTACACAAATTTATTTTCATTTAATTTATGAAAAAAAAAATATATTAAATTAGAAATATGCATATGTACTAAGAGATACACTAACGTAAGTCGGATGAACATCAACTAAACGTTATCGTCAATCACGTAATCGACATCGGCATCTGTGTACATTTGAATGGGTTGACCGGCAGCAGGATTTTCAGTTTCCATCATCTCGACATCGCGGCACCTGCCGGCTTGCAATTCCCTCCGTATATCAGCGGTCATCTTTGGATGACTCTGCTTTCTGCAAAAATTAATATGAATTCATTATATCGATAATATATCAAGTATGTAGATAAAATTGCTTACTTCAGGAGCTGCAGCAAGGCATCCTTTTGCTCGGATGAGATGTCGTTCTTGTAGCGCTGGGCGAAAGTCAAGAGACTCTGATGCCACAGCACTGGTAACTCGCGTCGATCAGTCTCGAATCTGTAAGGGATTCATCAGTTTAGAGTTTAGAGTTAGG
This sequence comes from Drosophila quadrilineata, assembly GCA_018150725.1. Classification (NCBI taxonomy): domain Eukaryota; kingdom Metazoa; phylum Arthropoda; class Insecta; order Diptera; family Drosophilidae; genus Drosophila; species Drosophila quadrilineata. The sequence continues at coordinate 25,432,392 of JAECWN010000432.1, read as the reverse complement.
ATATGCATATGGCATCGTCGAATGCTTACCGGAGGAAGTGAAAGACAGCAGCATCGACCACACGATACGGCAGCGCATAGCGCTTATCGAGGAAGTATCGAATGAATATCGAGTTGGCACCAGAGTACGCCATCTCACAGATCTTGAGGAGACAGGCGGATGAGTGCAGGACTGGGATGGAGTTGCGTGCTATGATGCTGCCAAAGATGATGGCCTCACGCAGTGTACAATCACCTGACTCCAGCAGGGGCAGGATGATGCCCTTCATAAATGCCGCGGGCTTGAAGAGCGCCCTCTTCAGAGCGTTGTACAGATGCATATTGAGCTTCTTGTACTCGCAGAGATCATCACGGATGCGGGGCAATAACACCAGATTGTAGAAACGCTGTGCCATTGACTCCGACAGCACCGAGCAGAAGATGCGCGTGCCCTGGAACATGGCAGCGGCACTCCAGTTGTGTGGCTCCGTGATGAACAGTATCTGTTCCCAGTTCCTTAGCTTGGGTATGATTTTGAAGGCCTTGGGTATCTTGCCGCTGCGATAGCGCTTCAACACATCACGTACACCCTCGTACATCTGTTTCACCTTGGGATCAATATCCTCTATCTTCAGTGAACCATTGTCGGTGACCTTGGCATGAATGTCCGCCTCCTTCTCTTGGATTCGTTGCATTATCATGGCGGATAGATTGAGTGTACGCTTGCCCTGGCCTGGTGCTTGCTGGAAACGCTCGAAGGCCGCTACATCATCATCGTCCATCTCCAAATCACCAATGAAATCATTCTCATTGATTTCCTGCTCCACATCCTCGGCACCATCATTATCGTCCATGTCGTTGCCCAAATTAAAGTTGATGCTACGCTTTGGGGCTAGGGTTGGGAAATTCTCCTCGTCCACTTCGAATTTCTGTTGCCTGGCTGCTTCCAGAATCTTTTGACTGCTCCTGGCATCTAAGTTCTAGAATTTTTTTTGTTGAACAAACGATCGTTGGCAGCGTTTTTTTTTTTTTTGCACTTACCGGTGATTCCTCGGCACGCAATTTGACCTTCTCTTTCTTTTTCTGTTTGGAAACTTTGCCTTCTGTGATTTGCTTCTCCAAGTTGACATTTTTAATTGTCGCCACATTCGCTTTCTTTGGTTTGCCCATTCTTGCGCTGTGAATATATCTTTCCAATAACAAAAGTTTTGCCCACAACACGTGTTGTAATCGTTGTTTATTGTGCGCAGAACACCCTGTGTTTCTCTCCAAAACGCACACGGTCACACCTATATGTGACAGCTGTTGTAAGGCAGGCTTGCATTTCTCATATCGCTATGAATGTACAACATCGATATTTTAAATAGCAAGTTAACTTTAAAATGATACACTATTATAATTAACTAACATTTTTATTAAATACCTTTAAAATAAAAAAAATTATATCATTGTAAAATAATACGTATTAGTATGTGGTTGTCGCTTATTCCTGTTGTTGTTGATGTGAATTTGATATCGATATTTGCGCGTACGGTTGCAACCGATAAGTTGTATCATTCGATGGCGTCAACATCACTATTTCCTTTCCCTTACCAAGTCGGTGTTTGACAAGACCGTTTCTTTTTTTTTCGGTGTTGATTGCAACAAGACCAACATTATGAAGGTGTGCAAAAATTTTGTGAAATTTATCTCTTTAAACCCAGTGAACAATAACAAATAACTGCAAAAATCAATAGCAATAACATATAATAAGTGATTTTAAGAAATGTTTCATGAAAATCCCAAGTGATTGCATTTAAATATGCAGATAACAAATTGCGTATACCCTTTGTGTATTGTGTATACATATAGTTGATTTGATTAGACTGCTCTACAACAAACAACAAAAATGTACATTTTTTTTCTTGTTCTTGTGTTGATATTTGTAGCTCAACGTTTCTTATCCCGCCACGGGATGCCAAAAGCTGTTCGAAGTCGTCGATGAGCACAAATTGCGTGTCTTCTACGAGAAGCGTATGGGACAAATTGTGGATGCCGATGTTCTGGGTGATGAGTGGAAGGGTTACCAGCTGCGCATCTCTGGAGGCAACGACAAGCAGGGCTTCCCCATGAAACAGGGCGTGCTCACCCATGGTAAGTTCCCATTATGGAATATAAACAAATTGGGATTGTTACACTAATTTATGTTCCCCCCTCCCAGGCCGTGTGCGTCTCCTGCTGAAGAAGGGGCACTCGTGCTACCGTCCACGCCGCACCGGTGAACGCAAGCGTAAATCTGTGCGTGGTTGCATTGTGGATGCCAACATGTCCGTGCTGGCCTTGGTTGTGATCAAGAAGGGTGAGCAGGATATTGCCGGTCTGACCGATACCACAATTCCACGTCGCCTGGGCCCCAAGCGTGCCAGCAAGATCCGTAAGCTGTACAACTTGACCAAGGAGGATGATGTGCGTCGCTTCGTTGTCCGCCGCCCATTGGCCGCCAAGGAGAACAAGAAGGCCACATCCAAGGCGCCTAGAATCCAGCGTCTCATCACTCCAGTCGTGCTCCAGCGCAAACACAGACGCATTGCCCTGAAGAAGAAGCGCCAGCAGGCATCCAAGGAGGCTGCTGCCGACTATGCCAAGCTTTTAGTTCAGCGCAAGAAGGAGTCCAAGGCCAAGCGTGAGGAGGCCAAGCGTCGCAGCTCCTCCCTTCGTGAGTCCAAGAGCTCCATCTCAAGTGACAAGAAGTAAAGTTGCAACAACAGAACATGAAAATTACAATTTAAAAGCCAGAGATGGACATGGGATTGTGAGAGGAGAGCGTGGCCAAATGGCATTTCAACACATTTAGACCACATCGTAAAAAATAATTGTAGCCATTTGTTAATAAAAATGAATGGTTAACTGTCAAAAATCAACTTTGAGCAATTTATTTTTATTTTTTTTTTCTTGTGAAAAACGTGCAAAAAAAGTGAAAGACGAAATGGGAGAATGAACGGAATCTTAATGCTGGAAAGCTTGACGAAGTTCAAATAGTTAACGTGTGTTTTGGAAGTACCACTCCAAAGATATCGGACGCTAAATTCCGGCTTAGAATGTTCAATACGAACTCTTAACTTGCCTCAAAATTTTCATGGCAACCGCATCTTGGCGGTAATTCTCTGGTTAGATATAAACATGTGCTCTGAACATAGATTAAACGGAGACGGCAACAGTTTAAGCTTGAAGGGGAGCGAAACAGGAACATGCCTACGCTACGGTAACTTCATTTTTAATTTTTGTTTTGACTTTTGCTTCGTGCAACACGTTCCAGCTGGAAAGCCGAAAAAAGTGAGAATTTGCGTTCAATGTTGAAGTGAGAGAGCGAATGTTTGAGCCGGCTATGTTGAGTTAGCTCTCTCACTCTCTATTTCTGTCAGTTGGTGATGCTGCTCTTTGAGATAAGAAGAAGACAATGAATAACGTGAATTGTTATTTTACTAATAGAATTTGTATTTTTGATAGCTCTACAATGTACGCAACAGCAAGATATAGCTAACAAATCAGAACTCTTCATATTTATTGTGGCAGATATCGAGTATGTAGTCTATATAAATATTACAAACATTACGAATGCATTCAGGAAGTGAGGGGAAGAGGCGCAACAGTTCGACATGCAAGTGTGTCCCTTATTTAATACACAGAAAAACAAAAAAAGTATTGTGTGAACACTGGAATTATCATTTGGCTGCTTCCTCAATTGACGCCGCCGCCGATGACGACGTCTGCTGTTCAGATTGGGATTGGGGTTCGTAGCGCGCCAGCTTGGCCTCCTGATCCATAAGCAGTTCCAGCAAATCTTCCTGATCCTTTTGTGTCTTCTGCAGCGACACGTTTGCCGTTTCGGCACGTTGCTTCTCCGCCGCCAGCTCCTGACGCAGTGTCTCCAGCTCCTTGTGCAGGCGTATGTTCTCCGCAAAGTACATGTTGGCCTGGTATCTAGCAGCATTCAGCTCCTCGTCGTTCACAGCAACGGGCTGTGGCTGTGGCTGTGCCTGTGCCTCTGCAGTTGTCGCTGAACTGGGAGTGCCGGATGTGGGCGTGGCATTAGATGCTGCCGCCGCTGTAAGTTGAGCCTTGAGCAGAGTATTCTGGTCCGCTAGCTGTGATTTGAGAGATTGCTCCTGCTCCAATTGTTGCTTCAATTCGTGATTTTGCTGCTCCAACTCCTTGGAGGATTGCTGCAGCGTCTGTATCTGAGCATCCATACCCCGAATGATGCCCTTGTATTGTGAAACCAAAGCGGATGCCTCCGAGCTCAACGTCAGCTCTGTCAGCTCAACGCCATCGACATCGAAGCCACTCACCAGTTTGGCCAGCAGCGCCTCCAATCCCTTGTACAACTTACAGTACTCGTAGTCCAGCAGCAGCTCGCTGACGCCCTTGGCCCTAATCTGGGGCTGCTTGCAGGCCCGGATATACGCCTCGTGGCGCGAGACCTCGTTCAGTTTGTTGCAGAAGGTCTCCTGACCAATACGCTTGATGATCAGCTGGCTGATGTCCTCGCGCCGTTGCTGTGGCAATGAGTTGTCATTGAATTGGATGCACAGACCCATGAGAAAGGCGCACATGCCCTGGACGAGGTGCCGCCGCTCATCGTGCTCATTGGCGCACAACTGGGCGGTCAGATACGCCATGGTGCCCTGCGTCTCGAGAAGTGCCTTCACCGCGGCAGGGCAATGTGCCACCCAGACGCTTAGCAGCATTAGTAGACCCACTCGGCTATGCAGTCGAGAGCGCTCCTGCTGCATCAGATTCGTGCACTGTTCCAGCAATGTAATGGGTCGCTGACCACCCGGCGTTGCCAAGAGCACCCGCAACAGCTCCTCCTTTTGGGCGACATTCTCCACCAGTGTGTGCATCAGGGCCACTGCCGAACACCAATTGGCCAGAGGATCCGTGGAGAAGAGACCGGTGCAGAGCAACTGGCCGGTGGACAGCGATGAGGTCACGTCTGTGGCACTCGATGGCAACAGGGTCTGGACGACCGCACGCTGACCGTCCGAGTTGCGATAGAGGAAACACTGGAAGCAGTAGAGTACGGCACAGCGCAGGGGTCGCAATTGCTTCTCGTTGATCATGGACATGAGGAGAACGACTATGGCCGGGCGTGGTGGCTGACTGGGTGCCAGAACCCTGCTCAGTTCGTCCTGATTGTCGCGGTCGCCGCGCACGACCTCAGCGACCGTATTGATAGTTTCCGTCAGTATATCCGCCGGGACACCGCTGCTCATAAGGATGTCGCATAGAGTCTGGAGCAGCTGTGACTTCTGCATGACACGCTGACAGGCACTGACCACCTGCTGTTGATTGCTGGGCGTCACCAGTGCCCTCACCACCTGCAGCAGGCAATGAAAATTGGAGACCTTCTGCGGTGACCAGGTGGCCTCGTCCAGTTCGCCGGTTAGGTGAAACATAGGCGCCAATCGCTGCACATAGGAGCCCTCCTTGAAGAACTGCTGATTGCTGGAGTTGTTCTTTAGCAGATTCAGTAACAGTATGAGGCAATCCTCGACCACAATGCCACCATCCGAGCAACCCTCTTCCCGCACAATATCGAACAGACGATCGAAGGCATTCTCGAAGGCCACAATCTTCTGGATGTTGGAGTTGCCCTTCGTCAGTTCGATGAGCAGCAGGAGCACATCGTTCCGAATGACCTCCCGGCTGTCCGTCAGCAGATCCATCAGCTTGGACACGCCCATCGGACTTACAAGGACTAGTTCCTGTAGTTCCCTCGTCTTGTTGGCAATGAGGGATGTGATCAATTGGATGGCAGCACGACGCACCCGGAAATCGTATTCATCCAGATAGTTCATGACCAGGGTGACATTCTCCGGAGTCTTGATGAACATCTCCGTGAATTGTTCGCCTACATTGACGGAGACAGCGGGATTATCGGCCTCCTCGTCGAACTCTTCGCTGGTCACAATATTGCACAGCGTATCCAGGGCGTAGCTTATAATCTCGGCATCCTGGCCATCATTTTGCAACACTTGGACCAGTGGCGGCATACCTTGGGCTCCCACCTCGATGCGATATTTGCGGGAGAGCGCCTTCAGCGCCCGACATGCATCCCGTCGATCCTCCAAAAGTGTCGAGGAATAGACACGGTCCACCAGCTTTTCGACGGTCTCGGCAGGAGTGGGTTGCTGGCCGGGCTCGTTGCTCCCGAGCACGGTCTTGATGCCACTTTTGAGGAACTCCATCCACACTCCGGCTTGATTGACGTGTACAATATGTTAAATATGCTATATATCGTTTACTTGCATTTATCTCTGACACGTCAATTTTTTTTGTCTCTAAAAACAATGTTACCGGCCAGTGTGTACACAACTCAGCACTGGAAAAACGACATTCTCTGCATTTTTTTTCGATTGCAATGGTTTGAATTAACAATAAGTGTAATATTTTTTTCATTATTTTTTTTTTAACTAAATAATTTCAATATATTTTATTTATATTGCTTATAAATTGCAGAAATGAGTAACATATTTAATATGTGCACTTTCAACGAAATATTTGATATCGTTGGCAATGTGTACTTATCAAAGCAGCAAAAAATAGAATTGGTGATAAAAGATAAAAATAAGACACTATTCAATGTATTTATAATGCTGCGGCATTTGAATAATACGGGTATTAGCCCAATTAGTGTTGAGTAATGCCAATAACTTATCGATAAATACTGTTCGGCTTGTGGTATTTTTTAGTACTATTCAGCAGTATATTAAAGAAAAATTCTTCGCATAGAGCATTACTGGCTGGCAATACCTTTTTTTGTTGTAACTTTTGGCTGTTTTTGTTTATTATGCATTTGTTTGTATTACAATTGTTAATGAAATGGATGCCGGCAATTGAACTGTAGCATACGTGTGTGAGTGCTCAATATGTGCGCTGCGCTATGGCACCGCCCACTGCAAACCGTCACCATGGTTGTGATGCTGGCCATGGTGCAGCTGCAGGTGCAGGTGCAGGCAGTGTGCCCAAAGAAATGCAACTGCAAGAATATTTCGGAAAATATACAAATGTTACGTGTGCGTTGCGATGAACAGCAAATTGTTAATTGGAAAACGGAACTGGAATTCGCCGATGATGTCCACAACATAGACAGCATGTAAGCTAACAAACACACATATTACACATATTTCTAATACATACATTGCTAATAATCAATTTGTTATTGGTTCTTTCTTTGCAGTAATGCAAGCAAAAATGCGATTGCCCAAATAACGGAGCAGGATTTCAGGGACTTTACGAAGCTGAAACGTTTGGATTTGTCATCAAATTTATTAACCGAATTGGACAAGCTGACTTTTGGCAACAGCTTGCAGCATGTGGAGCGTCTACGACTGGCCAACAACTCCATAAGTCACATCTACGAAGGAGCCTTTGAGCTTATGCCAAAGCTCAAGCAACTGTAAGTCATCCGCCATTTTTCGTTTTTCGCTTTCCTCCTATTCCTACTATTCGTCGTTTGGTATTTTGTAGGGATTTATCGAATAATCCACTGGCCTGTGATTGTGGCCTGATCTGGCTGATTGCCTGGTCGAATGCACGCGATGTGCGCCTGCATCCCGCACCCAAGTGCGATTCACCCATCAATTTCCGGGGTATGCCGCTCAAGAAACTGAAAGTGGGCATCGATTTTCGTTGTGAATCGCTGTTGCAGCCGCTGCTAGAACTGGTGCCCAAGCAGAACCAGGTGAGTCCATCATGATCTTTAGACTCCTTGCATGGATTAATACGTATCTGTACTTGATTCCCACAGATTGCATTTGAGGGCGATGAGTTGCAGCTGAAGTGCTATGCGCCACGTGTCGCCATTGGAGCGCCTCGCGAGTCGGAGGATCTGCCAGCGCGTGCCTATGTCTTCTGGGGCTGGTCGGACAAGATACGACAGCACAACTCCACGGATGACATTGTATATCGGGATCCCACCAAAGTTTTCAACGATGTGCATCTGGAGCCCCGTCACTCTACAGACTCCGGCATCCTTAACTCTGTGCTGAGGATCAGCAGTCTCACTCAGAATCATACGGGGATGTGGGATTGCACGCTGCGTAGCCAGCAGGCGAATCTGTCCCAATCTATTGTGGTGCATGTGGTGGCCAAGGGCACTCTGTACTGTGAGGCGACCATCAGTCACACCAACAAGGGCAACTACCACTGGCCACGGACGATGCGCGGCGAGACGGTGCTTCAGCCGTGCGTGGAGGAGCCCAGTGATCTGTCGCAGCCGCGACGGGCATCCCATGAGTGTGGCCATGATGGCCAGTGGCATCAACTGAACACCGGCAGCTGTGTTTATGTTAGCAAGACGACACGCTTCCTGGAGCAGTTCGCCAAGGTGAATCTGACGTTGACCAAGGGACAGAATGCTCTTGAGATTGCCAGGAGGCTGCACAATTTCACCCATATACAAACGCATCTGCACAAGATCCGGGATGCTATGGATTTGGAGTATATAGCGCGCACATTGCTCAAGTGTCTGGCCCAGTTGGAGGAGGCGCCGCAACTGCAGCACGAGATTAGCTATCTGCTGATGGACATTGTCTCCCAACTGCTTACGCTGCCCACTCGTCTCTTCGAGATTGCCCAGACGGAGCAAGCGACGGCCCACAAATTGTTGCACATCGTCGAGGCAGCAGCCATTCAACTGTCCCATACGGGTGGATCAAGTGCATCGGACACCATCATCGCCGGCACAGAAGACTGGCGACGTCTGGCGACATCATCTCCACGCAACATCTTCGTGGAGCTGTTCCAGCTGGACGTGGATCAGTTGCTGAGCATGTGCTGCGTCTGGCTGGAGGGGAGTCAACGTGGCCTTCAGTGCAACAGCGCGAACGACACCATACCCATGTACGAGCATGGTGACATTGATGCCGCTATACAAGTGCCGCCACAGCTGCTCCAAATCTCGGCCAGCAATAGTAGCCAGCATTCCCTGCGTTTGCTGGTGACCCTGCATCGTTATGCGAAATTGCTGCCCAATCTTCGCGGGCACAATGAGACGCTCTCCTCGGTCATAATCGGGGCGCGTCTCTATAGCAACGGTGGATCAGACCAGAGGGATCCCTTAACGGCGGAACAGCAGCAGCCGCTACAGGATGTGGATTTGGATCAGGAACTGGATCAGGAGGATGTATATCAGCGGCGTGTCACGATACTGTTGCGTGCACATCCCTACCATGATGAGCGCAGTGCTCCAGTGCCGGCATGGTGGGATGCGGAGCAGCAGGCATGGAATCCCCATGTCTGTCAGCAGCACTATCAGCATCGCACCCTCCTCATGTTCAGCTGCAGTCGTCTGGGCTACTTTGGTCTCCTCCAGAATCCCAACTATCTCAACGATTATCGCAGCGAGCTGGCGGGTGCACGTTTCCGCCACGCTCCCCTGCCCATGTATGTGGGATGTGGGCTGATCTTCGCCAGCGCCTGGTTCAACATCGTCACCTTCGTCGTCTTTGGCCATGCTATCCGCATCAATCGAGTACAACGACATGCCCTGGTCAACACTTGGCTGGCGCTGGCCATGCTCAGCCTCGGCTATGTCCTGGGCATCTATCAGACGGCGGATCTCTGGCACTGTCGTCTCGTCGGTTTGCTGCTGCACTACCTCAGTCTCTGTGTGCTGCTCTGGCTTTGCGTCAGTCTCAGCAGTATGTACACCCGTCTCACCAAATCATCCTCGGGTAGCGCCATCTCGACGGGATTAGGAGCGGGCATGGGCACGGGAGGAGCGTCTCTGGAGCCACATCAACGGAAACCCATACTGGGCATCTATCTGGTGGGCTGGGGCATTGGCATGCTCATCTGTGGCATCAGCAGTGCCGTCAACATGTCGGAGTATGCCGCCTATAGCTACTGTTTCCTACACAGTGCCACCACATTGAATGCTCTCTTCGTCCCCGCCGGCATACTGCTCATCTTCAACGGAGTACTCGCCCTGTGCATCTACTATCAGCTCAACCAGCAGGCCATCAATCTGCTCCAGCTGCACCATCCACAGCAGCTGCAGCTGCAACTGAATCCTGGCCAGCGTCATCAGTACTCGGATAACAATACGCAGGCAACGGAGCACATTGATCTCGATTGGTTGGATGCCAATGGCTGCAAGGATCTCACACAGCAACAGCAGCATCATCACAATCATCATCATCTCCAGAATGGGAGTAGCTATCAGCTGCAGCAGGAGCAGCATAGCACGTTGAGCAATCCCTTGAGCAGCATCGTGGATGACTTCGAGCGCTCCAATATGTCGCATTTGCGTGGACATCTCTGCTTTTTGGTGCTTTACATCTGCTCCTGGAGCATGGCCGCCGGCTATGTGCAGCACCAGGAGCAGCTCTACGTCCTGGGATTTGTGATGAGTTGTGTGGCATTGGCACTATTCGTGCTTCTGTTCTACAACCTGACGCGAAACGATGCACGCCAGGCATGGACACAGCAGCGACAGCGGCGACTGGTGGCCTACAACAATGCCCAACATCAGCAGCAGCAGCAGCAGCAGCGACTGGTGACAGGAGCGGGAGGAGGCACTGGAGCGGGAACAGCTGGAATGGGATTGGGAGCTGGTAGCAGTGGCTTGGGCGGCATTAAAACTTCTATTGGCGGCGGCGCTGCTCTCATTAGCAACTCCATAGTGGCCTACAAGGCGGGTCCGGGTAGCCTCTATGAGGCCAACAACTCCACCGGATCACGCTCCAATAGCCAGTGCTCCAACAAGCAGCGCAGCAACAGCGCCCGCAGCATGCACAGCCAGACGCAGGCTACTCCAGCTGGGGGAGGAGGAGGCGGAGGTGGTGGAGCGGGTGGAGGCGTTGCTGGCATCACTATCATCAACAACAATGCTGGTCTGGGAGCCGCCTCCTCGTCCCAACAGTCGGCGCATAGTCTGAACGCTCTGCTCCATGTCGGACACGATGCCACCACCAACAGTGGCAGCATACCCAGTGCCGAGATCTTCTATAATCCCAATCAGATAAATGTGGCGCGCAAGTTCTTCAAGAAACAGAAGCGTCTAGCAAAGCGCAACAACTTTGAACTGCAGCGACAGGCGATGCCCCAGCATCATCATCACCAGCAGCATCCGCTCCAGCATCAGCTCCATAGCCAGCATAGTCTCAGTGATGCCAGCTCGGAGCAGCTTTATGCCCGTCATCACAATGCCATGACGCTGCTCGCCGGAGGCAGCAAAGTCAACAATACGAATCTCCATTACAAGGCGATGTCATCGATGGCCGCTGGTCCCATGTTGGATGGTTTGGTGGGGTGTAAACGATTTGTGCCGGCATCCTGCTCGACTGCATCCAGCAAACTGATGCAGGCGAACATCTATACAAATATACCGGAGACAATGACGCCCCAGCATGAGATCATCAAGTTGCGCACGACGAGCACAAGGACGCCGTCGTTGCTGGACGAGACGCTGCATGAGCACGATGATGAGCTGCTGACCACCACTACCCAGGAGGATGACGATGGCAGCTCCATTGATGAGCAGGCCCCACTCTATGCCAACACGATGCCTACAACGCCAACAACAGCTTTGCCCATAACCATGACAATGCAGCTGGGGATGAGCACATCCACGCCCGTCAAGCAGCCCAGTCTGGAGGCCATGAATAGCCTGGGATTGCCGGAGGTGTTGCCGGCAACTGTAACTGCAACTGCAACTGAAATGGAGTCGACAACGGCTGCAGAGGAGCCGCTGCTGCAGAAGCATGAGATTTATGTGTCGGAATCGTTGCAGGTGACGAATCAGATCCGACTGGAGGATGACTTTGCCAGCGTGCTCATCCGTTTCAATCACCAGCAACAGCAGCAGCAATCGAAATCCCTTAACAACATCAGCGATATGTTGGCAGGTGGAGTCACGGAAGGATTACCAAGTGGCAACAGTGTCAGTGGAGAGCTGAATGCTGCCGGAGGAGGAGGAGGAGCAGCAGGTGGAATCCTTGGCAGCAGCAGCAGCAACAACCACTTGTCGGGTTCTGTAGCTGGTGGCAGCAGCGCCAATTCCATGTTGACCCAGATGTATTCCTGCTCCAGCAGCAATCTTGCCCAGCTCCAGGCGGCCAATCATATGCAGGAAGAGGACACCAGACGGAGCAGTAGCAGCCGAAGTCGAAGATTACACTCCGCCAGTCCCACCAATGAGAGCGATCTCAACTATCAGAACTCGGAGATAAGCATTCGGAGCCATGGTCTCTATGCTCCACAGGCGGACAATGATCTCAATTTGACGCTCACCGATGACTTCCGGTGCTATCAGTCGTCCAATGCCAGCGATGCGGATGTTGATATACTCAATGAGTTCGATGATGAGTTTGTTGCCTCCGCTTCTGTCACCGCCTCCTATGGTGACCAAACGCACTATAATCCTCACCAGCATCATCTGATCTTGGGCAATGGCAGTGGCGGTGCTGGCGAAGCGGTTGCCGAGCTGAATGATGAAGTGAAGCCACTGGACGCGGAGGAGCGTGATAATCATAATGGTGTTGACCATGACGAGGATGATGATGATGATGATGATGACGCGGAGGGTATTAATAGCTCCATTGATGCACTCTACGAGGCCATCAAGTGTCGCAGTCCATTAAGAAGCACCACCAAGATGATCCAACACGGTAACCAAAGCAGCAGTTGCTCGCCAGGATTACGCAAGATCGAAGCAGCAGCAACAACAACAAACGACACTGGAAGTGGATCAGGAACAGGGACATCATTATTGGATCCAGCAAAGCAACAACGCATTGCTGCTGATAATCTGAATGAGACCGTGGAAGATGACAGCAGCCAGAGCAGCGTCATATCCTATATTGATTCCAGAGCCACCAACGAGCACAGTTCATCACCAGTAAGGAATAAACTAAGTTAACTATGCGAGGAGAACACACAGGATTTATGAAAGGGAGAGCCACAAATCTTGACAAGAGCTAGCCAGGAGGGATGTATATATATAGATTCTCGGTAAGGATAAATGCAGTCAAATTTTAATGATAGGCCAAATCTATGAGAATTTTGAGAATTTAGATAGGTATAAGCTTAGATATATGCAAGTGTGTATCTATATAGATTCTCGAGTCGCACAAATCGGGGAAACTATATAGCTGCCATAACGATAGGCATATATGTATATCACTGGTTAGCCGAATAATCCTCCCAGCAATGCAAACTTCCTACCAGCTATAAAGAAGAGAGAGAGAAAGCTGATTAGCCCCGACTTTAGACTATAGCTTAGATAGATATATCCTCTCGATCTGGATAGTTATAGTTATAGTATTATATAGAAGAGAGTACTAAATCCTCAATAGCAACTAAGCAGCATTTGGATTAGTATAGTACTATAAACAATTTAGTAAGTTTTATATGCTTTATATAGATATATATATACATATATATATATATATATATATATATATATATATATATATATATATACACTATATATTTCTAGATCTAAAGTTGTGCATTTATTGTATTTTTAAGAAAATTGTAACCCCAATCACCCCGAAAATCATTTAGCTCTAATTGTAATTTATTGTGACCTACACACATACATCCATATATAGTTTGTAATTATCAGTGAGATTATGATCATGATCGATAGCACGAACCATCCCCAATACAACGATATCGATTACGATAACAACACAAAGCGAGATTCAACGAAACGCTAAAATACAACTCAAAGAAAAGTTTTTTTAAGTGTTAACTTTAGTATTTAGTCCTATATATACATATGTACTATATAATATATGTATGCATATACATATATGTTTACATACATATTTGTATGGCAAGTGTATGTATTTTATATATTTACAAACTTAAATATAATAAAAACTATAAAAATGTTTATAAATGAATTATTTTTGTTGTTTTTTTTTGGCTGGAATGGGAAGGAGCAGCTTTCAGCGAATCAAATGAGTCATATCCTGCGAAAATCCGTCAGGATTTGCCTGAGTTATCGCAATTTTTCGAAAAACTAAATTTTAATAAAATTTTAAGTTGTCGATAACTTTTACAGATGTTATCGGATTTGAAAAAACACAATTTTTTCAAATCGCCACTTTCAAAACTATCGATTTGCATACCGGGATTTCAAGTTTTGCTTAAAAAAATCCTTGCAAATTTTGTAAGGGGGTTAGTCGCAAAATGTGTCTAAAAAACACAAAATGCAGGATATCTGGGCCCAATAAAGGACCTAAAGGATGTGCTGTGGCACAAAGGTAGGTCTTGCGATCCTGCATCCGATGGTACTACAAAAAGGACGAAAGTCCTTACAGGAGCGGAGATATCACAATTTTTGTGTATATCAAAAAATGGCCATTACTCGGCTATATCCTGTCGTATCCTAACGAATCCTGTGTTAATCGATCGCAATTAGCAAGGGCTATCAGCTGGCCAAAGGACATTCAAGTAGTCCTTGCCGTTCTCGAGTTATCCTGCAATTTGTGTTTTTTGGGCATTTTTCTTCGCCTCCAGAGCTGTGAATTCGTATTGCATACTTTTGAGGGCGCCGTGAATTTGTATTGCAATCCAGAGCTGTGAATTTGTATTGCATACTTGTAAGGGCGCCATTGCATATTTGCGCTTATTCAAATTACATGTTGCGTGCTTTTAGGCTGAACTTGTATTGGAGCATTTCTTTTTTTCAATATTCGTTTTTATATTTTGTATAGAAATTACAAATGTATTAATTGATGTTAGCATAACTTGTGGCATGGGGTGGGTGGAGGGGGTGTACAATGAACACATTTATGTAACTTGAACACTACTTGCCAAGTAGAAAAGATTCATCTTCCTTAGGTAGTTCGTTAATAGCGATTTTCATTACAAACCTTAATTAATAATTATGTTAATATATTACTTATGTATGTATGTATGGCTTAAAATGCATAATGAAATGTATAATTTGTTCATAGCATCGGTAGAGGAAGAGGCATAGAGAGAGGATGGGAAGTAGTACTTGCTTGCTTGTTTGTTTTAAAATTTCAATATTAAATACTATAACGTGGAATTGTTTTAACTTAAAATTGTATCAAATAACGTGTGTATATATGGATATTATTCGAGAGATACGCGCCTATTGCCGATCATCAGCAATAACAACAATCATAATTATCTAAACTGTGCGTACTGGTTTTCAATATATAACGAAGAGTGAAGGAAGAGCCAAGGATATTCCAGCTTCCAGCCAGCTTCAGATACTTCTTATGGATTTCCAGCGACGTAACAAGAGACACGCCGAGCTCAATCCACTGGAATATTGGCTAAATTCGCTAATGTTAATATTACGTGTTGGAATGTCGATTTTCTCCTTTAAAGTCTGCAAATATTGGAAAGTTACAGACTGGAATATTAGATTCCTGGATATATATAGGTGCATGTGTGTGTGTGTGTGTGTGTGGGAGTATTACCTTGTATGCTTGTGGAATTTCAGTGGGTGATCGATGGACAATTGTGCCATTGATATAAAGCATATTGGCAGCGGTCTCCTCGGGCAACGTTAGTTTCTGGTACGTGAAGCTCGCCTCACGTTCCATGCGCTTCACAATCTCCTGGCACGTGGGACTCGTGCTCACACACAGCACATCCGGTCCAGCCATGGTCACATAATACTTTAAGCGCTTCGTGCCATTCACCTAGAAGATATTGAAGTTCAATTAGAGATTGGAAGACCGTAACTAACAGTAGGCATGGCAATCTTTGACTTACGCGTATGGGGGTCACTGGGTACTCCGGGTATGCCATGGCAACGGCACGAGCGCCCTCCTCGTTGGTGAACTTTGAGATGCCAATGAAGAATTCACGACCCGTGAAGAGCACATCACCGCCATCCAGTTGGGCATGTGGATCATCGATCTCAATGACGGGTATATCCAGTTCCTTCTTCAATATGATGGCCATGCTGTCCGCCTCCTGACGTCGCTTCGCATTCTCCGAGCGGCCAATCAAGGCGACCCCATTGCAAATGACCGCGCTGCTCTCAACAAAGACGCCCTCAGGCAGATCATCGTCCGGTGGCAGCTCAATGACATCCAAGCCGATCTCTCGCAACAAAGCGCAATATTGTTCATGCTGTTGTTTAGCCAATTGGACATCAAAGCTGCCAGTCTCTTGCAGTGCGTTGGAGATTCTACAACAACAGCAACATTTAAATTAAATTAAATTAACATGAGAGAAACCCCACCCAATTTGTTGAATTAAAGCCATTGCTAGGCAACAACAACAACAGCATCAACAAACATCATGACCTAATTTCCATTTCCAGTTCCAACCCCTCCTTAGGAATTCACCCAGGTGCGCAAGCAATGAAGGGAGCACAACTGCCAGCCCCGTATGTGCAGCAGTGAACTGGAGCAACTAACCTGGCCACAATTGCATGCGTGTATTTGGGTGACATTTTTTGCACTGATTCCGGCTTAGCGCGGATTTACTTCTGTTTGTTGCCACCAGGGAGAGCACAACGGAATTCCACTGCGCGCTGCTTCTTCTATGCTTCTTTTTGCTGTGCAACGCCATTCACATGTAGCGCACGGCTACACACGACTGACAGTCACATCACTCCACATAACATAGATGCTGTAATCGATATGCGCAACATTTCCGACTGCTGTTATCCAACGATGTTAACAGCGGCTTCACTTAAACTGCATCAGAATTGCAGACTGTATATTTTTGTGTTTTTATTATGCAACTCGAAGCGTTAGTACATTTGCTGGTGTTTAATAGCTTTGTTTTACATATTTAAACATTATTTTCACTTGTTTTACACTTAAAATTGAGCACGCTGAAAATGTGATGCGCGCAAGCCACTAGAGCTGAAAAAAACATCGATGATATATCGATACATCGATGTTTTAAATTTTTTTAAAAACATCGATGTTTTTAATCCGATGTTTCCGATGTTCGATGTTTCCGTGGTATCACTAAAAAAAATTGCGGGAAAGGTACATACGTTTTTAGCACCATTTTTAAGAATAATTAATGGCAATTTGTAGTGTGCGCATATTTGAAACTGAACTCTCAGTACTGAACGCCTTACAAGGATCTTCCATGCAATCCATAAGCCAGCCAACACCAGTACCTAAACCACAGCCGCAATTGTTTCAGTTCTTACAAGCCAGTAGTAATAGTAGAGTGGACTCAATACTATCTCTGCGTCAATACTACAATTTAGAAAACTTGGATTCATTGGCAAACCCCTTAGATTACTGGAAGGTAATACTAATACAATGTAGACTTAAATAAGTACATTTACTTTACATCTGTTTTTCTTTATAGAATTATGCAGATAAAGCTTTGCAGACTTGCATTAAAAAATATTTGTGTGTTCCCGCCACCTCAACGGAAAGTGAGAGGATGTTTATTAAGGCCGGATTGATTGTCAGTTTTTGTGAACCGCATCGAATGGATCTCTTCATAATTTAACATTCATATGAATTAGTTTTAAGTTTTGAATAACATGTGTTCAGTTACTTATTTTTAAATAAATAATGCTAAAAGCATTATATACATATATATATATACATATATATATATAGCGATACATCGATGTTTTTTGACGGAAAACATCGAAACATCGATGTACGCAAACATCGATGTTTTTTCAGCTCTACAAGCCACGCTTCTATTGGTAACTGTCAAAGGCTAGTTGATACGGCACCGACTAGTATTTAACAGAAAAACTCCTCCAAGTAACAGTGTGCTCCACACGATTTCAACCCGATTATTTTCAGGGTAGTGTTGACAAAATTGATCGAAAGCACAGCTGTCGGAATTTGAATTTGAATTTAAATGAGGGAAAGATTAAAAATTTTTAGTTTACAGACAACAGGTGGCGCCAATACTCCCATTTAATTAAAGGTATATTAATTTATACAAATCAAAAATAATAACTTCATACATTTTATATTCTATAATTTAATATTATTTTTTAAGTAACAAACATTTCAAGCTTCACATAAGTAGATCAGAATATTTTTTATATTAAAAAAAAGTGTAAATATAGTATTTGGATATATCTTTAGGTTTACGTATGTACTCGTATTTAGTAAAATCTGATAAAGCTTTTATCCCGTATCATTGGAAGATTATTCCAACTTTTTCCATAATTGGTGACTTTTAATTTTATTTAAAATTTACTTTAATGTTTATCGGAATCTACGCCCGCATCAAGGAAGTCGTTAACCAAACGCATCGCCTTCCTGGGTATAATGCGTCCCAGTTTCTCAACGGCCACGAAGTGACGTGGCACCGCCGCCTCCTCCAGACCCTGACGCTGTGCCTCAATGATGGAGGTGGCGGCCACCTTAGCTGGGATCAGCTTGAACAGGCTGGGGAATCGGAAGCGGGGATTCTTGCACAAGCCCGTATCGATCATATACGGATATATGGTTGTAAGCTTGATCTGTAAATATATATTTAGAAATTTATAATACAGCATTAAGTTGGGATCAATAGCGAAATCGGAATTTCAAATTTCATTGAAATCGTTTGAAATTTGGCAAAGAAAAAATGGGGCACATTTTTGGACACATCTCGATAACAGAAAATTATGAGCTCTGGAAACGAATGAACATAAAAGATTGTGTCGAAAGGTTTTCAAGTTTTGTCAAGGGCATGAAAACCGGATGAAAATTGGCAAAGTTATGGCAGATCCAAGATACGATTAACAGTATTTTTAAAAACTTAAATTTTTTCTATTTTTGTCACATTTTTAGCCATATCTCGAGAAATACTCATCAGAAACACCTCAAATAAAAAGCAAAATGCTAGTGATGAGTCCTAGAATAGATTGGCGTCAAAAAATTGGGATTCAAAAAGATTTCGATTTTTGATGATTTTGTCAAGGGGTTAGTATGAAAAATGGGTCAAAAAAATCGAAAAATTAAAAATGACGAATTTTACAAAAATTTTGATGCAGATTTAAACTGATATTAAAACCATTTCCAAAACTCCAAATTTCATCAAAATCGGATGATTTTTGGCCGAGTTATGGCAATTCAAAGTTATGAGAAGCTCCATTATGCGAAAATTGCCATTTTGGGACACTTTTTAACACATTTTTGGCCATATCTCAGGAAATACTCATCAGAAACACCTCAAATAAAAAGCAAAATGATAGTTTAGAGTCCTAGAATAGATCGGCGTCAAAAAATTGGGGTCAAAAAATTTTTCGACTTTTGATGATTTTGTCAAGGGGTTAGTATGGAAAATGGGTCAAAAAAGTCGAAATTCTGAAAATGGTGAAATTCAAAAAAAATGTTGATGCAGATTTAAACTTGGATCAAAAATAAAACAGGAAAATCAAATTTCATGCATAGCGGATGAATTTTAGCAAAGTTATGGAAGATAAAAGTTATCAGGGTGCGAAAATCAGGGGAATGGAATGGACTTGCGGTTGTAATTTGTCAAAGTTATGACTTTATATTAAATGTTCAGTATATGTACATATTTGATCATAAATGTACAATATATATGTATGTAAATATACTTACATTGTTCTGTGGATTCTTGATACGCAGTTCCTCGGCGAGGGCGGCCATGTAACCGCGGACAGCGAATTTGGTGCCGCAGTATGGGACCAGATTGGGGAGTCCAAAGAGACCAGCGCAGGAGGACAGGGCGACAAAGCTGCCCTCGTTCCTCTCGAGCATGTCAGGCAAGAAAGCCTGAATAATCTGTAGGAAAATGCATATATGATTGAAGTTGCGGCAGGTTGAGGTTGGAGGATCGCGATCACAGGGATCGCAGGGATCACAACTTACCCAGTAGTGGGCGAGGACATTGATGTCGTACATGAGGCGGCACTCCTGTTCGGTGTGCTCCAGCAGAGGATGGCAGGGCATGATGCCGGCATTGTTGATCACCACACGGATGAAGCCGTGATCCTTGCGCATCTTGGCGGCCAACTCGACGATCTCCTCGCGCTTCACCACATTGCAGACGTAGCCATGGGCAGTGCCACCGGCCTGCTTGATCTCCTTGACGGTCTGTGAGTTCGTCTGCTCATTGACATCCCAGCAGATGACCTTGGCGCCCAAGGCACCATACTGTAGGGCCATCTCCTTGCCCATGCCGTGACCGGCGCCAGTGATGAGCACAAACTGTCCGTTCACGTTCTCCAGCGGACGTGTGGTGAACATCTTGATCACCTCCTCCACAATGGCCACCGTGAACTTGATCAGCAAGACGACTATGTCCACCACCAGCAATACAATGTTGTAGATATCATTGTTCTGACCGCCATTTCCGGGGGCATTACCTCTAAAAAACAAACAAACAAACAAATGAAAACATTATCATAAAAAACAAAAGTAAAACAATAAAAAAAAAATCATCATCATCATCATAACAATGAAAATTAATATACCCTCTTAACATTTGTTGTCAAATGACATAGGGTATAAACAAAAATAATATTTACTTCGAAAGTAATATCAGACATTAGGCTATATATTATGCGTTTTTTTGGGGAAGTGCGTGCTTCCAGCTAATTATAGATATAGATACTATAGATGCCATAAACCATGATCTATGGTATACATCACTCACATCCCTCATCTCTGAGCTATGATCTCTGATCTCTGGCGATATGATATGCTATTGTTGAGTGATATCTACATTCATATGTTCATATGTGATCTAAAAATTCCGGAACATTTACGATAATGGGACAACTCTGCTTTGCTTTTGTTTGGCTTTGCTTTCCTATTGCTTGGCTTTGCTTAGCTTTGCTTTTCTTTGCTAATCTCTGAATTTGCTTTCCTTTCCTTTGTTTTGCTTAGCTTTGCTTTTTCTTTGCTAATCTCCTCTTTTGCTTTTACTTCCTTTGCTTAGATCTGCTTTGGTCTGATATTGGTTAGCATAGCTTTGCTTTGATTTGCTTTGCTTTAGTTTGCTTTGCTTTTTCTTTACTATTCTGTGCTTATGCTTTCATTTGCTTTGCGTTGCTTAGCTCTTGCTTAGTTTTACTTTGCTTTGCTTAGCGCCGAATCTGTTTTACTTTGTTTTGCTTTGCTTTGGTCTGCTTTTGCTTAGCTTTGCATTGTTATCTTGCTGACCAAAATGACCAGAGCTCTGATCTTTGGCCGCAAGTTTCATTTCCATTTGTAGTCACTTCGCATCTACTCTAAATCTCTCTAGAAACTGATGAACAAAAAGAGAGACAGAGAAGCAGAGCAATTTTTTGGTTTATAGACATGACAAATGAAACTTAAATCTCAATCTCTATCTGAAGCTCGACCTTGACCATGACTGACCATCATCATCGTCACCCCCCCCAGCAACAATAATATTACTACGAATGTACATACCTACTATTTTATAAACACAATTCATGTCTGTCGACAGTCAGACTTGGTTTTCATCACGTAAAACTAACTATATGAACTCGACTATGGATTGGTGAAACTTGATGAAATTTGGAATGGGCAGAGACCACTTCCTATAGATCGTATATATAATGGATATGGGTCTTTTTCCACAGTTCAAACTGTATATTTTTGGAGTGGTTTATATAAAAATTGAAATTTTTAAATTTCAACTGAGAATTTTGATATTGATTTATAATCTTACTATTTATAAATTTAAAATGAGAAAACTAAAAATATATATTTATGATGATTTGCATAAAAATAATGTTCAAAAATATATATGTTTATGTATTTTGAATTTCGAATTTCAATTAAATTAAGTTTTACAAAAAATTGAAGTAAAATAAAAGAAAAAATAGAATTTGCATTAAATAAAAATATATATGGTTTGAAATAAATTTTTTAATTGATGCATTTTTTTAATTGAGCTTCGATAAATTAATTATTATTTAAAGGCATTTAAGTAATTTGCTATAATTACTCTAATTACAGTATTTTGCATTTGTTGACACCTTGTAACTTGTGAGGGAATTCCACGCGTTTAATATAAACAATTGTAATTTGAAATAAATGGTTAATAATCAGTGGGACTTATCGGGCCCATCAAGTAACAATTGAGAGATGATAACTACAGTTAGACTCTCGTCAGGCCTGTAAAGGGGCTGCCCAATCAATCACAAATGATATGGGGACAACCTTAACATCGAAGACGAAATGAAACAGACAGACCAATTAGTCAGGTTGCAATTAACTAAATATATGCGGCATTATACGATCCATATTATGTAATATATGCACATATCTACATTGTTGCGATTCAGTTCCTATAACCAGTCTATGTCGATCGCCGTTGGGATGCGAAAGACCTCAAAACATGCACTTAATCGTAGCACAATTTTGCAAAAACGGATTTGATTGACGGACAGTAAGAGTTGCAGTGCGGCAATATAATATTGACACAATTTGCTAAGAATGTTGGTCATATAAAAGATAATGGTCGAGCTATTCCTGAAGTGATTCAGTGTAATTGGCTCTAATGAATGATCGGTTAACCGGTTCGATAAGTAATCTATTTCGTAATCTGCATACACCAGTATTCAAAATTCTTTTTAGTGACACGTGCTGAAACTAGACATTGATATATGTGTCATTCAGTCATCTGCAAATGTGTTTGACTACATTTAGTCAATAAATCAATCAATCAATCAACCACTCTGTCAATATTGGCATTCATTAAAGAAATCTGTAGATTTTGTATCTTTGTTCTTTGCTCTATTCAATAGTTTAACATGCTAATAACAATCAATCCATCAATGGGCAATCAATCAATATGCAATCAGTCTTCAAAATTTTCTGTTTTCTGTCAGCCGATTAGCTGCTTATATCTTTTCACAGTTCGAAACGAGCACTCAATCATTTCTGCAGTCAATCAATGTGCCGGTGGAACAATCAATCATTTGCCTTACTAAGCCGACGGTCTGTGTGTTGCCTTCAGTCTGTTTTCACACTTTTCACACTATTACTGAGCTGCACACACAATCAATCACTGGTGCAATCAACCAATGTGCCGTCAAAGCAATCAATCAATTACCTAACTAAGCAATTGTCTAGCTCAGCATCAATTTAACGTCTTAAGAAATTGTTAACATTGTTAGCTTCACACCGTGTGCCTTTCAATCATGCGTCAATCATCAACAAGTGCTTGCACTAATTATAACATTTTTTTCTTGTTTTTCAAGCCGCTTTTTTTTCATTTTTCTTTTCGTTGTCGTTTTCGTTTTTCTAATTTCGTTTTACTGCCTGAGATAAGAAAAAGTGAAATTGGACTATAAGGGTCATAGTTCTGGCAGCCTGTAGGCTTATCGCTAAAACACGTCTACATAGTACTAGTCAACAAATTATAATAAAACAAAAAAAAAAAACTTTTTATAAAAAAAATTAATAATCTTAACGAATGTTTTGAGGGGCTAAACAAGCGGCAACAGGTTGATAAGATTGTTAATTTATTTTTATTTTCAGCCGCATTTTTTTTTTTCTTGTTTGTTGCTAGCGGTTGGAAATTCAAAAAAAAAAACCAAAAAAAAAAAAAAAGTACAACTTTGTCACACACACATAGCGAGAGAGAGAGATAGTCATATTTAACATAAATCATTATTTTTTTTATTAAAAATTTTGTTAGCAATACAAACCTTTGATTTGATTTTTGCATTTTGTTTTTTGTGGGGTTTATAAATTAATGAACAACTATGCTAACTATATTTATATTATATTTAAAATATAAATTAATATATATATATATTTTTTTTTTCAAATAATATATTTTGAATAGTATATGTATTTGACGACTTCAAACCGTTAGCGTCTGTTAACGAATTCGAACTGAATTCTTCCCTCAAGCAAATGAAAAGTAAACACAGAAAGCGAATGGCGACATGCCTGCCGGTGTGTCGTATGAGTGATTATTTCAAATATTATTCAACTACTCAAAATACTCACACACACACACACACACACCCATATACACACTCACACTCATACTTATAGATCGGCCATTTGCCTGATCTATATAGAACTACATACATACATACATATCTAACATAGCTGCGGGACACGTCGACCGCAGTCTGAGTGCGAATTGAATCTCCGAGTGAATGAATGAGTGAATGAGTGTCCATGAGTGAGTATAGAACTCTCTATATACATATGTATATGTATGTATATGTATGTATGTATGTATGCCTTGTGCTTATTAATCAGCATTCAATGTTTAGAGGCGGCCACACATGTAATATTTATAAACAATGCGTGCCTCTAATAACATTTTTTTTTTGTTTGTTTGTTTCTATTTTTTTTTTTGGTTCAAATCTTTAGTATAATTAGACACACACACACTCAGACACTACCCCCTCCCACACACACACACACACACACACACACACACACACACGTACACAGTCTCGGTCTCGGTCTCGGTCTAGAGCAACCACGCAAAGTGCCCTCCGTTTGTTGCTGTTGTTGTTGTTGTGTTGCAGCAACTGCAGCTGCTGCTGCTGCTGATAATACCCTGTAAATGCAACATATATGGGGTATATGCCACTTGCCAACTAAAGCAGCTTCGAATTTTCACATTACGGAAATCTTCTATTCCAGCAAATAACATATTAATGTAAGCAAATTTAAGTTATTGTCTTCAGACAGATCGTAAATTAAATAAGATTATAGATTATATATATGAAAAATAAAAAAAAAAAATTTCACTAGAAAAAACAACTCAATTACACTATATTTACACTACTTACAGGATATGCGGCAACACATAATACCCCAAAGTGCATACTTTGGAAATTTGATTATCAATTAAAAAAATCTAGAAAATATGTTAAATCTTAACTTAAGATTGGCGCATATTTTCTCAAGAAGAAATACTATCAGCAAAATAATGAGTGAAAAGGAATTTATTTAAATTTATTGTTTAATTTAAAAACTCATTTTACTTTCTTTTTTTATATGGAAAATCTTAAACATATAGTGAATTTTAGGAAATTTTTCGAGAATCGCGCAACTTGATAAACAAAATATTTTAAATATATTTTTAGTAATTTATTTATTTTTACAGGGTATCTGCGAGTGTTGCATGTGCTGTCAAGTAATATGCCCAAAGGCAGCGCTTCTATTTTATTTTTTTTGTTTTTTTTTTTTTTTTTTTTTTTTTTGTTAATATTTTTTATGCTAAACAAGCAAAACTCATCGATAACCCAACGATAAGAGTGCCAGCAACATTTTGAAAAAGAGATGACGTACTTTCTCTCTATCTTTCTCTGTCTGCCTATCTATCTCTCTATCTCTCTCTGTCGCTCTCACTGTCGCTCTCTCTGTCATTCAGTCTGGAAATGGATCATTTGGTAATACGGTTGGAGGTCCACGATTTATCACTAACTACCTCTCAGTCAGGGGGCAATGGGGCATATAGTTGATAAGCTCGAACCGATTCCAATATTCGAAAAATACCAATATGATATATATATATATATATATATATATATATATACTATACGTATACAGATAATTCGACCGTTCCAGGAGAGTGATACATAAATTTGACGTGTTCATTTTGTGTAATTTTTAAACGAGGGAGACACACCATCAACTATAATTAGAAACAACTTTTTTTTTACTTTAAAATATTTTACAGAACTCTTAAAGTGAAAATTTAATAGAGGAACTTATTAATAGGAAAATATAAAAAATATATATATTATATCTACGACTGGAAGTGCATATGAAATTTTGCCAAGAAGTACCTTCCAGCGGACATATGACATAGCGAAAATATGTCGTTTAAGTTGTATATCACCGTTGCGCATATCGAGCATCAACGGAGGTATGTCGTTTTTTTTTAATGTTTGTCATCTAATGGAAATATGCCATATAAACGAAATATTTTTTAATTGCTGCATAAATTGAATATAAGAATATGTGCTCAAATAATTAAAAAAAACATGATTTTCTCAATTAAAACAATTTTTTTTAATTTTACTTTTTTTAATTAAAAATAATTTTTTTTTAATTCATAATTCTTTTAGATTTTCGATTAATTTTTATCATAATATTCTTGTAAATAATTTAATTAGTTTTTTCTGCTATACTGATAAATTAAATAAAATTGATTTTGCAGCATTCCTGAAACACCTAGAATATATTAATTATTCCAATTGAATAGTTTTCTTCATCTCAGCGATTTTCAAAGTTCAAAATCCAAATCGTTATGAATTTGAAATACAGTTGAATTGTAATTGAAGCCAAAAGCAATCAATGATGATGAACAAGATTTCTCGGATTAGAAGGAAATGTTAAGGTGGCCTAGAACTTGTTTCATAGCGATAGAACTGGAAATTTATGAGCATGTAACTGGAAACTGTACACTGGAAACTGGAAGGCAGCTCAACTGTAAAGTAAAGTTAAGTAAAGTAAATAAAATCAAAGTAAAGTAAAGTGTTTCAAAGCGATAGAATTGGAAATTTATGAGCATGCAACTGGAAACTGTACACTGGAAACTGGAAACTGGAAACTGGAAGGCAGCTCAACTGTAAAGTAAAATTAAGTAAAGTAAATCAAATCAAAGTAAAGTAAAGTGTTTCAAAGCAATAGAACTGGAAATTTATGAGCATGTAACTGGAAACTATACACTGTAGACTGGAAACTGGAAACTGGAAGGCAGCTCAACTGTAAAGTAAAGTAAAGTAAATCAAATCAAATCAAAGTAAAGTAAAGTGCAAACTGGAAGTTGCAAGGTTGCTGTTTTCAGTGTCTGTTCATATCATATTAAGTATACGTATGATTAGACATTATTGTCTATACTATAACAATTCATTCCCATCCCAAATCGCCGTAGCTTCTGCCGCAGTCTCTCAGTCGCAGCTTCTGCTTCTCAGCTTATTGCAATTCAAGTGCAACGGGCGGACTGTCTATCAAATGTTTAATCTGGGTGCCAGTTGCATTTTATTGCTTTTGTTTTTTGTCTTTTCATTTTTTTGTTGTTGTTGTTGTTTTTGTTTTTTTCTAGCTTGGATTGGCGCTAATCGAATGAAATGTTGAACAATTGGTGTCGCATGCAACGCGCATGCATTTGTCTGTGGCATTGTTTCTCCACTTGCCACAGACACACATCATGCATGGACGGGGGCAACTTTTATTGCCGCCCATAAAAATAAAAATTGATCTGATCAAATGATCAACATGAACAACTTATAATAGATATACATATACAGTGGCTATAAAGATGCTCAGGTATTCGCAAAGGAGTGTTGAGCGACAGCCGAGAGATACAAATATTATCTATAGATACAAATCGAAAAAATTATCTATAGATACATTTTTCAATTAAGATACCTAAATATATGTGGATGTATTTTCAGATACAGATGCAAATATTATTTGTAGATACAATTAGCGATAGCCGAGAGATACTAAGATACTGATTCAAATATTATCTATAAATACAATTAGATACACATGGAATAATTATCTATAGATACTTCCAGAGATACAGACACAAAGATCTCTATATATACATATATTCCTTAGATTCAGAGAGAAATCCTTTTGTCTTCAAGTATTCAGATACGCCAGCCAAACTTGTATCTCTAAGATACTCGTATGTATCTACAAGCAAGCAACAAAAGTATCTACAGTAGCTTTGCTAGATAATATCAGTCCCATCTCCAGCACATTTTGTCTGCCAACTTTGCCAACATCAATGTATCTACATATGCAAAATGTGTCTACGACATACATACATGAAAATGCATCTCCATAGAGATGTATCCGTGAGGCGAGTTGAGGGTCAACAGCCTGTCGACCTCCAACACGTATGTAAGTATTTATAGTATGTGCCATATATGCGGTCAAAGCTCATTCGATATATACATCCACATATATACATATATATAGGTCGATCCATAGACTATATTAGTCACTATGCTGGCCAACTGCATAGTGCCACTTGAGCTGTCAGACCTGTATGTACATACATTTTTGCATGGCAATATCTAATCGGTTGAGTCGCAATGTTTGTTTTGTAGTTTTATTGGCGGCGATTATTGTAATCCAGAAATATATCAGTTATCGGAGTCAGAATATCGCCTTCGACTTTGTCACTCAATATTACTTAATCAGCGTGACTCAGCAGTATTTCATGTTCAACCAAACAGTACAATAATCACTTAACAACCATTCTCTTAACTTTTTGGGTTTTTTTTTTTTTTTTTTTTTTTTTTAATGGTAATCGACAGTTTCAACAATTTGCATATTATTTTACTTAATTTTTAAGATATTTACTGCTTTTCTAGAGTTTCAAAAAATTCTAACGAATTTTCTAAGATCTCTCCACTAGACCTGCAGCGTAGAGAAAAAGGAGACGACCGCACTGTCGGTGGGTAGGCACTGTCCAAAGGCTTCTATAAGCAGAGGTTCCGCCGCCACCGTGCCCATAAAGTCATCCAGCGAGACCTACAAGATAAAGATGAACACCATCAAATTGTTGTTCAAGGGGAAAAAAAAAGATAGTTTCTTGACCTTGCCATCCTTATCGATGTCAAATTTCTTGAGCACAATTTCGACGAGATCCTTAACACCCTCATCGGGATCCTCGTCCTGCGGCTGCTTTATCAGGCAATTGCGCAACAGTGTGAACATCTCATCCTTCGTTATGAACCCATCCGTATTCAAATCGTAAACCCGAAAACAGAACGCCGCACGTTCCCCGGGCGTTCCACGCAGAAATGTGGATAGACCGATAAGCCAACCCTCCAGACGCAGTGGCAGACCCTCGTGTGCCTTATCCCAGCTACAGAAGATCCTCTCCATCAATATCTCCTCGGTGACTATGTCAAAGGTGCTGTGTAGCAATTCCCGGAATACAATCCGATCAATACCCTAAAACAAGAACAACAATAAGCGAATGATCATGACTGGAAAGGGGATGGGAAAGTCATCGGATATACCTCTACGGCCGCATGGGGTTTGGCAATGGCGGCACTTGATGAACTGGAGGCCAGGGTTTTGGCAGCATATTGGCAATTTGAAACCAGTTTGCGATAAATACGACAAAGCGCATCCAATTCATCTCTGGAAAGATAAGAAAATAATTAAATTCAAGATAAAAATTAAAATTGATGCAGATTGAAACTGATATAAAAACCATTTCCAAAACTTCAAATTTCATCAAAATCGGATGATTTTTAACCGAGTTATGGCAATTCAAAGTTATGAAGAGGTCCATTATGCGAAATTTGCCATTTTTGGACACTTTTTGACACACTTTTGGCCATATCTCAGAAAATACTCATCAGAAACACCTCAAATAAAAAGCAAAATGCTAGTTATAAGTCCTAGAACCGATTTGGGTCACAAAAATTGGGATAGGAAATTTTTCGATTTTTGATGATTTTGTCAAGGGGTTAGTATGAAAAATGGGTCAAAAAAATGGAAAAATTAAAAATGACGAATTTTACAAAAATTTCGATGCAGATTTAAACTGATATAAAAACCATTTCCAAAACATAAAATTTCATCAAAATCGGATGATTTTTAACCGAGTTATGGCAGTTCTAAATTATAAGGAGGTCCATTCTGCGAAATTTGATATTTTGGGACACTTTTTAACACATTTTTGTGCATATCTCTTGAAATACTCATCAGAAACACCTCAAATAAAAAGCAAAATGCTAGTTATGAGTCCTAGAATAGATCGGCGTCAAAAAATTGGGATAAAAACAATTTTCGATTTTTGATGATTTTGTCAAGGGGTTAGTATGAAAAATGGGTCAAAAAAATCGAAAAATTAAAATTGACGAATTTTACAAAAATTTTGATGCAGATCTAAACTGATATGAAAACCATTTCCAAAACTTCAAATTTCATCAAAATCGGATGATTTTTGTCCGAGTTATGGCAATTCAAAGTTATGTGGAGGTCCATTATGCGAAAATTGCCATTTTGGGACCCCTTTGAACACATTTTTGGCTATATCTAAGGAAGTACTCATCAGAAACACCTCAAATAAAAAGCAAAATGCTAGTTATGAGTCCTAGAATAGATCGGCGTCAAAAAATTGGGATAAAAACAATTTTCGATTTTTGATGATTTTGTCAAGGGGTTAGTATGGAAAATGGGTAAAAAAAATGGAAAAATTAAAAATTACGAATTTTACAAAAATTTTGATGCAGATTTAATCTGATATGAAAACCATTTCCAAAACATAAAATTTCATCAAAATCGGATGATTTTTGGCCGAGATATGACAATTCAAAGTTATGAGGAGGTCCATTATGCGAAAATTGCCATTTTGAGACACTTTTTAACACATTTTTGGGCATATCTCGGAAAATACTCATCAAAAACCCCTCAAATAAAAAGCAAAATGATAGTTATGAGGCCTATAATCGATTTGGGTCACAAAAATTGGGATAGGAAACTTTTCGAATTTTGATGATTTTGTCAAGGGGTTAGTATGAAAAATGGATCAAAAAAATGGAAAAATTAAAAATAACGAATTTTACAAAAATTTTGATGCAGATTTAAATTGATATGAAAACCATTTTCAAAACTCAAAATTTCATCAAAATCGGATGATTTTTGGCCAAGTTATGGCAATTCAAAGTTATGACAAGGTCCATTATGCGAAAATTGCCATTTTGGGACACTTTTTAACACATTTTTGGCCATATCTCGGAAAATACTCATCAGAAACACCTCAAATAAAAAGCAAAATGCTAGTTATGAGTCCTAGAATAGATCGGCGTCAAAAAATTGGGATAAATACAATTTTCGATTTTTGATGATTTTGTCAAGGGGTTAGTATGGAAAATGGGTAAAAAAAATGGAAAAATTAAAAATTACGAATTTTACAAAAATTTTGATGCAGATTTAATCTGATATGAAAACCATTTCCAAAACATAAAATTTCATCAAAATCGGATGATTTTTGGCCGAGTTATGGCAATTCAAAGTTATCAAGAGGTCCATTATGCGAAAATTGCCATTTTGGGACACTTTTTAACACATTTTTGGGCATATCTCGGAAAATACTCATCAAAAACCCCTCAAATAAAAAGCAAAATGATAGTTATGAGTCCTAGAATCGATTTGGGTCACAAAAATTGGGATAGGAAACTTTTCGAATTTTGATGATTTTGTCAAGGGGTTAGTATGAAAAATGGGTCAAAAAACTCGAAAAATTAAAAATTACGAATTTTACAAAAATTTCGATGCAGATTTTATCTGATATTAAAACCATTTCCAAAACTTCAAATTTCATCAAAATCGGATGATTTTTGGCCGAGTTATGGCAATTAAAAGTTATGACAAGGTCCATTATGCGAAAAATGCCATTTTGGGACACTTTTTGACACATTTTTGGCCATATCTCGAAAAATACTCATCAGAAACACCTCAAATAAAAAGCAAAATGCTAGTTATGAGTCCTAGAAGCGATCGGAGTAAAAAATTGGGATAAATACAAATTTCGATTTTTGATGATTTTGTCAAGGGGTTAGTATGAAAAATAGGTCAAAAAAATGGAAAAATTAAAAATGACGAATTTTACAAAAATTTTGATGCAGACTTAAACTGATATGAAAACCATTTCCAAAACTCTAAATTTCATCAAAATCGGATGATTTTTAACCGAGTTATAGCAATTTAAAGTTGTGAGGAGGTCCATTATGCGAAAATTGCCATTTTGAGACACTTTTTGCAATATCTCGCGAAATTCTCATCACAATCAGCTCAAATAAAGAGTATATTGAGAGTTTAGAGTCCTGGAATATAGCAGAGGCACTTACTTGGTGAATCTGGTTTTCTTGCGAAGATTATCCAATAGCTTGGGATTGATTTTGCCGCTAAGCTCGTCCATTTTCCTTTGGCGCTGCTGTTGCCGTTTGTTCTTCAGGGCAGCCGCTGCTGCCTTCGACTGGTTGCTCGAGTTACGTTTGCCGCTCGCCAGGAATACCGAGACTGTTTTCAGTATCGTTTTGTTCGCATGTAACGTGGATCTGCTACAACCGCCACCGCCACGTCCACCGGCACCTCCTCCTCCTCCGGCTGCTCCTCCTGCCGCCGCTGTTCCAGTTGTAGAGGCCGCATTAGCCGTTGTTGTTGGCGCAGCTGCAGTTGTTGGTTGTGCGCCATTTATTGCCCCAACTCCGCTAGCAACACCAACAGACCCACCTCCAGCTGCGCCTCCTCCTCCTCCTCCTCCTCCTGTTCCATTGGCTATGCCATTCTCGCGCTTGGCTGTTGGTGTTGGGGAGCGACCCTTTGTGGCGCCCGCCTTGCCTGCCAAACAAAGCGACAGCACATGTCATTATGCCCACAGTGCTCCTCTTGTTCCCACACACACACACACACACTTACACACACACCCTAACACACACACATGCCCATATCCTATTTGGTTGTATGGTGTTTGTTGTGCTTCATGTGTCAAAGTCAAATCAATCCACGCCATCGACACGCTCATGCCACAGCACAGCTCAATATCCAATCACTTGCCACCTTCCCCCCACACCCCCCTCGGTCTCTCACTATCCCCCTTTGCCACCCCATCACACTCCCTCTGGCTGGGGGATGTCAGCGTGAAGTGGAACAGTGCCAAGAAAAGGCCAATATGCAAATAAATTGCCACCAAAATGGATAATAAACTTCGCATTCAACTCATAAACTCAGTATAGGGGACCAAATACACTGAGAGAAATTGTGAGTTATGTTAATGGAAAGTGAACTAAAAACTTTGAACAGCATTCGGCATATTCCAAAAAAAAAAAAAAACAAATTGATATAAGTTCATTTAAATATTGGTGCTAATTATAATGATAATGTTAATGATAATAATAAATCTAATGACAATGATATTAATACTGCTAATGAGTAAATTTAACTTATTGCAAATAAATGAGAGTGACTGAAATTGCAGTGAGAAGATTATTGAAATGTCATTGCCATGAAATTGCCAATAAAATATCTATAAAAAATGTGAATGATATTTGAGGTAGAATACTTAACATTGTAAACTTATTAAAAGCTAACGATAGTATAATTATATTGTATGTACAGTATATGAAATATACATCTGATGTCATTGTTAGATTAACCGACTATTCATTAATATTGATTTGATCATACATATGTATGTATCTCGTCAGTAACTCTCAATAAGTATATCTCACAGGAATTCTGAGGTTCACAACACAACTGACAACTTTTTCTCGCAGTGCAGCACACAGTGCATTAGGTCTCAATCTGACCACGACACGTTCAACTTCAAGTCAAACCCATACCCATTATAACCACCACCATGGTCGATGTAATGTTTTGTTTGCTTATGGCAAAAAACTTTAATGTGATTCGGCAATTGCACGCTTTCGGAGCTTCCCACAGTCCGTAGACCCATCCAAGACAGTGGACTATGAAATTGAGGGAACCCAACCTTAGATAGGAATTGTATGTATAGTTTGTATAGTCTACTATATAGTTAAGAGTACTTTGATTTGTTTTCCCCGATAGATAAACAAAAAACAATTTCTTTGAGGTACTATAATTTTATTAATACTTTCTGGGAATGTGAGCACGGATGTGTGGGTGCGGCATACGGGGCGTATCAGTTATGCACGTTGCCCGAAAAAGTATGCAACACAAATGTGAGAGGCGTACCTCAATTCGGTATTCCCCATTTCCGTAATATCCCATTTTAATTTGTTGATACGGCCGTTGCCCCAAACAACAACAAAACATATGGAACCCATCTCTCTTTCTGTTTCTCTTTCACCTTTGCCAATCCATATATGGCATGTCCCATCTGAAAACCATTAGTAGGCACTGAGAGGTCAAAGGTGCTCCAAGAAACCCACCAACAACTACAGTGACTCTTCAGAGAACATTCATACACTGAAGCGAGACGGCAAAGAGGCTAGCGGGGTTACTACGTTTTTTTTTTTTTTTTTTTTGGTACTATTTAAGTAAATTAAAGAAATCAAGACATTTATTATACAGAGGCTGACTAAAAATAAAATTCGCGGCACTCGGCAACCCTTAACTTGAAATCGCCTTCAGAAATAGTCTTCGAGCGGACAACAAATGTTAAATATTTTTTGGAAAAATTTGCATAATAATGAAAAACCGTTGCAAGTTTAAACTACGTTGACAACCCTACGTATTTCCAACAGCATAGTTTTTATTGTAATACAACAATTTTTAGGTTATTCAAAGGCTTCATGAACTTTTAGTCACTGCATGCACATACTTAAACAACTCGACAACCCTACAAAAAAAATTTCATTTCTATATATATATTTATCGGTATATAGGTTACAAGTTCACATAAGAAACAATTGTGGATTTGATTTTCCATTGATTTTCGATTATTACGAGTTTTCCAATTAACATCGCCTTTTATATTGTCATTATTGCAACTTTCAAATATTATTAGTTATTTTATTTAAAAAAAAATATATATATATATATATTTTTGTTTAATTATATACCCATGTTTGTGGCACTTGCTGCTGAAGCTTTTTGTTGATTTGTTGTTGAGACGAGAACTGAAGGCGAATCAAACTGAATGCGAAGAGCAACAAAAAATTATTCAGCAAAATCAAAACAAAGCGAAAAATATTCAGTTCAAAAAAAAAATAAATAAATAAAAAAAAGGAGTAGGAAAATAACGCAAGGAAAAGTTCTTGTGGCAAATCAACAAACTTGGCAAGTTTCCAAGGCAAAACGCGATGAATTCTGTTGACAAACGCGTCCACAATGTCAGTTTACATAGGTAGGTCCCAACCACAAGCTGGGGTTACCTACCAAAAACGCTGGAATGGGGGGGGCCTAGGTGGAAATCCCTCGAAATGGGACGCATAGTGTAAGTATAGATTGCACGCCTTAAGCGACTTTATTGATAAAACACAAACAAGTCGAAGAAACATCGAGTTTAGAGTCGAGTTCTCAACGCAATTCCTATTAAGGTTAGTTCCCCACAGGGTTCGCAGTTATTGTATATGGTTGAGGTCCGCAGATCAACAAAGAAAAACAAAACATATTTTTCAACACTGCACCTTGCCAACACTGGCACATATTCTGAAAAATGTATATATAAATGATGTTTTTAATTATCTCATTTATTTCGTATTTTACATTAATCATTTTTCATTAAACATGTTTTGTTTTCGTTTTCTTCTGGTTGTTTGTTTCTTCAATCATTCTTGTTAAACTTAAGCATATAATATTGTTAATAATAGCACAATATGTAATAATAATTATTATTATTATTATAATTAATTATTTATTTTTAATTATTATATTACTTTAATGTATATATATTTTAATATATATATTTATATGTATAATATGCTAAAAGTTACGATTTCGATTTTCTTTTTCTTCTTTTCTTTAATTTACTTTACTTTTCTTTTAATGCAGTTTTATTACCATTTACTTTAGTTGTTCATTTTGTTGTAGATCTTGTATTTGTTTCAATTAAAATTTTGTTTTTTATATTTTTATTGTTGTCTTACTTTCATCTCATTTGATTACGCTTAAAAAGCCGCCAAAAGTGTGAGCAGAATTTTCTTTCAATTTCTATTTTTCTTTTCTTTTCTTGATTTTAATTTTATTTTCTTTTTATGTATTTTCAAGTACACTTTATCAAGGTGTGTGTGTGTAAGTGTGTGTATGAGAGAGGAGAGTATATGTATGCACAAAGTTTTTTATTTTTAATTTGTTGTTGTTTATATATTTTTCAATTTAATTTTTATTTACAAAAGAGAAACATTTGAATGTTTTGTTCAGTTTGTGTTTAAATATTAATAACTTTAACTTTATGTAGAACAATTAAATCATTTAGATAGACGCCTGCTTAAAATAATGCTTCCGTTTTGCAGTGACTTCATCAAAAGTTATACATAAAAATAAAAACCATTCATATTTTTTTTATACATGTAGAAAAAAAGCAAACAATCAATATATATGAAATAGAAAATATCATAAATTAAGGTATTGTCATACATCATCAATTGTTATCAATCAATTGTATATAATCGTCGTTATGTTTCATTATACTTATTTTATAACACAAACAAATAATTTAAAACAAAAAAAATAAAATATAAAAACTCACACACATTAAAAACATGTAGTTGTGTCGAGACGACAACTGGTCAAGTGCGTATGTAT
Source organism: Drosophila quadrilineata (assembly GCA_018150725.1). Classification (NCBI taxonomy): domain Eukaryota; kingdom Metazoa; phylum Arthropoda; class Insecta; order Diptera; family Drosophilidae; genus Drosophila; species Drosophila quadrilineata. The sequence continues at coordinate 25,396,277 of JAECWN010000432.1, read as the reverse complement.
GTGTTTGTGTTTGTGTAGAACCTTATTTAAAACTCTCCACTCTCCACTCATCTCTATCTCTATCTCCACTTTCGGGCTTTCTGTTGCCTTGTCTTCCACTTTCAAACAATCATGGGCAAAAGTTGAAAACATTGATCGGCTACTAATTTCTAATATTTCTAAGAATTCTTTTTTTTTTCAAAAACTGCTTACATTCAATCATATAAGTATGTATATATATTTAAATATATATATATATATGTATTTATCGAATCACTTGAAATTACTTTTCAATTAAATCTTGATTTCTAGGCCTTCATCTGATTGTGTTTTCTCTTTTTGCTTTTGTTTTTTTCTTTAAATATCGATATATGTATGTAGATCTTTATATGTATGCATGTATGTGTCCTTGATCATTATCATATAATCATTATAATTAGCATTATCATTATTAATCATTAATCATTATATAGATATCGAAATCAAATGTTTGAAATTTCTACTTTCTTTTTCGTGTGTGTTTTGTTTGTTTTTAAACAACTATCGCTATGGATATTATGTTGGTTAGGTTCATACAGTTAAACCGATATTATAACTCCATATCTCTGGCCTCATCCTCACTATAATCGGACATACTGGATTCGCTATCGCTACTCTCGCGCTCCTGTTGCGCCGCCCGCAGCGCATCCTCGGTCGCATACCGCTGCACATAATCGGATACCTTGCGATGATACTCCTCCGGCTCGTGCAGGTAGAGGGCGGCCGCATCCCGATTCAATGGATCCACCGGATTCGGATATGTTAACAGCTGTGGCAAAAATGATTCGAATATGTTCGACAAATCATACAGTGCCGTCCATGCCTGATTAATCACATCGAGGCATACGGTGCCCGACGATTCATCGATATTGGGATGATAGATCTTATTGACGAACCCAATGCTCGGCGATTTGAAGGGATAGTTGTCGGGCAGATAGACGCGCACCTTCCATACGCCCCCCTCATAGGGGGTGCCTGTGGGTCCAAAGAATTTCACGTGGAACTCGTTGAGGCCGCCCAGTATGGTTACCTCGTGTTTTGATTCAATTAGCTTGATGACGTCATTGTCCATGCGTCGTTTACCAGCACTGGGCGAGGACATCTTTGCTGCTGCTGCTGCTGCTGCTACTGCTACTCTGTTGCTGTCCCTCTTCTTCTTGGTCTCTCTAAGGCTAAGGCTAAGGTGGTGATTGTTGTTCCAAGTGTTTTGTTGTTGTTGTTGTTGTTGTTGTTATTGGAACAGCTGTTATTGTTGTTATTGTTCTGTTTCTGTTGCCTCTCGTCCGTTGTTCGCTATGGCCACATGCACATCGAGAATTCGTTGGGCAGAAACTACTCCTCAATCTGGGGTCTTTAAAATGAGAAAAAATTTCATTTATTTATTTATTTTTCAATCATATTCATTTCATATTGCATTCGCTTAATATAAACCCAATATTGTTCGCAAATCACAATAGACAGACAAATCACATTCAGTGATGACTCTAAATAAATAAATAATAATAATAATTTGTCAATTTTTTTTTTTAATTTTTTTTTTTATTTTAGACAATTATAAATAGTTAAATTGCCTTTAAAAATGTTTAATTTCTTTTTAAATTAAATAAATTAATTGAACACTTTCTTATCACTGCTATCAGACATTGTCGAGCAATTCCCTTCCTTGCTTTCTCCCTCTCTCTCTTCTCACAAACACACACACAGAAATTTTGATAAGTAGGTCAAGCTGTGCTATGCATCTCGCTTCCACCCATGCTACGTTGCTATGCACAGCCTAAATAGGCGAGAAACTATGTCAGCGTCGCAGCTAGCGTCAGCTGCACCAGCAGCAGCAGCAATAGCAACAACAACTACAACAACATATACATATATATTTTACACCGTGCGTTATGACGTCGTTTGCAGAACGTGTGCAATGCACTCCAACCCACCACCCACCGACACACAACTGCTGGGTGTGAGCAGTGTTGCCAACTTGTGGTGTTTTTAATAGCATTATTCGAATTAACTACAGCATTTAGCATAATTCACATTTTCTAGCATTTTTTTTTGCCATGGGCAACACTGCTGCTGAATAATGCGTGCAAAAGGCAAGGAAGTGCATTTGGCACTGCATACTTACAGGCTACATGCAACAACAACAACAAAAAAAAAAACAACGAATTTTAATAAATAAAGCACAATTACTTTATTGCTGTTGCTACACACAAATTTATTTACACTTCTTTTTTAACAGACGCGCCCCAGTTTTTTATTTGGTATTTGTTTTCAAACAAGCTCAGCTGTTTAATGTTATTGGCTGGCCTAGGTACATATGTTACAGACAGACTGGCAAGAGAAAGAGAGTAAGAGAGAGAGAGAGCGCAGAGCGTCGGAGAGCAACCCTGACAACAAAAACATACTACAGTGTGCCCAATTCTTGTTAAACAGCACAAGGCGATATTATCGCGCGCGCTCTCTCTCTCTGTCCTATTCTCATACTCTGTTAATATGTTATTTGTTCTTGTTAAAGCTTTCGCCATGACGCAGTGTTGTGTGCATACAATATATTTATATACATACATATGTACATACATACATGCATGCATACATGTGTGTGCACATAGTCATGCATATATTTACTAACTGGACGGTTAACTGTCAACGTACACTGTACCACACACACATGTAAACAGAAACTGGTCAAACTGTGCTCTCACTTTCTGGGATGAGCTAATTCAACTCAAGCTCTCTCTCTGTGTTTTGCTGTTAGCGTCGCTCTGTTTTGTTTGTGTACCTACAAAGCACAGTGGAGCAATGAAGCTTTTCAATTTTGTAAATACATTTGCAGCTTGCGCTGTGCTATTCTGATTAAGTTTTTGGCATGCTTCACTGTGAACCACATACACACACTAAACTAATACCACCATGTACATTGTATGTACGTGGGTATATCTATGATACGCAAGAGAGCGCAGCGCAGTTTGCGATGTCTCTCAGTTGTCAGTTGTCAGTTCTCAGCTGTCTGCTGTATATGTATGCGTATACGTGTGTGTAGCCCACGCTCTCACTGTATTCCATTCGTGCGTGTAGATGTGTGTGTGTGTATGTGTGTGCTCTGGAAGATCAACAGCAGCAACAACAACACCAACAGCAATACATTGTTGACTAACCAAATGACACTCAGCTGCAATTTCGTTCCAAGACATTGTTGCTGCTGTTGCTGCTATTGCTGTGGGGGACCGTGACTGTCTAATAATGATGGCACTAACACACACACACACACACACACACATATACACCTATGTACACATACTGTTATCGTTGCTTAGTATTTCAATATATGTATGTATGTATGTACATACATGTGTAAATATAATTCTTATTTGGGCGCTAAACACTTGAGAAATATCGAAGAAAATTCAACATTTAAAAACGAAATGAATATATGTATGTACATATGTATGTATGTATGTACATATAAATTTGTTGCACTTGTTGTTGGTGTTACTGTTATTATGTACAAACACATTTAACACCTACTTCACACACGCACACTAGCACTTACAGCTGACTGCAAGTTTGTGTACAATTTCTGATAATTACGAAACTTAAAAAAAAAAAAACAATTTTTAGAATAACTCACAAACAAAGAGACAGATGGACAGAGAGGGAACGAGAGAGAGGAAGACAATACATATAGCAGACGTAGTATATTGTTTTCTTTCTCTGTCTGTTATATGTACATACATATGTACATATGTATTTATTTCTTCACGAATTTCTTGGGTTTTCCTATTGCATGCGTATATTTATATGATTTGGTTTATTTATTTATATTTTTACTTTAATTCGCTTGTTGCTATCTTTATTTATTGGGCTGTTGTTGTTTTTTGTGTTGTCTACTTCAGCTAGTTACTAAAAATTAACTGGCAACAGAGTTTTGAAGCCCCCAGCAAAGCAGCACACGAAACATCTGAGAGCAGCAACGGCAGCAGCATAAGAAGCAGCAGCAGCAGAGCGCTGCACACACATTGTAAGCCAAAAACAACAACAACAAGAACCACAACAACAACAGCAAGCAAACGCAAACTGCTGCGCTAACGACGACTGAGAGGCAGAGAGAATGCGCTCTGACAGTCAGCGAGAGTGTGTGAGAGAGGGAGAGCGTGTAAAAGCGCCAACCTGCTGACGGCAAAAGAAAGACAGACAAACCTACAGAGAGAGATAGAGAGAGAGAGAGTGAGAATGAGAGAGCGCGCACAAGAGAGTGGCCCCCACAAAGCACATGTATGTATAAAGAAAATCATAATAACAAAGCGAGAGCCAAAGCCAAACCAACAATAACAGTAACAACAACAACGACAAGGAGAATCAGCAAGGCACTCATATATATACATACATACATACATACATACAATATACGAACTATATTAGGCGAAAAAGAGAAGCAACAGCAGAAAGCAATAACAATATAATAACAACCACAACAGCAAAAGCAACAGCAGCTAGTCCGCGATTCTGTCAAACCAAAGAAAAGCTATAATCAAGGACAGCAGCTGTAAAGCACACACGACGCTAAAATGCAGCATACACACATGCACACACACATTTACATACATATCTGTACATCAATGCATGTGTAAAGGCTACTGTCGACGGGCAATAACAAAGCGAAGCGAAGCGAAGCGAAGCAAAGCAAAGCAAAACGAAGTGAAGCAGCAACGAAGCTTTCAATGCCCTTCATTTCGCCAACTACAGTAAGCACTCAGAAAAAAGCAAACGATACAGCTTGTGATATGTCAAAATTAAACAATTTTCCTTGTAATTATTATTATACTGCAAATATATGTACATATGTATGTACATATATAATATTGAAAAAAATGTTGCTATAATACTGTAATAACTAAGTTTTGGTAAATCGTCCATGATTGCAAAACTATCGATGATTTCTTGCATCACTACAAAGAGACATACATATGTACATACATATTTATGTTTGAATGTATGTACATACATAGACATATGTACATATGTATGTATGTACATACAATGTATCTTTCTATGCGCTTGCCTTTGATATTGGAGCCCGTTTACAAATTGCACGGGAATTGATTTAAGTGTTATACTAACGGGGTCAAATGCATGTGTTTAGGTACAATACATATGTACATACATACACACACACACCTTCAAACACGCGAGTGTATGTGTGCAGTATATGGAAAGCAAAAACTCCTTTTATTCACGGTTCAACTTGCGCATGAACGCAGTTCATGAATTCCGAATAGGTATTTGCTTTGACACTTACCCCCCCCCCCCCCCCCACAACGCACACATACACACCCACCCACCCACCCTCAACCATGAAGCGAACCAACTTCTATGCTGCTGTCCGCTGCCACGCCTCCCTGGCCAGACGGTGTCAAGCAAAGCGAATGCACGGTCATTGACTGCGCATTAAAGTGCATAATGAGGCATAGTGGAATAGGGTATAAGCATAAGATATAACATAGTGACAGGGGGTGTGTGTGTGCGAATATTATATGGGCTAAGGTTAAAGGCACTTAAAAATTTAAAAAAAAATAACAGTTTGAGCTACGTTAACATTGCCTTAACATACATACATATGCACATACTATGTAAGGTACATATGTATGTATGTATTGTGTTTGTGTAGTATTTCCGTTGCTGCTGATAAGATTTAAAACGCAAAAGCAAAGAATGAAAACGTATAAGAAAAGTGGTGAGAATAAAACATAAACACATCGCAATAAGCGTGCCTGCTAAGCAAAGTGCGTAGTAGCAGCAGATAGAAAGCCAAAAAACACATACATACATATGTATGTATGTATGTACATATATGTATGCATACATAGCAAAGAATGAAGAAATGGCAACAAGACAAGTGTGAAAAGAATAATAATGGATGAATTTTTGAAAGCGGCAGGGGGTAACTGATAACGGTTATAGACTAAATGCAAGCGAAAGGCAGACACAAAGGCAACACATACACATGCAAAGCGTAACGGTTTCATTTACACGTACATACATACATACATATGTACATATGAATGTGTAAGCAAAGCAACAAAATATTGCAGAAGGTTGGAAAACACTCAATTTGTTATATTTTTATCAACTCATCAGCATAACTTTCAAATGATTCTTTCCATTTCCTTTTGTTGAATTTTCTCATTTTCCAGTTACTCTTAAGCCACTTTTAATGCGCTTTAAAAACTTGAAGCCGTTTTTCGGCTAAATTTATGCTTTTCTCGCTTTGTTGGAAGGCAAATTGGCTGCACTGTCCGTGCAGGGAGTGCATGGGCAGGAGCGAGATAGCAAGCACAGACGCAGAATACAGTCAAAAGATAATAACAAAACTGCAAGGGCTGACTTAAATATACATACATACATACATATGTATGTACACAAAGCACACACACACACATCTGCAGCAATGCATACACATACGCATGCAATTGGAATATGCACACGTAGGAACAATATTGGGCGTACAACAATGCCAAAAACAACAACAACAACATTAGAAGTATCAAGCAGACCACGAACTATTTCATGTTGAATTTTCAACCAACCCCCCTCCCCATCTATACTACTGCACCTTTGCACACACACAAATGCACTCACTCTAGGTAAAGACACAGAGACATTTCAACAGACAGTCAGAATAAGGCGAACGAAAGAGATAGAGAGAGAGAGAGAAAGACCTTTGCTATTAAGTTATTCAAGTATAATTTTTTTGATTTTGCAAGTACAAACTTTTGTTGAAATTTTTGTGGTCCGTTATTTTTTTTTTTTTTTTTTTTGGTGAATTTTTTGGTGAATTTTTCGACCCTTGGTACCTTTTTATTTATTTTCTGATGTTGTTGTTGTTATAAGTATGTTTTCTCCGTTGTATTTTTGTGTGCTCATCGATGTTGTTGTTGTTGGTGTGGCTCTGACCGCCTTTGATTTTTACGCTCCGATACTTCTCTTCATTGTTATGTGCACCGACCGCCTTTGCATTTGTTTGGGTTTGCACGTTTTGTTATACTTTGTTACGACAACGTCAATTGTTTAATTTTAGTATTATTGCCTTCAACATATATAAGTATATAAAAATGCACTGGCGATGTTATCGCTCCATTCGTTTTCTTTCGTTTTCAACTGAGTCTCTGATTTGTCTGTTGCCCTCAGCTTTCCAGCTGTTATGCTTACCCACAGGCTGTTAACAGCTATCGATATGCAACGATAGGACACAGCGTTGACTATCGAATTGTCAACATAACAACACTGGCTGGAAACGAACATTCAGAGATATCAGAAACAACACCAACACTGTTTTGATTTATGCACATTTTTATTTCAAAACATATTTTCCAGCTATTTGTTGCTGGTCTAAGTAGACTAGTGCGGTTGTGTTCAAAACAGCTGTTTTGCATTAATCATGGCTGCTGTTAACATAAAACACCAACTGTTAGTTGCAGCGCAACTGACGGCTAACGATGTGGCAACGCTGTCAATGCACTGGCAACACTGCCGATATGTGCAAGTCGTATATACACAAAGAAAAATTGATAAAACAAAATAATCAAATATAAAACCATGAAATTGGCTGCAACCAACTGCTGATGCATACAAATCAACATAATCACCATCAGGCACTAAGCACAATATCACACACCACACATACCACACACATATACCCCACTTACTCATACACTCCAACACAACAACAACTCACACACAACAAATACGGGGGGGTCGCACACACACACACAGACATCCTCTCACACACAAACACACACACTGATAGAGACATCTCAGCAACAAACCGCTAAACAAAATGGTAAGTCTAAGGCCAACAAGAGAAAAGAAAATCAAAACGAAACGAAACAAAACAAGGCATAAAAAAGAAACTATATACTACAATAAAACAAAAGTAAATATGATTTTGAAAACAAGTGAAATGGGCGTTTATCAAGCATAATGCCAAATGCGTCATCAATAACGAAAAAACAAAACGAGAGAAAAAAACCATAATAATAATAATAATAGTAATTTCTGAAATTTGTTATGATTCCACCCTTTTGGACAACTGAACTGTGCAACATGCAGCACGCAGCCGCATCGATGACGTCGGTGGAGGGGCTGTTGAATGAATTCTATCAGCCGACAACGAGCAATGCGAGGAAGCGGGAGATCGAGACGAATCTATTGGCATTCAAATCACAGCCAGAGGCATGGCAGCTGTGTCTACGTGTGGCCACCGCCAGCAACAGTTTCGGCGAGAATCAGTTCCTTTGGTTCTTTAGCACCTCCACATTGGAGCACACGATAACCCGCCGCTGGACACAACTAACCACAGCCGACAGATCTCTGCTCCGGGAGACGCTATGGAACTGCTATGCACAGCTGGCGAGCACCTATGGGGCACGTCGTCATCGGGATACGTTGGCCCAGTTAATCGCATTGCTGGGGAAACGTGAGTTCCCCGAACACGATCCCAACTATATGCAACATTGCATGGAGTTGACCAAGACACGATTCCCACTGGGCATCAATCTGTTGCGGGTCACGTCCGAGGAGGTTGTCAGCAATCGTTGCGATCTAACCACCGAATGGAAACAATACTTCCACTTGTGGTGAGTATGGATCATATACATATACATACATGTATGTTTAAAATTGATGTAAATTCAATTGTGTTGAATGTTTCCCCAACATGAATCCTTACGTGACTGTGTCCATGTAGCATTTCCATGTGTATACCCGATGTTATGGATCTGGTCACCAAATATCTGTTAATCGCCGTTTGTCATATCAATGGTAAGGACATACAAACGACCATACCCAGCACCTTTATGGACTACAGTCTAACTACAGCGCTGCCAAATGACAATCATCTAAGGTGAGTTCCCAGATCCTTCCCTATATCTCATTATAATGCAACTCTTATAATTCTCGCTACTACTCTTATACTCATGCTAAATTTTGCTTACTTTCTGGGGTTTTCCTTAGGCCCTCCATAGTATTAGTCAACTTTCTGAGAATCAGGAAGCTATATCTTATAAGCAACAATAACCACAGCTCTATATATAGTATTAAGTAGATATTTCAAGAAAATTAATTTTGAGTGTATTTTTAAAGAATCTTCTTATAAAAAGTTGCACATTTTGTTTTTAAATAAAAATATTCCGGAATGTTCTCAATTTTGAATCCGAACGAAATGTGTGATTTGGCAACAAATACTAATGTCATATCCGCACGTTTCTTTCGGTTTCGGAAACAGGTCTGATAACTATTTTTGTAATGTATAAAAATGTTTAGAAAATATAAAAGAAATTAGATTTTGCCAAGAATCTACTACCACAAGAATAGAGATAGTTTGGGAAATTGCAGAAAGCTTTAGAAATATAAGCTCGTAAAGAGCGAATTTTGCTAAAACTAAACTAACTAACTCTAATAAAACTAATCTCAAGTAATTGGAAACTTGGAGCATTGATGAGAATCTTCAAATATATTGTTGAGAATCTTCAATATATTCAAGGAGTTACAACTTTGAAGCTTCCTCATTATTACATTAATTTCGATTCCGCCTGTATTTGCAGTTCCTCAATACTGGAGCTGCTGAGCTGCGTCCAGCACTTGGTATCGTGGATACGCACCGAACTGATCTCTGAGTATTTTCTAATGAGCATATTGGACTTATCGCAGTGGCGACACGACAAGGAGGCGATCTCACTGGCGGCCCTATCGGTACTGAATGAGCTGCTGTATCTGCAGAAGCCCATACCATATGCGGGCACACTGATGAGCGGAGTGAGCGGATTGCTGGAGCAGCACAATGCCAGCAAGCAGCAGAGCGAAATGTATAGTGATAAGTTTCGGGAACTGTTGAGATTGTTTAGTACGAAATATGCGGATAAATTGTTGCAGGAACCCGAAATGCTTGAATCATTTCTCGATCAGCTCTATCGCTGTACCGTCAAACGTAAGTGAAAAATCGTAAATCAGATCTCTTCTCAATTCCGAAACCTATCGAAAGTTCGGTATATATTTTTAAAATTTATCTTAAAAACAAAATGTTCTTTTCAGTGCATGGCGCTTTGGATTTCACGGAGAAATTGGATATCTGGACACCTATAATCAAGGAGATCGGACAGCAGCCAGCACGTATGACCGCGTATCATGGCGATATCATGGTGAAACTGGTCGAGGAGATAATGCGACGCACACAGTTTGAGATTAACAAACAGGAACTGGAGCTGCTCGACAATGAGCTAATGGATGACGATGTAAGCTATGATCCCTGATCTCCAACTCAAAATCCAAAATCCCAAAATCAAATTGATTAAATTTGGGAACTTTTTCACCCAGACCCCCACAACGGAGTGGCAACAGTTCCTGGATCAGTGTTTCGAGTGTCTGGCATTGTTGGCCAGCACACGTGGCGCCCATATTGTATTTGCCCAAGTATTCGCCCATTGGTCACGTCCCCAGACGTATCTGTTGTCCCTGGAATTGGCCCTGGATCAGGGCAGTGGTCGTTGTTATGAGGCGGCGCGTAAATTGAAAATGGGAAATGTTGGTGAAATTCTACGAGATTTTGCCACCGTTTGTCAGGCTGTTGTGCGTCTGGCGCCGCTGATGGACACGTCAACAGCGCCAGCGGATGTGGTTGATGAGATGGAGAGTCAACTACAAGTGCTCTCTGATCGTTTGCTTCAGACATTGCAGCTGCTGGCCAGCAATCGTGTTGGCAGTTTTGATGCCGACAAGACAACGTGTCAGACTGATTTGGATAATCTGTAAGTTAATATAACTAATCAATCAATATATCAATCATCAGCACATTTGAAGTTGATTAGCAAATTTCCATTGATATGCACAGACAAGGAATTTGTTTTTTTAAATATTTACTTGCTGTTGAATCTATCAATCTCTAAATCAATCAATCAATCAATCAGTTGATTGTTCTTGATTTGAGGATTGCTGCAAATATCAAATTATCAACCTTTCAATCATCTGTCAACCTCTCAATCAGTCTCTCTATACATAGGTTACATTTGATTGTGAATATGCTTAGCTAAAAGCAGTTTGTTTTTTGAAAACTTCAATATAATTTGCTGCATCAATCTATCAATCAATCATTACATATGTTCTATTTTTCGCAGTTACGCTCAAGTTCTATTGGCCATACGCAGCATATTTCCACTGTCCAAGTCACTGAACAGCGAACAGCTGCTGCATCGTCTCTTTGCCATATTGGGCAGCATCTTTGCGTGCAACAATTCGTTGTCGGCCGCCTCGCCGATTGTACAGCAGGCGGCCAGCGAGGTGCTGCTCTTCATTGCGACTGTGATACGACCCAAATGCTTGATGGACATACCCGAGATCCAGAATCTAATGCAGACGGGTTCACGCCTCAACGTCCAACTGCCCCGTCAGGTGGCCATCAATGTGCACATCAGTCTGGTCAGCTACATGGTATTGCCCTGGAAATCAGTGCCGGATGCCCAACAGGATTATCAGCGTCGCCTCTGGATGCTACACGACTACATCTATGCGTTGGCCAGCAATTTTCTCGAACTGGATGTGACGAATGCCGGCGAGAGCAAACTGGCGGCAACCACGCTCAATCTGCTCGGCACATTCACGGCGCTCATCGAGTACTTTAAGGCGACGGGCGCCAATGCCAAGGATATGCTCGCCACCACATTTAAGGTAAGATGCTGAATTCCTTCTCTCTACTTCCATATTGGCCCCGACCAAGGGCGAAGCCACCAACCCAAACAGTTGGCCTTTATTTGGTTTAATAAACCCTGAGGATTACACCTTGGGGCGCTGATTGACGCTTAAATCGTATCCTAGTGTTCGGGCACCGTGAGATTGAGCCTACACGGCAGGTGCTCATGTAAAACACCCCTTGACTTCTTTACTTCCATATTCTCTATAGATATCTGTAGAGTAGGTTGGCATATTCAGAAAAGCGACACATTTTCGATATGCTAGAAAAAGTTTTTATTGCAAAACCAATTGAAACTCAAACGACATATCTTCGCCGTGTAAGAAAACCGCAATAAAATCGGGCTAATAGATTATAATAGTAGTATAACACAATTTTAGAGTGTATTGACTAGAGGGATTCCAAAGTATAAGTACTTTTACACTTATTTGAGTGAAATATTGATTAACCTGCATATGTTCATATTGTAGCCCATTCTGAACAAGGCGTTGGATATACTGAATCGCTATGGACTGAGCAGCATTGCCATGGCCATCACCGTGGCGGAGTTCAGTCTGAGTATGCTGAGGACGCTGCCCATACATTTGGGGGCACCGTTCATCAAGGAGATGATAACGCTCTTCATTGATGTGAGCAGCAGGTAAGACTTTCTCGCTCTGTCTTTCTCTCACTTTCTCCGACACTTTCTAATTGGAGTTTTCTGTCATTTCGTAGAGAACAATTGACTTTGAGCCGCTTGGCTGTTATGGAAAAAGTATTGCAAATGTTTCAATTGATTGTGGAGCAACCGGGAAGTGCTTCCTTGGCACTACTACCCAATATCCTTGGCTTTAGCACACAGCAGATATTGCCGCTGTTGCAGCAACAGAATGCGGCCACCGATAGCAGTGAAATTACGAGTCTGCTATATGCGCTGTTCGACAGGTACGAATGGAATACATAACCTTCAAACAATTTTTGACAACCCTATTCAATATCCTTTCCATGAACCTACAGCGTGCTCACGTGCAAGTGGCAGTTCTTCTACAAGAATCAACTGAGCAACGGACATGGACATGGTGGCAGTGTCGTCAATGGCAATGGCAATGCCAATGGCAATTTCAATTGCAGCGACAATCTGCATCCGGAGCACTTTATGGCCATCATGAATGCTTACGGTCAGATGCTGGTCAGCGGCACCGATCCCAGCAATGTTCGCAGCGTGCTGCAGTCCATGCAGAATGTGAATGAACGCAGTCGCCTCTATCAGCGTGCATTGTTCAAGGAGCAGCTGCTCGCGTCCTTTCAACGTGCGCTCCTCAATCTGTTGGTCAGCGGCGAGGGTGCGCTTCATTTCGATATGATTGCCCAGGCGCTGTTCGCCATGGGGCAGGTGGATCGGCGGCAGTTGCACGAGAGCATGGTGAATGCAGCGCTGCCGGTGGCACAGACCACACTTGACGATATCTGCCAGACAACAGTGAGTATATGCCTAAACCTAGGGTTGTCGTTTGCTTATTGAAAATATATAAAAAAAAGAAAATCTTTTAAAGTATTTAAAAATGGAATTTCCATTTGTTTTCTACAGTTTTCGCTTATTTCAAATATGCATATTTTTGAAAATATATTTTAAAATGGCGTTAATATAAACTTTTCCCTAGGGTTGTCGTTTGCATATATAAAATATCAAAAATTAATATTAATTAAATTATTATATTAATAATATTTCGAAAAGTTTATTTTTTTTTTATGTTAAATAAATGTTTTTACATTTATTTTAGAGTAAAGTGTAAAAGATTGTTATGTAAATTTCAAATATTATAGTCGACAACCCTAGTATGCGCTTAAGCTAAACAGTTGCATGATGTACTCAATGTTATCCTTGTTTGCTTGCAGGACATTCCAACGTTTACGCAGAAATTGACACGGCTGATGCAGGATGCGCAATGTGCGCGTCTAAATGAAACCACGTAGAAACTAAGTTAACTCCAAATTAACAAAAAGAAAAACCAAAACAAAAATTAAATACGCAACAAACTGTGCTACAGTAAACACTCGACAAAACATACACACACACACACACACCACTTGACTTAAGCAACAACAACAACTTCAACAACAACATTCTTCGTTTCTGTTTATTCGCCGCTATCTTCTTCTGATTTGTGATATTTTTGAGAATGTGCTTTAATATGATTTTAATTTAGTAATCGTATCTTGTATATAGTTAGCTCTCTCGCTCGCTCTAAATGTGCTTTATGCTCTGTCTCTTTCATTGCAAATTGTAATTGTTGTTGCTGTTGTTGTTGTTGTTGTGTTTTGACAGACAAACAAAATGAAAATTGATAAAAGACAATGTTAGCTTGTAACACGATTCCGATTCAACAAAGTGAAGAAAACAAACACTATTCATTAATTAATTATTATTAATAATATTATTAATTATTTAATTATGACAGATGTTCACACACACACACACATATACACACACACACACACACACACGCGCTTCGTCAACAATATATAAGTCATACTATATAGCATACGCCCTAGTTTTCATCCATTAAATTAGCTAATGTTAAACAAAAAAAAAAAAAAAAAAAAAAAAAAAAAAACTTGTCGCGGCAAAAAGAAACAACAAAATTTTAATTTATTTTGACTTTTTCGTTTCACACAGAAACCTCTATTGCGTATACGTTCTATATAGACCTTCAATCGTCAACATTATGCACACACGCACACACACACACACACACACACACACACACACACACACACACACACATACTCATACTCAAACATGTACTGTATACCCAAAATATACCTTAAACCTATGACTAAGTCCATAAATTCATTCAAACGCAAATCAAAAATTAATTTCTAATTTGACAACAGAAAAGCGATTTCATTTAATTGTATAACTGTAATTTTCATTTTTATCTTTTTTTTTTTGTAAAATGCATTTTTTATGTCAAGAAAGATAAAAAAAATAAAGAAAACATGTGAAATCTAAAAAAGAAACTTAATTTACCTAGATTTTTTGTCAATTTTTTAAAAAAGAACTTCGCTTAGTACGACGCATCTTTTAAAATGATGACATTTCAAATATTTTATAGGGTGACTACGTATCAAAAATTCGCATTTTCTCTATATCAATAATTTCGTCGTTTTGAATTGTCATAACTCTGCCACGTTTTAAGTGTGTCAAAAAGTGTGCCAAAATGGCAATTTTCGCATAATGGACCTCCTCACAACTTTGAATTGCCATAACTCGGCCAAAAATCATCCGATTTTGATGAAATTTGAAGTTTTGGAAATGGTTTTTATATCAGTTTAAATCTGCATCAAAATTTATGAAATATTCGCTATTTTTAATTTTTCGATTTTTTTGACCCATTTTTCATACTAACCCCTTGACAAAATCATCAAAAATCGAATAATTTCCTATCCCAATTTTTGTGAACCTAATCGATTCTAAGACTCATAACTAGCATTTTGCTTTTTATTTGAGGTGTTTTTGATGAGTATTTTCCGAGATATGACCAAAAATGTGTTAAAAAGTGTCCCAAAATGGCAATTTTCGTATAATCGACATCCTCATAACTTTGAATTGCCATAACTCGGCAAAAAATCATCCGATTTTGATTAAATTTGAAGTTTTGGAAATGTTTTTTATATCAGTTTAAATCTGCATCACAATTTTTGTAAAATTCGTCATTTTTAATTTTTCGATTTTTTTGGTTCAATTTTTATACTAACCCCTTGACAAAATCATCAAAAATCGAAAATTGCTTTTATCCCAATTTTTTGATGCCGATCTATTCCAGGACTCATAAGTATCTTTTTGATTTTTATTTGAGGTATTTATGATGAGTATTTTCCGAGATATGACCAAAAGTGTGATTGAAGGAAATCAGTTATATGGAGATGATATTAAAGAAAGTTTTAGAAATTAAGATGTGATGTTTTCTTACTGAACGAGGTTCCTTTTTACAATAGATTCATTCCATTTCATTCATTCACATTTAAATTTTGTTTGAATTATCTAAAATAATCTAGTTGGAAAATTCTGTGAGACGAGGAAATCCAATTATACTTCTCAATTCTCCTGTAAGAAAATTTAAGGAGCCTCAGCTAAAGGATATTTCTAGGCGGCGAATGGATCAAGGTGACATAGGCTGAGCAAAAGCATATATCTCATTATAACAATATTCCAAAAAAATAAAAAAAATTCTTGTACGTAAATTTTTAAAATTAAAGGCATAAATACCTGTGTCAAAAAAAGGAGAGCAAGACAGTCTTAAGGATATGAGCACGAGTAGTAAGTGCTTGAAAGCGACAGCTTCCTTTGCATTGTTGTCCAAAAATTATGTAGGCCTCTGATGCTTAGCAACGTCAAGACGAGTAGATACTCTACAAAAAAAAAAATTACTTTTCAATTAAAAAAAAAAAAAAAAAAAAAAAAGAAATGGGGAAAATTATTCATATATAGTAAATTATATATAATGAAAAGATTGGGGAACTGATAAAGTTAAGCTTTATAGGGTATTTCTAGTCTACTATAATAATTTCGTGTTTGCAGCGCGTTTGGCTGCAGAGTTCGCTGAGGTCAAAGTCACGCCATTTGGGCATAATGAAGGGCAAATATAAATGAAAACATGGATTTTGCAGAACTTGAATTCAGAATGAAAAGCGAAAAAAAAAAAAAAAAAAAAAAAAAAACAAAACAAAACCCCCCTTTATAATAATAAGAACTATACAATCAAAAGGAAAAGAATATATACATATATACCTATATGGATATGGAAGATCACCCACTTCCGTTTGTTGCTCTTCCTCCATATAGACTTAATCAGAACAGGTAGGTAGACAACTGCTTTGCATGCAGAGCGAGGCAGGGATATTAGGGAGCGACGGGACACGTGAGAGGTTAACATATATACATACATATATATTCATAGAGCGGAAGTATGAGCTCAATTAATGGTGGGGTTCTATATATAAGTATACATAAGTATGTGTTTCTTGGGATCGATTACTTAAGCTCATTTGATTCACAAATACTTTGCATACGATTGACACTTGACCTCCCACTAAACGGCGGAACGAGGTCCGATCCGTGGGGTATAACTGTGCCCGGCACCTCCACTGAGGCAGACAGTTGAGCACTCGCCGCACCGCGAGTCAGACGGAGAATTGTGACATTAACCGCAGCACATTTGGAGCCAAGGAATCCAAAACCCCGATATATCTTTATATAGAGTGATAGATAACTATATATATATATATATATAGATTGTTCCCCCGAAATCGCTCAAGGATGTCTGTGGAAACGTTGAAGGAGGCCGCCGGTAGCAGCAGCATACTGCTGATGAGCCCCATCCTGACCGGCATCGTGGGCACCATCATTGTGATCGCACTGTATGAGTATTGGCATCGCAATTCCCGGGAATACAAGATGGTCGCCAACATACCATCGCCGCCCACATTGCCGCTGCTGGGACAGGCACATCTGGCCGCCGGTTTGAGCAACTCGGAGATCCTCTCCGTCGGACTGGGTTACCTCAACAAATACGGCGAGACGGTGAAGGCCTGGCTGGGCAATGTGCTGCTCATCTTCCTCACCAATCCCAACGATATCGAGCTCATCCTTAGCGGCCATCAGCACCTGACCAAGGCCGAGGAATATAGATACTTTAAGCCCTGGTTCGGTGATGGTCTGCTGATTAGCAATGGCCACCATTGGCGTCATCATCGCAAGATGATTGCGCCCACCTTCCATCAGAGCATCCTGAAGAGTTTCGTGCCCACATTTGTCGAACACTCCAAGCTGGTCTCGGACCGCATGGGCAAGGAGGCGGGCAAATCCTTCGATGTGCATGATTACATGTCCCAGACGACCGTTGATATACTGCTCTCAACGGCCATGGGCGTGAAGAAGCTGCCCGAGGGCAACAAGAGCTTCGAGTATGCCCAGGCTGTGGTGGACATGTGCGACATCATCCATACGCGGCAGGTGAAGCTGCTGTATCGCCTCGACTCCATATACAAGTTCACCAAGCTGCGCGAAAAGGGCGACCGCATGATGGACATCATTTTGGGCATGACCCGTAAGGTTGTCACTGATCGCAAGGAGAACTTCCAGCCGGAGACGAGCGCTATCATCGAGGAGGTGGAACAGCCGGCCACTACCACCGGCGGCGGTAAGAAGGAAGGATTACGCGATGATCTCGATGATATCGATGAGAATGATGTGGGTGCCAAGCGTCGACTGGCGTTGCTCGATGCCATGGTTGAGATGGCTAAGAATCCAGAAATCGAATGGAACGAGAAGGACATCATGGATGAGGTGAACACGATTATGTTCGAGGGACACGATACGACATCCGCGGGCTCCAGTTTTGTGCTCTGCATGATGGGCATACACAAGGACATCCAGGAGCGTGTCTTTGCCGAGCAGAAGGCCATCTTTGGCGACAACATGCTCCGGGATTGCACATTTGCCGACACCATGGAAATGAAGTATCTGGAGCGTGTGATTCTCGAGACGTTGCGTCTGTATCCACCAGTACCGGTGATTGCCCGACGACTCGATCACGATGTGAAGCTGGCCAGCGGTCCGTATACGGTGCCAAAGGGCACCACAGTCGCTGTCCTTCAGTACTGTGTCCATCGTCGTCCCGACATCTATCCCAATCCGACGAAATTCGATCCCGATAACTTCCTGCCGGAGCGCATGGCAAACAGGCACTACTATAGCTTCATTCCGTTTAGCGCAGGACCCCGTAGCTGTGTAGGTCGCAAGTATGCGATGCTGAAACTGAAGGTTCTCCTCTCCACCATCATGCGCAACTACATCGTCCATTCCAATGAGACGGAGGCGGACTTTAAGCTTCAGGCGGACATCATATTGAAGCTGGAGAACGGTTTCAACATCTCCCTGGAGCCACGCAAGTACCCAGTAGTGGCGTAGGTGAACCTCGTAACCGACCGTAACCTCCCCTTAGAGCGGAGTTACCCCCTCTACACGAACCTTAGTTGTCCAACTGTCAATCGCTCAACCCCGTCAATCAATCAATTTATCAAATTAACGAATTCAATCAAGCCTTAAAACCTGGATACAATCTAGGCAACCAGAAGAAGAACAAGATGAACAAGGGCATGTGAAAAAAATGAAAAAAAAAAAAAAAAAAAAAAAAAAACTTAGAGGAAGTTAAAATTTTGTAATTCGTATTTTCTGTCTATCTATGTATGTTTATTCTCTTAACTTTTCCAGTGTGTGTGTTTTTCCTACTTTCCATATATACTTTTTTGTTATTGCGGTTGGTGTGCTTACACGCTCTACGTATATCCTATATATCCTATACCATATATATTTTTAACTATATCATAATTATTTTTTTTTTTAGATTAGTGTGTGATTTTTTTTTTTTTTTGAATATCTTGTTTATATGTCTGTTGTTCTTAGTATTTATTAAGTCGCATGGTTTATTCGAAAACCCATAAATAATGAAAAATATATAACTGAATGCAAAGGCAGTGCACAAGGCCTGCAAAAAATATAACATCAAATTTAGTATTTATTATTACTAATACCATCACAAAACGGCACAAATACAAAGAAGCATGACGTTCTGTTTTACACTGAGCGAAAAATTGCACAAGCACTTGAGTAAAACTTTTCTAATGTTGCAACGAAATTCTGCCTGTCGCGAAAGAAACACTTGACTATTTTTCACAGTGTTTGCGTTTCGTCGAAAAAAACAAGAATTCTACCTTTAAATTTTATGAATCAACCAAACTCACTACGTTACTTTGTAACTCTATAGAAATACAGCTTTTAGTTTCAAAAATCTTTCTTATTAATCGTATTTATTTGAAATATTGATTACAGCTGATTTAGTATTCTATTACCTTTGTGGCAACTTAAGCTAATGGGAAAATTATAATTAAAAGTTAAACTATGTCTAGATAAACTATGGTTGGAAATTTACAATATTTACAATTAAGACAATCTTGATTAGGAATTGGGGTCTAATTGGGGTCTTGATCAGGAATTGGGGTCTAAGATAATTTCTATTCGAACTACGTCAAGATCCGTTGTGGGAGATCTTGAGGGTGGAATCGTTTAAGTCTTCTTTTGGCTCTTAATACTATCTTTGATACTATCTTTTGAATCCTGTCTCCAATCAGTGGAGCATTCAGATCTCGCGCAATGTCTCTGTTTCGTATATACCAGGGCTGCAATTCCAAACACTTGGATAGCGTAAAAGAGGCTAGAAGCTAGTATAGCCTTATTGATCTTAGTTTTGTTTGCCAGAGTTAGCTTATTATTGGAAGACAGAAGCCAGGACCTCTTCAAAAATCACTTCAAAAAACTGAATCGTGTTTAGGAATATCGTATAGCTGAAGATCCCCCTAATTATATTTTATTTGCATTCTCTTGCAACCTATCGTAACTGAGTTATGGTTGGAGTCCTTTTAATATGAAATCATGTGAAAATATCCTTTCTACTTACTCTTCTGGCTTTTCTACGATAAGATCGCGAAATCATATCGGAACTCAGCTATAGATGCAGTAATATTCATGATATTTAGTGAAAATATGTATCTTCAATGACAAAATCAATTCCCTCTCCCCCCCTCACCACTTTGCTGGTGTTCCATTCAGTTTAATACCTGGTCTCATGTGGCAGGTTGAGTGAGCATCCTGTTGATCCTGCCGATGCTGACGATGTCAAGCGCAGCGAAAGGGTTTTTGAGGTTAGGGCTGCCATTCGGCACGGCAGCAATAAAAAATGAAATGAATGTAAAAACTTCCGGTTCTCCTACAGGTAATAAATGCCTATAAAAAATTGGGCACTTTTTTTTCACTTTTTTTTTTTTTTTTTTTTTTTTTTTGTAATCCTAGACGAGCGGCGAGATTGCTATTTGCCTAGCGCAAAAAAAAAGGACAATGACCAAACAGAAATGAGAGAACGAAAGGGAATTGGAAGAAATACAAAACGTTTGGCGGCGCGACGCACACATGCATACTTACTTGTGACTGTGACTATGTGTGTGTGTGTGTGTGTATGTGCTGGTGTTGGTGTAAGAACCTGCCGCAAGCGCTGCCTGCGTCCCCCACATTAATCTTGTTAGCAACGATGATGCGAAAAAATACGGAAGTGCAGCTGAAACCGAAAGGATTTCCGTTTCATTTCGTTGCGTAATATGAATCTAATGAAATTTCTGAAGATAAACGAGACGCGACGCGACGCACAGCAAAGGCTTAAAAAGTGAAAGCCGCACAAGAAGACGACGAACAAGATGAGAATGACAGCGGAAGAGCGAAATCGAGCGAGAGAGAGACGGATTGCATAACATAGCAACTATCGGCAGAGTATCGTTTACAGGCTTAACATGCATAATAATACATATGTTGCCAATATTATTCATTTCATTTGTTGTTTCGCCTTTTTCATTTTGTGATTTGTTGCTGCTGTTGCACAGTGTGTGATATGCTGATTAAATGCCATCAATATGCTAACAATGGCATTTGCATTTGTCACAATTGCCACAAGTGCTGCAATCGTTTGCATAGTCTGGCAGCGCCCGTCAATAACTAATTCGATTAATCGCATTAACAGCACCAGCAGCAACAACAACAACAACAGACCCATCTAAATGAGGTGTCAACTTAGTGAAAGGTCTGCAGCATAATGCTAACAAATATACATACGCAAGTGCAGCCAATGGGAACAAGGACAATGCTACAACAATATTTTGACACTGCACAACATTTTTATTTGCATTTATCAATAATTCAATTAAAATGGCAGATCAATTTAACATGCCTATGTTATGTTAGGGAGCGGACAGCATTACAGTCGGGCAATTAGCGGGAATAGGCAAAGCAATAGAAAGCTTGAAAAAAGGAGTAGGACAGTGTTGCTGTCAGACACTGAGCACTTTATCTATCTTTAGCCACAGCAACAAGTGCCAAAAGGGAGTAGGGCAGTGTTGCTGCTCAACAAGGCTAAATTGAGCATACGATAATTGCGCGTATGTATATGTGTGTGTTAGTAAATAAAGCAATTTGAAAAGAAAAAATGAATTTTGTGTTATGAATTATTGTCATTTGTAATCATTTTTATAATACAAGATCAGTTTAACATTCTTAACTACATAGTTACACATATGTAAGCCAGTGAATGTGTGGGTGTATAAAAGAGAAAGAAACGAGAAAGAGTATGTACATATGTATGTATGTGTACGAGAGTGTGTAAGAGAGTGCAACTATGGAAATGAGGCGGCGTTGTCTATGCTAAACAAGAGAAGTGGGGGGGGGCGAATGCCGTGGGCTGGAATTTGGAAAGATGATGGAAGATGACCGTCCGTTGCTAATTGCGAGAGCGAATTTTCAGTTGACGACAGCAATCGGTATGCAAACGTCTTAAGACGCGCGCGTCGCAGTTTTTTTTCATCATTTCTTTTGTTGTGAGTGTCTCTTTTTTTTAAATTGTTTTTATAGTGAAATTGTGTTATCTGCATTGTGTTATCTATGGGCAGCATATTGTGTTTTCTTCGGCATTAATGTCAAAAGTGCAAAAAGTTTTTTTCGTTGTGCAAAAAAATCAAGATGGCGGCTCGGTAACTGTATGCGCATCGCGTGTGTTCCAATACACTTTGTATATGTATGTGTGTGTGTGTGTGTGTGAGAATGGGAAGCATTTAAGTTGTAAGAGTTGTTTATTGGCATTGTAGAGTGCATATTATGCCATTATTGCCCACACTGATTGAGTTGTTTCCGCAACTCTCACAATTGAGAGTTGAATGTTAATGGACCCCACGCACAGCACTTGTACGAAAATTGTGCGCTACAATGGGCTAGCAACAGGAAGAATGAGAAGAAGAAGGTGGAAGAAACAGCTTCGCAGAACAGAGCGAATATGCTGAATAAGAGACGAACAAGAGAGTCAAACAAGAACAACTCAATCAATGCAAAATGGCAACGCCGTTCGTTTGCTGCTAAATGTTGCCTGGTGAGTTAACAGTGGGACGCAACTGTCAAAACTGTTGTTTGGCATAGACAATTGACTGTTGCTGTCGCTGTTAATAATCATTGATGATGATGACTCAATATACTCTCTCTCACTCTCTCCACACTCAATGCCCTATTCTGTGTTGTTTTTTTTTTGTTTTTTTGATTTTAAATAGGCACCACCCTGGGCGCAATAGTCACAACAAGCACATGACACTGAAAATTCCTGGCAACATGTGCAGCCAGACCTTTGGGGATGCCAGCAGAAGGAGCTCAAAGGAATCTCGAATTGTAATTGTAACAAAAAACACATGTTTACCTTATGGCAGACACGCATACACTCAAATCTATGTACATACAACATATATATGTACATATTTATGAAAATGTTGAATGAAAATGGGGAACAGATACATAAGTCTCCATGATGATCACTGATTGTGCACAGCATACATATTGTTGAGGCTTAGGCCAAACCGCAGCACAATAATATGGCTAAAAACCTAAGCAGTTTTTCGAAAAGTGTTAAAACCCTTGGTTTCTTACCGCAAGACGAATGCCGAATGCTAACCTGGTTTAAACGCTTAAGGACTTAGCCACAATGCGCACACTTAAGTGCCCCATTGTCAACTGAAGTGCAGCCACTCGACGACGACTACGATGCAAAGTGAAACAATCTATCTTTAAGCCATGCCACAGTTCGGCTTAAACATTCCATGCCAGACATCGGAATCGTTTAATTGACAACGTAGCCTAAGTCCCAAGCACTTGAGTAACTCATGAATGAAACCTCCGACACAATGGAACGGGCTGAGTTCAAAAGCATTACAAAATTATACGGTAAGTGTCTTTCGCTTATTAACAGATCAAATTTTAATGCGATTATATACTTAAGAACTGCAAAAAAAGAAAATTCAACAAGTAATCATAAAACCGTATAATATTGCAAAGAACTCAGCAGTTTTTCTGAAGCACCTGATTTTTCTATTAAATAATAACATATTTTGAATTAACTTTAACTAAAAGCTAGTTCTGATCCTTTGTAACTCAAGCATTCTGCTTTGTTAACCCCAATTTTTCGACTTAAACCGATTCTAGGATTCATACCAAGCATTTTGCTTTTTAATTGAGGAGTTTCAAATCAGCATTTCCAGAGATATTACCAAAAATGTGTAAACAAGTGCCCCAAAATAGAAATTTTCGCATAATGGACCTCCTCATAACTTTGAATTGCCATAACTTGGCCAAAAATCATCCGATTTTGATGAAATTTGAAGTTTTGGAAATGGTTTTTATATCAGTTTAAATCTGCATCAAAATTTTTGCAAAATTCGCCATTTTTAATTTTTCCATTTTTTTGACCCATTTTTCATACTTACCCCTTGACAAAATCATCAAAAATCGAAAATTGTTTTTATCCCAATTTTTTGACGCCGTTTTATTGTAGGACTCATAACTAGCATTTTGCTTTTTATTTGAGGTGTTTCTGATGAGTATTTTCCGAGATATGGCCAAAAATGTGTTAAAGAGTTGCGATATATCGTATTTTCTGAAATGAAATGACATGTAAGAGGTTTTCCCTAAATCGAGTTACAACTTTTATTTCATATATTCTATTCCTGTTTTACATTGCATCTCGGCTGGGAGGAACCCCTGGCCTTTAAATCAATCTTAGAGGTATCTGGTGACAATATGATGAACGAAAATAAGTGGGAAGGGCCAAGGATGCGGGAGATGGGGCACACGACAAAGGTGCACACGTGAGTGTGTCTTTGGGGCAGGAGAATAATGAGTTATTACATGATATGATTTATGAATATTCAAAAGGATGACATGATGCTTGCTGGGGGGCGTAAATTCTTCAACTACAAAACCAGACGGCACCTAACTGTATAGAGCAACTAAAAATAAAATAACGGAATGAGAAAATCAGGATTGTAACCAAAGACGGGCGCGAGGATAACGCAAAAGAGTTGAATCCTTTTTGGCATACAGAAAGGACTTAACGGAGCCAGCAGCAGTTGAACGGTATCAAATTGATTTCTTGACAGGCAACGGGAAAATGCGAGAAATATGAGAGCGCTGCAAAAAATGAAAAAATGGAAAATCAAAGCTGATAGAGAGGGAGAGAGAGAGAATGGGAGAGAGGGAGCGAGGGGCGTGTCACATTACCTGGGCCATATAATATTAATAAGCATAACGGTGCCTCCAGATTTTCACTCATAACGGGGCACCCACAAGGGTACGAGCCCTAGACAAACACACCTGGAACTGCCAAATCTAAGGACGCAACCTAAGCCCAAAACGAATCTCGATAAAAACCTGGACCTGATTGACTTGGGTGACTCGATACCTCTCCCTCTCCCTCTCTCCCTGTCTCTCTCTCTGTCTCTGTCTCATGTTTTCTCTGTGTTTTTGCTGTCGGTTTTTCTATCGTTTGTCTTGCCTGGGGGTTGTTGTTGCAGTGGCAACAACACGGGCGCTGTATCTGCAGATGCAACTGCCAACTCATTGTCTTGCCCTGCCCGCTCTCTCCCATCTGTCCCCTGCCCCCGTCTACCACGGTGCAGATCTCTCGCACGGGCCATTTAAGATGCTTTGGGTTTATCTTTTCCCATTTCTTTTCCATTCTTTTGCTTGTCCAAATGATTTTCATTCTCATTATTTTTCATTACGTTTCACCTTCGTTTTGCATCACATTTTCTCTTCGATTTGGCGGGCTTTTGTCCTGTGCCTGAAGCGCCAGCATCCATGGCAGCTGCGCGGGCGCATCACACGGCCAGGACTCTTGCAACCAAGGACTCGGGCAATTACAGACACTTTTCAAGATTCCCATCTCAGGGAGTTACATCAATCACTGAGAAAAGAGCGTTCGCTAAATGCCATTAAAAATAGTTGGAAATTTTTCGGTATATCAAAATAATATTTAAATTTTTGTTTTTTATGAAATTAATACGAAAATATTATTCCCGTGCTCTAAGAATAACATCAGTGAGCTGGGATAATATTTGAAATTTTTTGTAGAGAATAATATAACATCGATTGCTGGGATACTTAATCCTTTTACTTTTGCGGTTACAAGAGGGTGGGATGGGAGGAAGGGAGGAGGAAGGGAGAAGGAAGGGAGGAGGAAGGGAGGAGGAAGGGAGGAGGAAAGGAGGAGGAAGGGAGGAGGAAGGGTGGAGGAAGGGAGGAGGAAGGGAGGAGGAAGGGAGGAGGAAGGGAGGAGGAGGGGAGGAGGAAGGGAGTAGAAAAACGAACCCAACACTTGCAACGATTCCCAAGAGACATTCCCACGAGGAGCTGTCATTTCTCAGAGTTCATTTGAATAAAATGCAACGCGCTCAAGCGCAGTGCCTGGTGCCATACCGTGCTCACATAGAGAGAGAGAGAGAGAGATATTTATAGAAAGAGAAATAAAATATAAAAAAAGAGAGCTGAAGAGAGTGTGAGAGAGAGAGAGAGAGAGAGAGAGACGAGACAAAACTACCCGACACGCAACGAATGATCCTTGGGCAAAAACGTTCACTTAGTTATGCAAATGTTGCCATCGCAGACAAAATAGACACTGAATAGAGCAAGAGTGAAAGAGAGGCAGCAATAGAGATAAGTTGTGTGTGAGAGAGAGAGAGGAGACAGGGGAGTGGGAGAGAGACAGATATACCATAAGGTAGAGCAGTATATGGCCATGTCCTTTGCATGCTTCGTCGCTTATGAAAATTAACATGATATGCTGATTTAATTCCTCGTTTCTATTTGGTTTTATTCTCTTACTTTTCTATGTCTTCTATCTGTATATACTATACATATATGTATGTATGTATGTATGATAATATATGATAATGTTTTTTTTTTTATTTTTCGTCCTGCTCCCTAACTGACGTGTCCAACGTGACGGGACGTTTGGACCAAAGAGCAGCAAGGACCCTTTTAAGACCATACGACACATATGGTTGTGTTTAATGCTAATGACATTGCATGTTTCATTGTCATTAACAAACCTTACAACATATAAAAACCGTTAAAGATACTTTTGAACTAACTATATATGAAATTGTTCTAGAATATATTCGATATGAACATTTTAAAAATTAAAAAAAAACAAATTTTTTTTTAATCAATTTTATTGTTTATTTTTATCAAACTGAATTTGAATGAACTCCAAAGTTAGTGTTGAAAAATTGTAATCAATTTATAAGTTGAGAAATTGAAAATTCAATAATATTTAACATTTTAAAAAAGTAAGAATATTTAATTGAAATTCAATAAAATTAGTTTTGAAAGATTAATTCATGATTTTGTAATGAACTAATAAATTGTATAACAATTAAATTCTATCGCAATTAAAAAAATGTTCAAATTATAAAAAAAAAGATTTAAAAGTAAAATAAAAAATTTAATATATTTATTTTATATTGAAAATTAATTATTTTTTTTTATAATTACAAATTTTGAGTCAATATTATTTGAACTCATTCAAAATGTTGCTGGAACAAATATGAATAAATAAATAAATAAATGCAGGCAATTTAGTTTTTGTTTGATTTGCATTTTATAATATATGTATATTATATTATATATATATTTTTGGGGCATATATTATTATAAATTCACTTATTAAACGTAACATCGCAACTTAGAGCTAGACAAAAAAAAAATGTTTTGACTTAAAGAAGAGCAGATAAAAAAATGTAGCTTAAGTTAGTTACAAAATAAACTCTTACTTGGCAATTGATTATAAATATTATATTAAAAAAAAAGTTATAAAATTATATATATTCAACGTATGTTTAATGTGCAAAAGTTGTCAGTTTTCTTTCTTTAAGGATATTGTTTTATAGTTGCTTTTTGGAATTTTCTTATAATTTTATAGTATTCGTATTTTATTATGTTATGTCTTGCTTTGGTTTTATCACTTCGCTGACTGGAATAACTTTCTTTCATTTTCTTCGCTCTCTTTCTTTCTCTCTCTCTCTCTCTCTCTTTCACTCATTTAATGCATTTATCATCTATCTGTCCCTCTCACTCTTTGTATATCTCAATCCATCTTTGTCTTCATATCGTTCCTTATTGATACTCTCTGTCTCGTTCATAGTTTATCCCTATCTCTCTCTCTCTCTATATCTCTGTCTCTTTGACTTAGTTTATTTACAGAAGGGGGGCGGGGGGTGTTGATAAATTGTATTTCATTTCTAGGTGGGGAAGGTGGCAACCCTAGATGCCCGCCACCGTGCCCGCATCGGATTTGGGGGTGTGCGCCTCCCACCAATCGATGGCATCGATCATGCTCTCATCGGATAGACAACCGCCGGCGGTATTTGTCGTCGTCTGATCGTGCAGGACATCGGTGAATTCCTTTTTGAAACTGGGCAGACCCACGACAACAACATTGTCGTAGAATGAGGCACCTGGATCCTGATCGTAGAAGGGTGGCAACACTGGCGAGCAAAGCAATTGCTGTTGTTGCTGTTGTTGTTGCTGCAGTTGTTGATAGTTATTGTTGTTGTTGTTGCTGGCAGGCGGGGAAGTGGTGCCGCTGTTGTTGTTGTTGTTGTTGACAGTGTATTCCTGTTTGATCAGTTGTTGTTGTTGTTGTTGTTGTTGTTGTTGTGCGGCACACGCCTGCAATAAGAGTTGATTAGCGACGGCAACGGCGACAGGTGAAACTGCAACTGCAACTGCAGCGTCTGCCGCATCCCCTGGTGGTTGATGCAATGACGAACTGCCTCGTGTTGCCGTTGCTGCTGTTGTTGGTGTCGCTGTTGTTGTTGGTGTTGTGCAGCGGCTACTCGATGAGGTTGCTGTAGGCACGGGCGATCGCGATAAGGTTGCAGCAAATTTAACACATTCATCGGCAGCAGCAGCAGCAGCAGCAGCAGCAATGGCAGCTGTGGCAGCTGCAATGCCTCCACTGACATTGCCACTGCCACTGCCACTGCCACTGCCACCACAATTTGTGTCAATTAACGCATCCTCCAGGCTGGCGCTGGTCTCTAGCATATCCGGCGTAAGCAGTTGGTAGGTGCTGGTGCCCGGTATCCGCACATACTGCAGTCCATTCAATGTGGTCACACTGGGCAGCAGCTCATCCTCAAGCGTCGTTGGCATTTCATGTTCCACCTCCAACTGATGCTGTTGCTGTTGTGGCACTATTGTTGTCAGAGGCTCATCCAGTCCATCGTAGTTGCTCAGCGAGTCATCGAAATGATCGTCGAGGCCCTCGAATTCATCCTTGATGAACATGAAGCTATCATCGCCACTGGATGAGCTATTCGAGTTGCTGCAACCACCACCACCACCGCCACCACCCCCAATGGGTGGAAAATCGAAACCCAATAGCCGTTCCAGGCTGCGTATATATTCGACCGCCATGCGCAGGGTTTCCACTTTGGAGAGCTTCTTGCTGGCACCACGTCCCGCGCCCTGTGCCTCAAATGCCTCCGACACCTCCTCGGGTATGCGTTCACGTAACGCGGCAAATCCGTTGTTCACCTGCTTGACACGATTGCGTTCGCGTGCGTTGCGACGCGCCACAGCCTGCGGCAAAGGCAGACCCTTGCGACCCGGTGTGCCTACAGGTCGTTGTTGGAGTAGGTCCACTTTGTCCGTTACAGGAACTGGCGTTGATGATTGCGGATTTGTTAGTTTCTTGCTAAGTTTGGTGCGTTTGGTGGCTGCTGCTGGCGAAGGAGTTGCCGTCTTTTGTTGCTGAGGCAGAGGTTGAGGTTGAGGCTGCTGCTGAGAATTGCACTTGGTTTCGCTTAGCGGTCGCTTGCGGTTAATGAGGTTACTGCTGTTGCTGCTGGTTGCATTGTGAACCGCTCCCAGCATACCGAAATCCTTGATCTTGCGTATGATGAGATTTTGATTGCTGATGATGTGCTGTTGCAACGCATTGGCGCCGCTCTCGCTCAGCACATTGTGCACGGTCATTTTCTGGAAGGGTTTGTTGGCGCCCAATGTCTTCACCGCATTCACATTGAGGTTCTCCTTGGATGTCCTACTGTTACCGCTGCTGCTGCTGTTCTTGTTGTTGTTGTTGATCCTTGGCTGAGTTGGTGCTGCTTTTGTGGGCGTGATGGGCGTGGGGCTGTAGCTTAAAGCAGCCATTTCTTCCAAACTATCTCTTACTCTCGCTCTCTCTGTCTCTCTCTCTCTCTCTCTCTCTCTCTCTCAAACTCTCGCTGTTTTGAAATCTCGCAAGGTCTGTGTCGCTTCTCTGTGTCTCTTTTAGAGAATCTCTAGAGAATGTTTTGGAAATGTTTTGGACTGTTTTTGGAAATATAGTTGGTGTGTGTTGAGGTCCTTACGGCAGGACAGCTGCTAGCGTTCTGTGTCGCGTGCCTCGGCGAAATGTCATGGGGCGTCGTCCTCGGCAAAGGCGACGTAGTGACGTTGACGCTGACGTTGACGTTGGCAGCGGCTGCGGCAGCGGTAGTGGCGACTGCGGCGCAACGGAAATGACTTCGTTGACTGATGGCGCATATAGCAGTAGCAACAGCAACACCAACAACAACAACAATGAAATGAAAACTACAACTACAATAAAAAAAAAAAAAAAAAAAAAAATTTTATATTTATAACGTATCCTGGCGCTGCTGACGCCACTGCTGACGCTGCTGTCGCTGCCGCAGTCGCTGCTTATGTAAAACATAATGAAATGAAAATAACAAACGGCATTTATTTCACACACACACACACATATGCGGCATGTATGACTTTTCATCCCCTAGCTACATTATATTGGGTGTCCCTACGGGTTCATTCCCATTCCCATTCCCATTCCCATTGCCAGTCCTTGCGATCCTTAGCTCTTAACGCAACTCACCTCAGTTAGTTGTTATGTTGTCTCTCTCTCTCTTTCTCTCCCTCTCTATCTCTCTTCGTTTCTCTCTTTTTCTGCTCTCGCATATTATATTTATTGCTGTAGTTTTTTGTATTTTGGGAAAACTAACATCTGATCGTAGCTCCTGCTCCTGCTCCTGCCGTTGATCCTTGCGCCTCGGCCATAAGGGTGGTTGTGGTTCAAGTTTTTGCGCCTTTTCAATTTTACATAAGCATATACCTCTATATACATATGTATGTGACAGCTTATATACCGCCCCATACTTGTTATATACATACACATATACATATATACATATGTATGTATGTATATACAATTATGAAACTCCATTAAGCTTTGCTTGGCCAGCAGCGTGAAAGAGACAGCCTCTGCTCTATTATAGCATAGGTTAGACTGAGATGGAACCTTGAGGATCTTATATATTTATATAAGCCTAGTTTCCCACACAAAAACCTAAGGATATACGCATAGATCACCTTATACAGGAACTGTCTCTTTTACTGATAAATTTGAAATTTTCACCGCAAAAAAAAAATAAAAGCAAAAATAGAGACAAATTTTAAGCGATTTCAAAAATGGTTGGTAAAAAGTTGGCAAACGTTGAAAAAAGCTGCTTTTTGTGCCGTAAAAAAAAGCAAAATAAATTTTCAATTACCAATCTCTTCATTTTTGAAAACCTTAAATGATTTATGCACAAAGCTAATTAAATAAAATTTTAAAAAATTTCAATTTTATATATTGTGATTGATTTTTTTTTTAATAATATTATTTTATTTATAAGTTATTGTTCATAATTTTTAAATATAATCAAATAATAATATATAAAGTATGAAAAAAGTAAAATTTTATAATTTTAATAATAAAAATTAAGATAATTATTAATTAATAATAATAATTAATAATAATTAAGAACTTTTTTTTTTATAATTTATAGACTTTCGTAGAATACTCTAAAGAACTTCAATGAAATTCGCTCGCTGAACATGTCAAGAGTTTTGATAAGTTTTCCACTTAATCATTTTCCCAGCTAGCGATGTCCTTCTCTCTCCCTCTCTCTCTCTCTCTCTCTCTCTCTCTGTCTCTCTCTCTCTGTGTGTGTGTGTATCTCTTATCACCTTCCATAATTGGCATACTCCTTGTTGCTTTCTTCTGCTTCTGCTTCATTACGTTGCTTTCTCTGGAAGCGTCGGGAATACAGAGAGGATCGCCACCCCTTGTCCGTTTTAGCTAAGAAGGGTGTGTCCTTAGACACATAATTCTTAATCATTGAACATTTGTCCTGTTGCTGTGCAAAATCATTTGCCAATTGTTGAACTAATTTAAGGGCGAAAAGAGGCAGAGTGTGGACCGAGGAGAAGCATCGGCGATGCACCAAAAGATCTATGGCTATAAATTCTAATTAAAATTGACAAGATCGACAAAATATATATATGAGCATACGATATATTGAGCTGGGCAATTAGGGTAGTCGCTGGGAAACGTCCAAACGTGAACAGATCCTGAGAAATCTCACTCTCTATCTCAAGAAAAAACAATTGACAAATACAAAAATATTGAAAAAAAAAAAGGTAAAGCTTTGCTTCGAAACTAGTTTCGGCATATACATACATATATATATATATATATGTATATAGAAGTCTAGTTAAAAGTCCCTTATGCTACAGTAAATTTTTGGTATATGTTTTCAGGTAGTTGCATATAGACCTGAAAACAGTAAGTGTGTGTGTGTGTGTGTGTACTTGCCACACAATTTATAAACTTGAGTTCACTTGAAAGGTTCAAGGAAACGAGCAGCAGGATAAGAGCTACCGGTTTCTACATAGCTTCGCCTCAAGCAAGCTCCTTTTTCTCTCGACTTGTCTATGTATGCCTGTGTGTGTGTGTGTGTGCGAGTGTGTGTGTATGTGTGTGTGTGTGTGTGTAGGGACACAGAGGCTGCTTTGACTTGGTTACGTCCCATTTTGCCGTTTGGCTCCTTGTCTACGTTACGCCCCGAGGTTGAAGCTACGCAAGGACTCTCAGTTTCCTTTGCTCCGATTTATATTTGTTGTTGTTGTTGTTGCTAATGCTTCTTCTTTGATCGTGCTTTATGGCAAGTCAAGTAGATCGCGTTTCCTTGCAAAGGATAAGAAAGAGAGGGAGACCGTACGTATGCATAAAACTTATTATAATAAATAAATAAAAAATGAATTGGGCATGAATTTAAAAAAAAAAAAAAAAAAAATACCAAAACTGTTGATCATCCTTACAGTTGGTGTTCGGCATGGAGCAACCCTTAGCAAAGGCTGACTGTCGTAAGGGTTGCAGGGTTGAAATCTCTCCCAACAATATGTTAAGTAATTTTTTTTTTGTTCTGTTGGGCGTAAATTATAATAATTATTATGCTGCATATAAATTGCAGTAATCATTTTTATTTTGAATTTTGGAATCTGAATTTTGAAACTAAAGTCAAACTATGCATACTTTGATTCTCTCAGTGTATCCTTGATAGTTTTTTTTGCGGT
Source organism: Drosophila quadrilineata (assembly GCA_018150725.1). Taxonomy (NCBI): domain Eukaryota; kingdom Metazoa; phylum Arthropoda; class Insecta; order Diptera; family Drosophilidae; genus Drosophila; species Drosophila quadrilineata. The sequence continues at coordinate 25,363,173 of JAECWN010000432.1, read as the reverse complement.
CTAGTGCACTTCCTGCGCTCCTTTTGCATTTATGGTATATTGACTTTCATCTTTTCAGCGGCGGCTTGAGAAAATACAACAATTTGTGTAAACAAAACAACAACGGAAAATTATGAATGGAGGATCCTCTGAGTTCAGATTTGGATTTATTTGCATTCTCTGTCTAAATTTTTCTCATTCTCTCGGGGCGCATCGATTTCGGTGGGAAATGGAAATCGGCATCTAAATGAGGAGTGAAATTTTTAGAAAATATGTTGAGTGAAAGGCGGACATACATATGTACGTATACTCTTATTCCTTTTATTCCCATTTTTTTTTGGGCATCCCTAAATCAATCAACCAAATATTTTTAAGCATTTCTTCATCTTCCTCTCCTTCTTTTTGATCTTAGGGTTTCTCTTCCTTTTGCCATTAAAATTAGCTTTACGTGTGGAGATGTTATGCTGTAAGACGATCTTTCAAACTTCTACGGTAGTTCTACTTGTCGTCGGTTCAAGTGTTTTCTTCTTCTCTATACCAAGTAAAGTGTCCTTGTATACTTTGCTCTCCTGGCGCGCGAGAAGCATCTGTGCACAGTTGTGAGCACATAAATTTGACTTTTTGTGAGTGTGTGTGTGTCCTATTTTCAATATTTCTTTTTGACTTTCTGAACATGTCTGAGTGCGCATATGCAAGTCCTTAAATTTCTGTATGGAAAAGAAAAGGGGACATTATGAATTTATGAGTGGCTCTCCAGAAACTGAAAGGAATCTTATTGTCAAAGCGGAAATCCCCTAAGATGGCACCAAATCAAGGAACCCCGAAAATACACTCTTTCATATCAAAGGTAATGTGTTTTAAGGCGGTTGTAGCATAATATACATTCAGTTGATAAAGGACTTAAGCTCAATTTTTTCCTGCAAATCTACTTTTTTTGTCTATTTAAAAAAATATACTAATAATACCGATCAAATTCGAGCAAATAAATACTGTAACCTACAAGCAGCAGTTGAAAAAATTACCAAGTTTCGCATAGATCATTTTAAATAGTTCTAGAGAATCAACAAATTACTAGTAATTTAACAAAAAATACTGAAAATTCGTAAAAATACGAGTATCTTGAGAAAAAATACCAGAAAATTGAAAAAAAGGCAATTCAAGCAAATAGTATTTCGGAAGTATTACTGGAAGTTCATAAAAATACTAGTAATTTAAAAAAATACTGGAAATTCGTAAATATGCGAGTAACTTGAGAAAAAATACCAGAAAATTGAAAAAATACTGGAAATTCGTAAAAATACGAGTAACTTGAGAAAAAATACCAGAAACTTGAGAAAAGTTAATAAATATACTAGTTATTTAAAAAAATACTAGTGAATTGAAAAAATACTTGCCAATTTAAAAAATACTAGTCATTTGAAAGAAAAAAAAAATACTAATAATTCTAATGCTTTTATATGCACCCGCATTTACTTCCACGTGACTCTGCCAAGTATTTTCCCACTTAAGTGTATCCTGACATTAAGTAGAGATCCTACAAATGGATAAGTATATGTATGGTTATATGTATGTAGGGATGTACGTAGGGATATGGCATTGTTTAGGATGCGGCATGCGCCGAAAGTGTGTGCGTTCGTGTGGAAGGAAAAGTCGTTGTTGTCGTCCAGTTGGTTGGATGAAGTAGGATGTAGGGGAGAGTGAAACAATGACTGCCGTAACGGGAAAATGAAAAGCGAAATTTGAATTGAAATTGAAAACGAAATTGGAATTGGAATTGAAATTTTGTGCGAAATGGTATTCTATTGTTGTCCTTGTTGCTGATAATGTTGGGGTGCGCACGTGCGCAGGATATGCAAAGGAATTGCTGAACTACCTGAGAGCAAAAGGACGAGGCTGAAAAGTTGATCTGCGTTGGGGGTTGATCAAGTCATACATATGTATGTAATGATAGAGAGGGTCTCTCTCGCATTCTCGGTGGGTTTTTTTTGGGGACACACAGAACCAGATAAAGGAGCATTATAGCATATGAATCGAAAACCAAAAATCGAAATCGACTTGGGAATGGGAATCGAAATAGGTATAGTCATGCGTATCGGAATGAGAGCTGCTGGACGGTAGTGGGACCGGTTTCATGCCTAGGGTCAGGACGCATCTCTCATCCCGCAACTCCCTGACATCTCCTCACTCTCCCTTTTCTATCTACCTCTCTCTGCCTGTCACTCTGTCTCTTTCACTCGCTTAATGCTCATTGTCCTCGCTGTGTCCCGTGCTTGAGCACACGGTGTCCTGTGTATCCTGTATGCTCGGCCGTTGCCATTGGCAGCCGCGAAAAACATCTGCTCCTGCTGCAATCGCTCAAAATGTGGTGCTCCTCTGCTGCCGTTGCTGTTGCCGCTGCCGCTGCCGCTGTCGTGTCGTGTCCTGTGGCAATCAAACTATCAGCAAATGGTACGTGCAACCCCTATGCGAGGAGCTGCTGTTGTTGTTATTGTTATTGTTGTTGTTGTTGCTGTTGTTGTTGTTGCTCTGGCATTTTGTCAACAACAAATGTCCACCTTTCGAGCTCCTCTACAGCATGACTGTGTCTTCTAAATACATGTGTGTGTGTGTGTGTATGAGAGAGTGTTTCTCTGTGTGTGAGCTGTCGCGCACGCGGACACGTCCTTAGTCTGCTGCCGTTGCCGTTGCTGTTGCCGTCGCCACCAACACCTCCTCCTCATCCTCCTCCTTCTTCTACTGCCTGCCTGAATGCGCTCCCTGTACATGAAGTTCCAACAGGATTAGCGACGCCATGTAACTGTGTTTATGCGAGTGAGTGAGTGAGAGAGAGATAGAGAAAGAGATACAAACAGAGAGTGGGTGAGAGAGAGGAAGAGAAGGAGAGAGAAATGGAGGGAGAGAGAGAGAGAGAGGGAGAGATATAGAGAGAGAGATAGAGAGAGAGATAGAGAGAGAGATAGAGAGAGATAGAGAGAGAGATAGAGAGAGATAGAGAGAGAGATAGAGAGAGAGATAGAGAGAGAGATAGAGAGAGATAGAGAGAGAGATAGAGAGAGAGAGAAAGATAGAGAGAGATAGAGAGAAAGATAGAGAGAGATAGAGAGAAATAGAGGGAGAGTGAGAGAGAGAGATAGAGATAGATAGAGAGAGACATAGAGAGAGAGAGAGAGTGTTAGAGAGAGAGAGTGTTAGAGAGAGAGAAATATAGAAGGAGAGAGAGAGTGTGAGAGAGAGAGAGAGTGAGAGAGATAGAGAAAGGGAGAGATATAGTGATAGAGGGAGAGGGGAGAAACCGTATGTTGGGCGGGGTAAGATAGGGAGAAAAGAAGTGTACTTACATTTGTGAAGGGCACACCTAGTTCTGTTTTTTAAGTTCTATTATTTTTCTAAAGTTATTCAATTACGTATTTATTTTTAAATTATTTTATTTTTTTTATTAAAAAAAAAAAAAATTTATTAACTTGTTATGTTATTATTAATAACATTATTTTTAAATGAATATGCTTCGTTGCCTATTTATAGTACATTTAATAATTTAATACAATTATATAAATTTTATATCTACCAAAAAATTCGACTACTTTCAACTCCAGCTCCATATTCTACATTATGCTCTCCGGGAAACATAGAGTATACAAAGTTCGGCATAAGAGTCGAGCTCTTTCAAATAATGTTTCGGGTTGCTGCCACCCCAAATAGATGCCTAGACTCATGCCTAAATATGTGCAACATTTTATTTTTTATGTTTTTGCAAAAGTTTATAAAGAGGGTGAGGCGCAGACGAGTGAAGAAGACAGGGAGAGTTAGACAGAGAGCTAAATATTTGCAATATTAATACTTATGTACGTGAACAATTGAAAGTGAAATGAAATCTATTTGAATAACTGATTAGATCGCAAAGCGAAAAGCTCGCTTCTGTATAAAAACTTGTTGCCGCAGGATACAAGGATACAAAAAAAAAAGGAAAAAAAAAATATTGGAATTGAAAACTTCTGCAAGGGGTTTCAGGTTCAAAACAGAGGGTTACGCTAAGGGTTACATAAAAGGGGGATGCGAGTGCGGAGAGTGTAGTGTTTAGCGCACGCGCAAAAGGGTCCTTCAGCAAGGATTCATACAATGACCCGCTGAATTATGCAAATAATCGCGGCCGGTAATTAAAATCAAACTTGAGTCAAGGTTTATAAAAGGGATAATGAAATATGTTTTTTATTTTTCTGTGTAAAAAGGGCAGAGAAGAGAGAAAACATGATGAATTTTGATTGATGAACTGGAGATAATAGAAAGATACTTGAATGATATTTTACATAAAGAACTTATGTAAAATTTAGACAGATCTTAACATTTTCTCGGAGTTCGTTGACATTTTCTTTAGTCTTGAGCTGCCTTTTGTTTTGTATATTCCTCGAAAACTGTTGCATAACTTAATCAAAGTCTCGTAATATAAATAAATTGCAACAAATGTCCATATATTTTGAGGGTTGCACACAAATCCTTTAATGAGTTACGCAATTGTATAGAAAATTGTTATAAAACAATTCCATATACGTATGTATAGATGTATGTATGTAGGTTGAGCAACTAGTAGTGTTGCCAGGCACACAGAATCAACCACTTGGGTAATTTGTTGAATGAAATGACCTTGCGCATGAAAAGTTGCGTCGCGATCAGCGCCTGACAACCCTGACAACCCTGGCCCAGCCGAAACCCGAGACCAACGACGAAGAGGCCGAAGGGAAAGAGAAAACGAACCGAAAACGTACATATTAATGAGACGCGTGCGGCATTGCGACACACACACACACACACACACACACACCAATGAAATCAATGACTTTGCCCGCCGATGACCGACGGACCGACGGACCGCGTCCGCATGTTCGCCGTATCTCATCTAGCACCTTTACACGGTGTAGTAGTGACTACCCTAATCCCTCGCCACTTGCCCCTATTCGGTTGTAAGTGCCACTGTGTGCGTGCGCACGCGCGAGCTCGTTTTGAAGATGCGCCGCTGCAGGTGTTGAATGAACTGGTTACGTTACGCCCCATACATAATCCTAGGGAACCCATGCTGTATATGGATTGTGAAAGAATCATGTCAAGTTTATGAAATGACTTGGAAAACTTAACAGAAATTCCAAATGGGGCTAAAGGAAAGAAAGAAAATCTCTACAGAAGTGGCATAAATATTAGGTAGTAATACCATAATAAAGTGAAAACAGAGAAATTATTCGTTTAGTTATCATAATTTATATGTATAATCAGTATCGGAGATTTTTTCTAATATTTTCTTTATTTTAAGAGAACAAATTTTTACAGATATGATTATATGATTATGATATATTATGTTTTTAATACATAGAAATTTCTTGTACTCTATTTAGATTATATTAAGGATATTCTGGGATTTGAAAATTCTCATCACTTCATCATTTTATTAAAATACAATAACTTTTGGAAAATATCTTTGTAATTGTTAAACGAGCTTTTGAATATAAGTGTTGTAAAAGAGTTAATTTTTAAGTATTATGAGAAGTCTTACAATAGCTAAGAATAACGTAGAGAATAGAAAAGTTCACTTCACTCTTGAGAACCTTCTCCCGTAAGTTTTTGTTTCTTTCCGAAGAACTTAAGAGTAGCATTAATAGGCTTTATTTAATCTTAAGAAAAATCAAACAACCCCGTCAACTGCAAATTTTTATTGCTAAGAAAATCTTTCTATGAATTTTCTTTTTTTTTTCTATTGTAGTTTCCCCTTATTCAATTCGATGGTATTTAGCGTTTTTGCTTTGATTCAATGATTTCTGTGTCAAGCGTTGATTTCCTGCCAATAAACAACTACAACTAATGATGATCATCATGTTGATAATGAGGTTAGTAATGTTAATGATTAAGTATTTAGTTGCTTGTTGCTATTGTATAAAATATATTTGCCGTAATTACCGCAACCCGTTCCATGGCCGCTTGTCGCGCTTCAGTGCATCATTGAGAATTGGCCAACAAGAAGAGAAAAAATAAAAGGAAATCTGAGTTGGAAAATCAAATGGAAAAGAGAAATGGAGAAAAGGCTTACCCCTATCGGGATTTTGAGTTGGGAAAATGTTTACGGGCGAATGCATTTAACCGATGGTTGCGGTTAGCGTAAAGTCAGCTCCTTTTACCCACTGTCTACTCTCATCGCATCTCAATTGATGAGGATTTAAATGCACTTGAGTGATCGCTTCACTGATCTTTGAATGCGTCAAAAGTGAATTGCTGGCTTAAGGATTAAAGTAGGGAAGGGAATTTGCTGAAAAATGCTACTGAACTATGCCGCATAGTTCAAGAGGCACCGCACCAACTAAACCCGACGATGTCCTACTTGCTGTCGCCAAAAAAAACTCTAGGAAAATAGGAAACCTATGGCTGTGTTGATAATATACATGTTGCTGGGTTTTATTGCTCCGCAGGATACTTGAAAATGTTTGTGTAATAGAACTTGTATCCAGGACAATTAACATTTAATCGCTGTTGTAGCACTTTGGCATGCGGCATGCAACAAGCCGCATGCAGCATACATCAGTCGCTGTTGCCGATAAGATAGCGCACACTAAGTTGGTCCTGTCACTCTAACAACCTGCACTCGACAAATTATGGCTCTATTGATAAGATATTGTTACAGCTGCTGGATCGGCTACTGCCGAGATGCATCCAGGGGTTTTCTGAACTATATCTCTTACTAAAATGACAGCATGGTATACTCAGATGTGATGATTATGATCCATTTTCTTTAATTGTCAGTGTCACGAAGTAGAAGAACTTTTTTGCACAATGCTGTCTTATAATTCGCAACTGGTTCAAGTATGAAAATGGATGTGTGTAGCTGAAGCTTTTAAGTGAAAGTGCTCTTTAGGCGAATTTGTGTGAAAGAGGATAAGAAGAGCAAGAGAATGCAAAAGAAGTACAAGTAGAAATGAAATGAAAGAAGAAGATGAGAAGAAGATGAGAAGAAGAAGAAAAGTGAGAGGAAGAAGAATGAAATCGAAGAATGAAAAAGAAGGTGGAAAGAGCTAGAAATCAGATTTCTTGAAGGTAAAAAGAAATAAGAAGAATGGAAGAGAACGAAAAGATGTAAGAAGCTAGAGGAAGAAAGAATATAAAGAGGAGAAGAGAACCTCATATAACTTAAAAATGGTACGCGATTTTTTGTAGTGTATGTTAGGAATCGTTCCTTGCTGTCCCATGATTAATCGCAATTTGTCTAGAGCTGCATTCTTGTGCAATTTCATGGAATTTCGTTGCCTCTATTGACGACAGACAGTAGCATTGAATCGTCTCTATTTGATTAAATGATTTGTGCATTTATCTATTTATTTTTTATGTTTTCTTTTTTTTTTTTTTTTGTATATTATTTTTGCTTGACCAGAAGAATGAGCAAACCCCCTCTGTGACTACCATGATGAATGAAACCAGAGACTCACTCCTCTGATATTGAACTGACCCCGGTCCATGGATTCTATTATTATTTGGGAATGTTGCAATGTTTACTCAAAACATGCCCCGCACAGACAATACAAGTAGCAGAAGAATAGCAACATGACAAACGCCCCGGATCTTCTTCATTTTTTTATATTATATTTTCAATTTTATTTGTCTTCTACTTCGGGAACATACCTTACCCGGGGTTTATGTTTCTTCTTTATGTTTTTGCACTTGTTTGTATTTTTGCTCAATTAAAAAAGTTTCACAATTGCTCGACAGTTTTTCTCAGGTTTTTTCACATTGTTATCAGATGCGTGGATTTTTGATTCTCTCTCTCTCTCTCTCTTTCTCTCTCTCTGTCTCTTCGCTTTTCTCTGGGTTACTGTATTGTGACTCTTTTGGGTAACCTTTTCTCCTGCTCAGTTGTATATTATTTTGCTTTGGCGTTTTGGGATTGCTCAATATGCCCACATGCTGGGCTCTTGTGTTATGTCCTTGGTGTTGGGTTTGTTTGTCCAGGACATGATTGTGAAAAATGTCATGGTATTGTGCAATTCGACTTGGCTTCCTTCTATTTGGCATCCTTTTATTGGATTTTCCACGGAAATTATATATGGCATTTGAGCAATAATCAGTGTCTGTTAACTATAATTTCATATCATCAGCTTAAGGATGATTGATCAGAATGGATTGTTATAATTTCGGAGACTGTGTTGGCATATATTATAGAGTATATTTAATTAATATATTAACTTATTCATTCCTAATTTAGAAATCCTGAGTCAAGAGAAGTGCTCTATTTGATTTTTCTTAAACTTATAGCTTATTATAAATATTATTTAGAAATTATAGGCGCTTTGGCAAGGATTTCGAAAATTTGAATTTCATATATTATGTTTACATCTATTTATAAATCTTCATAATAGATTTTTAACATGAAATGTACGTGTAAATCTAAAATATTTCATATCTTTTTAAAGTTATATTTATTTGTAACTCTAGAAAATGTCCATGTTTCTATTGTATACAATTTTTTTTTATTACATTCTAGATATTGTGAATAGTTGAATATAGTTATTCATAATTTTTTCTTTTTGTAAATTTTCTATAAATTAAATTTCATATAGTTCTTAACAAGAGTATCTTAAGATAAGAATTTCTGGAATTTCAAACTAGTCTAGATCTTTTTTTTCCTAATCATCATTCTTTTATTCAGGTTCTCTCAAAGCACCATAAGTAGTAAAGAAAATGTTGACGTATGTCTGTCTGTCTGTCTGAAAAAGGATTAATCCTTTCTGAGTAGCAAACAGCAGCAGCAGTAAAAACAATTTCTTAGCTCCGGCTCAGGAATATTGCGCAAATATGAATCTGTTGGACTGTGTGTATCTTGGCATGTTTGTCCTCGTTCAGATCCTGGCAGCAAGCAGGCTGTGTCAATATAAAATCGATCACATTGTTGCTGTTGCTGTTGTTGGTTGCAAACCACAAAGATTGGCACAATGGAGAAAAGGGCCTAGAGAATATGGGAGAAATGAAGAGAATCGCTGTTGTTACAGCTTCTGGGAATGCGTCTGTTCTACGATCCTTCGAATCTTTCTCCCTCACTCTCTCTCTCTCTCTCTGTCTGCTCTTTAAACATTGATGCAAGATTGTCTCTCACGTTTTTTTTATACAGATGAGAAAAGTCTGGGAAATATGCAACTCCAGTCGTAGTGTGCGTGATGTTTTGTGCAATATTGCGATTTTCTATCAGTTTAAACAGTTTTCCAACTCTGTTCTTGTCATTCTTGGAATTTCGTCAAAAAAAGTGGCAAGAATGGAAAAATTGCGAAAGGATTAGGCGCAGATAGCGAAAGGGTTGGCAGATTGCGACATCATTTTGACAGCTGCACGTGCAGAGAGAGAGAGGGAGAGAGAGAGAGAGGGAGAGAGAGAGAGAGACAGAGAGAGAAAGAGAGAGAGAGAGAGAATGGGAATGTGATAAGAGAAACTATATGTATAGTAAATATTATAAAAAGATCTTAAATTTTAGTAAAGGATAGCAGAAATGTCTCTCTCTCTTTCTTTCTTTTTTTTAATATATTCCATCTTATCTTTAACAGAATATATGTCTTATCTTTTTTTTTTAATTTAATTGTTATTGGGATCTTTGATATGTCTTCTTTAGATTTTTATATAATTTTATGCGATACTTCTGCTGTATATTTTTCTTGCTAATCCTCATTTCAAAAGTACATTTAAAATTTAGTGCATTTCGGAACTGTCTTTGGCTTACACTTCCTATTTCCTCAATTTTTCTGAATAATTTATTATATCGTTTCCTAATTGTTTTCGTCGTCGATTTCTCTTGGTCGCGTGCTTGAGACACTTGAGACTCTTTCGAGTCGCTTATCAGAGCGGCGGCAACATGTACAGAGAATCCGAGATGTGGATTTAGAGAACCTTTTCTCTCGTTTCTCAGATGTTTTGCCGCCGATGGCTGTGTCAAGTGTTGTCCGAGCTCTTCGTTTTGGCATGTTTGTTTATTTAACTGTGCACAAATTAGATGAGCTCTCTCTCTCTCTCTCTGTGTGTGTTCTACATCTCTATCTGTCTCTCTCTCTTTCTGTCTATGCCACTTGAACATTTGTTTTTTGGGACGCGCCTATTTAGATAAGAAACTTGAGGACTGTCCTCGCCGTTGTCTGCTCAGCAGGTTTCTGGTCTCAATTCTCAGTTCTCTGCCGCTGCTTGCGAAAATGTTATGCTAAATATATAGAGCGAGATAGCGTGTGAGGAGTAAGCGATATAGAACTATATATGTATATAGATACACTCTAGAACTCCGTCGATATGTGTGTTGTTGCCCAGCAAAAAAAGGTAATAAGTTCCTTCAGAGCCCTAATTAAGTCATTTACCAGATCGTTACTACCGTCATTTTCTCAGTTCTCTGCGTTCTCGATTCTCGATTCTCCATTCTTCATTCTCCCTTCTCTGTTCGTTGCTTGCTGTTGGAGCTGTGCTAGAGACACCGAAAATGTTGAAATTCCGCATAAATTCCGCGCACACAATTCACTTTTATAATGGACAAGCCCGCAGGGTGAATAGCTACACTGAACAAAAATTTCTAGTTGAATGTTCAAATTTATTATTATTCTAAAACGTATGTCAAGTTTTGAAGGAAAAACGAAATATTGTTTACTTTCTATATTATATATTATATTATTATTATATATTATATATATTATATATATATATTTAATTTAAAATAATTTCTATGTCATTTTTATATATGATTTCATATATTTGTTTGCGTTGTGGCTGTTGAGAATTTAACAAGTAATTGCAATTTAAGCATAAGTTCAAGAAAAAAAGAAGAAATCATTTTATTTTTTTTTGGCATTTTGAAAATTCGAATTCTCGCAACTTTTTCGCTCAGTGTAGTTTCCTCGAACTGAGCTCTGAAGTTCAAGTTACTGCAGACTGTCGTTTGATGGCGAGCGCTATCTTTGGCGATAAACGGTAGCCAAGGCAAAGCCGAGACAAAGCAACTGAAGGTGTAGAAAGAAGAGAAAGACAAAGAGAAAGAGGGTGTGCAAGAGAGAAGGCAAAAGATTGCATTGACCGCGAAGGGTTTCTTCGACTAATGAAGCCGGGGCGTAAAGTGCTTGATTGACATAGACCACACATTGCCCAGGAGCATTGACTTTGAGAAATTAATTTGATAGCAAAACTCACACATACACATATGTACATGCATATGTACATACATATACAGTCTCTGCTGTATATATATGCACATACTTGCTGACAGGTAATACTTTGATCTAAGGTACATACATCGGCAATCAGCTTATTTTGGCTGATGCTGATGCTGCTGCTTGTCTTGTTAGGCTAATTGACTTCTTTTGCGGCTGGACCACCTTTGAGCGTGTTTATAAGTTGTCTGCCTCCAATGATGACAAGCCAAATAGCCGACAAATGGCCAACAAACACAACAGCAGTAGCAGCAGCAAAAAAAAGGCTAAAAGACGCGCCTCTTAGCAGCTCAATTAATCAGCCTTAAAGGCTAAAGGCAGTCAGTAGTCACAGGTGTAGTACGATGACTACTATGTGTGGGAATATGAACAAGCTGCAAGTACGCTGCTTATTAATTAGGGATGCTGCAAAAAAAAAATGATTGAGAAAATGAAAAGTGATGAGAAAATGAAGGGGAAATTCAGCGGAAGTGATATATAATGAAGAAATGGTCTGTAATAAACAAATCTGTGAGAATTGAGAATATTGTGAATTATTTTCTTTTTTAAATATTTCAATTTAAATTTACCTATGATTTATTTCCAATAGCGACATATCTCCGATACGTGTTAATTACTGCTTCGCCTACTAGATCATATAAAACTTGAACGACATAACTCCGCCATGCTTTTAAATTGACATAAGTAGAGGATATTCGTGATTAAAGCTTTATAGTCTCTATATTAGTTCTATCTATCTTTATAAAAATGTAAAACGGACATAACTCCGCTGGGAAATGTAATGTATTTAACTGATTTCGAGTTTGCTATGATAAAGATCTAACTCCGTCCGATCTATCTAAACAGTAGTATACGACCTGAGAAACATTTTTTGTTTTCTCCCACAGAAATATTTACAAATATTTTTGTTATATTTTCAGCAAATGTCCTCCTAATTTTGTTTATAGAAATTTATGATACAATTTTATAAGTGGTCATAAACCCGGTTATAGATTTCTCAATCAATCAATGCTACCAAGTAGAGATTTCAAGTAAACTACTGGCAGATAAAAGAATTTCTTATCGTTCTGCATTTTTTGTTGTTGTTGTTGATGTTGTTGTTGTTGGTTGAGTACGTTACGCCCACTGGTGAGACAATTTCGAACTAATCTTTTTATAGAGCCTGAGATGATCATATCAATGTCAGCATATCAATTTCAAATTCATAGGAAAATGTCAGTCGAAAAACCGAAATTGAGCTGAAAGTGAAATTGTAGATGGCATAGAATGGGAATGGGATGGCATGAGATCTATTGATATGGATGATTGCATAATAAAACGCCCATAATGTTGAGATAATGCGAGTAGAAAACATCAACATGCCGATTGCATAAATCAAATACTGGAGCACAGAATTAGAAGGGAGACCTGAAGTAGTTGAGGAATGAGTTGAGCTGCGATTGGTGCCACCTACGGATTTTGTCATCATGTTTATGTCATGTTTTTTTTATTTTTTTTTTTGTTGCCTTTTTTGGTGCTTGTTGTTATTGATAGTGTTAGGGCAGCACCTGTCCCTGAGACCCGCCATGGAACCCTTAAGGGTTCAGGGAAACGGTAGCCAACGGCTACCTGTATATCTCTCTCTCAGTCTCTACCCTTGACCTTAAATTAGAATTCACTTAGATCATAAATTTCTTTGCATTGCTTTTGCTTCTGCTTCTGCTGCTTGAGATTGTCAACTGTGCGGTGTGAGGGGTCTGCATAATCCTGTTTGATCATGGGGAAAATATTTTGTAAAATAAATTACACAATAATATACAAATACGGTGCCCCCTTTCATAACCCCCTGCCTCCCTCCTTCGCTGTCACTATCTCGTTTTCTTGGCTCGCGGGCAAAAACGTGGCAAACGGTAAATGTTGCACCTGCGATCCTTGATGCGCATCCTGCAGCTGCAGCTGAACCTACAGGTGTACGCGTGCGCAGGACTCCCAACCTACAGAGGCGAGGACACCACAAATGAAATGGCATTCAAGCGAGAGGGTGAGGGAGAAAGGCAAAGGAGAGTGGCAAGGAAAGAGAGTGAGGCAAAGAAAGAGAAAGAGAGAGATGGAGGAACTAAAGTTAGTTAAAGAAAGACAGTGAAAGGCTGTGCATATGCGTGAGTTTAATCCATGTGACCCCGTAGGGTTCAATGCCTGATGACGTCAGCATACTTACACACACACACACACGCTCACACACACATGTACTTACACTCATATACATATGTACATATGCAATTGATGGACTCGAACGTCCAGCATCTTTATTATGAAACTTCCTGCCTCAAATGACGAGCGGAAATCACAAAAATGAGTTCGTTTTCCGGTTGGCGGCGCATTATGGAGGCGGCGCATTATGGAGGCGGCGGTGGCGGCGCCGAGGTGGCTGACAAAAGCAAAAAGGGGGAACTCTCGTTGCCAAATTGAAATGCAATAAAATTTACACTTGCAGCAGCAACAACAACAACAACAACAGCAACAACAACAGCAACAACATTACAATGCCAAGTCAAATCGAACCGAGGTCTCTAGACTTCTGGCAAGCAGCGGCAACTGCCGACAGTCAAGTTGTTCAATAATAGCAAAGTACCACATCGTACACCACACAAAAGTGTCGCAAACGATATGCAAAAAAGTTTGCATTTCTGTTCAAAATTTCAAATCATTTTGTATACCAATTTGAAGCGAAAGTAGTATATTTTTCATTTACCTTTTAAACTATTTTCACCGTCCACATTGGTTAAATAATGACAATTATTTTTATTTTAATATTATTTGACAATTTGATAAATTGATAATAGTTTTATATATCTATTTCTATAATTTATTTTATTTTTTTTTTTATTTCTGTTAGGAAATTAGGATATTCCTTTATTATTTTACATATATTTTTTTTATTGAAATTTATTTATAATTCTTACGTACATTTTTACATAACATATATGACAATTTTGTCGCCTGTCGTTTTTCAGCTTAAGCTGAGGTAACAGACAGATTAAATGACCGCTAAGCTATCAGCGCGTTAAGAAAGAACGAGAGAGAGAGAGGGAGAAAGAGAGAGAGAGCGAGAAAGAAAGAGAGAGCGAGAAAGAAAGAGAGGGAGAGAGAGAGATCACAAGTAGTTGGTAAAAAGAGAGGGAATGATGATGGGAGGAAGTATCGATATGCTTATAGCACACGATCGACACATCGCACTGAGTTGGCAGTCGGCGAGAGAAACGACGTTTTCCGTTAACATCAATCTTGCAACAGCGGAGAGAAGCTACCGCAGATGTAGCAGAAGAAGAAGCAGCAGCTATATGTACATAAGTATGTGTGTGTGTGTGTGTGTGTGTATGATAAACTGCAAGTCTAACTAAATGACCTGAGGACTATTGTGATATTTTATTGTATGGCAACAGACATACTACGCTCCATCTCGCTCTTCTTCTTTTTAGCTTGCTCTCTCTCTTTCTCTATCTCTCTCTGTCTATCTCTCTCTGTCTTTCTCTGTCTTTCTCTTTCTTTCATTTTCTATCTCTGCGATTGTGTGCTTAAGGAATGAGTTGGCACAGGAAGCGGCGACTTGCGCCAATCTTTTAAGCGTGTTATTAGTGTTTCGGCATATTTATTTATTATCATTTGGCCTAAACTTGAGCACTAAAAGAGACACAGCGAAAGATAGAGAAAGAGAGATAGGCACAGCAAAAGAGATAGAGAGAGTCAGAGAGATAGGGAGAGAGGGAAATAAATATCGAGGAGGAAGCGTGTTTAATATTATTGTTACAATCAACATTTGATTACTTAACTTTTGGCCGATCCTTTTTGGTTCAACATTGCGACATCACATTGATGACATAACTCTATTGGCGGAATTTCAGCAACATGCCCCCTTCAGTCGCTTCCCTGACCACCTCAAAAATACCAAAACTGTTTTTTCTTATATTTTCTTATATTGATGTAGTTTTTGGAGCTTGGCTAAAAGAAATTCGCGTAATTTCTACATTCTAAAGTGCAAGTGGTGAGCAGTCTCCAATTGGCCTCTAGGGACAGTGTCCTTTGTCGCCCGGATCATTGACCGTGCCCAGCAACATCAAAGCTGGGCTGGTCGGTTGCTGGGTGTGGTGGGGAATGGCAGGGGAGGGTGCAGATACCTCCCTTCGCACAGATCAGAACAATTAGTTTAATTATGTTGAGAACATGGTCAAGTTGTTGGCATGAGGTGACAACGATGCGACATGATGATGAAGTGAACCAAAAGCTCACTCAGGCAGCTGTCTGTCCAAAAACCAAGACCACGACCAACGAAAAAACAAAAAAACAAAATAAAAGAAGGCTAAAAGTGTGCCCGGCTACCCCTCTCCCAACTGGCAGAGCATGGCCCTCCAATGTCCCGCCAGTCTCTGTGACGGAGGCTTCCATATGCCAACATCAATTGGGTAATTTTAACCATGGTGCAACTTGTTAGCACCGGGTCCCGCATGCGCATGCGGCAGGCCGCATCAGCTATCAGCCCGTGTTGACGTTGCAAGTCAAGCCTACATCAAAAAAAGTCTGAGAAAAAATATAAAAAATCTGTTAAAATGAAGAAATAAAAAACAAAAACAAAACAAAAAGTAAAGTAAAAATTACATAAAATAAAGCAGAAGCTGCGACTAAAGTTCACAAGATTATTTATTTTTTTTTTTTTTTTTTGTGGCTATTGAAATACACTGAGAGAAAAAAATGTTGAAGTTAACTTGAACATTGTTAATTTATTATTATTATTATTATTTTTTTTTTTTTTGGGTGGCTTTTGAAATACACTGAGAGAAAATAATGTTGAAGTTAAGTTGAATATTGTTAATTTTTTATTATTATAATATTATTATTATATTATTATTATTATATTATTATTATTATTATTATTATTATTATTTTTTTGGGTGGTTATTGAAATACACTGAGAGAAAATAATGTCAAAGTTAAGTTGAATATTGTTAATTTATTATTATTATATTATTATTATTTTATTTTTTTTGGGTTGCTATTGAAATACACTGAGAGAAAATAATGTTGAAGTTAAGTTGAATATTGTTAATAAGTAAAAGTAATACTTTCATTTTTCTTCTATTTATGAAAAACTTAATTAATTAATTAAAGATTTTTTATAAAAGTTATGGAAAGAAACATTTTTTAACATATATTTTTATCTGTTTTTCGTTTTAGATCGCACCTACTTCAAATTTGGTAAGTGCTCATTTATTATTAAATATGTTTTTGTCTATATTTATATAATTTATATAATATTTTATTCACAATTATGTGTCATCTAATACTATATGATACTAAATTATAGTATTAGTATATATAAAATGATCATATTTCTTGAAAACAGTATTTGTTGTAAAATATATTTCTTTTCATTTTTGATATATATTTGTTATTGAATTTCTTTAGATTATTAATATTATGGGAGTGGCAAATTCAGTTAGAAGTGTATTTCTGTATTACACAGTAAATAATTGGTGACAAGTTTCAAAACATTATATATATTTTTTCTAAGAGTGTTTCTCACAAGTTCGTTGAAAGTTCTGCAATTTTTCTCACAGTGTAAATTGACGCCGCATTTAATCTAGAAGCGCATGGAGTTGCCACAGATTCGCTGTCTGCTCCCAGTTTCACATCTTTTTGCATATAATTTTCTCTCTGTCTCTGTCTCTATCTCTTTGTCTCTTTTTCTTTCTCTGTCTCTGTCTCTTTTTCTTTCTTTCTCTCATTCTATTTCACTGTCTGTCTCAGTTTGAAGAGCGTCTCGAGTTGCAAGAGTCGCTTATTTTCCATATCATTAGTTGTAATTGATCCTGTGTGATCTTTTGATTTTGCGTCAACGGCTGACGGTTTCACTGTTCACAGTGCAGCTCGCGGCATGCGACGTGTGGCACGTTCAGATGGAACTTGCAAAGTTGCAGGCAACTGCTGCTGTTGCTGCCCCCCTCATTAACATGATCATCAACGCTGTCGTATTTGCTTCTGCTGCCAGCAAATTAAAAACTCGTGTTGTTTTTGTTGTTGTTGTTGCCTCTTTTGCATGCGGCCCACGTTGCTGCAACGCGTTGCACGCGTTCTCTGACTTGCTGACTGAAACAGGCTCTCTCTCGTTTTGCTTTTCTTTTCAGTTCAATTTTTTCTTTATTTTTTGAATTTTTTTTTGATATACGTACACACATATATATTTTTTTTTTCCACACACACACTTGATGTCATACAATATATAAAGCCCCCATGATCGCACTCTGCCTCTCTCTTTCTATTAATTTTTTCTCTCTCTGTCTCTATCTGAGGCTGATGTTTTATGCTGGTGCCCTGCATCAACATGGCGTAATTGCCAGGATCCTTTTTTTTTTTTTTTTTTTTTTTTTTTTTTTTTTTTTTTTTTTGGTTCTCTTCAAGCATTTAAATAGGTACTGCGGGCGAATATTTAACTAACTAAGTGCTGTCAATACCTCTGCCACAGCAGTTGCCACGCCCTGGGCGCACCTCTCACCCCCCCTTGCAAACCGTCAACTTGCATAAAGTGCTTGAAGATTCCATCAACTTGCAACAATTTTCAATTTCCATATGCTGCATTTGGCATATAAAGTCTTGAATGGAAAGTTTTATTTGAGTTTTCCCATGGCCCAGAAATAATCTCGGAATTGGTATCATATCATTTTGCAGAATAAGATTAAAAAAAGATTTGATTTGGGGTTTGGGGACTTGCTTCTAAGGGTTTGGATTTTGAATTTTCCAATTTTTATAAAATTATTGCTTAAATGTTTTTAAAATTATTTCGCAATCAGATAATTGTAAAGATCTCTGATATTGCTTAAAAATTGATTAAATTCTCCTATTGCTGCAATTTTGAATTCTTCTTAATTTTTTTTTTATTAATTTTCATTTTCAACATCTGTTTACAGGGTATCTTTCAGTCGTTACACTGTCGTTAACAATGCCAACTTCTTGGATTTTTATCAATAATGTTTTAATTCATATGCTGGCAATATTTTTGTGAGTTTGCTTTCTCTTTCATTGAAGTCTACCTATCAGCCTGTCTCTCTCTCTATCTCTCTCTCTGTCTCTCCATCTCTCTCCATCTCTCTCTCTGTCTCTCTCATCTCCACGCCCCCCTGTAGAGCATTGAATGTCATTTAGTTAATGGGCTACAAATTGTTTTTCGTTATGTTTTTGATGAGGTTTGTTCTGCAAAATTTGACTGCAAAAATGCGGCAATAAGCATAAGATTGACAAAGGGACGTTTTGGGGGGGAAGAGGTTGGCCAAAATTGTGGAGCAGACGAAGAGAAGGGGGAGGGATAAGACCAAGAGTTATAGAAGCAACAACAAGAAAAAAATACATGATGGTTGAAATTTATAAAGATGTTCAATTGAAATTGCAAAGCATTTCTCCAAATATACATAAATGAAAAAATAAATTTTTCTATGTAAATAAATATATCAAATATATATGTATATGTATATAACAATAAATAAATTTTTGTATATGTATATTGAATATATAATTTATATTTTCTGTTGTGAGCAAAATATTTTGAAAAGGAGTTCGAAAATTAAATATATGAATGCATTTAGGCAAAAATAAATTTATAAATATTTTTAGAGAAATTTTTAAGTCCAATTTAAATTCTGAAACCCGAGATATACATATGTATATGTATATATATATATTTTTTTTTGTTGATAATTTGCTCGCGATTCACTTCTAAGAACAAACTGACCGCAGAGTAAGTGGCATGCCACAGCTTAGAGAGCAACACAGTGAACTCAAGTTGTAGCCAAAAGTCTATTTGCACTTGACGCTAATCAATGAGTTTGGCTTATTGAACAAACGGTAGCTGCCACAGCCCACATGCAACGTGCAACGTGCAACGTGCAACATGCCACATGCAACATGTGGCTGCTTTAGACTGATGGTATGTTTTCCATGGAAAAAAGGCAGGTTGAGGCTGCTGCTGATGGCGCATCTCGATGCGCCGTTAGGTATCATCAGCAGTCGTTGTGGCAAGCAAAGGGGGGGGATAGGGAATGGGAAGTGAGGTAGGTGTTGGGCGTAGCTGCAAGTCAAATAAAAGGAAACGGTACATGAACAGCAGCAAGAGGCGCCTCCAACTATCGACAGGCAGCATCAGCAAAGTTTCGTCAAGATTTACGCGCGTTGCCTTTAATACGAGTAATCGGTATTGTGGTATGTGGCAAGCAGCAAGTGGCAATGTGATGAGTTGCCAGTGCAACGGCAGCTGATGACGACGACGACGACGATGATGATGATGATGGTGATGGTGATGATGTGGCTGACGACCACAAGGTTGTGATGCTGATGGTGTTGATTGTGCGCCAGTCAAGTGTAAGCTGCACATTAGTCAAAAAATATTAAAAAAAAAATACGAAAAAAAAACACACACACACACACAGACCACAAAAATACCTGCTGAAAAAAGCATTAAAAAAAAATAAATAATAAGCAAAAGACGCAACGTAGATGCCAAGCTGCAGAAAAAAGCATCAGCCGAGAAAAACCAATACAAGTTGTGCGCTGAGAACTTAAGCGGCTTAAGCCAAGCAAGTCTTATGAATGAAAATAAACACACACACACAAACACACACACACACACACACACACACACACATGCATACACATAAACAGAAACTCGATTTGACCAACAACACCAACAACAAATGAAGGATGGATCTGCGAACGACTCGCGTACGTTGTGATCGTCTAAAATGGAACTGGAATTTAAGCTCGGCATTTGGCAATCGGCAGTCGCTTGGACAGCAACGACTTGCAAATACGCTACAAACGGATGAGTATTTTCCGAGATATAGCTAAAAATGTGTCAAAAAGTGTCCAAAATAACGACTTTTGCATAATGGACCTCCTCATAACTTTGAATTGGCATAACTCGGCTAAAAATCATCCGATTTTGATGAAATTTGCAGTTTTGGAAATGGTTTTTATATCAGTTTAGATATGCATCACAATTTTTGTAAAATTCGCCATTTTTAATTTTTCAACTTTTTTGACCCATTTTTCATACAAACCCCTTGACAAAATCATCAAAAATCGAAAAGTTTCCAATACCAATTTTTGTGACCCAAACGGATTCTAGGACTCTCAACTAGCATTTTGTTTTTTAATTGAGGTGTTTCTGATGAGTATTTTCCGAGATATAGCTAAAAATGTGTTAAATAGTGTCCAAAAATGGCAAATTTCGCATAATGGACCTAATCATATCTTTGAATTGCCATAACTCGGCCAAAAATCATCCGATTTTGATGAAATTTGAAGTTTTGGAAATGGTTTTTATATCAGTTTAAATCTGCATCACAATTTTTGTAAAATTCGATATTTTCAATTTTTTCGACTTTTTTGATCCATTTTCCATAGTAACCCCTTGACAAAATCATCGAAAATTGTTTTTATCCTAATTTTTTGACGCCGTTTTATTCTAGGACTCATAACTAGCATTTTGATTTTTATTTGAGGGGTTTCTGATGAGTATTTCCAGAGATATGGCCGAAAATATGTTAAAAAGAGTCTCAAAATGGCAAATTTTGCATAATATGCATTGGGTACCCCTTTTTATTAATGGACACAAAGAGGTAACGTAGGGCAACTTGTGTCCGAATCACTTGACTCTACGTCTACAGTTACTGCTCTCTCTACTTCGCTCTCTGTATCCATCTCCAACCTCGTCTCCATCCTCGTCTCCATCTCCGTCTCGGACAGCGTCTGCGCCTTAATCCACTTGTTCAAATGCTGTTGATATTCATATGCTTTGTCAGTTGATTCGCTAATATGACGTCTGATGTTGGCAGCGGTTGCTGCTGTTGCTGTTGCACGTAGCATTCATGTGGCGGCCGTGGCACGTTGCAGGTTGCGGCCAAAGATTTTGGCTGGCTGCGAAAATTTGCACTTTGTGTTGAGTTGAGCGCAGAAAACTTTTAATTTTCGTGTGCGCGGCTCATGCGAAAATAAATAAAGCTTGAATAATGGGCTAAGCTACCTCAGGAGCTGCCGGAGACGTGGCTGTGGCCATGAGTGGATGCCATCAGCGGCAACAGCAGGAGGCAGTAGCAGCACAAGCAGCTCCTTCAACATTTTTTTTTTTACACTTTTTGTATATTTATTTTTATTTTTATTTTTTTTTTGTTAATTTTTGACTTCATCATTGCGAACGCTAAAGTCACTCATTAAAGGGAATTCTTTTTTGGGGCGCTTGGCAATTTGTGGCAGCAACACAATAACTTTGGATCTGCAACTGAATCGGGATCAGGATCAGCAGTGGAAGTTGTAGTCGGGGGACGATATATTTGATTTGGGCGCGATTTGATTTGGATTTTTGTGTGCACGTGAGCAGAGAGTAAAAGAGGTACACACAAACAGAGAGGAAGAGAGAGAGAGACAGAGACAGAGAGATATATATAGAGTGATAGAGGGAGAGGGAGTGAGTAGGTAGAGATATATAGAAAGAGATCCAAAGCTCAAAACTGTTGCGCACTCATCAGCGATAATGAAGGGCAATTATATAGTCGGTGCAATAACAGAGGCAGCAAGAGAAAGACGAACAGAGTTTGCTTTCTTCCCTTATCCAAAAAGGGAAAAAAAGGGAAAAAAAAGGGAAATACGTGGAGAGTGTAGAAAGATTCCGAATGCGCGTGGCGCAACTTTTTAAAGACAGTCCTAAACACATAGTTTAAGTAGTAAAGAGGAAAAGAGTTAAAGGAAGAATAGGGAACGATTTTAAAAGATTTTGAATGCTATATACATATGTATGTATGTACATACTAGGTACTACTGAACTGGATTTGGATTTTTTTCTCTATTCAACAATGTTACAGAGTTTCTCATGGAAATTTAAGTAAACTTTATTTTTAATGTAAAACAAGTAAAAAACAAAACGAAATTCATGACAATGTCTCATAAACTTTCATCAATTTTCTATTTTCGATTAAATAGTGTTTTGCCAAAGAATTTTAAAATATTTATAAGTTTTTGATATATATTTTTTTAAATAAAAACATTTTTTAATTAAAATTTCATACTTTAAAGTTTTATGGAAAATTAAAAATGAATTTTTAAATATCCTTTTTCCCAATTTATGTGAGTTTTATTTTTCCAAAAATTTAAATTAATTATTAACATGAAATGTGTTGTTAATTTTTTTTAAACTATTTAAATTTATTATTTAATTATTTACTATTTATTTTTATTTTTTTTATTTATTTTTTTTTATTTATATTTTTTTATTTATTTTTATTTATTTTTTAAATTTTTTTTTATTTTTTTAATTTTTTCTATTTATTTTTATTTTTTATTTATTTTTTTTTTTTTTTTTTATTTTTTTTTTTTTTTTTTTTTATTTTATTTTTTTTTTATTCTTTTTTATTATTTTTTATTTTTATTAATTTTTATTTATTTTAATTTATTTGTTTTTTAAGTTTGTTTGGCAAATTGAAAAATTGTTCTATTTTCTGTTTTTTTTTTCTTAATTTTCACTGTTTTTTTAATATTTGATACTTAAAATGTAAATAAAAAGCTGCCTTCGAACACATGCAGCTTTACATGTCCAAAATGTATCTTAATTTTCTTGATTACTATATATACATATATATTTAAGCTGTACAGATGCTTGACTTATTAAATTTATTAAAAAGAAAATATATATATACATATATATGTATATATAAATCGATTTTAGTCAATGTTGTTTGCTTACATTGATATATGGCCGACAGTTTATCGTTCGTCTAATGCCGCATTACTTCATTAAGAGCGCTTCTTCTTTGACTTTTAATTATGCGCTCAACTCAGAAGAATGTTAATTTGAGTCGCGACTCTCTGCTCCCCGCACCCCGCTCCCTGCTCTCGTTGTGTGTGTGTCCTGCTCCTGTTTTGCACTGATCGTGTGTGTGCGTGTGTGTGTGTGTGCAATTCATTGTCAGCAAACAAATGCGAATGCGGCTTGATGAATGCGCCGATGCCACGCACATGCGGAGGAGGCTGCATCACGTCCACGACAGCCTCCAACAGCACTTCCAGCTGCCCCCTCTCGCTTCTCCTCCAGCATTCCCTTCAGAACGAGAACGAACTTCGAGTCCGAGGCACTTCTATGCGGCATTATTGCGCACAAATTAATTTATGTGCAGCGCGCACAGAACTCTGCAACCAGATACCCTGTAATTAACAGAAAGAAACCATGAGGTGTCATATGCACTGCGATATGCAGCTCGTGTTAATTGCATTTCTCAACAGATGGCGCCACTTTGCAAATGCATATTTTTTATGAAGTGAATATAGTGAATTTCATGTTGTTTTTTGTAGTACAGCATGCATTTCTAATGGAACTACGGGGTATTTAGCTGCTCTGCTTGTCACCACAAAGCACAGGGTATTTAATTTCAATTATTTCAAGACTAGAACAGGGTATTCTGTTGCCTTTAATATATAGTCAGCACTGTTAAACCCTAAAATGTCCAATTAGATGTGAGCTATTTTCAGCTATTACAGGGTATCTGTTTGTGTATACTTCAGAAATTGTAATTCCAGGGTATACTTTTCCATAACAAATATTTTGTAATTGCTTCATTTTTTTTCTTATTTTGTTGGAAATTGCAATTATTGCAATTTTACAGGGTATTTTCCAAAAATATTTTGAATAAATTTGCAATAGAATTTTGCAACTTCATATGAAATCTCTGCAATTGACGTACTTTTAGGCATAGATGGCGTCTGCAGCACATTTTAAAAAAATGTACTGGGTATCTGAGAGTCGTGCAGATTGAACACATTTCTACCGGTTCACACCACAATTTGTGCTGCAACTGTTTGACTCGAACCGTTTGTTTGTTTGTTTGTTTTGCGAGAGAGAGCTTCCTTACCTGCCTCACTGGGAATGAAGCTGAAGACCAGACTGAAGACTGGGAGTGGGTCTGGGAGTGATGTTGGAGGCTGCTCCCGTTGGGTAGCTGAGCAGCGCAATTACGCGCTGCACTTTGATACCATTTTTTGGAGCGGAGGTTCCCTTCTTCACACACAGAATTCAAAATGTTCGTGTTTAAGCGCTATTAAGTGGCAAAAATCGCGCGAGCATCAGCTACGAAAGTAGTAGGGATCGGGATGAGCCTCAGTGGATATAGCTGAGAGTGTGGATGAGCATGTGGTTAGGGTTTCTGTTTTTTTTTTTTTTTTTTTTTTTTTTGTGATATTTTCTGGAAGCATGTCGAAACGTGGAGACCACGCCACGCGCATGCTCAGTCAACGGTCTGCGAATAAACTGCAACTGGAGCCGCCTGCGTGTTGCTTATAATTAAAAAAAACATGCCAAGTTGAAGACAGAGCAGCTCAGAGAGAGAGAGAGTGAGAGAGAGATGAGATGAGAAAGGGTTGTGGGTTGTGCGGGCAAGTTTAAGATATATTCTTGTATCCCAAAAGGAGCAAAATATCAACAACAGAATCAACTTATTTGCCTGCTTTCCATTGAAATAATTAGTTCAAAGTTAAATATTGGCTACACTCTGCCAGCGAAAGAACTTGACTTGATCTTGGGCGATGACGTGCGTTGCAGGTAGGGGGTTGCAACCAGGGGCCGAGAGGTCCGTGAGGTTCCCAGGGGAGAGCAGGGAGGGCTTATCACATTTAGGCGCAGAATTAATCGATTTGCGTACCGGGTGCGAAAACATTGGTGCGGCTTTAATTGATGCGTGCGCAGCACGACAGTCTCCGGTTCCACTTGCAAGTTGCAACACTTGCCACAGAACGTGGCAAGTTCGTAACCGCAATGCCGGCCAGATAGAGAAACTGTAGGCACCACCGTCTGATTGGATAGAGTTGTAAAACTATTGATTAGTTACCTCATCAACAATACCAAAAAAAAACAAATAAAAAAATCAAGAAATTTTCGCTTATCGATTCTTGTCAACAGCATTTGATTAAATCAGCAAAGTGCTTAAAAAAATCTGCTCTAGCTGATTGAAAATTCTGATTGGAATTCGTTTGACATTAAGTGCCTGCAATTAAGTGGAATGAACTAAAGCAGCAGCTAATAAACATAAAACAACGGGAGCTTAAAGGCTGTTTGCAACAAAAAAGTAAAAAAAAAAACACTAGTTTTCTGAACTTTATTAAAATAAAAAATAAAATGCTAAAAATCGCATTTTTCATCCGATTTTGATGAAATTTGGTTTTTCTTTTATGTTTTTGCTGCCCGATTATATCTGCATTCAAATTTTTTTCCATTTCGCCATTTTCAGTTTCTCGACTTTTTCGATCCGTTTTGCATAAATTGACAAATTCATTAAAAATCCAAAGAATGTTGATCCCAATTTTTTGACTCCTATCGATTTAGGATTCATAACTAGTATTTTGCTTTTAATTTTGGGTTGATTCTGATGAGTATTTTCTGAAATATGGCCATAAATGTGCTAAAATGAGTCCCCAAAACTTTGAATCGCCATAACTCTGCCAAAAATCATACGATTTTAATGAAATTTGAAGTTTTGCAAATGGTTTTTATACCAGTTTCAACCTGCATCAAAATTTTTGTATAATTCGTAATTTTTAAATTTTCGATTTTTTTGACCCATTTTCCATACTAACCCCTTGACAAAATCATGAAAAATCGAAAAGTTTCCTATCCTAATTTTTGTGATCCAAATCTATTCTAGGACTCATAACTAGCACTTTGCTTTTTATTTGAGGTGTTTCTGATGAGTATTTCGAGAGATATGGCCAAAAATGTGTCAAAAGTGACCCAAAATTTTGGAAATGGTTTTTATATCAGCTTAAATCTGCATCACAATATTTGTAAAATTCGCCGGTTTTTAATTTTTCAACTGTTTTGATCCAGTTTTTATATCATCAAAATCAAAAAATCTTCAATTTAAATTGTTTGATCCCAATGTAATCTACGACTCTTAAGTAACAGTTCGCTTTTAGATTGATGTGTTTCTGATGAATATTTTTCGAGATGTGCTCGAAAAGTGCAAAAATTGCTTGAAAATGGAATTTTCTCGATTTCTGCAATTTCGGATCTCTGATTAGCCGATCTTTTAACTAATATAGAAGGTATTTGTTAGATATAGACCACCTGGGTTAACTGTAACTGGAAGTGGTCACAGCGGGTATTGAAGCAACATTAACTGTGAGTGGGGATGGTTATGATGGTGATGATGATGGTGGTGGTGGTGGTGATGGTGGTAGTGGTGGAGTGTGTGGTCCTGGACAACAGGATGCAGTTGAGTACAATGCATGTTCATGAATTGCATAAAAAGTAATGAACCCAAGACAAGACTCTGAGTACAACAACTCAATTAACCCATAGTTTAACGGTGGCAGAGAGAGAGAGAGAGAGAGAGAGGAAGAGGAAGATAGGGAGAGGAGTGCATGTGACTAGAGTGAGAGGCTGCATAAGTAATAGATGGCGACAGAGAGATGGAGATGGAACTCGAGCTAAAGCGGGAAGCGCGTTGTCTGGCCAACAGTTTCCGGCCACAGTGGACCGAAAATTGAATTGTCAGGGCAATGAATATGTTGAGAGATGCGCAGGATGAGCCACAAGGACACACACAGCCATGCATATGCTGAGGACACACACCTGAGCACAGCTGGACATTGTTTGGTTCATTTGTCAGTATATATATTTTTTTTTGTTGTTTTATGTCCCCCTGTTCTGAGGGCAAGTGAACTTGAACTCGAACTCTCGCATTGTATCCAAAAACTTGATTATGTGGAGTTCATATGCAACGGATGTCCGGCATACAGAGAGGATCACAGATCCTGCCAAGTATCTCCTGCCTCAGTATTTGACAAAATTTCATAGACCCTACAAAGTGCCATAAAGTCTGTGCGATGTGCTCGACACGCCACGCGTTGCCATTTTCCAATGAAAATCTCGAGCTGACTACGCAGTATATCGTGAAAAATGGTTTTCCATTTTTCCAGCCATTGTTTTTGCCATTGTTTGGCGTGTGAAAAGTGCAAACAATGGCCCAAAACAATGCCCGAAATACGTTTTCAATTACAAATTTACGATTGTCCAGCTCATTGTCTTGTCATTGTATGGTTCTCGCAGCGCCTCTATTGTAGTATCCTTTTTGCGTATCCTCCACACACAAAAAAAAAGAGAAAAAAGAAAAGCAAAACAAAGCGTGCCCCGGGACAACGCGACCTGGATTGGCAGACCCAATGGCCACTGCATATCCAATTCATTAGGATTGCTCTTTGACCCACGTTCCCTTGGCGCGAACTTCGACATTCCATGGCAAAGTCATTAATTGTTGGAACAAATCAA
Source organism: Drosophila quadrilineata (assembly GCA_018150725.1). Lineage (NCBI taxonomy): Eukaryota > Metazoa > Arthropoda > Insecta > Diptera > Drosophilidae > Drosophila > Drosophila quadrilineata. The sequence goes on along the minus strand of JAECWN010000432.1, from coordinate 25,335,669 downwards.
CGGCAGTTTTTCAATAGAATTGTCATTAGTATTTTCATTAGCTTGATTTGTTTTATTGGTATATTCTGCAGACTTTGTGTTTAATATGACCAAAAAAAAAAAAAAAAACATTTTCATTGCCATTTTCATTAAATTTATTAAGCAAGATTTTCTCAAAACAGCTGTCATTAGTATTATCATTAGATTGTATTTTATTTATGTACATATATGAGTGACAGAACATTTTCTCAATTAAAATGTCATTAGTTTATTCATTAGTTATAGTAGATAATAAAATATATATTTTGCAAATTATTTTATTTACGAATAAGAGCAACTTCATTAACATTTTCATTTAGATTGTCATTAGATTGACTCAATTATATATTTAATTAGTATTATAGTTAATTATCGTAGTCATTATAATGTTCATTAATATTATTTGAATTGAATTATGCTATTTTATTAAGAGTTTTCATTAATCCTTTTAATATGAAAATTATATAGTAGTATCCCCATTATTCTCGTCAATCATGATGAGAGCATTAATTATTCGTATTGATTTTGTTTCACTTGAATTTCAACTCTTACAACATCAGCATCCACTTCGTCTTGGCATCTTTAGCGTTTTTCGCTCGTCTCTCGCATTAAAATTAATACGCATTTTTAATCAATCAAAAGTCAGGGCTGTTGGATGGAGGATGATTGAGACAGGTCTGGTTTTTGAGACGAGATCCCTGTTGTATTGGCAATGGTTGTCAGCACTCTGATTATACATACACATATAACATATACATAGGACGTTCGTAACTTGTGGAGGTTTCATAAAAATTTGTCAATTTAATTGAATTAACCATTTTTAGAATATTTGTGCGCAATTCAATTTTGTTGCTTAAAATTTTAATCATGATTGAAATGTGCATTGCACTTCAATGTATATAAAATTTAAGATCGAACAGCAGATACTTTTTCCATTTTTTTTTTTTTTAATATATATTTTTGTTGTTGTTCTCTCGTTTGCCACCCAAAGGGAGTTCGTTAAGTGAGTCATCAAGTGGCAGAAGAATTTCTTATTTGATTGCTGGCAAGAGGAAGAGAAACCCCACAGATGGAATCCTTGATTGATACTATCTATAAGGTTGAGGCCACAGCATCCCTAAGCAATGCCAGTTGACAATTTTCCCTATTTTACGAGCATAACTAATTTTGGAGAGAAATGTAGAGAAAGAAATTTGTTCATTGTGTTTTACGACTTTCACCTACCGCAGGATGCGTTAACCCTTGCTAGGGATCAATTAGTAAGCCAGTAGATAGGCGACAACCAAGGAAAAAGGACATGCCCCATACAGTAGCTAAAGGTTTGCCTCGTGATCGCTATCAGAGAAACTGAGAAAGGCAAAGAGAAAAAGAGTGAGAGAGACTGAGAGAGAGATTTGTTTTAATTACAAATTAGTAGAAACCAATGGGCAGTTTGTATCCTTTATCCTTTATCCACTATCCTGCTACTGCTTCAGGATCATCGACTGCCGGTTGCGTAATTAAAATTGCCGTCAATCTTGCGGCCTAATGAAATTTTTTGATTTTGGGCCACACGCCCTGTAAATTTTCAACTGCCTGCGAGCTACGTATGTATGTGGGTATGTATGTATGTATGTATGTGGGTCAACCAGACGTTTCAGTGTGTGAGTATGTGTATTTGGTAAGATAATTCCAATTCTGAATATATAATTGAAATATATGGCAACTAACAGCATTGTAACTGTTTGCAGTTATACCCTGTATAATATAACAGTGATGTGGATTAGTTGTGATCAACATGGAATTAGAAAAAAATGTCCCATCTCTGTAAACATTTTGGGTTGATTTGTTCAACCAAAAGTGTCAATCAACGAAGGATCTCTAGTGATCAACTGTCATAAAGTTTTGGAATACTTCTATTGATATATATTTTTTAATGTGAACTGTGAAGTTGTCACCTATTTCTAGTACTTTTACTTCTAAATATAAATAATTGATTGATCACTTTTGATCAATCATTAATGAACTAAATATTGAAATGTTTATTTCAATGCAGCTCTTAGTGGCTTAATTCTTTTATACGAATTTATATACATACATAGATACTTGATCATTTAAAAAAAAATATACGCAAGATTGAATAACTAATTGATTGAATGACTAATTGATTGAATAACTAATTGATTGAGTAATAACTAGTTATATTTTCATGTTTGAATTTGACAAATTTTTTTTAGTGATGTAAAGTACATTCAAAATTTTTATAAAATTATCAAAATAATATGCTGAAAAAAAAGGAAACATTTTCTTTTCTTTCTTGATTTTCCCAAGGTAACTTGGTTGTCAAGAAGATCTTCAACGGTATTTCAAAATGTACATATATGTAGTTTCTTTGTTTCTCGGGTGGATTATATGCTCTTATGCATTGATTGTAATCTTTGGCTGTGTGTCTCCTTACAGAATTGTTGGCGGCTTTGGGAGTTGAAGTTGGAGTCGTAGTTGGAGTTGGAGTCGGAGTTTGTGGAATTGGAGCAAGATTGTGAGAGCTGTGGAGCTCACGTTGATCGATAGCCATCACAATTCAGTAGATGGTTCCGGTCTCGATCTCTCTCAACTTGATCGCAACTCGTTTTCAGCAATTTTGTTGCTTTTACTTATTTCGTACTTTGTTTTTATTTTGTGTTTTTTTTGTATCTTGACTTTTATATTTTTTTGTTTTTGCATAAAACGCGCCTCATTTGCTTTACATGCCACAAAAGTTGAGTTCAAGTTTTGAAAAAGCGTTCAGCGCCGGCGTCGTCCTCGTCGTCTTCGTCATCATCATCGACGGCGTCGTCGTCGTCCTCGGCCATTGTGGAGACCACCCAGGCAGACAATATTTACCACCAAGGTTGCCACCAGCGGCCGACAAATTGTTGCGGCTCTGTCGGGTGGGGGGGTAGGTGGGGAACCCAAAAAAGGGTAGCCACAGTTTGTGGAACGCATCATTTTGCATTAAGTTTTTTTTTTTGCTGTTTTGTTTTGTTTTTGGGTTTTTGGGCTGCAAATTAGAAAAATGTTGCACGAAAATCAATAAATGCTAATGGAAGTTCTCCTTCTTTCTCTCTCGGTTCACTCGGTTCTCTCGATTCTCTCGGTTCTCTCCGTTTAGCAAATTAAGGGGGACAGCGTTTTTTGAGCCCTTTGGGCTAGTTTTTGACTTTTCTTGGACATTCCCGCCAAATAAAAATGCCAAAAACAATGTGAGATAATTGCTTCAGTAGAGCAAAAAAATAAAGTGAAATAAATTTTTAAATTTACTTGCCAAGCAATTTCCGTTTTCAATTTGCTTTCAATCTACGTGCTAGTTACCGTACTTAGTTTCAATTTGAATAAATTTTCAATTACAAAAAAAAAAAAAAATTTAACAATTTGCAATAATTTGCAATAATTTTCGGCGTGTTAAAATCGAGCATCGTCATTTCGGCAATTTGCCAATAAAATCAACATCAATTTTACAATATGAAAACATTTTTTAGGACTTCATTTCGTTGAGATTCAATTATTTTATATTTATTGTTATTTTATCATTATTATTTTGAATTTATTTTTATTTTTTTTTATAATTATTTAATTTAATTTGTAGAAATATTCATATTTTAAATTTTTAACTTGATTATTATACCTAATATTTAAATATTATTTATTTTATGCATTTTATAATTAATTGATTAAATTTTCTTACTGACAATTTATATATATTTACACTATATATTTAATTTATTCATGTTTTCTATTATTATTATTATTTTTTTATTTTTATTTTTTTTTAATAATTATTTAATTTAATTTGTTGAAATTCATATTTTAAATTATTAACTTGATTATTTTACCTAATATTTAGATATTATTTATTTTATGCATTTTATAATTAATTGATTAAATTTTTTTATTGACAATTCATATACTATATTTACTATATATATATATTTTATTTATGTTTTATTTTTTTTTTATTTTTTTTGATTATTTTTTTACTTATCTGTGCTATTTAGCACTAGAAATCAATTATGCAACTTGTGTAAAATAATTGAGGCAAGTGAAAAAAATGCAAAAAAATAATATAAAAAATTTGTTTTTTTTTTCTGTTTTTTGTGGCTCTGGGGGCCGTGGAACAAGCAGAAGCAAAGGAGCAAGGTGGCAAAGGGGGAGAGGAGAGGATGGAAAGGATGTGGTGTGTGCGAAAACCATTGAGCAAAGCAAATAAAATTATCTCATTACAAATTATGCCCGGAATGCTTTTTGGGCTGAACTCGACGTTGTCTCTCTTGTGCTCTCTCATCTTCTGGTCCGTGTTGTTGTTGTTGCCGGTGTTGTGGCATGCCACAAGCGAGAACGTTGCACGCTAAATAGATTATGTCAAATGATCGAAATCACATCATAAATTCTGCCAGAGTTGGAGTCGGAGTCGGAGTTGGAGTCGATGTTGGAGTTGGAGAGGAAGGAGTCTTGGCCAAAAAGGTGCTCAAGTGCCTCTGGCTGTGAAATGAACGCGTCTAAAATCAAATAAGCCAAGGCGGCCCATTGCCTGCTCCCCGTTCCGCCTTCCGCCATCCTCCCCCTCATCCTCAACCTTTCCATGCCCTTGCCCGCCCGCCATCACACTGTGCTGTGGTGTAGGCGTGTGCCGAGCAGAGGCGTGTTGTAGGAGGAGTGTGTGGTATCTGTATCTGCATCTGTGTCGGAGTTGGAGTTGCAGTTGAAGTTGAAGTTGAACTGCTGCCTCTTTAACACGTTTTAAATGGAATGGGACTGGGAATCGGTATGGGATTGGAACTGGACGCACATTGCGGCATTTGATTATTGTTTTGCATATGTAATCCCCTCCTGCTCCTGCTCCGCCTGTAATCGGAGCTGGAGTTGGCGGTGCCGGTAGCCAACGGCGCTTTCAAGTTGGAACTGTAGCTGATAACGCACCGAAAGGCGCAAAAAAAAAGCTAAAAAGCAGCTGTGAGTCCACAGCATTTTGGCTCGCGATCTGCATCTTCCACAAAAGAGATCAGAGTTCTCCTTAGTTTCAGACTCTTTTATGTTGCTCTTTTTTATTTTTTGGGTGTTTTGTGTATGTGCGGAATGAGGGAAAACAATAAAATATGGCAATGGTCAAAGCACAATAAATTCAATGGTTAAGTACAGGAATCAAGGCATCTCTACAAGAGCATCTCGAGAGCATCTCGAATCGCGCATCGGGTGGAGCTCGTCGGATTTTGAGTTTGGCTGTGATTACTTCGAGGAGATGACTCCCTCACACTTCGTTTTGGTTGCGTGCAAAAATCGATCAGCGCAAAATGGAAATTGAAGTTTAAGAAAGAACGCGCAATGAGCCTGCGGCACTTTTTTGTTGCTGTTGTTGTTGAGTTGAAGAAAGCGTGGGTGGTTTGAAGAGTTGTTGTGAAGTCAATTTTGGGGAAAAGCTAAAGAAAACAGAACTTTTATAGGACAGGGATGACAATTATGATAGGTTATGATGGAGTAGGACAGATTTGTATGAAATAGTTTAAAAAACGTTATGTTAAGCTGGGAAGTTAGGATATTATAATATAGGTACACAATAGACTAGATTAGGATAAGCTAAGAATACGATAGTATTGAATGTAAAAGCATAGTATGATGAGTAATTTCAGATCATTTTTTGTTGCGAAGTATGTTCAATAGTTAGGATCCATTTCCTATTGAGTAATTTCAAAACTATAAGCTCAAATTTGACATTGGCAGATTTTCAAGAAATTTACTGTAAATAAAGCCAAGTTCGCATAATTAGAGTCCATGTGCTTCATAACTCGAAGAAGTTAAATATAATATTATATCTTTTTTTTTCATATATTTCGACTTTCTAATTTTGTTCTACAACTACCTTATAATTGGTTTCTTCATATATAATATATGTATTTTATGAAGAAATATTCTTGTAAAATAATAAATTATTCTGAACTAAACATTGCCGTGTTTATTTTAGTATCGAATTTGAAATAATTATAGAAAATATATTATTTTTAAAATCAAATTAATATAAAATAAATACCATAAAATATTTCATTTAAATTATGAAATTTATAAAAATAAATTGATTGGTTTTTTTTTTATAAAAAATCTAGTGCCATTAAGTTCAGTGTTGACCCTCGCATGTTGCATAATATATTTATTTCTATTGTGAAATTCATAATATAATTTATAACAAATTGATTTGTATTATTATTTAACCCACTCTATTCCCATAAAGTTTTGTATCGACCCTCGCACAAGGTACCATATACATACATAATTATTTTTCTTGCCTAATTTATAAAATAATATTATAAGAAATTGATTTCAATTAATTAATTTTATTATAATTTTAATTTTTTCTATATACACTCAATTCCCAAAATGTTTTGTGGCGACCCTCGCATATCGCATGCCAATTGATGCACCAAGTTGAAGCTGCAAACAGCGCAGGCCAATGACTTTGTCGGCGTTTGCGTGTGAATTCGCTTTGAAATTGGATAGGTGGTGGTGGCATGAGTTGTGTGCTCTGATTCTGTATATATATATATATGTATATATAGAGTACTATATATTATATGTGACTGTGTGTAAGTTTGGCATTATGATCATTGCGCAGTTGAAATCAATTTGCAAATGGTTGAGTGACGATCTTTTGTGACACTTTGGACCCCGACGACTGTGTCAAGTGTAAAAAATGCATTTGCTTTGGCATCACAAGTCATGATCGGTATCCTTTTGCTTTTCCTCATTTGCTCAACTCTCTTGGGTGATAAATTTTCAATTTGTTTGACTTGAGCGAAAAACAAAACAGAGAGAGATCTAGAGAGAGAGACAGAGAATGAGAGAGAGAGAGAGAGAGACACCCACAATGTCCATTGATGCCGCCTGCTGGTAGCGCATCTAATCCGTAGTTGATACGCCTAACGCTTCCGTTGATCATGGCCCATTGTGTGTAGTGCAACATTAGGTCATGCCACATCAGAGAGCGGCGGCACTCTTTCGGCACTCTCTTTCCACCACCTCTTTCTCTTTCTCTATCTCTTTCTCTATCTGTATCTGTCTTCTGTGCTGTGCATATATTAAAAACAATAACTCTTTGTTTAGAACTCTGCTTTCATATATGTTACTATACAGGGCAGACCTACAACTTGGTAGGTCCTGCTACCAGCTCCTAAATATTCCCAAAACAAGAGATAGAATAGTAGGAGGTACGTAACTAGAGAGTTGACAGCTCTATTAGTGATGCTCCTTTCTGGCAAGTTAATTAACATCTGAAACAAGTCAGCGACATTTCCTAAACATTTTCCATTTGTATAGGGAAACCCATTTATACTTAAGATATTATTTCTATAACTCCAACTTCCTTGGTGAAATTTAAATAATTTCTATAGATATTTCTATAGATATTTCAAAGATTTCCTCAATGCACACTCTATTGTGAGTATTTATTAATCTCTGGTAATGTTGTACGTCAAAGAAACCAAATCTAAAAGAGTTCTAACATCGATCAAATTGGGGTATAACCCCATCAATAGCTTAAGTTGGGTATAACCCCATTGTAGCTTAAGTAATACTTGGAATTGGCAAAGCTGTTATAATACTCGTATTGTTTACTTGGCTGTCACATCACATGTGGCATGAATATCTGTAGCTATCTGTATAAGAACTGATAATGCCATACTATCTCGAGTACGTATTCATATTAATAGAATTAAATATATTTCGATTTTGATTTGATTTTCATTCTTGCTGTCGTTGTTCGGCTCGAGAATCGTGTCAGAGGCCGATAAACCTCAGCTCTCATATCAGCATCAGATATTATTATTATTATTATTTTTGTTTTTTTTTTCTTTCATGTATGGGGTGTGTGCCACAAGACCTTCTAGATATGATTAGAATAATATAAGAGCAAAGTTTAAGCACTTTCATAACTTAACCAAAATACATTTTTTTCTTTCTGTTATTGATATGAATTTCATTTTAGGAAAACATATTCCAAATAAATTTCTCTGAGAATCTACAAAGTAAATTAAAATATTATTTAATGATAGAAAATTGTCACCTCTTGATATTCGATTCTTTAAATAACATTTTGCCCAATAGAGAATTATTGTTATATGTATGTATATCTACTTAACGTGTTGTGAATTGTCTGATATTGTAATAATTTTATAGTAATGGCAAAAATATTTTTTTATAAATTAACTGATAACGTGTGAAGTTATATGAATTGTGAAGCTAGTGAATCATTTCTCTATCTGTATCTTTGACTATATCTTTTCCACGCTCCTATGTAGATAGATAACAAAATTAAAACACTAGGCTTTAGATATATTAAAACCAATTTGGTATAAAAATACTTCTGGCGAAAGGCGAAAATCACAATTTTATGAAAATTGAAATTTCTAAGCACTTGTTGACACATTATTGGCAATACCTCGAGGAACACTCATCAGAAACACCTGAAATAAAAAGCAAAATGCTAGTTTTGAGTCCTAGAATAGATCGGAGTCAAAAAATTCGGGTCAAAAATGTTTCGATTTTTGATGATTTTGTCACATGATATGAAAAATGGGTCAAAAAAGACAAAAATCTGAAATTGGCGAATTTTATAAAAATTTGATGCACTGATATAAAAACCATTTTCAAAACATCAAATTTCATCAAAATCAGATGATTTTTGACCGAGTTATGGCAATTCAAAGTTATGAGGAGATCCGTTATACGGAAAGTGCCCTTGTGGGACACTTTCTAGGACATTTTTGGCCATATCTCTTGAAATACTCATCAGAAACACCTCAAATAAAAAGCAAAATGCTAGTTATGAGTCCTAGAATCGATTAGGGTCACAAAAATTGGGATAGGAAACTTTTCGATTTTTGATGATTTTGTCAAGGGTAACCCCTTAGTATGAAAAACTGATCAAAAAAGTCGAAAATTTAAAAATAGCGAATTTAACAAAAAAATTTGATGTAGATTAAACCGATATAAAAACCATTTCCAAAACATCAAATTTCATCAAAATCGGATGATTTTTGGCCAAGTTATGGCAATTCAAAGTTATGAGGAGGTTCATTATGCGAAAATTGCCATTTTGGGATACTTTTTAACAAATTTTTGGCCATATCTCGCGAAATACTCATCAGAAACACTTCAAATAAAAAGCAAAATGCTAGTTATGAGTCCTAGAATCGATTTGGGTCACAAAAATTGGGATAGGGAATTTTTCGATTTTCGATGATTTTGTCAAGGGGTTAGTATGGAAAATGGGTCAAAAAAGTCGAAAAACTGGAAATAGCGAATTTTACAAATATTTTGATGCAGATTAAACCGATATAAAAACCATTTCCAAAACATCAAATTTCATCAAAATCGGATGATTTTTGGCCATGTTATGGCAATTCAAAGTTATGAGGAGGTTCATTATGCGAAAATTGCCATTTTGGGATACTTGTTAACACACTTTTGGCCATATCTCGCAAAAATGGTCAAAAAAAGTCGGTAACATCAGAATATCAAATTTGAATGAAATTTGAATGCAGAATTAATCTGGGAAGAAGATCGTAAAAGAAAACTCAAATTTCATCAAAATCGGTTAAAAGCTGGCAAAGTTTAAAGTTAGAAGATATATGTTATCATGATTTCGAGAATTAGAATTTTCTTTGCGATTTTTGGCCCTTATTCGATCACTACTCCCTAGAAACAAATTGAATAAAAAGAAGCTTGTGAATATTGAATACGATCGACGATAAGAGTCAGAAGAATTTGTTGGTCAATCTGGATTCTATGAAGTTTGTAGATCATTTTTGTAACATTTACAAATATCTATAAATAGCCTGAAATCTGAAATTATATTGCTGTAGCATCGTCATCGTGCTTGGCAAAGGCACTGTAAAGGCTCTTGAATGATTATGATAATGGTGAAGAGTGTGAACAATTCATTTGTAGTGTTCCGGCGATAAGAGCAAGTAAACAAATTAGTCTAGCCATAGGTTGGGTATTAACTGAAGCATCGCATAATAAAGTGGGCAATTGTCTATATGTTATATCGGAATCGGGAATTGACGACGATGACGTAAGCGACGACAAATGGAATCAAATGGAATCAAATGCACTGAACTTAGGAGTACTCAGGCGATCGTCTGATCATTGCGGCCGACTGATAAGCATATGAATATATATATATACATATATATATATAAACAATCAAACTGATTGAGATTATCATATGGAGATGCTATGCAGAAAATGTTGATTGACTTGGACTCTCCACGCGTATTGCCTTAGGTTAAGCGGAGAGCGATAACAGAATTCGTATAAATATTGCCCACTAAAGTGGTGAAGAATTAGTCGAAATTTAGTAGACACCCCACAACTAACATGCTTAAGACTATCGCTTGCCTTGCTCTGGTCCTGGCCGTCGCCAGCGCCGAGCTGCACCGTGTGCCCATCCTCAAGCACGAGAACTTCGTGAAGACCCGTGGCAATGTCAAGGCGGAGGTGGAGCATCTGCGTGCCAAGTATGGCCTGCCCATGAACCGTGCCGTCAACGAGGAGGAGCTCTCCAACTATATCAACATGGCCTACTACGGAGCCATCACCATTGGTACTCCACCACAGAGCTTCAAGGTGCTGTTCGACTCCGGCTCCTCCAACCTGTGGGTGCCATCGAGCAAGTGTTGGTTCTTCGATGTTGCCTGCATGAATCACAACCAGTACGATCACGACAAGTCCTCCACTTACAAGTCCAATGGTGAGAGCTTCTCCATTCAGTATGGCTCTGGCAGTCTGTCCGGATTCCTGTCCACCGATACCGTCGATGTCAACGGCCTGGTGATCAAGAGCCAGACCTTTGCCGAGGCCACCTCTGAGCCAGGCACTAGCTTCAACAATGCCAAATTCGATGGTATCCTTGGCATGGCCTATCAGCAGCTGGCTGTCGATGATGTCGTCCCTCCCTTCTACAACATGGTCTCCCAGAAGCTGGTCGATGACTCCGTCTTCTCCTTCTATCTGGCTCGTGATGGCACCTCCACCACCGATGGCGGTGAGCTCATCTTTGGCGGTTCCGACTCCTCCCTCTACTCTGGCGATCTGACCTATGTGCCCATCTCCCAGCAAGGCTACTGGCAATTCACCATGGATGGTGCCACCATCAACGGACAGTCGCTGTGCGATGACTGCCAGGCTATCGCCGATACTGGCACCTCTCTCCTGGTTGTCACCGAGGAGGCCTATGAGATCCTGAACGATTTGCTCAACGTGGATGAGGACGGTCTGGTCGATTGCTCCACCGTCGATTCTCTGCCTGTGTTGGACCTTAAGATCGGTGGCAAGACCTTCACCCTGGAGCCCTCTGCCTACATCATCCAGTCCGATGGCGAGTGCCAGTCGAGCTTCCAGTACATGGGCACCGATTTCTGGATCTTGGGCGATGTCTTCATTGGCAAATACTACACCGAATTCGATTTGGGCAACAACCGCATTGGTTTTGCTCCAGTCGCCTAAATTTTTTAGGAATTTACATGAAATAAAACCGATTCGATGATTATAATAATTTATTGGTATTTTGAGACTTCTGCTCAGAACTAAAAATAGACGCCCCTCGTAACTAAGCACAGTGTGTAAACAGTGAAATACCGACATTATGCGTCATTGTAATAGCACTTCAAACATAGCGTTTATTTTAATAGTACTCCAAAACAAGGCTAGAGCTATTATACTTGAAATTTTATTTGAAAGATTTGTCAAATATTGTATAAGGAAATACTTCAGAAAATATCAAAATTAGAAATAATCTAGGGACGATAACATATGTTAAAAGAACGATCAAATATCATCATAATCGGTAAAAAAATTAAAAAAATAAAATGAAAAAGAAATGTTAAAATTCAAAAAATGTCAGAAATTGAGAAAATGTTAATTTTTACCATTTTTTGGCACAATTTCGACCATATCTCGGAAAATACTGATCAGAAACACCTCAAATAAAAAGCAAAATGCTAGTTATGAGTCCTAGAATCGATTAGGGTCACAAAAATTGGCATAGGAAACTTTTCGATTTTTGAGGATTTTGTCAAGGGGTTAGTATGAAAAATGGGTCAAAAAACTCAACAAATTTAATATAGCGAATTTTATTAAAATTGTGATGCAGATTTAAACTGATATAAAAACCATTTCGAAAACTTCAAATTTCATTAAAATCGGATGATTTTTGGCCGAGTTATGGCAATTCAAAGTTATGAGGATGTCCAATATACGAAAATTGCCATTTTGGGACACTTTCTAGGCCATTTTTGGCCATATCTCGGAAAATACTCATCAAAAACACCTCAAATAAAAAGCAAAACGTTAGTTATGAGTCCTAGAATCGATTAGGGTCACAAAAATTGGCATAGGAAACTTTTCGATTTTTGAGGATTTTGTCAAGGGGTTAGTATGAAAAATGGGTCAAAAAACTCAAAAAATTTAATATAGCGAATTTTATTAAAATTGTGATGCAGATTTAAACTGATATAAAAACCATTTCCAAAACTTCAAATTTCATCAAAATCGGATGATTTTTAACACATATTTGGCCATATCTCGGAAAATACTCATCAGAAACAACTTAAATAAAAAGAAAAATGCTATTTGAGAGTCATAGAATCGGCTGGGATAAAAGAATTACAATTAAAAATTGTTTGATTTATGATTATTTTCACAAGGGGGTGAAATTGAATGCAGAATTGATCTGGGAGCAATGGACTTTGGATCATTTTTTGAGACAATTTTGTAAGATCGTTTGAGATAAAGAAATTAGAATAGAAAAAATTTCAATTGATGATGATTTTGAGCGGTTGGTGTGAGAAATTGTTCATAAAAGTTGAAAAATAGAAGATTTTTAAAGTGAACAAAAGCATGACTAAGTTAAGATTAAGAATCAATATTAATGGAAGCAGGTTTATAATATAAACCGAATATCAAATATTGTGAAAATCGGTTAACCTCAATTCAATTCCTTGAGTTTGTGAGTATATTTGCAAAGTCATAGTGTGCTGATGATGTGACGTTGGTTACATTAGTTGATGTGGCAAACTCATATATCATGTATCTCTTACCCTACCCTACCCTACCCTACCCTAGATAGTCTTACCTCAGCTAATATCGGAAATCAGAATCGTGGAACTCGTAACATTCCGATTAGAGGCGATTTCTGTGCTATTTCAAATTCAGCAGATACTTGACGCTGAGGAAGGGTTCTTTGATAAACTTGGAACGTAATGTTGATTGATGTAAAAGGTACTTGAGTGAAGTGCAGAGAGGCGACCTGAAAAGTAGTATCGATAAGGTCGTAACTTGCTATATAGAGAATTTGGTAATGACTTTGAGTGGCTCGTGAAATTTTTAGTTGAATGGCGGATTCCTACAAACACCTGCAAATTGATTATTATTATTATTATTATTATTATTTGTTTTGGGGGGGAATATCTTATCGGCTGGCAGATTTGTCAAATATATATTTATATACACATATATATTAATGATAAGCCAATTTGACTATAAATAGTCGATTAAGTTGCGTTTAGGAATTAGTCGAAGTTCAGTAGACAACCCATAACCATAAATCAAATCAAATACTAAGCGAAATGCTGAAGACCCTGACAGTCCTTGCCGTTGTCCTGGCTCTGGGCAGCGCCGAGCTGCGCCGTGTGCCCATCCTCAAGCACGAGAACTTCGTGAAGACCCGTGGCAATGTCAAGGCGGAGCTGCAGCATCTGCGTGCCAAGTATGGCCTGCCCATGGGACGTGCCGTTACCGATGAGGAGCTCTCCAACTCGATGAACATGGCCTACTACGGTGCCATCACCATTGGAACTCCACCACAGAGCTTCAAGGTGCTGTTCGACTCCGGCTCCTCCAACCTGTGGGTGCCATCGAACACCTGCTCCAGCTATGCCTGCGAGGTGCACAATCAGTACGATTCCAGTGCCTCCTCCACATACCAGTCCAATGGCGAGAGCTTCTCCATTCAGTACGGCACTGGCAGTCTGTCCGGATTCCTGTCCACCGATACCGTCGATGTCAATGGCATCTCCATTGCCAGCCAGACCTTTGCCGAGGCCACCAATGAGCCAGGCACCAACTTCAACGATGCCCTGTTCGATGGTATCCTTGGCATGGGTTATCAGTCCATTGCTCAGGATAATGTGGTGCCTCCGTTCTACAACATGGTGTCCCAGGGTCTCGTTGATCAGTCTGTCTTCTCCTTCTATCTGGCTCGTGGCGGCACCTCCACCACCGATGGCGGTGAGCTCATCTTTGGCGGTTCCGACTCCTCCCTCTACTCTGGCGATCTGACCTATGTGCCCATCTCCCAGCAAGGCTACTGGCAATTCACCATGGCCGGTGCCAGCATCGATGGATACTCGCTGTGCGATGACTGCCAGGCTATCGCCGATACTGGCACCTCTCTGATCGTTGCCCCCGCCAATGCCTATGAGCTGTTGAACGAGCTCCTCAATGTGAATGATGAGGGTCTGGTCGATTGCTCCACCGTCAGCTCCTTGCCTGTGATCACCTTCAACATTGGTAGCGGCAGCTTCACCCTGGAGCCCTCTGCCTACATCATCCAGTCCGATGGCGAGTGCCAGTCGAGCTTCCAGTACATGGGCACCGATTTCTGGATCTTGGGCGATGTCTTCATTGGCCAATACTACACCGAATTCGATTTGGGCAACAACCGCATTGGCTTTGCTCCAGTTGCTTAAATTTTCGAAAATATCGAAAATGTCAAAAATTTACAAAAAAGAAAAGAAACTTACGAAATTCCGATATATCTAAAAGTTTTCAATTTCCCAATAAATTTCAACTGCAAGCAATTGGTATTATCTGGGCAAATGCTGCATTTAGTTTTTAGTTGTAAAGAATATGTATATATGTATAATATATGATATATCATGCATGAGTTTCAAATAGTTATCAATATTTTTATATTTTTTGTAGTGCTTTTTCGTGGCCCATTTGATATGATATGAAGTTAAGCTTATGATTACATGCTCTTCGATATGGGAAGGTTTAGTCAGACTGAGCATGAGTCAAAGTTGTTGTGGAGGTGGAATTTTGAAAAGTCTATTGAGGGTAATACAGTATCTCGAAAATGAGTGTTGGAAAGTGTCTCGAAATGTAAAGAAACTGTTGAAAATAAATGAAATAAAATTGAAGTGAATTCAAAATTTCTATAAATTTCATTTGCATATAAAGTTTTAATTATAAATTTATATATACATATATCTCTCATTTCATATCATATCGTCGTAGAAATTTCTTCGAATTATTTTGATATCTTTCATATCTTATCTAACAAAGCGTCATCATCGATGACGAAGCTCTAATTGACCACATACGTATGAAATTACTTGGTTTCTTTCATTTAAGGAACTTAAACATTTAGAATATAGTTGAAGAAGAAGATGCACTCGTTGTTATGGCACGTACCAGAGTTACAATGGAATACAGTGTTGGTGTAAAATATAGATATGGGAGGATTCATTGATACAATTGCAACTTTGAGAAGCCATAACTTAGCTAAATTTCAACCGATTTTCAAAATTTTTGCATTTCTGTCATGATTTGAATCTACATCAAAAATTTTTCCATACTGTCCCTTTTTTCTTTTGACCCTCTTTTGGCTATTTTTGCATACCTTGTAAAAATATCAAAAATGTAAACATTTAAAAATCGTAATTTTTTGTGCCCAATCGATTTCTGGCATCAAAATGAGTATTAAAAACCTTACCGCACTTGATTTGGACCAATATTTTAGAAAATATGGACAAAATACAGAAAATATGGTCAAAAAACAGCTTTATAAGAAAAAATGAAGTCTACCTCATCTTTGAGAAGTCATAACCTTTCAACACCTTAGCCGATTTTTAATATTTATGCATTTCTAGATATGGCTTTGATCGTATTTGAAATCAGTATCAAAAGTTTATTACATGTTTTGAAAAATATGTCAAGGAAAGCGAAAAATTGTAATAAAACAGTTTTTTAGTATACAAAATTGAGACTTCTGCAACTTTGAGAAGCCATAACTTCGCTAAAAATCAACCAATTTTCAAAATTTTTGCATTTCTGTCAATGGTTTTGAACATATTTTGAATCTACATCAAAAATTTTTCCATACTTTCAGTTTTCAATTTTGACCCATTTTTAGTCATTTTTGCATACTAACCCCTTGCAAAAATTGTCAAAAAAGTGAAAATTTCAAAATCGGAATTTTTTGTGCCCAATCGATTTCTGGCATTAAAATGAATATAAAAATCCTTACCGCACTTGATTTGGACCAATATTTTAGAAAATTTGGCCAAAATACTAAAAAAATGGCCAAAAAACACCTTTTTGAGCAAAAAATTAAATCTTCCTCATCTTTGAGAAGTCATAACTTTACTAAGCCTTAGCGGATTTTTAATATTTATTCATTTCTGGACATGGCTTTGACTATACTTTAAATCAGTATCAAAAGTTTATTACATATTTTGAAAAATATGGCAAGGAAAGTAAAAAGCCTAAAAAACCTAAAAAAAATGAGACATTTGCAACTTTGAGAAGCCATAACTTGCCCAAATTGATAGTGTATAAAAAAAAGAACTGTTATATTTATATATATAATAGAGAAAATCATATTTATACTATATATTGATGGTCAAATTGTTTGAAATTTTGTTAAATTTATTGTGCCTGGAATCATGTTGTTGGGAACATGCTCATACAAGTTTCTTTCATGGAAGTTAAAGTTGGGCGCTTAAAATGCTATCATATGCAACACGATATCTCGGGCAACAATCTTATCTATTCTAATCGATTTGATTGATTTCCCTTAACTAATAATCCCAAAACAACAAAAAAAAAAACCGGACAACAAGAGAAATAGAGAAAAGTATTTTGTGTGGTTTCTTTTTGATTTTTGTTCGAATGGAGTGTAGTGGGTATAAAAGTGTGTGGCATACTTGCTGAAGAGTTTAGTATAGTCGATAATTTTGAAGCATGCTGAAGGCATTCCTCATCTGTGCGTTGCTTGTGGCACTTGCCGCCGCCGAGTTGCATCGTGTGCCGCTCCAAAAGCGACGCAACACAAAAAAGACACTGAAGAGCTTGCAACATGAGGTGTCCTATCTGCGTGGCAAATACAATGTGCCCAATGTGGAGATAGCCCAGTTAACAAGTGGATCCACAGGAACAACGACAACGACGACGACAACGACGACTACGACTACTCCTTTGCCTGAGGAGGCGCTCATGAATAGCTTGAATATGGCATATTATGGCGTGATTACGATCGGAACACCGCCGCAATCTTTCAAGGTACTATTTGATACGGGCTCCTCGAATCTTTGGGTGCCATCAATCAATTGCTTTAACTATGCTTGCGAGGTGCACAATCAGTACGATCCGAGCTTGTCGTCCACGTATGTGAAGAATGGCCAGAATATCACATTGACATATGGCACCGGTGGCATCTCCGGTGTGCTGTGCACGGACACGATCAGTGTGGATAATCTGATGGTGACGGGACAGACATTTGCCGTGGCTCTCACCGAACTGGACAATAGCTTCAATTTCGTGGACTTTGATGGGATCCTTGGCATGGGATATCAGTCGCTGGCCGTTGACAATGTCGTCCCGCCCATGAACAATCTATACAGTCAGGGTGTGATTGCGGAGCCCATCTTCTCGTTCTATTTGGCACGCAACGCCTCCTCGACCGTGGGCGGGGAGTTGATACTGGGCGGTTCCGATAGTAGGTATTATGTGGGCAATATGACCTATGTGCCCGTCTCCCAAATGAAATATTGGCAATTCACGATGGCGGCCGCCACCCTCAATGGCATCTCGTTGTGCTCGAATTGTCAGGCCATTGCCGATACTGGCACCTCTCTGCTGGTCGCGCCCATGGATGCCTATGTTGCCATCGTCAATTTGCTGGGCATGAATCTGGATGCATCCATTGACTGCAGCCTCATTCCCAAGATGCCGGTCCTCAAGCTGCACATTGGTGATGCCATCTTTGGGGTACCAGCGACTGACTATATCGTCCAATCGGATTCCATGTGTTACCTCGGCATACAGTCGATGGGCACTACCTTCTGGATATTGGGCGATATCTTCCTGGGGCAATACTATACGGAATTTGATTTCGTGCGAAATCGCATTGGATTCGCATCGGTTACGGGCGCCCAGTATAGGAATCATGGCAATCTCAGTGCCATGTCCGATCCTCTCAGTTTCTTACTGCTTCTACTCTTGGCAGTAGTTTTGCAAAACTATATCTCAAAATAAATTACACTTATTCAATTTTAAAATGTTTTTTATCTTATTTTAATATTATAAATTTTTTTTTTTTTAAATTTGGAAATTGTATTTTTTTTTAAATTTTTAAACTTTACTTTTTAATGTGAAAATTGAAATTTTTGAATTTTATGTATTTTGATTTAGGACGTCAAATGTTATTATTTATATTGTCACTTTTAATATTTCTTTGGAAATTTCAATTTAAAAAACTTTACTTAAACTTTTTTTGTGCTAAAAATACCAAAAATACTTTTTATTTTTTTAATTTTTATTTTTTTAATTTAAATTTACAAATGTTCAGTTCATACGAAGAGTTAGTTTTTTTATTATTTATCTTGTCACTTTTAAAAATAATTTTTAATATTTTAAATTCATTCTTTTTTGTTTTGTTTTTTTATAATTTTATTTTTGAAATATTTTGTGTTTTCTAAATTTCTATATAAAATATTTATTTGGTTTACATTTTTTTTTAAATTTAAATTTACAAATCATATCATATCATTGGTACTATATGAATGTAAAAGTGTGGTTAAAACTTAAGAGGGCGTATCTTGAAGTTGTGGAGAGAATGATTCTCAGTGATAAATACCATACTCTCCACACAGTTAAACTGCTTTTTCATTCAAGCCTATTGAGTTGCATCTGGCAGACAGAACCGTTGGATTGCAACTCGCTAACAAAAAAAAAAAAAAAAAAAAAAAAAAAAAACCAAGAAGTACTTTTAAAAAAAAAGTCTTGGAAGCTTAATTGGGCCGCCAACGATTCGGGTGATTTATTGTAAACGAGAAGAAGAAGCAGGAAGAGGAACAGGAGCAGGAGCAGGAAGAGGAAGAGGAGCATCATCAATGGGAAAAAATGAAGAAATTGTGCTGAAGAAAAAGTCAAGCATTATTTATGTGATGTGATTTTTTGTGCTCTCCAGTTGGGATTAGGAATTATGCGGCAGAGTAACGAGATCAGCAAGATGAGCTGCCAGGACACCATCTCATAAACAGAGAACGAAAGTATCAAGAATATGGAATACCCTTCAGCGGATGGGAAATTTTAAATAACATTAACATTATGATTAAATATAATAATGATAATATTATAAAATATAAATATATTATTAAAAATTATGATTAAATATAATAATGATAATATTATAAAATGGTATTTTATTTGTTTGTATTTTTCTTTTATGCTATGGCCTTAATATATTTAAAATTTGTATAAGTAAATATTGTTCACTTCTCACTTATTCAATATTTTTGATTTACTTTTTTTTTTTTGAATTACTTTTTATAGTAAGTAAACCTTAAAATTGGTCGGGTTGTCCTCTTCAATTCAATGAATATACCCCAAGTTGCAAGAGCATGGAAAATGTCTCTGTTGGTGGGCCAACATCAATCGCATTTGTTTCTCAGCAGTGGAATCGATCTCCAGAGAACTTTTGGATGCTTTGAAGGGGGTATGGGTTTCTTAATAAGTGCAATTGCCCCAAAAACTGACGAGCTTCAACAAATTTATGGGCCCAAAAGCAATTGCAAATGATTGCATTTCGACGGCTCATCAAATACCAATAAAATATCATTTGTTGTAATTACGAGAACGGACTCTGGACCACACCAGAGTTTGAGCGAAGGGTCCTCAATTGTGACCCAAGTTCACAATCCGAGGTTGAGGTTCAGTTTTGGGTTGAGGTTGAGGTTCAAGATCAGAAATCCTGCGATCTTTGCTGCTGCTGCTGATTTCGATCTAAAACTTGTACTTCATTCTTTTTCTTCTCTAACCGTCTCTCTCTCTTTCTCTCTCTCTTTCTATCTCTCTATCTCTCTATCTCTTACTTTGTCTCTGTATGTGTATCTGTCTCTGTCAGTTGCAATATGTCTCATTAGTTGGCAAAGCACTTGATTTATTGGCTCAAGACATGTTTGTTGTTTGCCAATATATCACATTAAAATATTTGCAAAATCGCCAGAAAAATTGAATAAATAAACGAAAAGATAAACTTAACAAATCTCCAAATGAAATCAGTTAACAACTTAACTAATGATTATCAATGTGTTGTTAAGCGTATATATGTATAGAATACAGATTCAGATCCAAATACAACTTGACTTGATAAAAACTTTGTCTCTTGATTCCTTCTGCAAATTGCACATTTGTGCATAGCAAAGATACTTACACCCATGACAAAATGTTGATAATGTGCTGAAATTACTTGAAAACTACACTTGAAATTAATTGTAATAATAAAAGTATTGATTAGCAAGTTTTGTGTATATATATTGTAGTTAAGAATATATTTATGAAATAAACATTTTTGTTAAAAATTTTTTATGGCTGCATAAATTTTTGGGAATTTCTGTCTGCAGTTGTTAAACTTTGCTTCATTTGTAGTTGTTCTAAAATATTTTGAAAAATAGTGAAATTGAAGCAAAGTTAATTTTGTAAATAATAATAAATAATTTATGTTATTTGTAAATATCACCGAAATGTAAATAAATTATATATACTTTCGCTGTCATTCCCTTTGTCATAATATTTACTTATTATCTTTAGTTATATATGTTGTAAATTATAAATAAATTAAAAAAAAAGAAAGTGAATTTTGCAGAGAGTGCATTTTTATGATATTTGTGGAGTGTCTTCAACTATGCAGACTTTGCTTAGATTTTAGAAAAATATATTTTATAATATATATAATAATTATATTATTAAAGTTTCTTAAGTTTTCTTAACTCTCAAGTGTAGTACAAACATTTTGCGACGACTGTAGGCAAGAGTTTTTTTCCATTTTTTTTTGTTTTTAGGCGTTGAGAAGCACGAGTCTCTGACAATATCTGCGATATTGGTGTGCTTGCTATCTCTCTCTCTCTCTCTCTCTCTCTCTCTCTCTCTCTCTCTCTCTCTTTCTGTCTCTCTTTCTTTTAGTGACTCACACTCTGTCTGTACTAGCATTATCTCTTTCTGTGTATTTGCAAAGTATGCAAATTAAATGTAAATAAGTTTTGCAACTATTTGGCAAACGATCGTTTGGCATATGCCAGGGAGGCATCCATGAGATATTAACTTGCTGATAAAGCTATCAAGCTTGTTAATGTAGTTTCAGCTTTGCTTCTTTCTCTCTCTCTTCGTCTCTCTCTCTCTCTCTTCCTTTTCTCCATCTACGACTGCCACTGCCACGTCTTCTTCTTGTTCTGCTTTTGGTAATTCAACGCGTGCGAAAAGAAAGCAAAGAGTGAAAAACCAAAGCAACAGCAACAGCAGCAACACAGCATCAAGCTAATAAGAAGCACGTCACATCTGATAACACCGCAATCGATAAATTTTCACCCTCTCTCTCTCGCACACACACACTCTCTCTTTCTCACTCTCTCGCTCTGTCTCAGTTTGTTGTAAAATTGTTTATTATAAACGCAATTAGTATGTCCAACTGAGTGAAAGAAAGAGAAAGAGAGACAGAGAGAGAGACAGAGAGAGAGAGAGAGAAAGAGAGAGAGAGCGAGCGAGAGCGAGTGGCGTGTGAGGCAGCAGATAAATCAAAAGGATAACTGCGATAAGAAGCGCATCCAATTGGATTCGATTCAGCTTGAATTCGCAGCGGCAGCAGCACTATAGCAAAACAATGTAAAATACCCTGTAATATTTTGCATGACCAATGGGTAGTCACGTGTAGTAGAAAATCACAAAGTTCACATGCAAAACTTCCATACGGCAAAACAAAGAACCTGCTGATACATAGAGTACTATAGTTCTTCAGGGCTTTAACTAGTTGCGAATTATAAGCAGCAAGTGAAAAATTCACAGTACAGCGTAGCTAACCTAACTTAAAGTGCTTCGATTAGGGAATTTACACAAAATATTTACAGGATATCTGTGAGGATATCTTTCTGAGCTGCTGTTTCAGTGGCTTTAACCTCTCTTTCGATAACCGATACATATTTTTTTTTACTGGGGGTCGTCCATGTAAGTGATTACAGTTTATGAGTTATTGTGTTGCGGTTGCAGTGGCCGCTGTTGCTGTGGTGATGGTTTGCCTGATGCTGTTATTATTGATATTATTTACTTTAATCTGCAGCATCGCGCGTTGTGACTTAATTGCAATAAGTAAAAGTATTTTTTTTTTGTTTTTTTTGGTCTTTTGTTATTATTGCTTTGAGTATTTTAAAGTTTGCCCCTTTTTGCCACTTGCTGCACGCGGCTTGTTGCACTCGACACGACACGACACGACACGCATGCGGCACACTTTTGCGCCCCAGCAAACTGTATAATTTGTAGCAATTTCCGCGCGGCAAACCAACAACCCAAAAGAAATAATAATAATAAAGAAAAAACCAAAATTCAAAAAAAAAAAAAAAAAAAAACCGAAAAAAATATTGAATAAAAAATTGGGTCAAAAAGTCGTCATAAATGGGAGCAGACACTTCCAGTTCTCTGGGTGCCACAATAAAAATTTAACCTTAATGAAAGTGTTTTTTTGTTTTTTTTTTTGTCTTTTCGGTGGTAGGATATGTTTTTTTTTTTTTTTTTTTTGCTTATGACTTGATTGTGTTTTGGATTATGAGATATAGTATAGTTGAGAGATCGGGCGATGTCGATGGCGATTACGCTGTCGATTACATTATGAGTTTAGCCTCGAAAGCGCGTTGAAAGCGCAGAATACATCCCCATACATTTAAATGGATATGTTTTCCTTCTTCTTTTTTTTTTATTATTATTATTTCGCCTTGGCATTTATGACATAATTTCATCATGATAATGACGATGATCACAAGCCCGATGATGCTGATCAAGTAGCTAAAAAACACAGTAGCCCACAGCTTCAGGATGTGCATTAAAAGTATTTCAATTGGAGAAAGTTAAATGGATGATATCAAGAGTTTCAGTTGCAGTAAAAACTAAACAAAAAATGCAAAAGAAATTTCCAAAATAATTAATTATTATTTTTAGTTTATGCATATATATATAGAAAGAAATACGAATCAAATTGATAAGCAACATTTCAAATAATCAATTAAAATTGAGTAGATATTTAATACACAAAAAAAAGGGAATTCATTTTATTCGAAAAACTATCTTTATCTTTATCTTGAAAAAAAGATCAGATCTGATTTAAATTTAAAATATTATTAACTTCAGCACGATGAACAAGATCAATGGGAGAAACACCTCTTTCTCAAGTTTTCCTTAATTACAGATATCAAAAAGAACGTGAATTCAAAAGAAAAAAGAGACACGATTTCTGGCTTAATTATAGAATATCCTTTCACTGACCTCCCCCTACGTTTAAGCGCGCTGACCTTGTCAGATCTCAAATCTCACATATATAATCGCGATTTGATCTACGGAGATAACACACTGATCTGCTGTAGAATGAAAAAAGTATTTAAAAAAAAACAAAAACAAGAAAAAAAAATTAAAACCTCTGGCATAAATTAGCGCTTAATCAAGTTATGAATTAATATCAAAATTTTTTTTCCTTCTTTTTTGCAGATGGAAACTCTCAGATGATCACAGAGCACAATATATCGATTAATTGGGTAAGTGAGCGAGTGACTTAATTAGCATGCCAGAAATGATTTTGCGAATCAATCAAACTTGCCAATTTTCATGCATAATGCAAAAATGCAAAGGAAAAAAATTGATGAAACTTTCTTTTTTTACTGTTGGTATTCATTGTTGATGCTACCGAGGATGAATGAGCTGAAGGCAACGCGCCTGCCTAATTGAAATATTCTTAATCAGATTTTTCTTTTGCTTAAGCGATTCGCTGATGCATTTAATCCGCAATTACTAAACGAAGACGGGGCAACCGGCAGCAGCCACTTGATTACCAGTTTAAAACCCATCCCGATTGCCATGGCAATGGAGGTGCATCCATGCATCGAGAGATGCTCCCATCTCGATTGAGGATGGGCAATGGGCAATGGGTATGTGGTTGGGCAGCGGTTGCCCGCTTCTTCAATTTAGTGTAAAGTGCGCCTCAAAATAAAGCAAAGTGTAGCAGCAAAATTTCTGCTCGTGCCAGGTACAAATTTTACAAGGGGCGTATAAGTTTCATGGTCAATCAAATCATGGCGAGACAGTTAAAGCAAATCTTTTTGATAATTATATATATATGTATATATTTTTTATGTGAAATAAATGAAAGTACACTTGGCCAAATTTGCACTTATAAATTTGCTGTCATTCCCAATTTAACCTCGTTCTTACACGAATTTCCGTAATTCGAAATCAGATGATAGCACCTCAGAAGAAATCGATCCAATTCGTTTATCTATAGAAAAACTTCAAGAAGGATTCGCATATGCTAGCTTAAAATCAGATCATAGGTCATCGAACGGCGACTTAAGTTTAAAAGAGAGTTGGAAAGAATACTTTTGCCTTATAAAGAGTGCTATAAAGTAGCTCTAAATCAATCGAAAATGACTGATATTTTGGATAAAAGGCCCCAAAAACAGAAAACAAATTGAAAAAATCGGGCTTTAACTGTAAATAGGCAAATGCATTTCAAATTTGATATGAATTGAAACATATGATCTACTCATTTTTTTAAATTTTTAAGTTTCTATCAAGATTAACCTGTTAATTAATTATGTGAAGCAACTTTTTTAATTTAATACCAACTTCTAATTTTGAAAATATGAAAGTTATGCATTTATTAAAGGCATATGCATAATAACTTTTGGTTAATTTCGAACAAATGTATAAAAATTTTATAAAAAACAGATCAAATTTGAACAATAAAAATTGCTGCCAATTTGAATTTTGCGATCGTAACCCCTTATTTATGTTAGTAACCCCCTATTTTGTGCTCAATTTTCCCATAGCAATTATAAATTCATTTTGAAAATTTGTCTTTAGAAGTAATGTAAAATTTTGGTACTGGGAATCGTGATGTGCGTAGAATAAACCAATTTTTTTTTCACTCGATATTTTTTTTTCTAATATTTCGTTGGTTTAACTATGAGTTGTTATAAGTGCTCAAAGAAAGGTACTGTGTATTGCGCAGTTGGGCAGATTCAACTAAACGCACTTGCAGTCGTAGCTGAAAAGGGAAGCCAGTTTTGTCCTTAACGCTTAACAAGGTGGGCGCGTATGCCGCCAGTTTTGTGGCATGCCCACTTAATGCCGACGCAGAAGAAAGTCTCCAAAAGCTGCAAAAAAAAAAAAAAAAAAATATAAAAAAAAATAAAGAATAAAAGCTTTCTTTAAACGGTGACTGGAAGCTAACTCTCGTTAAGATTAAAGAGCTGCCGTTTAGTGGCTACTTAGAGACAGAGAGAGACTGAGAGAGAGACCGAGAGAGAAACCGAGAGAGAAACCGAGAGAGAGCGAGAGATACAAAGGGAGGGATCTCTCGCTGTGTCCGCGTGGAACGTGAAATTGCTTTAAGGTTGTTCGGTGGTGGCACACGGATTTGGGGCAAGCTTAACAAGCTTGTAAGCTTAAATGGGTTTTTAAAGAGCTCTATGCGAACAACTCTGAACAGAAATCCAGAAAACTTGTTGGCGGCCAAAGTTAATAAACTCGCGTTGCGCACAGCAGCAACAATTACAAGTAGCTGCCAACAGCAGAACACAGCAGGAGACACACTGAGAAACAGACTAATATACGGAGATAAACACTCTAATAGAGAGAGAGAGGGAGAGAGAGAGAGAGACAGACAGCGAGTGAGCGAGAGAGAGAGAGAGAGAGAAGTGGGGGATGAGGCAAAATATATATAGAGTTAGAGAGACAGATTGAGTTTGGTAGTTGGCAGATTATGAATGAGCTCAAATCAAACTGAAAATTACAAAACAAGAAAACCCCAATTTATTAGAAGCCAAAGCTCAACTAGCAAATACCCTGCAAAGGAGAAGCAGAATTGATATATGAGACAGAAAAGAGTGTAGTTAAAGAAAACATTGGGGATTGCAATGAAATCTTGAAAATAATTGAAAAGAAAATTGATTAATTCAATAAAAAGCACTGAGAGGGGAACATAAAGAGAAAGAGAAGCAGAGATAGAGAGAGATGGAGATGGAGATACAGAGAGAGAGAGAGAGAGAGAGAGATGGAGATGAAGATACACAGAGAGAGAGAGGCAGAGAGAGAGACAGAGAGAGAGAGACAGAGAGAGAGACAGAGAGAGAGAGAGAGAGAGAGAGAGAGAGAGAGAGAGAGAGAGACAGAGAGAGACAGAGAGAGACAGAGAGAGAGAGAGAGAGAGACAGAGAGAGAGAGACAGAGAGAGAGACAGAGAGAGAGACAGAGAGAGAGACAGAGAGAGAGAGAGTTATTACATAAGAAAAATCCAAAGATTGAAAAATCAGTTTACTTCAGAAGAAAAACTTTAGAAATCTTTAAAGACTTAAAAAATATTCAAACGATATTTAAAATAAAACTGAAAAAAGAAATACTTAATATAATAAATCATACTAAAATATGAATAAATAAATGTGACAGATAAAAGTTTACTTTCTTTAGAAAGATTAAAAGAGTTTCAATTGAAGTTAGTTAAAACTTTAAGAATCTTAAGCCAAAGAAAAAATATTAAAAATTTGTGGAAAGATATGTCATGCTTCTGGTGAATTTCTTCATAAATTGAAAATTCTTATTCACTTAGAAAATTGCTTAGCCTCTTGAAAATAATATAACTGAAAATGTTGAATGTAAGACAAAGAGAAAGAAATTTCAGAAAATAAAAAAATAGTTAGGGAAATTTAACTTCATTGAACTCTCACTAGATGGCGGTAACTAGCAAGGGGTATTTCATAGTCGAAGCTATATTAAAAAGTAAAATCAGTGCTTATTGAAATGCCAACTGCAAAGACAGACAGCTAATGCTATTAAGAGGCCTCATACTGATCATCATGATCATCAGGCTGCTCAGGCCATCACTCAACTTTATGATGCAGCTGTATGAGTGTGTGTTCGAGTGTGTATATGAGTGTGTGTGTGTGTGTGTATGAGTTTCTCGTCATGCCCCAAACAATCTGTCCGAAAAGCGATAAAGTTATAATGGCGCAAATGTCGTAACTGCTTCCCTTTCACAATCCCCCTCATCACGATTGACAGGATGAGCTGCAGTTTGCTGTGATGATCTACGTCGATCTCTAAGTTGGTCCGACGCGTCCTCTGGCGTCTGTATCGTGATGCAGCCACTGATTGTCGTCTGCGCTCGACTTTGAAAACTGTTTACAAACTGTCTGACAGAGTTTTGACTGCTGTATGTTTGGCTACAACTATAGCTATATATATATATATATATTAAATATATATATATATATATATATATATCGTGGTTGATGTCGCCGCCGCGGCCGCAGCATGCCTCCTTTTGATAGACTGATCGCTGTGGACACAGAGCCAAGCCGCCATGTCAGACGGATGAGTCTTGAGCCCCGTCTCCATGTCCATCTGAGACTGGCTGCTAGCTGGAGGCGATGACACGCTGTGCGTCTGTCAGTCTCTTCATACATACATACATATGCACATACATCTACATGTCCATACAAATACTCGTCCATACAGAAGAAATGCGATTAGCTTGGCTTGAAATGGGCGTGCACAGTGGGCGTGTAAAGTATGCAGACATTGCACACAATAAGCAAATAATGCAATTTCAACTATCTATTAAAAGCTGTTCAATCAACTTCTGGTATTACCTTAATGAAGTTGGCAACAGATCGAAAAGAAAACAAAATTTCAATAAATATCCTCTACATAATTTATCAACCAGAAGTTATTGACTGCATATTAAAATAGCTCATTGATTGATGGAGTTTCGGGCGCACAAATTGAGTGCATTGATTGATGAAACTTGCAGCCATGAGTCAAGCATAGATTGATTGAGCAGAGTTTCAATTAGTGAACAGAATCATGCAGTAGATGATTGAGAGCAGGCATGCCAACATTATAAAGTAAAAACCATCATAGCTATCGGTTGAAAAATTGATTGTATAAAACACAAATTTTACAAAAATTGATTGATCATGAAAAATTAATCGAGATTGAAGAGAAGAACACTAGAGAAGTTGTATGCAGAGATCTAGGATACTTAATCCAATTCCCAGAAGTTTTCAAATGCAAGTATCAAGCAATTATCACGAATCTTAAACTAGTTTTAAGAAACTGTCAATCATTTAGATTGAGCTTCTATTAAGTAAACATATGATGGAACAATTTTGAGGCTATTATGTGAAGGTTGATTTTTATTTTATTAGATTTTTCCACAGTGCAAGCAATGGATCTCAACCTTTGTGAATTTCAATTTAGCAGAAATCTCTCTCTCTCTTTTCTCTCTCTCTCTTTGATCAACTCTGTATCTCTCACATATTCTCTTGTTCTATTCCACATTTTGTCTTCTTTGGTTTTTGTGTTGCATTAGTTGGAGGTGATGCCCAATCTCAGGCTGAGCAATCAATTGATCAATCTTGGGTATGAGATGTACAGAAGACTGGAAGCGTTTCCATCTAAACACCTTCTCGGAAGGTTGCCCATAGGTACGCTGGCTATAACCCCACTACACACACACCATCCCATGCTGATCCCAAATGTAGTGCAATTGATCTTCTTTGTCTATAGCCCCCAGCGGCTGCCGGGCTATTTGCACAGTTCTGAAACTGGCGCGATTTGACTTTGTATTCGTGCCATAATTTAGGCGCGGGCGAGTCATATATCAAGACTGATGGCTTGATGCTTCAACAGGGGGTACCTCTACCTGCCTATCTACCTACCTATCCGACCATATACCGTGGATCTCTCTGGGCACCTTCAGTGTGATATATGACCGGCAATGTCCTAATGATAATGACGTGCCGAGGTTGAAGCAGCTAAAAGAATCGAACGGCATGAGAGGTTGTTGTAGGCGTACAGTACCGCAAGGGTAGAAGAAGAGGTTGAGGTTTGCTACAAGGGGTTAACTTGCACTTTATCTTAATATGCATATCTCTACATATCTGTACATATAGTTATATATGTATATATAGAGAAGGGAATTATTGATTTAATTTTTATTTTTATTTATTTATTTTTTTTTTTTTTGTTTGATGCGCTGAAGCGACGCGCGTTTGACACACTCGGCAAATGTTGACACTGCTAAATGATTGTGGGTTATATGTACCTGGTGAGGATCGATCGATCTACGGTTTCAGTTTCGGTATCGGTATCGGTTTCGGTTTCTGTTGCGGTTTCGGTTTGTTGTCACAGCACGCGACACAGTTATGCAAGTTGAACACACAGGCGAACAGAGAAACAGACGGACGGACAACTATCGATATGGTTGTGGGTAAACAACACCCACGCAGTCAATATCAACCGATTCAATTTAAATATTGTGTTATTTACATAAAAAAAAGAAGACAACTCCAAATCCATGCGATCGGCAATAACATTTACACAAATTTTTTTATATTTTTTTTTTTGAAGTACGATAGTCGCCATAAAACTGAATGTACTTATAGATAAAAAGAAAAAACTCACGCCAAAATCTTCCTTGCGGCTTCCATTGACTTGTTGTCATTGTCGCTGTTGTTGTTGTTGTCGCATGTTCAAGTGAATTTTGTGGTTGTGTGTGGGTGTAAATTATCTAACCCGTCACACATTTTGCATTTACATTAACCATATCTTCAGTCATAGCACAACTCCACCCTCTCTCAATATCTCTCTACATATATCAATAGATATGTCTCTATTTGCATAACCAAGTGATTTACATTCAGCTTACGGAAATTGCTGAGAGGTCGTCAATGATTGGACGCCAATAATCTATAACTATGTCACTGGGGAACGATTGTATCATAGAAATCTATCTTTAATAATATACTTTTTTCAGCATAAATTTAACTTTATTCAGCTTGAAAGGGTTTTCACAAAGTTAGGTCTAAACGAAAGGAACCGAGTTCCTTGGGGTTAATTTCTTTAAATTTGAAATAGTTATTCCAGCTACGTGTTGAGTTCGTTCGGTAACACCTCGGAGTGTATTTCATTTTCCCATTCAGTTTATATATGGAAAAATAAAGAATAGTCGAATTATGATATTAAAATTGCACAGTTCTTTGGGTAAATAAAGGTTACTTTTGACTAACGTTCCTTCAATCAAAGAAATTGTAGAAACCGGAACTTTTTACAGAGGAATATTGTGAAGTTACCTTATTTTGAGAAATCTTCTTGATATATACAAAATCTATATATTATTTTAAGAGTCAAGTAATTCAGCAACTAGGGTTCAAGAAACCCTCTAAGGAATTATGTTTTTAAATAACCAAGTTCCTTGGGCAAATAAAGGTTACTTTTGACTAACGTTCCTTCAATCAAAAAAAATTGTAGAAAACGGAACATTTTACCGAGGAATATTGTGAAGTTACCTTATTTTGAGAAATCCTCTTGATATATTCAAAATCTATATATATTATTTTGAGTTGCATTTTAAGAGGCAAGTAATTCAGCAAATAGGGTTCAAGGAACCCACTAAAATATCGAAAATATTCGAAAGGAAAGGAAGCGAAAATTTACGATGCGATCCCCACAATTCAAATTCTAACAAACTGTACATCATCTAAGTGACAGTTTTGTATACAATTTTCATGCTTTTTTTTTTTGGAAAGGATAAGGATCATATCATGCATATCATGCATATGAGAGATCCTACGTACATATGTATATATTATGTTATACGGTATGCAGTTTATCACAGAGGCGATCATAAACTATTTTGTCTGCTGTCAAATGGAACTTGCTTTGAATTGTCATATAAAATGCTGTGATCCTTTCTGGAACTGGAAGATGTTTGCATTTTTGATTGATCGCTTCATACGCGCCACAATAACAAAATGTAAATCGAAATATCCCAAAAAATAAAAAAAAAATAAGGAAAACACAAGAACAAGTAGTACAAAGAAATAATCAGAGGTACGACAGATTCTTCATTTTTTTTTTAGCATCGATCATCATTTGGCGGTTTCGCTTTCTGGAAGGTCTCCCTCCTCGCTCCCTTTTGCACTCTATCTGTATGGGGATGTACGTCAACAGATATGTATGTTGATAATCAAATCAAAGGTCTTCGGATCAAACATGTCTACAACGGCAGATCATGAAATTGTGATTATGTGTACACAGGTTGAAAAGCAAAACCAAAAAAAAAGTAACCATCATAACTGCAAAGGAACCCTAAGAGCAAAACCAAAAAAAAAAAAAGTCAGAGAAAGAGACAGACTGTCGCTCTACCTACGCACTGGGCAGGATCCGTTGAATCGATCGATCCTTACGATCGACAATCGTTGATATTGATGCATAATTAAATTTAAACAAATCAAACTGCCAGTGCAGCAAAAGGAAACAGAAATCAAGTTGTACATTGGGACCACCACGGAGCCAGATAAAGAGTTTCACAACCCTACATACCTCCCCTGGCACCGAACCGCAGCGAACCCCACCTAACCGCACCGAACCGCACCGCCCAAACTAGCCGCCTTACACGCGGCTACGCTATAGAGCAAAATATATGTATATATAAAAAAAAATATATATATATATATAAAAAAAGACAAACCCTAAGTGAAATAATTTGCTTTCGGTAACCGACCAACAACGAGATCCGACAATCAACAACCTACACACATATGTGCATTAAACAGCATAAAGAGTGTATACCGAATAGTTAATACACTTTAAAGAGATGCCAAAATATGTGTAAATAGCTTTGATTCTAATATTTAGCTATTTTTGTGGACTCTGTCAAAGTTTTATATTGATTATCGGAGAGCAGAAACTGAGTTTGTTGAGGTTATGGTAATAGGAGTCAAGTTACTATAAACTGATCTTATAATGTAGTTTCTAGTCAGTTTACCAAGAATCATAAATTAAGTCTGCAGAGGAACTGAGTTCCTTGAGGTTGTTACTACTTGGTAGTACTGGAAATACATTACTGAAATCAAAATTACTTTAATTTCTAAAGAAATCTGAAAGTGATTAACCAAATTTGGTATGTTTAACTCTGAAAGGAGCTGAGTTCCTTGAGGTAGTGCAATCAGAAATATTGTAATTTTTGTTAATTTGCCATATATCATCAAATGTAGCTGACATAGAAGTAGAGTTACTTGGAGTGTGATTTCAAATTGATAAATATTGTATAGAATTTTCAATTATTAACTGAGTTCCTTAAGCTTATTCATGTAATATACATATAATTACAGTTTTGAATACTATATGATATAGTTGATATACCCTTTGCTGGCGTAGTGTATAATATGCAACAACTGCAACTGAGGTAGCAGTACGTAGACGGCAGATTGAAGAAGCTGCCTGCTTCTTCTTCTACTTCTTCTACTTCATCTCCCTTTTCTGCTGCTTCTTCTTCTCCTTTGTGGCTGTCTTCGTCGCTGATCGTTTAATCTAGCGCTAAAGATCTGGCAGCGTCTTCCTACGTATAACGTAAGTGGACGTAACGTAACGTCAATGGTAACATATAATGGCAATGATTGAATTGTGTCTTCAGACTGTCCATCAGCGACAGAAAAAGAGAGAGATAGAGGGAGATAGAGGGAGAGAGGGAGAGAGAGACATATGGATAGCGGTGTGACAGAGTGAGAGGGAGAGATTGATTGCCAGACATTGATATTGCTGGCATTGCTAAAAAGGGAATTTTATTTAACTTGACTTTGTTTTCCTGAATTTTATTTTATTTTCTTTTCTTTTATTTCTTTGTTGTTTTATTTTCAGTATGCAAACGATGTCAGATTTTTTTTTTTTTTTTTTTTTTTTTTGCATAAAGTTGGGCATGCAAATCTTCTAGTCTGTTGTTCGGCGATCGCTTTTGTCTGACTTTGAGTCCTGTTTCCGATCGCTGTCGCCTGTGAGACTTTCACAGTTTTATAACAAATTTTGATTGAATTGGCAGTGAAGGAGGGAGTCCCTCTGTCTCCCTGTGTCTGGCTGCCTGCACCTTTTACGCAAATGATTATGAATTGTTTTTTGATTGCCTTTCGAATATACAAACATACATAGTTATACATATACATACATATATATTGTATGTTTTATGCATAATATTGCAAGTTGTATTCAAATGATGTCCAGCTGATGCAAAGATCTGAGATATCTTGGACTCTCTTCATGATAATTAGCACACGTGTTCGACACAAAAGACGAGTGGAGAAAACTAGATGCCAGTAAAAGAAACCTGTCTGCGGACACATGTGTGTGCTGCAATCATCTTTCATCTATAGATCATGATCTCGGGGCTTCTACATGGACATGCGCTATCCGAAAAATGCAAATCTTAAAGCCCTAATCATGCTATGAAATCACACGTTGCACAATGATTGAGTCATCGGCTGTCAAATCCATCCATCCATCCATCCATCCATCCATCACATCCATCATCATAGACAGCCTTCCCAACCTACGGTAGGGAATGAGAGGAGGAAGTCTCCTTGTCTCTTGGTCTCCTAGATGGAGGCAGAGTCATTGTTGCGTATATTTCATTCTATTCCTGCTACTTCTATTTTAGGTAGCCGAAAAGAGTGTTTAATGAAGTGTTTCGTTTAGGTTCGGTTTATGCAAAATCTACGAAATGTCCATTGACATTGTAAACTGTAGATATTTCACTCTTCTTCTTGATCTTCCTCATTACTTTCGGAATTCTCCACGTGGGAATTGTGTTTGCGATGTTTGTCAGGTAGCTAAGAAAATGCCGTTCTGAGATATTGGAGACACGTGCTTGCTTACAAAGAATTATTAAATATAATTTCATATTGAATGAAATACGAAAATTTTTCATAATTATAATTTTTTACAGTTTTTTTAAACAATTAATTGAATTAAAAATAAAATAAAATAAAAAAAAATAAAATAAAATGAAATAATATAAAATAAAATGAAATAAAATTAAATTAATTGATATAAAATAAAATAAAATCAAATAAAATAAAATAAAATAAAATAAAATAAAATAAAATAAAATAAATAAAATTAATTGAAATAAAAATAAAATAAAATAAAATAAAATAAAATAAAATAAAATAAAATAAAATAAAATAAAATAAAATATTATAAGATGAAATTAAATTAAATTATATAAAATAAAGTAAAATTCAGCAATTAACTTGTAACAGTCAGAAAAATGTGTGGTCTCTTTTTCTTTTATAACTTTGCAATAATTATATTTATTGAAATTCATAATTTCGAACAAAAAGAATAAAATCAAAAGTACTTAGATAATATTTTTTTTTAAATTATAGGAAATATTTTCGCTGTCTTTGCGCAGAGTTTGTTTTGTTGCCGGCAATCTTGATGTTTATGCCGATATAAATATATTTATTTATAGCTACCTTAAAGCGGGCCTCAGACAGCAGCATCTACAGCAGTGGCCAAGTGGTTATATGCATGTGGTTGAGGGGGTTCTTCGAGGGGGGTTATGGTGTGCTGATAAGCTTACTTGTAAGCGACAGATGGGGGTCTCTGATATGTGGATATATGTGTATGTGTCTGTCTGTGTGTTGGTTTTTTGAGGTATGAATCTTAAATCGATTTCTTATGTTGCCGCACGCTTATCGTGAGATTAGCCAAGTGGCAAAGTCGATCGCTATCATCATTATTATCATGGGGCTCATTATCATTATCGATATCATTGTCACTATGTCATGATTGTACGGATTGCGAAGGCATCAGGGGCATCATCGACAGATAATTAAAACATTGAACATGAAGTTGCCGCTGCAACTTTATTAGAGCTCTCCGCATTCTCAGCAACTCTTCTCCAGTTCCAACTCGATGCCAAAAGACATTAACAAAACTGGCCAGCGAAGAGATCGCCAAGAGATTTGTCTGAGATCGCAGCTATTGATCGCAGGATCTGAGGATCGATCAGCGCAATTAAAAATGTTATCGCTTTTTTTCTTATTTTTTTTTTTTGCATTTTTTTTGTTGTTTTCTGTTAAAAAGTCGTTGAGCACCAAAAGACTTCCTGTCTCTAGAGAGACTCTGCGCTGTCCTCAGCTTCTTCCCAGCTTATCTCTTGAGAGAATGTTACTTTTACATTGAAATTGCAGTGCATTTGATATTCGTTTTGTGGCCAATGTCATTTGATGTCTGTTGTTGTCTTCACGCCTTTGGCATTTCGCTGAAAACTTAATTTAATTAATTGCCAAACACACAAAATATCCATAAAAAGTGAAAAGAGAGAGTGTGTGTGTGTGTGTTGAGAGAACTGTTTTTTTTACGCTTGCATATCTCGTACTTTATGTGCAAAAATGTGCACAAAGTGTATACGAAATTTTTCTTTGTTTATCAAACTATTTTTATTTCATAATTTATATTCGATTTTATTAAAAATACAAAATATATACATATTATATATTTGTTCATTAAGCTAGTAATTTTTAATAAATTATATTCTTTTTTATTAAATAAAAAATATTATATATTTTTTTTAAATTTTTTTATTATTAAATAGACTTTACGCATAATTATGAGTAATAAATTTAAAATAAATAAAATGAAGAAAAAATATCCATAAAGAAAAGCGCTAATGTGTGCTCAGTTTGGAAAACTATTAAATTATTATTTAACTGTATATAAATAATGATGGCATATGATTTTCAATCTGATTTCATTCTCTCCTTTTCTATTATCAGAGCGTTAATTATGATCAAGAAATGTAGTACGAGATAAATAAAAGCGAGGTTTTGATCAGTTTCAAAACTATTCTATTATAATAAATATTATAGATACAAGATACCTCTGAATCTCTACCTCTTTCGCTTCATGAACCTCAGCTTAGTACTCTTAATATTCTCAAAGAATAGTACGAGATGTTGGTGTAGTCGGGTATCGTTTCAAAAACTATTCTATTACAATAAATATATATAGTTCAAAGTTTTACTGTCTCTCTAAATCTCTTCAATTCTTCCACAATCTGACTTTAGGACGGTTAATATCTACAAAGAATAGTACGAGATGTAATTGTAGTCGGGTATCGAGAATGTCAGTTAA
Organism: Drosophila quadrilineata; assembly: GCA_018150725.1. Classification (NCBI taxonomy): domain Eukaryota; kingdom Metazoa; phylum Arthropoda; class Insecta; order Diptera; family Drosophilidae; genus Drosophila; species Drosophila quadrilineata. The sequence continues at coordinate 25,299,354 of JAECWN010000432.1, read as the reverse complement.
CATATTTTTGCATTTTAATGCCAAAATTTTTGGTATTGCCGTGAATTCATTCTCATGGGAAAGGTTGATGCATTTCGCGTTACACTTGAGGCGCAAACATGAATAATTGTTTAGTTGTGGAGCTTGCAGCATGATGTGGCATGCAGCACATCATGTTGCACGCAGGTAAATAAAAGCGCATTGCAGAAGGCAATGCACAGTTTTTAACGAGCCACAATTGGCAATTAATTAGGCCAAAAGCGGGCAAAATGCATGAAATCGAATATCAAGTATTGAACACTGATATTCATTTGTATTCGAAATTGATGGAGATCGTTTCTGAGTTTTTATTGAAACTGTTTCGATTTGTTTGCTTAATTAATCGCAGCTGTAATAACAATAAACATGATACTTGGCAATACAAAGAGAGAGACATAGAGAGACAGAGTTGGAGAGAGAGAGAGAAGAGAGTAGTAGGTCTTTAAGCAGACATGAAATGAGTTTCTTTTCTTTTCTTTTTTTTATAGAGATGAGAAAAAAAGGAAAAAAATTAAAAAAAAACTGGAATCGATTAATACGCGCAATTGCATTTGAATGGCAAATGTGTGGCGCATTTACCATTGTTGGCATTGTTCGTCCTTCACCCTTCGTCCTGGCATTCGGCATGGCAATAATAATAATAATAATCAGAACTCCCTACCTATATATATATATACCAAGGGTATCTTTACTCTACTCTGGTCTGGGCATGCTAATCCTTTGAGACGTGTGTGGGCTGCGCCAGCGCGGGATTAATGCCATCTTTGTGTATTCTTTTTTATTCATTTTTTTTTGGCATGAAATGAGTTCAAGTTCTCAAAAAAAAAAAAAAAAAAAAAAAACCAAAGTAAGAAGTAAAAATTCGTTTTTTTTTTTTTAAATAAAGAGTCTCCAGGACACACAACGAACGTGCCAAGCAAAAAGACAACAACTAACCAAGAAAATGTAGAGACCACCCCAAAAGAAAGAAGAGAGTTATGGCCTAGACAGAAGGCAGTGGATAGAGAGAACCCTGGAGAAAAAAAGGATCTACTTTTGCGTCCACGCATGCCCAACACTTCATTTCAATTTTAATTAGAGCAACGCTTGGAATTTCTGAATTTTTTTTTGGTTTTCTTTTCGAAAATTTCTTGGCATGCATACTTTGATTCCTGCTCATTTTCATTTCGATTTTAATTTTGTGTTGTTTTTTTTTTTTTGGTTTTTTTTTTCATTTTTATTTTGAAAATATTTTTGGTTTAATCGGCGGCGCATTTCTTTTGATTTTTGTGCGGTCTGTCTGCATTTTTGTTGTTTCTTTCGACTTCTACTTGAATGTTATTTTTATTTTTTTATTTTTGGGGACCTTTTCGATTATAATTAGATGGCAAAATGCCGCGTTGCAGCCAAATGAAATTGATTGTTAAATAATTTTCACTTGGCGGCAGAGGCGCGTTGATTGGAAATACTTACGGCACGGAGAGTCTACTGAGAAGTTATAGAAACACAAATTTATAACTAACATATATGATACTATATGTTGTCTAGGGGCAGCTGGCGAAATAATGAAGTTGAATACTCTTGATTTGGAAATAACTTGAAGCTTAGGCTAGTAAAATTGGCAAAATATTTGAAAAATTTGCTGAGAACTTTTTGAGCGGCCCTCGCTGATGGGCCAATCACTTGCTGCACTCACTGTATGCAAAATATGCCGACACAAATCAAAAATGAAATCGCACCAATGCCAAAGCTAACGAGCACACATTGCCAGAGTTTAGGCCAAAAGAGGAAGCTGAGGCAGTTGAGCATGAGAGGACGGGAGGATGGGAGGATGTGGGATGAGGAGATGATGGCTGAGAGGATGCCCTTTGCATAGCGGTAGCAACTGTTGTGGCTACCGTGACTGCGCATGTGCGGAAGCTCTGGCAAAGGGAATGCGCAACTAAGAGATGCCAAGTGTAGTTAAAAGAAGTAGAGAGAAAAGTATAAACGGATTTAAGAAAATAAATAAAGATATAGAAGACAAAGATAAAGAGGCTATGTGAATTATGTGCGAATATCGATTGAGAAAAAATTATTCAAATATACGACTAGAAATTCAAGTTAGTTGAAGATAGAGGTACAACAAATATTTGAGAAATTCGGGCATAGAAATAAATGTAGGAATCGGATATGAAAGTTTGAATATCAACATGAAGCAGAAAATAAAACCAAAAAGATTCACAGAAAATAATCCATAAAAAGCTAAATTATAGAATCGGCAGTGAGATTATAATAATAATAATAATAATAAAAGGTTATAATATAATAATGAAAATAAAAAAATTAAATATATTACAAAGAACTCGAATTAATAAATGGAATTCTGAACAAAAAAAAATAAAAAAACTATGCGATAAAATGCATAGCAATAGACATAATATTTGAAAAAATACAGTAAAACTCTATATAGTAGATATATAATAGGTATGTAGAGTTCAGATATTGACTTGATCTACAAATTTTACAATGATTTTAAGTTGATAAATAGAAAATTAGGCTCAACAAATTTCAAATTTTGTGAGAAAAACAGATATATAGAGATATAGTCATGTTATTATTGTAAATTATTCCAAAATTTTCAAAAAAATTTAAAAATATGGAAAATATGAAAAATTACAAAAAGAGAATTCTAGATCATGGAACTGAAATATTATTATTATTATTTTTCAAACAATTTCACAATAACATCAGACCCCACTTTGAGTTCACAGAAACTTGAAAAATTAGGCGTAAATTTTTTTGATTGGCGACAGACAACGGACATGGGAGAGAGAGAGAGAGAGAGAGGAGAAAGGCGAAACCAGGCGAAAGGGTAACAGGAAGAGAGGAACAGAGGAAGAGGAAGCGGAGAGAGGCAGGGTAACCCGATCAGGGGCATTGTTTATATTTATGTTTATATTTTTGTATTGTTTGATGGCAAATTTGTTGTAAAGCAACAGAAATGAAATACATTTAAGCCACTTAAGTGGTAACAGCCCCGTTCAGGCGACTTTGCCACTTTCCAAGGAAGCAAGGACGACAGCAAGGGTTAGAGAGGTTAGGCTGCAGAGGGCGGATGCAACGGTAGCCACAAGAATAACTTGTCAAAATATTTCGCAAGAAATGCGGAAGAGTTGATAGATAGCTACAGTTTTCTGGAATTCCAGGGATGGAGTTGCCAACATGACTTGTGATTTTTTTCTTCTTCTTAATATGGTGTAGAACTAAATTCTAGAGGAAGTGAGGGTATTCTTAAGTATATATATATATATATATATATAGAAGATAAAGTGGTACCAGCATATCATATGTAGGTTTGGCTTGTGTCTGGCGCGTGTTTTGTTTTGGGCAGAAACCGCAACAAGTCCCCATGGAGAGAAATGGGCAAGTACGGAGAGACCTCGACCAGGTGCTGCTATGTAGATGCAGCTGGTCTCGTGCCAAGGCTAAAATATCAGAGAGAGAGAGAGTTAGATAGAGATACATATACATACATATAAGTAGAGGAGGGCATACATATTGTACGCTAATTGTTGTATAAATATTTTTGGCCAAAAGAATCAAAACAAAACACGACAGGACTGGATAGGACAGGACAGTACAGGACAGTCAAATGAGCAAGGTTCCATTTTGCTGGCACTCTGTGGGTTTAATAGATTTGTTTCCACAAATGGTATGCTCAATGCTGTGACAATTAGAAACTGCTTAGGCCGGTGTTTTCCACCAGAGTTTCCCGCAGTTTTCAAATGTAAGGGATTCCTACACGCCGCTCAGCATGCTAATAACATTTAAGAACCCAAATTGCAAGGCTTTGCTCATTTCAAGGTACAGTAGATTGAGGAGTGGTGGGAGAGGTAGAGGTAGAGGCAGAAATCTGTGAACCTTTTAGCACTATGCATGTTGTGAGGTCTCCATGTAGTACCAGCATTGTTCTCGTTGACAATGTTTTGACCGCATTGCCAAAACCAAAATATACAAACAAACCTCGAAACAATACGACAAACACGTATGCCATACCTATATATATATCTAGAACTATACGATAGTATTTAGAGAGATAGAGAGAAGGATAATCATATTTAGCGAGAGAGAGAGAGAGAGAGGTACAAGGTAAACTCGGGTGGTCCTCGTTGCGTGACATCTTATTTCTCGAATCTATGATCAACCAACTCCACGCTCTTTTTCTTGTCAATGTTTTTTTTTTTTTTTTTTTTTTGCCGCGTACATCTCTATTATGCACCAATGTCCACAAGGCTGCGCTTTCACGTGGGCGTTTGCATTGTTTTCCTGATTCCAAATTTTTTTTTTTTCGTTTTTTTTTGATTGTCAATTGTTATTGAATTGAAGTGGAATCGCATTGTGTTCGTTTTGTGAATTCGCTGATTGCTGAGATAAGCAACAGCTGCAGCTACCGCAAATTGTCTTAACTTGGCCCAAACCAAAGACCAACTAGCAAATAACAACAATAACCAATTGACAATTGAGGCGTGATTGAGGCAACAGCATCATCATCATCATCATCATCAACAACAACAACATCACTGGCTTCTGCTTGTGCGGTTGCTGATTTTCTACACCGCAAATTCATTACCAGCTAAAGAAAAGATAGATTCATTTCTTTTTCTTCTTTATGCCTCCGTCTTTGATTGTTCTTTGCCAATTGTTTGCACCGTTTCAGCCCCATGGGAATCGCACGGGTGGCGCATCTATTCCCCAGAAAAGAATTTCTTCTTTGCGTGAAGTTCTCAACTACATTGAAATCAGCTATAAATAATATTTGAGGTGTTTCTGATGAGTGTTTCCCGATATATTGCCAAAGAGGTGACTGAAAAGGAAGTCAAAATCCGCATATTCCTGAGATTAGTTATTTTGAACCTTTTAAATATCATAACTTTGTCAAATTTCAACCGATTTTGATCAAGTTTGGTTTTTCTTCTATGTTATTCCCCCAGTTTTATTCTACATAACAAATTTGTTAAAAATCGCTTTTTTTCAGTTTTTCGATTTTTTTGACCCATTTTCCGAAAAGTTTCCTATCCAAATTTTTGTGACCCAAATCGATTCTAGGACTCATAACTAGCATTTTGCATTTTATTTGAGGTGTTTCTGATGAGTATCTTCAGAGATATGACTGAAAATGTGTGAAAAAGTGTCCAAAAATGGCAATTTTCGCATAATGGACGTCCTCATAACTTTGAATTGCCATAACTCGGCCAAAAATAATCCGATTTTTATGAAATTTGATGTTTTAGAAATGGTTTTTATATCGGTTTAAATCTGCATCAAAATTTTTGTAAAATTCGTAATTTTTAATTTTTCGACTATTTTGACCCATTTTCCATATAAACCCCTTGATAAAATCATCAAAAATCGAAAAGTTTTCTATTCCAATTTTTGTGACCCAAATCGATTCTAAGACTCATAACTTGCATTTTGCTTTTTATTTGAGGTGTTTCTGATGAGTATTTCTCAAAATATTTCCAAGATTGCGCTAAGGAATGTCCTTAGCCGCCAGGTTAGTACTATATTTTCCCAAGTATTATGTAGGTACCTGACGTGGTATAGTGAAGAGAGTTGGCGGCAGTTCTACTTGTTGAATTTTGCTAATATCTCAATCTAGCTGTCAGCTAAAGGCACTTTTGGAATATCTTCATAATCATTGCTGCTAAACCTACGCTATAATCCGCCACGCCCACAGCTCAGGCGAGGATGTTGTAGAGATAGGAAGTGGGTTTGAGATACAGAAAAAGAGAAAGAGAGAAACAGAGAGAATTTGTTCGCGCGTGCTGCTCGTTGGATCACAGCTCATTACATGAGGCTAAGCCAAGCGTCAAGCATGTCCAAGACTCGCGTCTGGACAGGATTAGGTTGAGTCTCGTTGGAGTGCGATGAAGAGAGATAGAGAGAGATAGAGAGTGAGAGAGAGAGAGTGAAAGAGAGAGAGAGGCACTCTCTAAAGCTGTTAAGCGCATTCGTTGCGCATGCCTTTTCTTTGCACTTTCCCTGACATTCTCTTTCTCTATATATGTATGTATTTCTCTCTATTCCCGAAGTAGAAAATTAATTAGTTTAAATCCACAACGAGAAAGGTGCTGGAAATCTCTAATTACGCTTCGTAATTTTAAACTTCATTCCGTCCCCGTCCCCGTCCCCGTCCCCATCCCTGTCCATGTTCCCGTCACCATGCTCTTCACCCCTCGTTCTCGTCCCGTCCCCGTCTCGTCTCATTACATTTTGTAATGCGAGTAATTCCAGCATTTTGCTAGATTCTAAAAATTTTGAGATTCTCCATCCTTATCATAATCATATTTGCCACGGCAGCGAAACGACATTGGGATGGTGCGTGAGTGTGCAATTCGAAGTCCTCCCCAAACAGGATATTATCGTGATCTCTCTACCTACAGGAAACAACTCAATTTGCTGTGGCATATCCTGTGCAAGGTGTCAGAGGTGTCATTATTATTTTTATTATATTATTTTTTGTGGTTTTTCTAGGCGTTTTTTCGATGCCATTTCTCAGACAGTTTCTTCATCATATTTTTCTTCCCATTTTGTCATTTATTTATTTATATATATATATATTTTTTTTTGTTGTTGTTGTTAGAAATAATAATATGTGTGGATACAGAAGAAATGCATTTCCTTCCGTTTTGCCTAAAATTACAAATTGCGAAAAGATTTTCAAAGATTTTCTTGAGATACTTGATGATAATGCAAACAATAATTTGAGTTAAGAACCTCTTTATGAAACAGCTGCCAGCATAAATATATTTAATATAAAGTTATAAAAAAACTAAACAAAAATAATATCTAATATTAATTTTGATTTGAAATTAAATTTATAAATTTAATGCCAGTCAACAAAATAAATCAAAAATATTTATTTATTATTAAAATTCATTTAAAAATAAATATTTCTATATTACGTTTTATTATGATTTGCATTTATTGTTTATAAATAAAATTTCAACAACATTGTTGTATTTTTTAATTATTTTTTATATATTCTTCGCATAATGTGTTTATTTAATTTTGTAAATTTTTTCTTAATTAATAAATTTTATATTCTATCCATATAATTCATATTTTTATACAAAAATTTTGCTATAATTTTAAAAAATTTCTTATAATTATTACTTTGCAGTGGACTGCAAATTATATTGAATTCAATCCTATTTCAGAACTCAAAAAATTAAAGATGAAGAAATTTACAAATATAAATTTATAAATTATGTATATAATTATAAAATGAAATATTTCAATTTGAACTCAAGCTTATGAAAATAAAGTGTTCGAATTTCTTGCGTTAAGTGTAAGAAAATAAATTTAAAAAAAAAAAAAAACAACTATTTTAGTCAATGGGGCACTTGCCCGATTCTGGGCAACTTTCAAATGCTCAAGACGGTAGTAGTCTTTTCAGACTGATGCACTTGAGTGAGTGCCCTCCCCTCCTCCCCTCCTCCCCTTCTTTCCTCCTCCCAATCACCTGCTTTCAACACTCTTATAAATTTATATATCTATATAGAGATGTCTGTTAACATAAGTCGTAGTGCATTTTGTGGTACTCTGTCAAAAGCCATTCGCTGTCAATGTCCATAGATATCTAAATATGTTTTGCTCTCGAGGCGATGACAGCTCAGCTCAGTCTCTGCCACTGCCACAGCCCCTGCCCCTGCCCCTGCCCCTGCCACGGCCTGCTGCCTCGTGACTCTGCCACTGCCACAGCCACAGCCACTGCCACTGCCACAGCCACTGCCACAGCCTCCTGACTCAGATTTAAACGCGTGTTGCCTGTCAATTAGACGTCATGGAATGAATATGCAGCTCAAAACTCACACACACACACACAAACACACAGACACACACACACACACATATACAAATATATATATATATATATTCACAACTCTTTCAAAACATGTGCGTCGTCGTGCCACAGTTGCTGCCGCAACACTTGCCACACATTTACGTGTGCGTCGTCATCACTGCACAGTGGGCAAAATCGATCAATTTAACTGCAATTATTTCAAATTATTCGATACCTTTTAATTCAATACAATAGTGACGAAAATTCAATTGAATTTGAATTAAATTTTGCAAATTTTCAAAAATAACTTAAAATCAATTCAAAGTAATTTCAATTTATCTTAACAAATTTAATATATTTTGCAAAATTTTTATTATATAGTTCGTTATATATTTTTGCTTTTTCTCTATATAATTTTGAAAAAAATGTTGTTAAATTAAAAAAATATTTAATTAGAAAATTAAATAAAACGTATAATGATTTCTAAAAGTAAGTAAGTATAAAAAGAGTAATTAACATATAAAGATTATAATGAATCCCCACTAAATCAACTAGTTGTGCCACTGTGCACAGTGTGACTGACTGGCGCTGAGTTTATGACTCTCTCAAGTCGTTATCAATCAATTGCCAACTGAAGAAAGCAGCAAACATCACAACAACCAAAACTTAAGCACTTTTGTCGAGTTTCAAACTAAATCTTTGTCAGTTTTTTTTTTTTTTTTTTTTTTTTTTTTTTTTTTTTTATATTTAATTTCAATGCAATCTACGGCGGTTCAATTCGAAAAGCGTTTAATTTATTTATGGATTAGGAAAGTTTTTTAATTAATGGAAGGCAACATTTTTGAGAAAATTATATGAGATATGCTGGCAATTCCACTAACATAAATAATTTGATTGGTTTGTTGCCATCAGATATAAAAAAATTATATATATATACATTTTAATGTATTGATTTAATTAATTTATGTAATTAATAAATTTTGACTTTCATATTTAAATTTTGTTGATATATTTAGTATTACTAAATTTATTGAATTAATAGATGTAAATTTTATTTTCAGACTAGATTTTATCATTTCTTTGTGTGTTTCTTTTAATTTCACGTAAAACACAAAATTAAAACATATATATATATTAATTAATATTATTCAAAATAAATAATTTTTCGTTTTTTTTATTATTATTATTATTATTATCTATTATTAAATAATTAATTATTAATTTTTTATTAATATTTATTCTATATTTTATTTTATATTATTAATTATTTTTAATAAATATTTTCAATTGAATATTAATACAATTTTATTTAAATTAAATAATGATTCATTTCCATATTATTATATATTTCTATATATTATTTTATGTCATTAATTAATATTAATAAATATTTTTAATTGAATATTAATACAATTGTATACAATACAATACAATATATTTTATTTTATGTCTTTAATTAATATTAATACAAAATTTTAATTTAATATTAAAATAATTTTATTTAAAATAATTAATTTTTTTATATTTTTTTATAATTTTTTTCTATATTTTATTTTATATTATTAATTATTTATTTAAATTAAACAATTATTTATTTCTATATTACATATTTTATTATTAATTATTTTTAAAAAATATTATTTTTTAATAAAAATAAAAATTTATTTAAAATAAATAAATATTATTTTTTATGGTATTATTTATGACAATATTAAATTTGATTACAAAAAAAAAAAAATATTTTTTTATATTAATAAAAATTTTATTTAATATGTAATGCACTATATATATTTATATATATATTTTTTTTTTGCTTTAATAAATCTTAATAATAATAATAAAAATAATAATAATTATAATAATTTTTGCTTTTAATAAATTTCTAATTGTTTCTAAGTAGTTTTCGCTGTCCTCATTTTTATATACAGCCTGTAGGTGGCACTCTTCTATCGTGCCTTCTCGTTCTATTCCAACATATTTGTGTCTGCTGTCTTCTCGTCCTTTTCGTCCTTTGCTTTGGCACTTGTCGTTGTGTGTGTTGGTTCCACGAAATTGTTATTTGGCCTCAATTAAAAGGACATCCTGCTGTGATCGTCGGCGCTCTCTGCTCTAAATTTATTTCTTCAATTGGCGGAAGCAAAAATTCATTCAACAGCTATGATTATGCAGCGCCATCTCACTCACTCCCACTATCTCCCTCTCTCTCTCTTTCGCTCTCTCTCACTCTCTCAGTGTATCTCTTATGTGGGCGCGCCGTATTATGGGCGTTGTCGATGTTTGAGGGCAATGTTTAGGCCATAATTGTTCACGCCTTGGTCGCGCAATAGATACTTTGTGAAGTAGCCGCCGCAGTTGCCGCAACCGCCGCTGCCATCGTCCTGGACCACCGCATTAATTATGAAAAAGATCCTGCGGAACATGGCCAATAGCCAATATCCTGTGCTGCCTGTTGCCGCCAATGCAAAGCGCCGCTAAACGACGAAGCGTGTGCTCTGCAAACACAATTTTCTTGATTTCCCAGGAAAATTAAAACAAGACTGAAAACTACATCAAGAAAAAAAAAACAGAAATAACATCAAAAAAATTTAAAATTTCCAGCTGTGCGAACGTTCTGAGGGCGACCCGCACTTTTTTGGGCTCTAATTGCAGCGAAAAGATACAGTATCTGTATCTGTATCTCCGCTGGCAGTTGAAACTGTGCGTTATCTGCAACGTTTAGTTTGTTTTTTGTTCTTCTTTTTTTTTGCGAGTATTTCAACGATAATGTGTCAGATACAAATGTAACTGTCAGATATATCAACTGCATTTGTATCTCAGAGATACACGAATTTTTGTGCAGTTACAGATACTTTCTGTGATGCAATATTTGCATGAAGAACGCCTTGATATTCTTTTCAATACTTTTTTCTTATTTAAAATATTATAATTATTATTATATATGTTTATTTTTTGATTTCAATTATTGAAATAAAAGTATAAAACTTTTTTTTTAATATTTTTAAAATCCAAATATAATCAACGAGTTCACCAAGTACAAAAAGTACGCTGCACACTCTCAGATACATTAGTATCTTTTTTTTTGGTGGAAATTTATATTTTCTCTATGAACTTTTTAAAGTGGAATTTGAAAAATGTGTAAACATAATTTATCGATTTTTTTGTTTGAGGCAGAATTGGCTTCTCAATAGTATCTATTGCAAACGTACACTGCAATTTGCCAGATACATTTGTATCTTTTGCTCTGATTTAATGCCGCAAATTCCTGGCAAAGGCAACTCCCACAACAATCCCAATCTCAATTTCTGAGGGCGTGGCCGCAGTGTCCGAAACTGTTCGAAACTGTTCGAAACTGGCCACAATTGAATCAAAGAATTTTTGTGGCTTTGACCGCATATCCAGCGTGTGCATATACATATATTGTATGGTGGTATGTATCTTTGAGATACATGACCTTTTAATGCTGTCATCAGCGCAAAACGGAACGCGGTCTCTGATCTGTTGTTGAGTTGCTCTCTTTTTCCTTTTTTGGCGATTGGGTTTTTGTTTGTAGTTGTAGTTGTAGTTGTTGTTTGGCAGAGTTTTGGATGAGAATGTGGGCCATGCGGAGTGGCACAATGGATGGGACAATGGTGACAATTTCACATCTTAATGCACATCAATGGCGGCAACCTTTGACCTCGCATCTCGTGTCGGTTCCACACTTTGAACTTTTCCACTGTGGTTTCTTACATTTTTTTTTTTTGCAAATCGTATTTCGACTTCTTCCTCTTCTATCTTTTTGTTTTTTTTTTGATAAATCGATTATCGCATCGTAGGAGGCGGTCATAATAACAACAAAAGCCAAAAATGTAGAAAGAAAAAAGTAAAACTGACAGCCAGAATGTCCAATAGACCATCTTAACCTCAACCTCAGATGTGAACCTCAGACTCATCGTCGTAGTCATCGCTGCCATCATCATCATCATTATCATCATTATGCTCATCATTGAATGTGTGCCCATTGTGGTTCGCTGAATGCAGATCCATGGATCCATCGATCTCATTTTTGTGGTTGACATTGTTTTTTCGCTCTTCCATTTTCCATTTTCCCTATTTCCTTTATGCATCTTCTTCTCTTTTTTTTTTTTTTTTGATACGGTCGGTGACTTTTCTTTGATGCGGCATCTAAAAATATATATAAGCATGCATGTATATAGAGAAATCGTAGACCCAACATCTTTCGACTTTTGAGCCTTTGACTGGTGTTTTTTTTGGTTTTTTTGTGTCTCCGTTTAGATTTCTCGATGCGATTTTTTAGCCAAATATACGTCTGGAAAGTAGTTTGATCCTGCGGTGACATTGACATTATCCTAAGAGATGAATAGATCCGTTTTTAGACAGTACTTCATCAAGCGTGTACTATGAGAAGATCTTGGCTAGATTACTAATGATCAGTTAATGATATATGTATGTATGTAGTTGTGGTCTTTAGCTATCTAGACTATGAGGTAAAAATGATTAAAGGTATATGTAAAAAAGTTAAGAACTGGGAACTTGCAAAATTTATTTTGCACTTCAAAATATTCAAAATTAGAAAACAGGACACAGCTGCTCATAAATTTGAATTAAGAAGATTTTTGTTATTGCTTAAAAATTTATTTAAATATTTATCTTTAAGATAATGCATAATTAATATTAATTATTTAAAATATTCAAAATTAGAAAACAGGACATAGCTGCTCACAAATTTGAATAAAAAAAATTTTGTTATTGTTTAGAAATTTATTTAAATATTTATTTTCAAGAAAATGTCATGCATAATTAATAAATTGATTAAATTTGAAATAAAAAAAAAATGTTATAAATTTATTTAAATATTTATCTTAAAGAAAATATCAAGAATAATTAATATTAATAACAAATTTTAAAAATTGATCGACTCAAAAATTTTTGTGTTAATATCTAAAATGAATAGAAATTGATATAAATAATCGTTTTTGAGAATGGTTAATATAATTATTAAAATAATGAACAAAATGAAAAATAAATGATTTAATATTATTTCTTAGATACTGAGAGAAATTTTAAGAATTGTGAAAATAAATAAAATTTTCAAGAATTCAACTTTAGAGTGCATAGCAAAAATTATGTTATCTGTTTTTGTTTTTTAACTAAATACGCCTGCAATTTAAAAATTAAAATCATTTTTTTTATAAATTAAATATAAATTATTAAATCTTTTTAAAATTATCATTTGTATTTATTGTTTGTTTATCTATATATTTATTTTTTTTCAAATGAATACAAAATGATTTCTTTACTTACACATTTATGGCAAAAAAAAAATATATATATATTTTTTTAAGTTCCAAGTACACGTAGGTACATATATATATATATATATATATATATATATATATATATATATCGTATATATATATATATATATATATATATATATATATATCGTATATATATATATATCGTAGACTTCCTTGCTCCTTTTGTCAACTATTTAGTTGTGCCTCATAATGTGCATAACCTGCAGGAATTATTCCCATTCTCTGTCATCTTTTGTGTCTGATGACTGTAGACTATAGTTTGCTGACCCCGTGACCCGTGACCCGTGACATTTGTCGCGCCTCCTGCCTAAATGGCAAACACATGTGCAGTGCGAATTTCCACGCACTTTTCCACTGCTCACAGGGAAATTCCCACTTTGTGGAAAACTCTCTGACAGGTATGAGGAAAATTAGCGACACCTACGCATTCGATACGCTGCAAAACTGTGACGAACGATTCTAATGCTAATGCCAAGCCACCCGTAGAGAGAGAGACAGAGATAGAGAGAGATTGAGTGAGAGTGAGTGTTGTGTAGGTATAGAAACAGTGTTGTAAACTGCGCAATTTCGCTATTCAAAGTTTCCACATTGATATCCTTTGACCTTAAAGTTGACCTTTTAATGGCGCAGCACAGCTCAAACAATGCGGGCGGAGAGAGAGAGAGAGAGAGAGAGAGTAAGAGAGAGAGAGAGAGAGAGAGAGAGAGAGAAACTACTTCAATGCACAATTTCTGTATGAATTGAAATCGAGAAATCGTAAATCGTAAAATCTAATGAAAAGATGAAAACGATTGAAATCACTATGAAAAGTGAAAGAGAGCACGGGAGAGAGAAAGGGATATAAATGAAAATATAGAGAGAACTAAAATGAGTGAGTGAGATAGCGACTAGACAATAGTTTCGAGGATATTCCACTGAAATCTTTTGAATGGATTTTTGCCATTGTCTCTCGGCTCCCACTCGCTTCGACTCGAATGACTCGTTTATGGCTTTTGATTTTGCTCAAAAGAAAGAAGAAAAAAAAAATTGAAAATTCAAGTAGAGAAAAGAGAGTGGGCGAGAGAGAGAGAGAGAGAGAGAGAGGGGATATAGCTGAGATATATGGAGAATACAGATCCCTACATATGTATATGTATGTATGTAGGGATGTGTGCGATGACATTGATTGCCTTGGAGCTGGAAGAAGACCTATAGAGAACCTGCATGCCTTGGCACACGTGTGTAAAGTTAGCTCTCTCTCTCTCTCTTTCACTCTCTCTTTTCAATCTCTCTCTCTCACTGTGTGTCGATGTTTGTTTGATTGTGATTTCTGCGGTTAGTTTTCATCATGTCAACAATCAAGTCAAAAAAGTGTAGATACCTCTACTCCGGCATCTCATATCTCATATCATATACTTACATACATATCTTTGTAGTTTTACGTTTTGAAGGGTTGCCTCAGCTATCTCCTTCTCTCAGTGTATATCTGTCTCAGTCTGTCTGCCAACTACCGTCTGAGAAATTCACAGTGTGCTAAATGTAGCGTGTGCTGAGTATAGATACAGATACGAGACTCGAGTATCTTATGGATATCGAAAGCGAGAGTTTCGTTCTCAGTCCACAGCAGGTTGTCAGTTAAATAGATAGAGAAACTGTGCGGATACAACCCAGATATACATATACATATATATGATATATCTAGATATAAGAACATAATGCCTGCTGAGTTTTTTCTGATATTCAATTTTGTGTTTTCGCTGAATTGTTTTTTCGATCTGTTTTTCTTAAGAAATGATTAGTTTTGATAAAAACAATATGAAAAAAAAAATGTTTTTCGTGTTGATTACAGTTGGATTGAGAAAGTTGATTGAAAACTAATTTGTTGGAGAAATTTATTGCAATATTTTTAAAGCAGATTTTATTCAAAAACAGAATCTGATTAAAGTTTTCAATAATTTATTAATAATATTATATTAGAGAATTTCCACTAGTTAGTTTATATTTTAATTTAAAATTTTTTGTTTTCTATTTAAAATTTTTTTGAATCGTTTTCTAGAGAACTATTTGACCAACTATGCAGAGTTCCCCGGCAAACTATCTATGTGCTCTAATAATATGATCTGATGTGTTGAGAATTGAGAATTGAGATTTTGAGAATTTGAGAAATTGTGTTGCTCTCGCTGGTAGCTGCACTTCAAGTCGCCAGCGGCAACATTAACGAGCTACTGAGAAAAGTTGAACTGAAAATTGTGTCTCATTTTAGTTTTCTCATTTTTATTTCTCTGTGTCCTGCAGATGAAGTGAGGGGGCACTTGACGCCTGTAACTGTATGTAAAGTGCGAAATGTGACAAAGGATTCGAGAGGATATGTTCAAGGAGGGCACAGCTAAAATAAGAGATCTCAGCTCATATTTTGACACATGGCACATAAATCAAGGGCAGTGGAGCACGGATAGGAGATTGAGAATGTCCTTTGAGTTTTCTAACGAATTGCGACATGATAAAATAACATGGGTCTCCTATTACTAAGAGATACAGAGACAGAGTGAGAGAGGCAGAGAGAGAGAAAGAGAGAGAGAGAGAGTGGGAGAGGAGCTAGAATATAAATAAACGGAGCTGCACTTGAGTGTCTGGCGGAGCCAAGAAGGACATCAGAGATGCAAAACAAATACGCACTTCCTGCAACATACTCTCTCTCTCTCTCTCGCTCCCACTCTCTCTCTGTCGCTCTCTCTCCCTCTCTCTTGCTCTCTCTGTTTAAAGCAGTTACTTCCTGCAACAAATGCCATTTACAAAATGAAAATGAAAATAAATCTATATAAAGTAGTTTGAAGTGGAAATGGGAATTTATTGCGATTGTCCTTTCCAAAAAAAAAAAGAAAAGAGAATTACAAAATTGCATCACAGGCAACTGTCGTCAGCATTTGCAATGTCCTATCAAAGGACATTGGCTTAGTGCTGGTATTTTGACACCTAACGATCAGGACACGCAGGACATGCAGGACATGCTGCTGCTAAGCTTGCTCTCAATATCCGGTAACAATCTCTGCTCTATCTCTCACTTTGTCTCCATTACTCTCTCTCTCTCTCGCTGTCTCTCTCTCTCTCTCTCTTTTGCTGTTTGAGGCTTCCTCATCTCTATTTCCAGCTCTGTTTGTTCGCTTCCTGGTCTTTTGCTGTCCTGTTCTGTCCTGTCCTGTTCTGTACTGCCCTGTCCATCTAGAGTCTAGAGCATCTTAAGCTGACATACAATCACATTTCGCATTGTCTCCGGCGGCTCTTCCTCTTCCTCTTGCCATCGTCTGATTTCTGCTTCTTTTGAGGCAGAAATTCAACAAATTTTATTTATGCTCCGGTTCCTTTTCCTGTGCCAGCGCGTCCTGCGTCCTGCGTCCTTCGCCCTGCATCCTTCGCCCTGCTTAGGCGTGGCGGGTCAACCTCTCTGTGCCTCGCTGAACCTCTCTTATTCATTCTCTGTCTCGCTGCTGTTTCCCTTACATTGAATTGTTGGCATGTTGCACGTGTCCAGCTTGGCTGTGGGCGTGTCCGCGTTTTGCATAAATTCCTGTTGCATAGATGAAGCGCAACCCCTAGACCCCTAAACCCCGTAACCCCGTAACCCCGCAACCCCTAGGTGTCCTTTTTGGCTCGCGCGACTCGCGTCTTTGCCACACGCCCCGTGGAAGCTTCTCTAGGGGATTGAAATTGTAATTTGCTGTAGATGCCGGAAGTGCATTTTATGCCTCGTGATTACGTCCAGCTTTCAAGTTCAACATACCGGAGTCGCATTCACATTATCATCGTCATTATCATTTTCATTTTCATTATCATTCTCATTATTGTTTGTATTGGTTTCTCGTTTTCATTTTTGGGGTGCGACAACCACGTGTTTCGCTCTAACTTCTCTAGTTGTCCTCCCTTTACTTTATATATTTATAATTTATTTTTTCTTTTTTTTTCTCTTTTTCTCTTTGATATCTGGTCCTGTTTGTGGCTCTCAGGCGTGACTGCCTATTTCCGCCTGCCCAGGCCAATTTATGCGCCATTAACAATTCGTCCCCGCGCCGAACTTGAAACAGGAAAAATTACTGCAGGAATGAAAAAAAAAAAAGAAAAACATTATAAATTAAAAAAAAAAAAATAGCTGAAAATCCAGCAAACAAATTCCAAATATTATTTGCTGCAATTTCCGGTGCGAGGCGAGTGGGTTGACCAGGCGCGTGTTGCAAGTCCAGGAAGTGGCAGCAACCTTTTTTCCTTCTTCTTCTTTTCCTCTTTTTTTTGAATATATTTCCTTTAGTTTGCAAGGCTCGGCGAACATATGTATGTATATCCTGTCGATCAGGCTCTGACTCATCGAAAAGGAATATTGTGTTTTTTCAGGGTAATTTTATGCATAAAATTTATTTACTTATGTTTTATTTTATAATTTATTTTATTGTGCAAATTGATATAAAATTTCATGTAAACTTAAGTTAAAGGCATTTTCTTAATTATCCATGAGATAATGTTAATTTAGTAGCATTTATTTTATAGAAACAGAAATATTATATGGACATGTAGTGAATTTTAGTGGAATTATTTAAAAATTTAAGATTTTTTTTTTTTAAATTTATTTTTGTAAATTATCATATGTCTCTCTTATCGTTAACTTTAACTGCATAATTATTGTGTATTTGATTTTCTTGAAATTATTATTAAAGTTATATTTAAATATCAATCTTTTCAAAAAAGTTTTCGATGCGAAATAAAAAGTTGTCAAGTAAAGAATTTTATTTTTAATTAAATTATATTTTCAACTTTCTATAGAATGCTAAATGAAAATCTTTTTTTTTTAAATTTAAAAAAAAAACTTAAATTTTTAAATAATTTTCAAAAAATTAAAATTTTTAAATAATTTTCAAAAAATTTAAATTTTTAAAAAATTTATAAAAAATTAAAATTTTTAAATAATTTTCAAAAAATTTAAATTTAAAAAATGTTCATTTCTTATACAAAATAAATTTATTTTCTTAATTTTGAGTGCGCACTTGCATTAAAAATTTTCACACACTTTACGAACTCGTGCTACGACATGTTGTAAACTATTTTTAGAAACTCGTGGGCAACGTCAAGGATATACTATCCTGCGGCACTCCATATTTCCCGCTATGCTTAGCTATGTTTTTGAAATATGCGCTGCACTTGAGTTTGAGTTCGAAGTCCTGACTGCAGGATCTCAGAGTAGTCAATAAATCATAGGCAGACAGCCAGATAAGATATTTGTTTTTATGCCAACTTTAAGTCAACAAAATAAATTCAAGATTGTTTTAAAATTTGAGAATTGTTTAGTGAGAAAATATATTGAAATATTAAAAAAAATATATATTTAAAAAAAATATGTGCAATATCTGAGACTTTTTAGTTAAGTAAAATTTTTAAAAGTCAGAAAAATTTTGAAAATTTAGATATTTTGTAACAATAAGAAAAATTAAAGAAAAATTTAATATTTTTTTTTATCTATTTCAATGCTGATTAGTTAAAGATCCTTGAAATCCTTTTAAAAAAAAAAACTGAAAAATGTTTTGTAGCTGAAGATGTTTGTTGTTTTAAATGAAGAAGATTCTTTTGGAAATTTTTGTGTTTCAAAATATTTATATATATTTTTTGCTTGCATTTCAATAATATATATAATTCTTATAGCTGGACTTTTGTCTTTTTTTTAAAAAAAAATCTGAAAAATGTTTTGTAGCTGAAAATGTTTGCTTTAAATGAAGAAGACTCTTTTGGAAATTTTTGTGTTTCAAAATATTTATATATATTTTTTGCTTGTTTCTTAAATATTATTGCATTTCAATAATATATATACTTCTTATAGCTAGAGTTTAGTGTCTTCCATGCTTAAAATTATGAAAAAAAATAGTTAAACTTAAATCTAGTTTTAAATCATTGTCTTCCATTTTTAAAAAAAATTTTCTTAGTTTTCTAGTTGTAGAACTAAGGGGATCCTGAACTGGTTAGTTGTAGATATATATATATACAGATTTTTGTACAGATTGTTGTTGTTGTTGCTTCCTTTGTTGCCGTTTGGGGGGGTGGAAACATTATTGCTCCTGCCAGGAGGAGATATAGTCGAGCAGCTCCTCATCGTCGGGCTGCTCATCGCTGAAGCTATCGAAGGACTCGAATTTGAACTGCGGCTCCTCCGGCTGGCTGATGATCTCCTGTTTCACATAGCTGGCGGACAGATCGGAGGCGGCATCACTATACGATGGAGTGGGTGATGCCGATGCAGATCCGGATCCGGATCCGGAGTGATACGATGTATAGCAGTTGTTGCCGCCGAACATGGATGAGGATGGATGTTGAGTGCTGGTGGCAGTGGGACTGTCCAGGCTGCTGGTGCTGCTGTAGCTGCCATCGTTGCTGCTCTCGTCCCCGGAGTGGCTGTAATGGGGCATCCGCAATGTTGTCGAGGACTCGCTGCCATCGTCGAGCATGTCCTGCAGGCCACGGATGTATTCGACGGCGATGCGCAGCGTGTCCACCTTGGAGAGTTTCTTGCTGGCGCCGCGTCCGCCATTCGACAGCGTGTTGATGACGCTCTGTGGCAAGTGTTGACGCAAGTTGACGAATCCGTTGTTCACCTGCTTGACGCGGTTGCGCTCCCGTGCGTTGCGACGTGCCACCGATGGCAGTTGATCGCCGCCAACGTTGCCACAGCCTCCGCCATACGGCAGCGTTGCATAGCTGGTGGCGTACTTCTTTTTGGTTGCCGCATGGCCAACGGTGTGTTGCATGTTCTGCAATTGGCTGTTGCCCAGTGGCAACTTGGGTGCAATCAGCTGTAGTTGCTGGTGCTGCTGCTGTTGCAACAACAGTTGCTGTTGCTGCTGATGTTGTTGCAACAAAATGTTGCCGCTGCTCAGCTGAAAGTGCTGATAGCTGTTGTTGTTGTTGCTGCTGCAGATGCTCGTCATCGTATTTCGTTTAGATGTAGTTTATATATATATTTAGTAATCCTGTCTCTTGCTCTTAACTGCGTGGAATCAAATTCCGCAATGATAAACCTCGTCCTGTTGCCGCGCCTTAAATACTCCTCGATGCTGATGGCAGCGCTGCCGGCGTCGACAGCGCAGCACAGTATGATCGTGCGCTACCTGCGCCGTCCTTCGGGTCTAACCCCGAGCACAAGTGATCATAGTACTCTCTCTCTCTCTCCCATCTCGCTCTCTCGCTCTCGCTCTCGCTCTCTCTGTCTGTCGTGCTACCCCACTCTCTTTGTCTCCCTCGCTTATTCGCTTAGGGGTTAAATGCGTTTAGGGGTTGCTGCTCAGCTCATGTGGGTGCCCAAGTCTCACTCTCTCTCTTTCTCTCTCTGTTTCTCTGTTGCTCTCTCCCTTGCTCACTCTGCTGCTTGTCCCTTTGTGTCACAGATCCTTTTGTTCCACAGGTTTTCGTCCTTTGCTCTGCGTCTTACAAGACATTCGTCCCTCCCTCTCTCTCTTTATCTCTCTCTCTCTCTCTCTCTCTCTCTCTCTCTAACTATCTACAAAAATTTTTCTCATTTTTCTCATTTTCCTGCATTTTCGAAATCGAGACTTAAATCTTGCGCACAATGCAGATCCTTGTCACCGACATAAAATAGAACTCGTCGCAGGACTCACTTTTCAATGCACTTCCACTTTTTGTGCACAGAAATAAAGCATAACATAAAATTTAGAGAAAAAAAAAAGTAAAACAACATTTTATACGAAATGAAAATGAGAATGGAAATGGAAATGGGAATGGGAAAAATCATATAAAAACATAAAAAAGAATAACGAAAATTTCTATAAAGTGATGTCGACTGTATGAATGATACTATAACTTAGCCAAGTGATCCATCATCGCAGAAGTTGGAGGTTCCATTTGGAGTTGTCACTTTCGCTGCCACTCAGCCCACCCCCACCGCCACCAGCACCACCCCTTAGAACAGATCTCCACTTGCGCTCAATGGTATCTTACACTCGATTACATGCGGTTCGCACAGTGTCACCAAGTCTGCCAAAATGGAAAGAGCTTTGCTCTAGAAAAGTTAAAACACAAAATTAACTATAAAAATCTGTATATATATATTTTTAGTATAATTTTGTAATACTGATATTTTATAAATATTAATTAATATTAATAATTAACTAATATAAATAATAATTAATATTGATAAGAAAAAATTATTTTGAATTTGTTAAAATGCTTTTGATGATTTATTTGGAAACCACAAATTTTACTTACAGAAAAGCAAAGATGAAAAAATGATAAATATGATGTTGTAATTGAAAGTCGCGAAATTTACTTCAATTAATTAACACATTTTTTCCAAATTAATTATGATTTTAAAGATAACATGTTTAAAATTATTAACAATATTTTGAGAATTATTAACTAATTTTTTATTTCAATTCGAAATTTATCAATATATTGTAAACAAAGGAAAATTTCGTACCTATTAAAAATCATAGTTTAATTATTATGTAAGTTCTTTAATTGACTAGAAATTGAAAATTAGAAAATTTGCAAAGTTTTTGAAAGCTTTGTTTTTTTTAATTTTTCTTAGCCACAGAAACAGAAATAAGCTTAATTAAGATTTTTTTTCCAAATTAGATTTTGATTAAAATCTGAAAAGAAATTGGTTTAAGATAACAAGATAACCTCTTATACAAAAGTTTTCAAATTTTTAAGAATACTTACTTTACATTTAACATATTTTTTTTTAATAATTAGTGAATATATGTATTTTTTTGTCGTTGACTTTCGTCCTGGTGCCACTGTGCAGCAGCAAAGTGCAGTTGCTGCGATCGCTGGCGACACAGTTCAAGGCTTCGTTGGCATTGACTGACTTTGGCGATGTTTGGGCTGCGTATCCGACAGAGGCTGCCACATTGCTTGTGGCAAGCACACAGACAGACGGACAGACAGACGGACAGACAGACAGTGTCTGGGGGCAAGTTTGGCCTTGGGGCGCTGCAAGTAAGGGGCAGGCGCAACTGTTGTTTTGCATTAAGCATTTGCCGCATTGCCGCATTTGACACGTGCTTCCGATCAGGGTGATTAACATAAGCAAAGAAAGGGAGAGACAGAGCCAAACAGTGAGAGGGAGAAAGGGAGAGAGGAAGAGAAGGAGAGGGAGGCACAACAAATCCCACAAGTGTGTGCCGCCTCATGCATATCAAGTGCTTGGACTTGCAGCAATAATTTTGCATGAGCTTTGTCACGAAGTTGCAACAACTTGACAGAGACAGACAGACAGAGAGATAGAGAGAGAGAGAGAGAGAGAATTGATGAAAGAGCGAGAAAGAGAGAGGGGAAAACAAGGAGGGAAACAATAGTGGTGGGGGGATCGGGGGTAGAGAGTAGTGGAGTTGCAGTGTGTGTCTGGGATTTGTGGCACGTTGGCGCTTGGCTATTTATGCCACTCGCTACCCAATAAATGTTGCGCCCATGCATCATAAATGTTGCAACAGTGTTGCATGCCACGCCAATACCGTTACAATTGACCCCCAATAACAAGATTGTAGCCATAAAACGAATCGAAACGAAACGAAACGAAACGTAATGAAACCTTGATTAGCATTCAAGGCAGCGGCAGCTGCCACAGCGGCATGCACCGTGCAACGTGCAACGTGCAACGCACCTTCTTGTAATCGGTTTTTAAAAGCTGCCACCGATTGTGGCATGATCTTAATGCATTTCTAATATCCACTCGTCAATCCTTTTGCGTCATCGCCTACACGCCCCTCTCCTGCCAGTGGGAAACCCTTTCTTGCTCCCGATTCGATTTCGACATTTTCCACACCCACTAAAAAGAAACAAATAATTCCAAAAACGATGAAATACTCTAAAAGAGAATAATACTAAAAATCATTGGAAATTAAATGTTTTGGTAGCATTTTAATTAGCTGCCATGAAAAGACGAGTGGAAAAACATCGATGGAAACTCTTTTGATTAATTAAAGTGCTTGTAATGCTCTGACAACAGGTAGCTAAAGATACATCTCCAGCAGAAAAGGATCAACAGGATGCGTCTACTGTCTAGGGTTGTCAAGTGACTCAAGTAACATTATCATCTGGCGACATCTATGTCAGACATGTCGTCTAATTGGATGTAATGACGGCACAGCAGCGCCATCTAGCTCTCAATTCGCCACACAACTAGAATTTGTAATTTGAAATAGAAAATAACTAATTGGAAAATAGTTAAGGGAAATGTATACTCCAAATTTAAACAAAATCAGATGATTTTTGGCCGAGTTATGGCAATTCAAAGTTATGAGGAGGTCCACTATGCGAAAATTGCCATTTTGGGAGACTTTTTGACACATTTTTGGCCATATCTCTCGAAATATTCCTCAGAAACACCTCAAATAAAAAGCAAAATGATAGTTATGAGTCCTGGAATCGATTTGGGTCACAAAAATTGGGATAGGAAATTTTTCGATTTTTGATGATTTTATCAAGGGGTTTATATGGAAAATGGGTCAAAAAAGTCGAAAAACTAAAAATGAAGAATTTTACAAAAATTTTGATGCAGATTTAAACCGATATAAAAACCATTTCCAAAACATCAAATTTTATCAAAATCGGATGATTTTTGGCCGAGTTATGGCCATTCAAAGTTATGAGGAGGTCCATTATGCGAAAATTGCCATTTTGGGACACTTTTTGACACATTTTTGGCCATATCTCTCGAAATATTCCTCAGAAACACCTCAAATAAAAAGCAAAATGATAGTTATGAGTCCTGGAATCGATTTGGGTCACAAAAATTGGGATAGGAAATTTTTCGATTTTTGATGATTTTATCAAGGGGTTTATATGGAAAATGGGTCAAAAAAGTCGAAAAACTAAAAATGAAGAATTTTACAAAAATTTTGATGCAGATTTAAACCGATATAAAAACCATTTCCAGAACATCAAATTTTATCAAAATCGGATGATTTTTGGCCGAGTTATGGCCATTCAAAGTTATGAGGAGGTCCATTATGCGAAAATTGCCATTTTGGGACACTTTTTGACACATTTTTGGCTTTATCTCGGAAAATACTTATCAGAAACTCCTGAAATAAAAAGCATAATGCAAGTTATGAGTCCTAGAATCGATTTGGGTCAAAAAAATTGGGATAGGAAATTTTTCGATTTTTGATGATTTTATCAAGGGGTTAGTATGGAAAATGGGTCAAAAAAATCGAAAAACTAAAAATGAAGAATTTTACAAAAATTTTGATGCAGATTTAAACCGATATAAAAACCATTTCCAAAACATCAAATTTCATCAAAATCGGATGATTTTTGGCCGAGTTATGGCAATTTAAAGTTATGAGGAGGTCCACTATGCGAAAATTGCCATTTTGGGAGACTTTTTGACACATTTTTGGCCATATCTCTCGAAATATTCCTCAGAAACACCTCAAATAAAAAGCAAAATGATAGTTATGAGTCCTGGAATCGATTTGGGTCACAAAAATTGGGATAGGAAATTTTTCGATTTTTGATGATTTTATCAAGGGGTTTATATGGAAAATGGGTCAAAAAAGTCGAAAAACTAAAAATGAAGAATTTTACAAAAATTTTGATGCAGATTTAAACCGATATAAAAACCATTTCCAGAACATCAAATTTTATCAAAATCGGATGATTTTTGGCCGAGTTATGGCCATTCAAAGTTATGAGGAGGTCCATTATGCGAAAATTGCCATTTTGGGACACTTTTTGACACATTTTTGGCTTTATCTCGGAAAATACTTATCAGAAACTCCTGAAATAAAAAGCATAATGCAAGTTATGAGTCCTAGAATCGATTTGGGTCAAAAAAATTGGGATAGGAAATTTTTCGATTTTTGATGATTTTATCAAGGGGTTAGTATGGAAAATGGGTCAAAAAAATCGAAAAACTAAAAATGAAGAATTTTAAAAAAATTTTGATGCAGATTTAAAATGATATAAAAACCATTTCCAAAACTTCAAATTTCATCAAAATCGGATGATAATTAACAAAGTTATGGCAATTCAAAGTTGGGAGTTTCCTTGGAGCCTTTTTGTCAGGTCTCATTGCTTGATTGCTGCTCAGTTTGTTTCGATTTCATGTTGTAGTACAAGTATTCTTGGAATGGATTGTCAGGTGAGGTTGCTTTTCGGCAAGGTGCAACTGCAACGGAAGCACATTGCAACACACACGATCTAGCTCAGGCTGCTAACTCAACTCACACCCTCTCTTGTCTTTCTCTCTCTCTCTTTCTCTCTCTCACTTTCTCTGTGAGAAGTGTCGCATGTGTCTAATATCAATATCAATCTGACAATTAATTACATAGTTTATGGGTTTATGGGAACTGCTGCTGTTTCATTAACACTAATTGAGAATTCCAAACATCAACATCGATACGAAGACTACCGGCTACCGGTGGTACGGTTGTCTGCCTATCGATAGCTATCGATTTGTTGCCCTTTGAACTCGCTCACGTACATTACGTACGTTGTTGAAGTGGAGGCTGCAGGACGTGATGATGGAATAGGTCACAGTTTGTCGTTATCGTAGCGTGAAATCTGTCAGATTTTGTTCACTTTTTTTTTGGCTTTTTTTTGTTGAGAGCTGTGACATTGCTGTTATCGCTGCGGTTTACCGGTTTATCGGCGTTGTCATCACATTAATTTGACTTTTTATGGGCGGAAATTGTCAGCACAGAAAACAAAAATCAACGAAAATATATATATATATATATTTCGGAGATGGAAACTAAAAAATGAAAGCGTACGCTTAAAAATGAAAACAGATCAAGGAATTTCGCTTAAGATTTGTACGCACTCTCTCTCTCTCTCTCTCTCACTCTCTCTCACGCTCTCTCTTTCACGCTCTTTCACACTGTGTCTATTCTCTGCGATGGTTTCTTTCTTTTAATGGCGCATATTGTTGTATTATTCGCACGATCACACCTAATAACGGTAATTTACACGCACGCCACACTCGCGTCCAGATAATTGCGACAACGTCCAAATGTGCTGACAGCGCACAGGATATGCCCGCTATGCCCCCCGCCCCCCTTGAATCCGCTCCTGGTCCTGGCAAAAGGGCAGCAAACGCATGCCGATGCCGCGATGAGTTGAATGAGATAACAGCATCAACGGCAGCGGCAGCCAATTGGCCACCCCCCCTCCCCCGCACCACAGACTTTACCACTCCCCCCCTCCCATTCACAGCAGCGGTGGCAGCAGCAACAGCAGCACCAACAGCGGTTATTAAAAACGCGGCAAACGGCAGTCGGCAGTTGGCGGCATCGGCAGCTTTTAAAATTTGTTGCCTCATTTTTTTTTTCGTTTTTTTTTTTCTTTTTTTGTTTTTTGTAGTTGTAGTAACCGAATACGCCGCCAAGTGCGAGAAAACAACAACAATATAGTTAGTCGTCATTAGAAAATATGCGAATTTTGAAATACACTTTCACTCACGACAAACTTACAATCAAAATGTATTTTTCACAATCTGAAAGTGAAAAAAAAAAAAATTCAAAATATGCTAAAAAAAGGAGTATTTCACTTATTTAATTAAGTTTCTTTTTAAAATAAGCCTATATAATGTTATATATAGTTTATTTATTTATTTTTAATTCAAATTCAACTTTAATTTTAAAGTTATATTTAATTATATATAGTTTTTGTCGACTGATAATAGTTGACTAAACAAATACATAAATAAAAATTTGTGTATATATTTCTTTCAAATACTGGCGAACGTATTGACAACTCTTCGTTGTCCTAGAATGGTATATAATGAATATAATGAAATCGTATTTGGATGATTTTATTTATTTATTTATTTATTTATTTATTTAATGTCAACTATACACAGTCGACAGAAATCTAAAGTTAAATGTAAAATTAAAATTAAATTTAAAAATAATTAAATTATATATATTAAATATTTAAAATATATAACAAGTGCAAAAATGCTAAAAAGAAAATCAATGCATTGTAAACGTTAAAATTGAACAAAATTTGTATACAATTGTAAACTGTAATCGATAAATTGAAAGAGAACCCAAATATCATTAGAATCGGCTACAAATTGACAAAAATTGGCAAAATTATGGCAACTTTTTAATTCATTTCCATATCAATAGTGATATAGATGCATATAGATGCAATCATATGATATTTTATATATCACTTTTGAATAATCACAAAGGCACTAAAAAGAATTATGGCAAAATCAACAAGTGAATGAAACTGTCAAGCATATTGAACATTGTTCTTATATTAATTTAAATATTTATTAAAGAAATATATGTTTTATTTCAATCTTCTATTTACACATAGTACTGAAGCCAAACAGGTGAGAAAGGTGTAGAACTCGCTGAGAGTCAAAAATTGTTAGGGTAATAAAAGAAAAAAAAATGTTGTCGAGGTGTGAAAAATAACTGGCGATGCAGGCAGACAGAGCAGCGAATTGATGAACTGCAGCATAAGCAGCAGCCGAGCGAGACAGATGGTGAGAGTGTGCATGAAAGAAAGAGAGAGAGCGAATGATACAGAGAGAAAGAGAGCGAGGAAGAGAGGAATGGGTGATAGTGGGAAAAAGGGATGGGGTGGTGGGGAAGTAGTTGCGTTGTTGGCTGGGCACGCATCGAAGGTGTTGAAAGCTTTGCGCTTCTAAGAAAACGTTTGTCGTTGTTGTGGTCGTTGTTGTCCTTGTTGTTGTTGTTGTTGTTGTTGGTGTTGTTGTTGTTGTTGTTGTTGTTGTTGTTGTGATTTTGAATGCTTGATATGAGAAGAAGGCGCGCTGGGTAGTTGTGAAGTACGAGAGAGCGCACGCTATCTATGCATCTCGCTCCCACAGCGCTGCAGCACTGCAGTTGTTGTTGGTGTTTGGGGCAGCCACCGCAAGCAGATGATATTTGTCGATGGTGTCGAGGTGTTAAAATTACCCCAAAGGTACATAATAATTACCTTAAATTGCAAAAACAGCGAAATAAATTTTCAAACTGCCAGACAACCGCATCACCACGCCGACGAAGAAGAAGAACACGACAAAGAAGAAGAAGAACACGCCAACGAAGAAGAAGAACACGACAGAGAAGAAGAAGAAGAAGAGAAGTACACGACAAAGTAAAAGAAGAAGCAGCAGAGGGATTGCGGCGTTGCCAGATCGTTAAGGTAACCGCATGCAAATGCAAAATGGGGCGTGTGTCCTCCATAAAAATTGAATGGGCTGTTGTGATAATTAACAACAAACGAGACAGCAAAAGTGCGAGCTATGACAGAGATAGCAATAGAGAGAGAGAGAGAGAGAGAGAGAGAGAGAGAGAGAGACAGAGACAGAGAGAGAGAGAGAGAGAGAGAGAGAAAAGCGAGGTAGAGGTTTTTGGGGCGACAACAAACAGGCATAATGACAGGACCGTGTAGACCGACGTGGTCTGGCCCATGGGCCCCGATCTATTTAATTAATTGCTAACAAGTTGAAAATGTTTAAATGGTTTATGGCCACAATACCGAAAGAGACACCAACACAGTGAAAAAGTGTAAGCGAGAGAGAGTGAGAGAGTGAGACAGGTATAGCGGCTGCAACTTGAACTTGACTGTGGCACATTCCCTCTCGGGCCAGCCATAAAGACAAATTGTGGCGGTTCAACAATTTTGCTGCCTCTTCTTCTGCTTCCACTTATGGCTGCGCCACCATAAAGCTACCAATGCCACAGCGGTTATGGTGAGGGGGAGAGCAATTCAAGCGGTAGGGTGGGGAGGGGGGTAGATACTACTTGCTTGATATTTTATTGGACCAGGTCATGGCTAAACGGAGTCAAGCCATATGCCTAAATGGAACATTAGTTGCCTAAACTGAGGCAGCTGCCAGCGTTGATTGCAACCTAGCTGAATTTATGGCGAGAAGAGTATCTGCATGAATGATGCAAGCGGTGGCAATATAGAAACAAATTTAATTGTAGAGAAAAAGACGGACTAAGAGAAAAAGTAAAAGTAAAAGGGAATAGAGGGAAAGGGCAGTAAGTACTTCAATTTGTTTGTCCTTTATAACCAGAATCAGAAAATTATTCATTATCGATAATGAAACCAACTATGATATACAGAAATATAACATGCAGAAATCAAAAAATATATATATATATTTTTGTATATATATAAATAGCATAATTACAAAAAAATATAAAGAATTAATTTTATTAAAATATTTTCATTCTTAAGGCGTTGTTTATTTTGTTTTTTATATTATAAAAAGTTTTCAAGATTTAAAGTGCTTAAATATAAAACATATCATATATTCTATTATGCTATTTTTTATCCTAAAAAAAAACGTTTATTTAATTTATATTAAAATAAGTTAAAAGTTGAAAGGTTTAAATTGTTGTATTATTTATTTATTTTGAAAATAAGTTTAAAATAACAATATTAAAGTTTTATACAAGAATATAAAAATATTTTGAAGAGAATAAAATTTATTTAAAATAAAAAATACTTATATGTTGATATATAAAAATTTATATACATATATTTGACTTTTTTACTTTAAAAGTTGTGTATGTAATTTATTGATTTTAAAAAAAATTTATAAAATTTTTTTAGCATTTTCATTTGACAAAAAAATGTCATTTCAATTTCATTATATTTCTTCCCGAAGTAAAAATACTCGTAACGAATTTATTTTATTTTATTTATTTTATCTATTTATTTTATCTAAAATACAGAAATAATAGAATAATATTATTTTTAGTTTGAGAAATTTTTTATGTCACATTTCAAGGAATAATAATTTTAATTTTTAATTTTAGTTTGATATAATAATAAATATTACACTTTATATTTTCTTTGTGCAAAAGGGAAACTTAAATTTAATATTTTTTTTTTTTTACAGATTCGTTAAAAATAACAAACTAAATTTTTTAAGTAAGTACATATTCCCAAATTAAAATTTATTTTCTTTAATTTGTTATACAATATTTTAAATATATTTTAATTAGCACTTCAAATATTTTGCATACATTTATAATTTCTACTGAATTTGCTTTTATAAAAAAATCGCATGCAAATTTTTGAATTTAGTATTTTAAAAAGCTGTTAAAATCGGTAAAATATTTCACATGTATATTTCTATTTTTTTTTTCAAAATTTTTTTTTTAATTTATTTTTTTATAAAAATTTCAGGCAAATTTTTGAATTTAGTATTTTTAAAAGCTGCAAAATATTTCACTTGTATATTTCTATTTTTTTTTAAATTTCTTTTTTAAATTTATTTTCATATAAAAATTTCATGCAATTTTTTCAATATTATATTTTAAAAAGGTGTTAACTTCGATAGTGCTTTGCAAGCCATTGAAATGTATCTTTGGCTGGAAAGTGTGAAACGTTGATTTGTTTCCTTCTTTTTTATGATGATACTCAATTCTGTTTTTTATCTTAACTCTCGACGTTGTCGTTCATTCCTTTGGCCGCGAAACAAATGAGTTAATATCAAACTGCAATGTCGGTCGACATTAATGTCAACGCGCGATCAAGATACAGATACAGATATGGATACGGATACAGATACAGATACAGCGACTGCTCTGATCAGAACTGATCAAATGAGATCGCATGGGATGAGAATGGCAACTACAGTATATCGCATGTGAGAAATGATATGTGAGGCGGCAATTAACATGACTTGGGGTTAAATGAAGGAGATAAGGAAGCCAGGATACCCGGTGAAGAAATCTCAGAGAAATTATGTGCTGTGAGGGAGCGTGTCCTGCAGTGCGAAAGGAGATTGATTATTTCGACATACATGAATTAATGAGGTTGAGGTTACCACTGACGTTGAGGTTCAGGTTACTGCTAAGGTTCAGGTTGAGGTTGAGGTCGAGGTTGAGGTTGAGGTTGAGCTCCTGTTGATCTTATGCAAAAACATTGCACTGCTCCAGGGAAAACAAACAAACAAACGAAATATGCCTAATGAATTGCGGTTATGGCAGTACATCACAGCAGGAGCTGCATATCCTCAGTAGTCCTGCGGCAGGACTTTGGGGACTATTATCGAGTAGCACACGCCGTGAATTACGCAGAATTTCAACTAACAAAAAAAAATGTTTATCTTTGTTCTTCTTTAATATTTATTTTTTTCTGATCTTGTTACAATTTCAATTTCTACAGAAGTTGCCAGTTTCTCTCTCTCTCTTTCTCTATCTCTCTCTTTCTCTTTCTGTATCTCCCTTGGTGTTTCCTTTTCTTTCTTTTTTGTGATGTAATTTTTCATGCGCGTTGCAATTAATCTAAATCCAATTATAAGACAAAACGGCGAGGGGCACATACACATACCTACGTACACAATAAAAAGAAGATAGAGAGTGAAGAGAGAGGGAGAGAGGTAGAGAGACTTATGCTTGACTTTGAGTTGAACTTGCAACACGGAGCCGTCTCGAGTTCTGTGCGCTTCTTGGCCTTGTTGTCTGGTGATATACATCGATTAATATTGAAATCAATACGATCGCCTTTGTGTTGCACCCTCTGCATTTCTCTTTCTCTGTTTGTGCCCCGTGCCTCGGGCAGCGCAGACGTATCACATTACTGCACCGTGTGGCAAGAGAGACAGAGAGACAGAGAGAGAAGTACATATGGTCTGTTGCAAGCAACTAAAACGACGGCTAACAAGATGCATAAAGTGTCTAAATTGGTGTTGAACCTTATTACCATTTAACTTGCAACACATCACATCACTCTCCCCGCATTCCGCCCTGTTGCACAAACGAAATCTATAAAGCATGGAAAAGTGTTGAAAGGGCAACAGAAATCTCAAGATTTCGACTGTCTTTCAATGAATTCAAATTATACAAAATGGAGAAATTTCTAGAATATATTCTAGTTTCAACAAAATTCAATTTGTAATTAAAAAAAAAAAAAATTATTAAAATATTTTTTAGAATTTCCTTGAAAATTTTGTACTTTCAAAACTCCAAGAATTTCGTGTAAAAATCATTAAAGCTTAAGTTGACTTACAACTGTTTAAGGATTTTGAATTGCAATAAGTAATAATTAAGCTAAGTTCAAGATATTTTATTGCATTTCTAATTGTCATCTTGAATATAATTACAAAATTTATAATCACAAAAATAATCCGAAAAATTAAAAAGAAATGAAGCTCTGAATTCGAAAAGTATTGAGAAATGCAAGAAAACTCTCGACAATTGAAGTATTTTTTTATGTTTGCTTTTTAAATTACTTACTTGTTTTTTTTTTTCAAATTTATGAACTCTATGAATTTAAACACTATTTAGAGTTTCAAACAATCTCTAGATTCAAACACCATTTTAAGTACTCGATAAGTTTCTTAATAGGACATAATCTGCTTGAATTGAAACCCTAAGTGAGGCACTTATATGAAGTCATGTCCTTATAAGGACCACACACTCTACACTCTACACTCTTTGATCACAAATTTTAAGATCTTAGATCTTAAGATCATAAGTACAGGACAATCTCTGACTTGCTATCGATATAGACAACAATTTATAGGACTTAATTCCATTGAAAATAAAATTCAAAAAAAAAAAAGAATAAGTTCTTCAATAACAATTGCATTGGATGACTTAAGTAGAGTCCGAGTGTCCCGCATAATTTCAGTTGTTGGAGACGAAGAGCAGGGAATATGGAATATCGATATTATATATGTATGTATGTATATATATATATGGAATATTCGAAAGGATTAAAGACAGCGCCCACGTGAACACAATGAGAATTAAATATGAAAAATTGTTGATCAGCCTTGGGGATAAAGTCAATGAAAATTTATGACTTATTTAACGCAGGACTTCACCAACTTCTCCCCTCAAACAAATGCAACATGACGCGGCATTTAAAGAGCTCTCTTTCTCTCTCTGTCTCAGTCTCTCTTTACCTTTTGCTCTCTTCTATTTTATTCCTTTTACCTACATATCTAAGATATATTTCGATCCTGCGGTCGTTAATGGCGCATTAACTTCCCCAACCTCAACTCTCCCTACACTGAAAAGATAGTTGAAAATACTTTGAGATCGCATTGTATTTTCCACTTCTATCTATCCATCTATCTATCTCACTTACTTTGTCTAAAGGACACGTTATCCTGCCATATATATATATTTTTTTTAATAATTTCATATTTCATTCTGTATGTAGTAGTATTTTTTCTATTTTTTTTTGTTTGGTCATCGCAGTTTGTGGAAATTTACACCGTCGTATCGCCAGCTCCGATCTTTATGGCCAGTCAAACAATGGCTGCCTTGCCACATCTTGTGGCAAGTCTCATTTTCATCAGCATGGTGCTGGAACGTGTCGTTCCTCATTAATTGCCAGTTAAAACGATCTAAAGTATCCCATGAGAGGAATGGGAAAAGTGAGCAAAAGTACTAGAAAATATACTAGAAAAATTGAGACGAATGAAATTCTCGGGATATGAAATCTCATTAAAACTAAGTGGTTTCATTGTTCATTAATTGTACACAGTTGCGAAATATTTTTAGACAAAGAAAATGTTGAAAAATATAATATTATTTACAACAAAATATTTAATACAAATTTTTTTGGCATACAACTAAAAAATAGTAATAATATGAGTGGAGGGAAAGTAGAAATATTACCACTAAATATTTAATATAAAATATAAGTAATGTAGCGCAAAAATTCTGCAATATTTGTAGGAAGAAAGAAAATACTGAATAACAGATTATAGTAAAATCAAATGTTAGAAATACTTAATTAATACTAATTATTATTTATTAAAAATATATTTTAATGAATCCTTATGCGCTCGTCTTCAAAATACCGAAAGAAAGATATTACTTTCTTTAAAATTATTGATAATACAAATTATAAAAGAAAAATACTTAAAATATATACTAAATAATAAAAATACTTAATGAATTCTCAGTTGCTTGTCTTCAAAATACCAAAAAAATACCCAAAAACGTATTCGAATGTATATAAATACTTTCTTTAAAATTATCAAAGAATATTTTATAGTATATAAATAATACAAATATTTCCATTATTAATTTAGAGTAAGGGAGTTATATAGAAAAATACTAAAAATATAAATAAAAATCCGCATTAGAAATAATAATACTATATTATAATAATTAATGAATTCTTATTCTACAAAATACCGAAAAATCCTTAAAAATGTATACGAATGTATATTAATCAAAGAATATTTTGTAGTATTTAAATAATTAATATTATAATTATATAATATTACTTTATTAATATTATATTTTTAGTATTTTAGTATTTTAGAGTAACAGAATTATTAAGAAATCACAAAAAAATATAAAGAAAAATATCACATAAGAAATACGATTGCATATGTTGGAAACTGTTACTTTGGTATAAAGATCAATTCTCTCCCTTAATATGGAATCCGCTTTTCCCAAGCTTCCTTAAATTGGGATCCCTTATATGCGCTTTCAGCTGCCAAGCGGAAGTCATTGTAATACTAAATGAAGGAAGCATCAATTACAGACAAAACTAAGTAGGGGGTTTTTTTTCTGTTTTTTTTTTTGTTTTTTGTTTTTGATGTTAAGTTGCCTTATGTAGAGAAGAGCCCTTTCTTATGCTGCTGCATGGATATGGAGCAGAGTTGTCTTGACGCGTGTTAAACTTTCACTGATTGTCGGAGAAACAAAAAAAAAAAAAAAAAAAAAAATACAAAACAAAAAAATATATATCTTAAGTTCGACTTGGACTTGGTTAAGCCACCGCCTATTTGCGTGTTGATTGACTCGACACGCGTGACGAGTTACTTCACCAAGGGGTGGGGAGGGGCAGAAGAAAGGGGTTTTTTTTTTTAAAAAAGAAGAAATCATGTTGCTTGCAAAATTCTCGCAGCTCTCGTTTTTGTGACTGCATTTTCGAATGGATCAATTCTGTGGTGTTGATAACTTTATTTGCCAAATTGAAAAACGAGAAGAAGACAAAAAAAAAAAATAAACTGGAAATTGAAAATTGTATTTCTTTGAGGAACTTGCTAGTTAAAATGTTATTAAGACAGATCCCCCCTCCGTGTTGAGGACCCCACACAAAACGAGTTGCGAGTTGCGCTAAACACATTTTAATGAGACTTGATTAAAATGCAATTTAGCAGCGCAGAGCTTATCAATGGCCAGACATGGGATATGGGCAGATGAGAGATCAGTTATGATGGCAGATGAGAGATCCGAGTTCCAATACACAATCTTCGACACGCACTTCACTCGAGATTCGCATCAAAACACTTGACCGACATGCCAATACTCTTTAGGTTGAGGAGCTAAGCATGGAATTACCTCAGAGAATAACCAAATAAAAAGGTTTCCAAAATGCAGAAATATATTTATTTATTTATAAAATATATATATTTATGTTAAAGTACGTAGAGTATATTTTTTTGTTAAATATATCCCTTATTTTATATAATAATTAAATTGAACTAGGAGAAATAATAAATTTTAATAATTTTATTCAATTTACAATGAGCCTGTATTAATTAAGAATATTTTTATTTATGATAATCATATTTTTTTTTTAATTTAACATTTTTATATAATATTTAAATTGAACTAGGAGAAAGTTTAAATAATTTAATTCAATTTACAATGAGCCTGAATAATTTAAGAATATTTTTTTATTTGTGATTTAAATTTAATATTTTAATAATTACCTATATTAATTATAGAATTTTCTCATTATTTATAAAGAATTTAAAAAAAAAACTAGTTTCTCTTCATTTTATGTTGATATAGAGAATTAGACAATAATTATAAACTTAGATAATTGACGTATTTTATATAATATATATACATATTTTACATACATATCATATGCATAAAAATTGCATATTATTTGAACATAGTTTTATAGAGTATTTGAAAGCGGTGTTGAGCCTTGCAAAAGCTGCCCAACCACTCATAAATAAAGTCATTAAATTCAAATCAAAATTATGCTGCAATTTCGTCATACTTTTGGGTGGCCCAAAATCGCACAGAATTCAATTACAAATAATAACAAGGAGGAAAAAAAAAACACAGAGAACAGCATAAATGATGTTAATTAAATGTAAATAATATCGGAGGCAAAAGTAATGCGATACATATGATAGTATGTATGTGGCAAGTGTAACATAAAAGAAGTGGGGAGAATATAAGTTCAAATTTATATTGAATTGATGAACCCGAGGCACATGCCACATCAGGAGGCATCATCCCGTCTGACCCTGGATCGTATTTTGGCATCGTTTTCAAATTTCCTTTGGCTAAAAATTTGCCACGGGTCAGTTGAATGTGTTGCACTGTGTTGCATTGTGTTGCATTGTGCTACTGTGCAACGAATGTCCACAGCTGCAACAGCTGACCTTGCAACCAGAACTAAAGCGCAACATTCAAACTGGCTGCAATTTTCACGGCTCGTCTAAATATTTACAGAAGCAACAAAAGTCACATATCTGAAATGTGAAATTAATTTGACTACAGTTCAACTTGTTTTGTATTTCAAGCAAC
Organism: Drosophila quadrilineata; assembly: GCA_018150725.1. Taxonomy (NCBI): domain Eukaryota; kingdom Metazoa; phylum Arthropoda; class Insecta; order Diptera; family Drosophilidae; genus Drosophila; species Drosophila quadrilineata. The sequence goes on along the minus strand of JAECWN010000432.1, from coordinate 25,262,728 downwards.
AACAAAAAAATGTCACATTATATTTGCTTGCCACTTGCAACATCAGTTGCGCGCCGCATGGCGCCGACTTCTTGCCTGCTGCTTCTGTTGCTGCTGCTCATACAAATCTCATTCGAATGTAATTTACAGAAACGAAGCAATACACAAACCTGCGCCCACATACACTGTATGTGCAGCATGCCACACTTTGGGGCAACATAGCATTGCATTGAGACAAAGAATGAAAAAGGATAAGAGATCACTTTAATTTTTTTGAACTCATAACTAACGTTTTACTTTTTATTTGAGGGGTTTCTGATGAGTATTTTCCGAGATATGACTGAAAATGTGGTAAAAAGTGTCCCAAAATGGCAAATTTCGTATAATGGACCTTTTTATAACTTTGAATTGCCATAACTTGGCCAAAAATTATCCGATTTTGATGAAATTTGATGTTTTGGAAATGGTTTTTATATCAGTTTAAATCTGCATCAAAATTTTTATGAAATTCGCCATTTTGAATTTTTCGACTTTTTTGTCCTATTTTCCATACTAACCCCTTGACAAAATCGTCAAAAATCGAAAAGTTTCCTATCCCAATTTTTGTGACCCAAATCAATTCTAGGACTCATAACTAGCATTTTGCTTTTTATTTGAGGTGTTTCTGATGAGTATTTCGAGAGATATGGCCAAAAATGTGTTAAAAAGTGTCCCAAAACGGCAATTTTCGCATAATGGACCTTTTTATAACTTTGAATTGCCATAACTCGGCCAAAAATCATCCGATTTTGATGAAATTTGATGTTTTGGAAATGGTTTTTATATCAGTTTAAATCTGCATCACAATTTTAGTAAAATTCGCTATTTTTAATTTTTCGAGTTTTTTTGACCCATTTTCCATACTAACCCCTTGACAAAATCATCAAAAATCGAAAAGTTTCCTATCCCAATTTTTGTGACCCAAATCGATTCTAGGACTCATAACTAGCATTTTGCTTTTTATTTGAAGTGTTTCTGATGAGTATTTCGAGAGATATGGCCAAAAATGTGTTAAAAAGGTTCCCAAAACGGCAATTTTCGCATAATGGACCTTTTTATAACTTTGAATTGCCATAACTTGGCCAAAAATCATCCGATTTTGATGAAATTTGATGTTTTGGAAATGGTTTTTATATTGATTTAAATCTGCATCAAATTTTTTATGAAAATCGCTATTTTGAATTTTTCGACTTTTTTGTCCCATTTTCCATACTAACCCCTTGACAAAATCGTCAAAAATCGAAAAATTTCCCATCCCAATTTTTGTGACCCAAATCAATTCTAGGACTCATAACTAGCATTTTGCTTTTTATTTGAGGTGTTCCTGATGAGTATTTCGAGAGATATGGCCAAAAATGTGTTAAAAAGTGACCCAAAATGGCAATTTTCGCATAATGGACCTCCTCATAACTTTGGATTGCCATAACTCGGCCAAAAATCATCCGATTTTGATGAAATTTGATGTTTTGGAAATGGTTTTTATATTGATTTAAATCTGCATCAAAATTTTTATGAAAATCGCTATTTTGAATTTTTCGACTTTTTTGTCCCATTTTCCATACTAACCCCTTGACAAAATCGTCAAAAATCGAAAAATTTCCCATCCCAATTTCTGTGACCCAAATCAATTCTAGGACTCATAACTAGCATTTTGCTTTTTTATTTGAGGTGTTCCTGATGAGTATTTCGAGAGATATGGCCAAAAATGTGTTAAAAAGTGACCCAAAATGGCAATTTTCGCATAATGGACCTCCTCATAACTTTGGATTGCCATAACTCGGCCAAAAATCATCCGATTTTGATGAAATTTGATGTTTTGGAAATGGTTTTTATATTGATTTAAATCTGCGTCAAAATTTTTATGAAATTCGCTATTTTGAATTTTTCGACTTTTTGTCCTATTTTCCATACTAACCCCTTGACAAAATCGTCAAAAATCGAAAAGTTCCCTATCCCAATTTTTGTGACCCAAATCAATTCTAGGACTCATAACTAGCATTTTGCTTTTTATTTGAGGTGTTCCTGATGAGTATTTCGAGAGATATGGCCAAAAATGTGTTAAAAAGTGACCCAAAATGGCAATTTTCGCATAATGGACCTCCTCATAACTTTGGATTGCCATAACTTGGCCAAAAATCATCCGATTTTGATGAAATTTGATGTTCTGGAAATGGTTTTTATATTGATTTAAATCTGCGTCAAAATTTTTATGAAATTCGCTATTTTGAATTTTTCGACTTTTTTGTCCTATTTTCCATACTAACCCCTTGACAAAATCGTCAAAAATCGAAAAGTTCCCTATCCCAATTTTTGTGACCCAAATCAATTCTAGGACTCATAACTAGCATTTTGCTTTTTATTTGAGGTGTTCCTGATGAGTATTTCGAGAGATATGGCCAAAAATGTGTTAAAAAAGTGACCCAAAATGGCAATTTTCGCATAATGGACCTCCTCATAACTTTGGATTGCCATAACTCGGCCAAAAATCATCCGATTTTGATGAAATTTGATGTTTTGGAAATGGTTTTTATATTGATTTAAATCTGCGTCAAAATTTTTATGAAATTCGCTATTTTGAATTTTTCGACTTTTTTGTCCTATTTTCCATACTAACCCCTTGACAAAATCGTCAAAAATCGAAAAGTTCCCTATCCCAATTTTTGTGACCCAAATCAATTCTAGGACTCATAACTAGCATTTTGCTTTTTATTTGAGGTGTTCCTGATGAGTATTTCGAGAGATATGGCCAAAAATGTGTTAAAAAGTGACCCAAAATGGCAATTTTCGCATAATGGACCTCCTCATAACTTTGGATTGCCATAACTTGGCCAAAAATCATCCGATTTTGATGAAATTTGATGTTCTGGAAATGGTTTTTATATCAGTTTAAATGTGCATTACATTTTTTGTAAAATTCGCAATTTTCCTTATTGTTTGTTCTGTTTCTGATGAGTATATCTTGAGTTTTGGTAACTGGCATGTGGAAAGGTGATCAGAAATCACCGTTTACAAGATTTCAGTACCAAAAAATGTTAAGCTGTCATAACTTATCATATGGAATATAAATAATAACAACATTTCAAATGATTCACTTGAGATTTGTTGGGCAATGAAAAGCAAAGTAAGACGTTTCTTTCAGTTTGAAGTGCATAGAGAATCAGTGTGAGAGGTAAGGAGATGGCATATAGAAAAGGATACTTAGAGGTATTCCAGGAATCTGTTTCCCCTGCCACTATTTTAGCTGTTGTGTCTCTTTTTTTTTGAAATGACATATCTGTGGATCAAATGAGTTTGCATTTCAAAATATTTGCAGTCTGTCAAGTGGCTGGCAAGTGACGAAAGGATGCGCAAGGATGCTGGCGAGTATCAATAGGCTATCAAAGGATGCGCATTGTATTTTGTAGGCAGTGTCGATAATGTTATTTCATTATAAATATATATATAGACATAGGTTCTCAATCTGTGAAATTGTTTGGTCATCGCCTGGCGCAATCCTATGCAAAGAACTGAGGACCCTTTTTTTTGTTTTTTGGTGTGGAGAGAGTAACAAAAAGGATTACAAGCGCCAAGCGGTGGCGATAAACTCTTGAACTCTCACACAACAATCTCAATCTCACAACACACACACACACACAGAGAGAGAGAGAGACAAACATGCAACACAAGTTGCAACGCGATGTTGCGCGTGGCTTATGCGTTGCATCCTGCGCCAACGGGTAATTACACCCAATGATTTATGGATGCAGGCAGCACCGAAAAGAGCAACGGTCAGCTTGCCACAGATCCAACTTGCACCAGCAACACGATGACGACTGAGAGGCATAAAGACGACGAAGACGATAAAGACGAAGACGAACACGAAGTCGACGGCAACAACAACAACAAACGATCGATCAGTTCGGCTCTGTCCGCCCCTTTTGGCCCCTTTGGGACTGGCCAAGTGGCTCACTTGGTCGACATATTCGCCAAGAAAAAAAATAAAAAAAATACAAAAAAAAAAAAAAATATGGTATAAAGAAATAAAACAAGACTTGAGAGTCACAAATGTTGTAAGTACTCGACGTATGAGATACTCCGCAATTTTATAAAGAAACGAAAGTTTTGGGAATATAAATATGGACAAATATTACAAAAAGAGATACATTTTAATTGAGAATATAAAATTGGCAATTTTTTTTATCTGAAACTAAAAGATTGTTGTGTATATTTAAGAATTCGTTTAATAGTATCTAAAATTAAAGGTATAGACAAAGACTTTATAATCCTTATTTCAAAAGGGAGAATAAAATACCACATTTTGAAGTAAAGTTGATAAGAAAAGAATTTTGAATAAATTTTAAGAGTAATTGAGATTCTGCAATCAACACAAATTACTTTTATTTTGAAAATTAAATGAAGCTTAAAACTATGCTTATTAAAAAACGAGAAAAACACCAAAATTCTAAAATATTTTCATTCAAGAAATTATTTCAAAGGAAATCTTTTAAAATTTTGAAAAAAACAAGTTTTCTTTTTCGTTCTTCAAATAATTCAATCTAATTTTTTGTTTGCATTCAAACTCAAGAAATTTAAATAAAAATATGCACTAAAATGATATATGATAGAAAAAAAGTTATAAATCAAACCACCTGCCAATAGCACCAACTTATCTACAGGGTATTCATTGAACAACGTTGCGAAAATGCGTTGCAGATGCAGCTGTGGCAAGAGGGAAGGGGCAGAGGGAGAGAGAGAGAGAGAGGCACATTTATTTTATGCAAATATAAAAGCGGTCTCTCTCTCTCTCTCTCTCTCTCTCTCTCTCTGTCTCTTCTTCTGCCACACTTTGTGGCAAGTTTGCTCTGCTTTGGAGCAGTGCAAGTGTTTGACAAACTTGCAACGTGCAACAAACCGTCAACCGCCACCGCAGATTGATGACAGCCGCAGCAACAGCAGTTGGAGACAAAACCAAGAAACTAATAACCGAGTGAAGAGTGAGGAGCGAAGAGGGGTGTATATGGGAGCAGGGGAATGGGGAGCATGGGAACTGCCACACGAGGTGGCGCGTCTGCTGTGTGCAACTTCAAAAACTATTTTGCCGCAATCTGTGGCACTCTTTGGCGATATTCATTTGCGCTCAGGTTTTTCACATTTATTTTTTTTTCTTTTTTTTTTTCTTTTTTTTTTGCCTCTTGGGCTCGTAACATTTATGAACAAAATCCATATAATCCATCAAAAAACATCTCAGACGGTTGTTTGCCCAGTGCTACGTGTTGCAGAATTTCAATCGCAGATCTTGCCACAGATAGGGGCACAAACATAGCGAAAGATAGAGATAGATATGTGCATAAAGAGAGAGACAGAAAGAGAGAGAGAGAGAGAGAGAGAGAGAGATGGAGTTGGAGAGCAACAGTTTCAATTGTGTTACGTGCCAGTCGCAGTTTTTGAGGCACAGTTTGAACAGCACTATGCCACGTGTGGCACGACCTATATCTCTCTCTCTCTCTGTCTCTCTCGTCCTCCCTTTCTCTCTCACTCTGTCATGTTTCATAGTAAAAATCGCACTTCAAGTGCTTTTTTTTATTCTTATAGTTTTTTTCTGAGCATGGGGCAATTAAAGCAACTGCAGAAAAAAGACAGAAAAAAACAGCGAGGAGCGAAAAAACACTTGACTTTTGTTTTGCTTGCAACAAATTTTGACCACGCCCAGTAGCAACTATCCTCAGATAAATATTAAATAATTATGTGGCGCCGTTGGTGGCCAACAAAATTGGAAAAAATACAATAATAATAATAACAATAATAATAATTGGGTTTCAACATTAGAGAAACTATGCCTGAAATAACAGAAATTATAGACGAGAGTTTAAAGAAGTTGAATATTCAAATTTAGTTATAAATTTAGTTATTATTATTATTTAGTTATTTGCTTAATATTGGGAAGAATTTTTTCAAAATTGTTGCTTAAAGAGAAAAAATTCTATTTAACAAAATTTTAGCATCGAAATTTGTTCCAAATGAGAAATTGTTTGAATATTTTTATTTATTAGAATTTTTTTTTGGAATAGATTCCATTTTTTACATATTATGTTACTTGTAATATTTCATGATATTTATGAACAATATTTGTGATTTTAGTAATATAATTTATAATTTTATAATTTTAATATATATTTTAAATTGTATTTACTTGTTAATTTGTTTTTAACTAATTTAATTAAAAGTAATCTTAATATAATTACAGTTTTATTATTTGGTTACTTTTCTTTTTAAACCATTTAAATTTACTTGACTTTAAAATATTTTAAAAAGATTTATTATTTTGTTACTTTTCTTTTTAAACTATTTAAATTTACTTGACTCTAAAATATTTTAAAAAGATTTATTATTTGTTACTTTTCTTTTTAAACTATTTAAATTTACTTGACTCTATAATATTTGCAAAAAAAAAGGAAAACAAAAAATATTTTTGTTTATAACAGCAACTTAAGTTGAATATTGTATAAAATACTTGTTTTTTTTTTATATTTAAAATCATTTATTTATTATTTGATTTATTTATATTAAGTTGGCGCAACATATTTTTTTTTGTAATTTTTGTAACCTTATTTATTATAGAATTAAAAATGAATTCAGCTATTTTGGTTTCATAAAATATCTCCCGGTTTTCAGTTGACGAAACTAAAGCTAAGAAAATTTCGTGTCTTTCATTTGTCACTTCAAATCTCTAGGCAATTGCAAATTTAGATGACAGGTAGCAGAAAACCCCTTTTTGAGACCTCCAGTAAAAGTAGAAGAAGATGAAGAATAAGAATAGCTGAAGTCAAGGACCAAGGACTCGGTGACTAAGCCACCCCCTGGCGAGCAGGTGGAAACAATCGCTAAACAGGTCTAAAGCCGGGCTCAGACCAGACACTGTGTCATAATAAAATAATCATATAATGTGAGGGATTTTGTTCAGTTGTACGCAGTTTTGCGTTTGTTCAAGGTGTCAGGACGAGAGCACGGAATCGATTGTTAAAGTCAGGGACGATCATAAAAAGATGTCGCCTCTAATAATAGACAGAGAAACGGAGGGAAACGAAGTGAAATCGGAGTAAAATAGTCGAGAGTTTAGCGCGATCTTTTTGGAATTTCCCGCAGGTCGTAAAATCCTATTGAATGATTTTGCGAGCCACGGAAAATATTCAACTCCAAGGCAAGTCATATAAAATTGAACACACAGAGAGAGCAGAGAGAGAGACGCCTGTTTATGGTTATATGGAAGCAGGGACTCTTTTTAGTTGGCTTTATGTTGAAGCGCCGGCGCAAAAGCAAAAGTTATCACATTGCGACTGCAACTACATTTATCACAATCTCTAATATGACAACTCGAATCATTTCTTGCTTCACTACACTACACAACACAGCAGTGACTGACTTACCCGTTTCCCCACATCCCGATTACCAGTACCTTTCCTGGCCGAACCCTATCTCAGTACAAGTGCTATAGTGGAGTCAGTTCGACTATAAGACACCCTTTGAATACTACACAACACAGCAGTGACTGACTTACCCGTTTCCCCACATCCCGATTACCAGTACCTTTTACTAGCCGAGCCCCATCTCAGTACAAGTGCTATAGTGAAGTGAGCACGACTATAAAAGCACCCTTTGCGCAAACGGAGAAAAAAAAGAGCATTGAATTTCGTCAGAAGCTACCGATTTTGAAGTCTCTAGATACCTTATGGGGTTCGAAAGTTTAACTTCCTGCTGCGTGTCACATTCTCTCGCACAAGACTGATATACCCTTATTTTTTTGTTTGCTTGATTTCAAAGAGCACAGGGCATAAGAAGTTGTCTGTAGCTGTCGCATTTCGAACTTTGCTAATTGGAACACATATCTTCTTCTTGCACTGGAAGCAAGAACGATGCTGTTGTTGCCGATGACGATGACGATGATGATGTACGTGCATCATGTGGCACGATTTATGCATCCTCTGTCTGTCTCTATCTGTCTGTCAGTCTGTCTGTGTGTTTCTGTCTCTTTCGCGGCATATGAAGTTATCAAAATGTTGGGCACACTTTGCTGCACTTTTGATAACCTAAAATCTAAATCAATATATAAATTAAATATGTATTCTTTCTCTCCCTCTCTCTCTTTCTCCCTCTGTCTCTCTTCTCTCTTTCTCTGTGGCGCATCAATAATTCATAATGCTAATTAATAACGCCCCGTTTCAATGTTTGCGTGTTGTTTTGGTTTATTTTTTTTTTTTTTTTGGGGCCTGAGATGAAAGCGACTAAAGCCGCCAAACGCCGACGCCTTAACAGGATAATGAACTTGGCCAAGGCTACAACAAAAAAAAAAAAAAAAAAAAAAAAAACACAAAGAGTAAGCGAGATATATGCCCAAATATAGGCGTGGCTACTCCCTCAACTGTGGCCATATGGAAATTCAAATAAATCTACAGCAAAGCTGCCAAACTTGCACATAATATATGCCATATATATATATATATATATATGTACATATATTTTAAGGGTATAAGTAGTGTTGTGATATGTCGGAGGGTTGCTGAGGGAGGGAGGCATGTGGAAAGAGAAGGGGGCGAGGGGGTCTGGATCACACGCCCTTAGGTGTAAAAATAAATGTTTAAAGTAACAACTTCTTAAAGAGCTGAATTATGAACAGAAAGGGTTAAGCGTGGATACGGTTTTTTTTTTTTTTTTTTTTGGTTTTTTTGTTATTTTTCGATACTTTATGAGCAGATCCTTAGTGAGAATGGGATCGTGAGCAGTGGTGATGGAGGGGAAACAACCTTCAGCCCTATAATTTGTACAAATTTGTTTTGACTGATTGATGCGATGGCGGCGCTTTTTTTCTGATAGCCACCTTAGAATCTATTAAAATGAAGGCGTTTGGCAACCCTAAAAGGGAAGAAGAAGCAGCAGTTTACTGCAGCAGCTGTTGCCATGGGGATTTTTTTTCTGTCTTCAATAAGCATAACAATGGATAGACTGACAGTTTTGTTTATCAAATGCTCATTTTGTCCCACTACAAAGATATATATATATAATAATGAAATAAAATAAGGATAATGGTGAAAGTTCTTCCTTTCTTGTGTCTGGCTGGCGTTAATCCTTGCCTACTATTGTAGCAACAAGGTGCAGTAGTCGTAGTCTCCCCTCAGTGCCTCTCCGAGAGTTTCCCTCTCTCTCTCTCTATCTCTATCTCTATCTCTATCTCTATCTCTATCTTTCTCTATCCCTCTGCCACTCTGTGCAACTCTGAACAATTGTATTGAGTTGTCAAGTGTCAGCGTTGACATTGAAAGAAAGAATGGAGAACCCCTCAAGTGAAAGTCCATACTATACAATTTCTATCTCTCTCCCTATATTTCTCTATCTCTCACTCTCATGTACATATTTGGAGCAGTCCAGTTGTGTCAGGAATCCCATCTTATTTTTGTTATATATTCTTTTGTTCTCGAGCTCTTTAATGTGTCAAAATATAGTTTAAAGAGTTTTTTCTTTTTTATCCCTTTCCCTGAGCTGAGGATCAACATGATTTATTATTGCTGCTAGAGGTCTATACATATAAGTGCAGGGAGAGCGTGGGACCGTAGGATCTACATAAAATTCTAAAAAAGAGTGAAATGAAATAACATGGAGAGAGTGTGTAGGATGTTTTTTGTTATTCTTATTTCTTTTTTTTTTTAAGAATTTCTCTAGATTCGATTGTTAGCATATTTAATATAATGAAATGTATTACATTAATAAAAGCAAATCTTTAATTTTATGAATAAAATTTAGAATATTTAAAATAGATAGTTTGGTCTTCATCGTAAAGTTGTTGTTATCCATATCTTTATATACATGTATATGATTTCCGCTTTTCCTCTATGAAATTCCTGACATTATTTGAACTGAATTGTGAATTTCGAATACTTGCGATAAGCATTCTTAGTAAATTCCGGGCTACAAATACTCCCCCCCTCAAGCTGCTATATACATATTACAGTGCCGCTCAGAAGTCTAGACGCAGTCCCCATTGTCATCTTTTTTTTTAGCAACTTTATTTTGTGACTGGAAATTCTTGGGTGAATTGTTATCATCAATTATTTTAAATAATTTAATTTTTGAATAATTTTTGATTTTTATATTCACATTTTATATTTAAGTGGAAAATAGTTTGAAATATTCTAAGACAAAAATTTCCTTTTCACTTATTATATCAAATATATTATTTCTACTTTATTTTAATTTTGCCGACTTAAAATTCTTAGGAGAATTATTGTGAAAAAATATTTGAAATTGATAAAATCATTTATTTCACATTTTTAAATTAAGTGTTTACTTATCATATCAATTCTTTATATATACTTTATTCTATTATTATAAAAGTTAAAAAAAACATTTATTTCACATTTTTAAGTGGTGAATAAATTGCAATACTTCCGTTCATTTCCTTTTGATTTATCATATCAATACTTTATATCTACTTTATTTTATTTTTATTTTTTTCTGACTCAGCAGAATTATTGTTAGAAAATATTTGAAATTGAATAATTCATTTATTTCACATTTTATATTTAAATGGAACATAATTTGCAATATTTTATGAGGAAGCTTGCCAATACTTTTTGTTGAGACTGTAGGTTATCTAGTGTAGACATGTAAGCAGTCATCTCTCTCTCTCTCTCTCTCTCTATGTATCTCTCCCACTCTCTGTTTCTATCTTTCTGTTACTCTCCCTTTACGTCTATCTCTGTCTCTCTCTCTCTCTCTCTCTTTCTGTCTCTATTTGCTCTCCCACTCCAAATGCACTTAGCACGCGTCCAAATTGACAACCGTTTGACTTTCTCTATTTGCTTCCAAACCTACTCGATTCCGTATTTGCCTCGACTTCTCGCTAACCCTATATCATGATCTTCCCTTGGAGGTACCTGCGCTTATTCAACTAATTTACATTTTATTTGCAACTTTTTGGCCTTACGTTGCAACTTCAAGATCTTCTTCTTAACATGCGCCAGGCATGAGAACCTACAGTTGAACCCTTTTTAGGGTTACCTACAGTTGAACCCTTTTTAGGGTTGCCTACCTGCGATTAACAATGAGGATGTTGAGACGCGTGTTAATGTCGCGATTGAATGTGGCAAGGAAACCCCGTTTTCCAGGGATTTCTTATAAACATTCCTCAGTGCTGAAAATTAGAATTTCTTCCGAACAAATTGGAAAAGTAAAAATCGTATTTCACTTACAATCTTTGATTTATTCTGATTTATAACATAAAAAAAATATTCTTCTTGCTTAAAAATACATTTTACAATAAAACTGGTTTCGAGTAGCTTAAAAAATATCAAAAAAAAAAATTAAAATATATCTTAAAGCTATGAAAAAAAATATTGTTTATAACTAAAATATATGTGCTATACATGTGTGTTTGGTGGGAGGAAGAAGAAGTCTATATATGTACATGTATTGAGGCACTTGACACAAAAAAAAATAATAATATTTTAAAATTTGACTAGAAGGCAAACGGCATTGGAATATTATTTCTATGATTATTGGAATATTTGTTGGAAGTCTTGGAATAGTTGTGGAGAACTGCGTGCCGCTCTATTGCTCCTGCCACAAGGAGATGTAGTCGAGAATTTCCTCGTCGTCCGGCGTGCAGTCCTCCTCATCCAGCTGGAAATGCTCGTAGGGCTCGAACTTGAGCTGGAGTTGGGCATCCAGAGTGGAGCTGGAGGCGGGACTTGTGCCGCTGGAGATGATGGCCTCGGTGGGTGAGAGTTGCTGTGGTGCCGCCTCAAAGGTGCCCGAATCGAAGGACATGCTCGAGTTGAAGGAGGATGTGGGCGAGTGGCAAACGGTGGTTGTGCCACCCGGTGCTACAACAGCTGTAGTTGCCACAAGTGGCATGTTGGTATTGGGTATGATTGGCATCAGTGGATGATTGGGATACTGTTGGCGTTGCAATTGCTGTTGCTGCTGCAATTGCTGTTGTTGCTGCTGCTGCTGCTGCTGCAATGCGGTGGTGTTGATGTTGCTGTTGTAGTAGAGCTGCTGAGCGAGGCTCGCTGAGAGATTGCTGGAACTGCTGTGACTGTGGCTGGAACTGCCATTTGTGGAGGAGCTGCTGCTCTCACAGCTCTGACTGCTGGTCTCGTCCAGGCACAGGTTCAGCTGTGCCACATGCGCCGCAGCAGTAGCATTCGCATTGGAGGTATTGGAGCCACCGTTCAGATCATCGACGAGATCCTGCAGCCGGCGTATATACTCGACCGCAATGCGTAGCGTGTCCACCTTGGAGATCTTCTTATGCGGGCCACGACCGCCGCCCTTGGTCAGATCCGCGATGATTGTCTGGGGTATATGCTGGCGAAGACGGGCGAAACTATTGTTCACCTGCTTGACACGATTGCGTTCTCTCGCGTTGCGACGCTGCACCGACTGTGACTGATCCACGCTATAGGGCGCTGAGGTGGCAGTCGTGTGGCAAGTGGCTGCACCGGCAGCGGTGGCCAATGCCATGCCACGCGGCGTATACTTGCGGGTCTTCATCAGGGATTTCTGTTGCAGTTGATGCTGATGTTGTTGTTGCGGTTGCTGAGGAGTCGGTGCTGGCATTATATGCTGATAGCGATACAGGGATTTGTTGAGGTTGTTGCCGTTGGGTACGACGGTGGCCACTTGAGCTGGATACATGGAGTCGATGCCTTTGCCGACGGCATTCACATTGAACACAACACTGGACATGTTATACTCTCACTTTATTCGACTATTTTCACACACACACAGCTACTATTGTTTATATTGCTAGGCACTTGAAATATATTTATGCAATTTGAACAAAAAAATTATTTGAATGTTTTACGTTCAATTGTCGTCTTGGATTTTGATTGCTACGGTTGCGTATGCGGTTGTTGCTGCTGCACGTTGATCGTTTGACACCTTGCAGAAGAATGAGTCCCTTCGTCCTAAACCTTCATGTTTTGTACCTTTCACACAAGTGACGAACTGCTGCCGGCAAATGTAACGACGGCGAACGAACGCACAGAACTTCGTAACCGACGAAGCTGACTTCGTGTTTGCGCTCTCTCGCTCTCTACCTGTGGCTGAGACGCACCTGGCGTCTAGTTGGGCTCAAAGTTGCGCTCACTGCAGTCAGGTATTGTGAGTGCATGCGCTCAATGCTGTTACTCTCTCTCTCTCTCTCTCTCTCTCTCTCTGGACGATCAGTACCTACCTGTTAAGGGTCACTCAGTTGAGTGCACTCACTCACTCTCTTTCACTCACTCACTCACTCTGCGCTCTTTAGCTCAAATGATGAGTGTTGCCTGTTGCCTGAGTGAGTTTTTCGCAACTCACAGAGAGTGGGATCTTTTTTTGTTGTTGTTTTTGGGTTTTTGGTTTTGGTTTGCCTGGACTTAGGATCAAGTTGGTGATGCGTTTGCTTTTGGCAGCTGTCCTTTTCATGTTGGGCTTGGCATGCCAACAATTTGATTTCCGTGTTAATTAACTTAGCTAAGGTCGCGCTAAGAGACAGACAGACAGACAGAGAGAGAGAGAGAGTGCGAGTGAGTGAGTGAGTGAGTGAAGAGTTGTAGACAATTTCAATGTGCAGCTCACGCACACGCCCCTATCTTCATTAGCGCCAGTAGACAGCAGATCCCCCACTCCTTCCCACTCAATACCCCATTCCCCCCTTTATTCCACTCCTTGCTCGTTCTCTCCTTGCTTGTTGCTCTTGAGCTATACGCTTTGGCATGCGATCGTACGAACTTTGAAATTGAAATCAACAGCTACTGTTGCCAGCTCTTTCTCGCCCACAACTGTATTACTCTCTCTCTCTCTATCTCTATCTCTGTGTATATCTCACCCTCTCTGTTGTTGGCCAGGGATGCGTGCTTATTAGCTATGCAGCGAGAGACCTCTCGATAGGTGTTCAAACAATTTCACATATGTCTCTAATTAAATGATCAACAACATCACAACTTTTTTCGATTTCTTCAACTGCAACTCTTCTTCTTGCCAGTTCTTTCACGGTCTTGTGTTTTTTTTTTCTGTGCACTTCCGTTTCATGAGGTTTGCTGAAAATGTATCCCAAGTCCAGGTGTAATTTTTGCTGGATTTTTCCCTTATTGTTGTGTCGCCCCGGCATCAACTCAACTCGTTCGCTCATTGTTCCAAAAAATACATGTATATATGTATGTATATATAATAATATAATATCATCGCCCACATTTTTCTCTGCATACACACGGTAGCCGTGTCAATTTTCCAGTTTTCCCACTTTTCCCAAATTCTGTGTGTCCCTTTTTGGCAAAAATTCATCATGCCAAAAACTCTTGACAAAATCGGGCAAAAATTTTCTATGTTTTTTTTCTTTTTTTTGCTTTGTAATGCTGTCGCTGTACTTTGGATTCTTTGAGCATCATTAACACTTTCATTGTTCCAATCGATCCATCTATTTATCTATGCATTCCCGTATCCTTTCATTTTCTTGCTATTCTCTTTATTTTTGGGGTTACTGTGGTTCCGCCGCAACTATTCAAATTGATTTTGATAAATGCAACTCTTTGACACATTTTTCCCCCTCGCTGAAATGTGCATAAATCATAATAGAGAGAAAGTATCGGACAAATTCTCTGATCTCAGTTGCCATTGTCCTGAGTACTCCAGCAGTTGGCAATGATTTTGTGTTGCCAATTCGACAAACGGTCCAGGAAAGTTGGTCCAGGACATTATGGACAATTTGAAAGAGTCCTGCAACTACAGTTGCTTTTACGTAATGATGATAGGCGACTTAAGGATTACGGAGAGTTTTAACCGGATTAAGTATTGTTTTGAGGCAGAGTGGATGTTTAGTGCATTTAATTGAGGAAACATTTCAAGATATACATATATTTGTGAAAAGACCGAAAGAATTTTGAAATAATAAACAAACTATTTGAATTATCAAATTGCATTGCAAAACAAAACATATTTCAATACTTACAAAAATCAAATAAAATAGTAAATAATTAAAATGAAACCAAAATACTAGATAAAATACTCTATTCCTTAAGAATGATTACTTAGCAGCAGTTGGAAAATATTGAAAAAACTGAGTAAATTTATAATTATAAAAAAACATATCTTGTCATCAAAAAAGACTTTAAGAAAAACAGCATGAAATCAAAAATCTAAAGTTAAATATATTTGTATAGGGTAAGGAAATATGATGAGAAAGATCTTTTCAAATATTTTAAAGAAAGATCTTTCAAATCATCAAAAATAGTTTCAGCTCAAAATTAAAATACTCTAAATTACAAATAGTTTTTTTTTTAAATATTTTTTTAAATTTTCTTATAGAAATCCAAGTGAAATTTCGAAATTCGAAACCATCTCGACTCCAATTTCGAAGTCAACTAATCTGCATATGATCAAGATATATCTATACTATATAATCATATGTATGACATAGATCATATGCAACATTTGAATCAAGAATCTTGATTCAAGATATATACATACATATGTAGATCTATAGATATATCTGTATATATATAGCATATTTGACGGAAATTTCTAGATGTTGATTTGTTTTTCTTATGTTTTCTGTTTTCTGACGGCAATTGGCTTTTGAACTGGCAACTCTGTCCGATCTATATCAGTTGCATATATGTTATATATATGTATATATAGTTATGTATCTGTATGGTAATAATCTCTCTGGGATTTCGTAAGCGTAGAAAGCTGAAAGTAGCGAAAGGATCGGTTACAAATCCAACGGCAGAAAGAGAGGTAGGTAGGAAACTCCATGTAAGGACATCCATCTGTATGTGTAGGTAAATCGCACTCTCTCTCTCTCACTCTTACAAATATATAGATATATATATATATATTGAGTTGCCAGTGGCAACCATCATAAACAAGACACCTTCCTTCGGTAGGTCCTGTCCTGAAAACGCTTCCAAGATTTAAATGCATAATTATTTTGATATGATGCATAGTTCCGGGGCGCGTGTTCGTTTTCAATTGTGTTGAAGGGGGATGGCAACACTGCTTCGCGTATACACAGGATATGCGGAGCAGAGTTGCCAACAAACTTGAATTGCAACCGAACAAAACAACAACAACAACAACGAAAATGAATGTTTCAATGTTGAATGTTAATTGAAACAAGTTTCCGTTGCCAGGACTTGAAACTGAAACTGGCCGTAGCCTAGAGACGGTGAATGTGCTAGAAGGAGTGAGCAAGAGGGTGAGATATGTACATATATAGAGTGTGAGTGAGAGAGAGAGAGAGAGAGAGATAGATGGTATGAAAGAGATGGCGAGTGTGTAAGTTCCCTTGGACGGTTTGCGACTTTTGGCCGCAGTCATTTTCGTAGTTAATATTTTAATTAAATGCAGGCACAGGACTCGCCAAGCGAGTCCCGCATAACTATCTCTCTCACTCTCTATCTCGCTCTATCTCTCTCTCTCTCTCTATCTCGCTGTGTGTGACGCGTGGCAGGTGTATTTAGGCATTGAGAGCACACACAGGATCATTTTGGGTCTTGGAGTCGCGGGCACGAGCATGAGCACGGGCACGGGCTTAGACAGTCATCCACCATCTCTATCTCTCTTCCTCCATCTCTCTCTCCCTCTCTCTCTCTCTTTCGTCATACCGCTCACTGCAGCTGAAAATGTAAAGAAAAACATTTTTACTAGGGGTTGTTCCTGCTGCTTCTGCTGCTGCTTGTGCTCTTCTTGTACCCAAATCCAAGGGGCAACTCAAAAGGAAACAAAACCAACAACATCATCTCATCGGCATCAACAGATCCGAAAATAGGGGAGCCCGTCAAGTAGCCCCTAGGCACGGTCTCTCGGTCTCTTTGCCCGAGAGTCGAAAGTCGTCGCTGGCGACACGCGTCCGTCCGCATCTCAAAACTGAGCGAATCAACGGCTCATTGAACTTTGCAAACAGCTCTAAAAGTTCAAAGCACAAAAAAAAAAAAAATGAAAACAAAATCGGGGAAAAAACGAAAAAAAAAATAAATATATACATATATATTCTGACTAAACGACGACTTTTTCTGTGATCTGAAACTCTCAGTTGAGTTTTGTTTTGTTTTTTTTTTTTCGTTCCTTCGAGATACTCTAACAGTTTCTAAGCTGGCGACTTAAAATTTTAGTTCAAAAAAATACTAAAAATTATTTCGAAATTATATAACTTATGCTAAACGAAACTGAAGTATATATATTTTTAAGCAGAAACTTACTTAATTATTTTTAATTTGTGTTTTTCACAGAAATGATTTCATTTTTATAATTCATAAATCAAATAAAAAAATATAAATAAATGAATTACTTTTTTAAATCAATATTTCTAAAATAACTATATGATAAATTTTTAAATCAATAATATATTTGAGTCGCTTTTACACAGAAACTCGCATTTTATATTTATAATTCCCAAATCTAAAAATTAAAATGAAATAAGTGATAAATTTTTAAATCAATAATTAATTTGATTCGCTTTTTCACAGAAACTCACATTTTATTATTATAAATCCTCAACTAAAAAAAAAAAAATAATAAAAATAAATGAAATTAATTTAATTTTTAAATCGATATTTTTAAAATTTATAAAACAAATTTTCTTATCAATATTTCGAAAAAATATATATGCTACACTTTAAAATCACTATTTTGAAAATATATATTTTTTATGTTATTTTTATTTATTTATATCAAATTTCAAACACTTACATTGTAGTTATGGTAGTTAATGAATTAAATTAAATTTATATTAATAGAATGATTTTGTAATAAAAATAATATATTTCATAAAAGTATATAAATCCATGTAGAAATAACGATTATAAAATGTCAAATATTTGCATAAATATAACATATATTAAAAAAATATAATTAAATAATATTTATATTCATATAAATTGCTACAATTGATATATAAGTATTAGTATACAAAAATATATATTAATTTATTATTTTGCTACAATTAATATTTATATTTGTATACAAAAAAAATTGAATTTTAAAACATTAAGAATGTATGTGAAGTTTAGAGTATCTTTCGCTTCGGCGTGAATCAGCATAGAAAGTTGTGGTTGTTTTTTTTTCTCAGTTGGGGAGTTTTTTGTTTTTATGAGTAGACGCGAGCCACTGTGGCAGTAGATGAGAGGCGTGTGGCAGGAGTGTGGAGGAGACAGCGACTGCGTAGACAGACAGACAGACAGACAGAGAGAGGGAGAGACATAGAGAGCGAGAGAGAGAGACAGACATACTACAGCTGATAACTATCATTACCCGCAGCGTAATGTCTGTGTGTCTACACTTTGTATGTGTGTCTGTGTGTGTGTTTTTCGATATACATACATACATATATATATATATATATATATATATATGATTGTATACGTAGCTGTGCGGTTCAAAACCTCAAAATTGAAACCTGCGTCTGAGAATCCGAATCGAAGTAGCTGCGTGGCAATGGACTCAGAAGTCACAGTCACAGTCGCTGGCGATGACGCTGAAGACAGACTGTGGATGTGGCTGAGAGAATGACGCTGAGGAAGTTGTGGCTAGTGGCAAATGGCAAGTGGCAAGGGGCAAGGGGCATGGGGCATGCAACCAAACAAACGGCAGTAGCACGCACCATTAGATGCGGTCAACATGAAAACATCTGCTCTTCGTTGTTTTGTCTGAGCAATGCACTCACTCTCTCCCTCTCTCTCTCCCTCTCTGTCTCTCTCTCTCACTCTCATTCTCTCTCTCTCTCTCTCTCTCTCTCTCTCTCTCTCTCTCAAACACACTCTATCTAACACTATCTGTCTCTGTTGTTCACTGTAACTATCTTTCTTGCGCTTTTTCAATCGATCAACTCTATCTCTTTCTATCTCTCTCTCTCGTTCCGTCTCTCTCTCTCTCTCTCTCTCTCTCTCTCTCTGTTTCTCTGCTTGTCTGTCTCTGTTTGAGGTTAGGCCAACAAGGAATTGAAGTGTCGTGCGCCATTTTTAGAGCACAGCTAGAGACAGTCAAGAAGAGACAGAAAGAGATAGACAGAGAGAGAGAGAGACAGATAGAGAGAGAGTGAGATGGGTAGATTGAAATGAAAAGTGTTTTTTCTTTTTTTTTTTTTAAGTTTGTAGGTCTTGCTGTCGATCGCAGAAACTTGATCTGATCCAATCTGATGCAAATGAAGCCATTTGGCATCGACATCGAATTATACAGATATGTATATGTATATATGTATGTATATATGTATGTATATGTATGTATATGTATGTATATGTATTTATGGCTTACACAGTTGCCGCTCATTAAATTTTAATCAATTTTTGTGCTCTGCTGCGATCGTAAATCGCAGTTTAGTTGAGGATTAGCGCATATAACGTTTAATTTTAAAAACGCATAAAAATGTTTGTGTAACAATGTCTCCCCAGTGGACGGAGTTCAGTTCTTGGGCGACTCCACTCTGGATATCGCATCCAGATCGTTCAACATTTTGCGCCTTTTAATGGTTAATGTTGGCCAAGTTCCTAAACTTGTTTTCAACTTATTTTTCACGATTCTTTTTTCCTTTATATATATATATATATTTTTTTTTTTTTTTTTTTGTTAATCTTGGGTCTATAGTCGTAATCGTTGTCGTTGTCGTCGTCTCCCGTCGTCGTTGTCTGTCGCTTTATTGATTTTTAATGAAGCTGAACACAAAATTGCCGCAACTTGATCTACGCTATATATACTAAACTATACTATACTATATATATGCATGTGTATGTAGTTCATTTCCTGTCTAGCCAAATATTTGCCATACAAAACATCAATCAAAGTTGTACGCAAACTAATTTTCTACACATTTCACACCTTTTTTTTTTTTTTAAATTTTTTTTTATATTTTTTGGTAGTAGTTTAGAGAGAAGAGGGCGTTATTGGGATCTGCAAATTGTGCCCTATTAGTGGCAATTTTAAGCTGATTTACGCAGCGGCAGCTTGTGCCAATTAAACTGTCTCTACATATATATACATATATCTCTCTCGTATTCTCTCACTATTGTTGTCTCACTCTGCTGCTCTTTAAAAACTCATTAATCACACGCTTAACTATGCTGAACCATCGACAGTCGAGTCCGACAGAAACAAAAACAAAAAAACACTTTTCGATTTTCAAATATTGCGAAAAAGGTGCGAACCAATTTGCACCTCGACAAACAGACAGATGGACGGACAGACAGATGGACAGACGGACAGACGCACGGACAGAAGAACGACAGTGGTGTGTATGAAAATCAAGGCACCTTTTTTGGGCCGTGCCCATGTCTCGAGACAGTCCTTAGTTAACCTCCGATAAAAAAAAAAGTAACTGAAGACGAATTTCTATGAATTTCACGCCTTGACTGTCTGTGTGTGAGAGTGAGGGAGACAGCAGTTAAAGCTAAACAGAGATGGATATACGACTAGGGAGTATTCTTAACTGCGGCGCCAACTTAATGGTTCCCTTCAATTCATTGCCAAAAATGCAAAAAAAAAAAAAAAAAAAAAAAAAAAAAAAACCAATTCTCATTCACGCTGCATACAAAGTACGCCAAGGGGCTGAAAATTGGGCCAAAAATTAAAAAATATATATATAAAAAGAAATAATGTTACTAAAGTAAATTATTAATGTTGAAAGCAGCTGCAGATTGTAGCTGAAGCAGCTGTATGATTGCTGAAGAGTAAATTCAATATTTCATATTCATAAAATACTTAAATGTTTTAATTTATTAAAAAAATTGAGTGCATAAATATTTATTTTTTTTTACAATTTATTATAAATTTATTTATTAACAAATTGTGTAGTATTTTTAAACAAATATTTATATTTATCGATATTTCACTTTTATTATTTTATTATTTATTTTTTATTATTTTTAGTAGATTTTTAATCTTAATTATGTTTATTCCTTGGAAGTATTTGAAAATTCAAAACTTATTATTATTGATTAATAAAATAATTGATTAATGCAGTTTAACTCAGATTAAATTCTAGAAAAAATTACAGATTGGAAAATTTTTCTTATGCGACAATATTATCTACAGTAGACAAAAATAAGTTTTAATATTATTGTTTTTTTTTAAGAAAAAAAGGTATTGAATAAAATTATTAAAATTTTGTTTTCTAAATAAAAGTTTATTTTTAAAGGAAAATTTTCTTTTTATAATAAATATTTTATTAATAAAATAATTGATTAATGCAGTTCAACTCAGATTAAATTGTAGAAAAAATTACAGATTGGAAAATTTTTCTAAAGCGACAATATTATCTAAAGTTGACAAAAATAAATTTTACTTTTTTTTAATAATTTAAAATTATTATTATTATATTATTATTAAGTTTTTTTTTTCAGAAAAAAAAGTTATTAATAAAGATATAAAAATTTTGTTTTCTAAATAAAAATTAATTTTTCAAGGAAAGTTTTTTTTTTATAAAAATTGCGCGCTTATTTCACCACATATATTTTACCTGATTTGTTCTTGGCTTTATAAATATCAACTTTTGGAATAATCAAATAATATTTCCTAATTTTGTTTCTAAAAACAAATTTATGAAATATTATATGATTAATAATGCAAATTTTTCAATTTGTGCATAAAAATGATCTTTTATTTCTCTGAGAACATCGCTTTTTCACAATATTCCAACAATAAGTAGTCATTATCCTATATTTGAGCTACGTTTGAATTACAAAAAAAAAAATTGTATTTATTCTGAGTGAAAATATATTCATGATGTTTTGTTTCAGTATCTGCTTAGTTTTTATTGGCGGCCAATTAAGCCATTAAATCTAGACATGCACCAATTTAGGTGCCTTCAAATTATTCAGCGACCACACATTATAAATTTTAAATGCCGTCTCCGCACAATAAAAATACCGACAAAGAGCGAGATAGCAAGCACTCTGGCTATCGGCAGTCAGAAAGAGATGCGAACAGTGAACGGGAGAAAAAAAAAGGGTCTACTACGAACTTTTGTCACAAAATGTCAAAGTCCTGGTGATTTACTTCAGTGTCTGGCGGTAAAAATCAGCAAAAACAACTAGGGATGCTTTGGTTGAGTGTCTTCGACTATCAGATACCCTGTGCTCATACTGTAAATAACAGTTTAAACTGAAGGGGATGATGGATATACTGATTTAAGTGAGAAAATAACTCCAAGCGGAGATATGTCGTTTTACAACTTAGCGGAGATATGTCGTTTCACAATTTGGCGGAAATATGTCGCCTGCAAATAATATGTATTTAAGACGGTTGGAGTCAAACAATATACCAGCGAAAATATGTCGCTTATAAGACATATTTTGCTAAAAAAATAAATGGAAGCTTTGCTTCAAAATTAAAGGGTATACTGTAGTCGGTCACATCACGTAGATCAATAAAAATTTCTTGTCTTCGATTGGCAGTTTGGGTGTCGTCTGGCTGCTGTTGTTACGTTTTGATTGCCGAGAAATTAAAACGTTACGCTCGAAATGAGATTGACATGTGACTTGATTATACCACGTACCCAAAATGTTAATGGTATATGCGTTTTGTGTGTTAGACTAGAAGTAATTAATAGACGAAGTTATAGAAACTACTTAATTTGAGCGTTTTACAATCGAGTTTGCAGTTTTCCATTGTCAATAAATTTGCATTGTACGTAGCATGTTGTAGTCGGGCAACGTGAACTTGAATACTGCCTCAAATCGTGCAGCTCTGGTCACATTGGTGATTCAGTGTAGCCAAAGCTCTAGTCGGAGGCCATCAATCAACACCCTTTTCTTGTTCGTTGGTCGATCGCCGATCGCCGATCGACAGTCGAAGGCCGTTGCCGCCATGGAGTTTGTTTCTTGGCAAGTTTTGCTAATAAAATTTCATGAATTATATGCAAAAGTCAAGTCCCTCTGCAACACATACTCCCCATTTCATCTCCACTGAGTGCCTCGCAACTCGTCTCCCCCTAACTGACCGACAGTTGCTGTTGAATGTTATTGCCTGAAATCATCAAAACAACGATCAACAATTGGATGAAGTTCAGAGAGAGTTGAGAGCGAATTGAAAATCGTATTGCCAGCGGCCAATAATTCAACCAGCTTCCTCTTCCTCTCTCTCTCTCTCTCTCTCTCACTCTCGCTCTCGCTCTCTTTCGCTTTGTCTATCTGCATCTCATTCGGTTGTAATACATATTATAGCATTGTGGTATATAAAACTTTCAACACCTTCCACCTTCGCAAAAACTGAAACGCTTCTCAAATCTTTATGGCCTCAACTTATAGTTCCCACTCAACTTCTCTCTCACTCTCTCTCTCTCTTTCTCCTTTTCTCTTTCTCTTTCTGTGCTTCTTCTTCTTCTGCTTCTTCTTCTGCAATATTTCTTGCACTGATCATGCCAAACTGATTTGTCTTCCACAGTCTCCCCAACTCCATTTTCAAAATGATATCGTTAAACAAGTTCATAGTTATAACTGCCTCACTCTCCATCTCTCTCTTTCTCTCTTGCTCTCTCTTTTTAATAATATTTTCAAGATTTTGTAATAATATTTTACTAAATTCATCTAAATTTTAATTTATATGATGTCTTCTCTTGTCCGTGTCTCGATATCTAGAACTATAGAAGATATTGAGTTGAAATTTCTCCGAAAAAATCATATTGTAAAATATTGAAATTTCGATTATGAATTTGAAAAAATTTCACATACATATGGATAATTTCAAAAACGTGTATTTTTTGCAATCCAATTATTTTTTATTAGTTATAAATTATTGATTTACTAAATATAAAATTTCATATTAACAAATAAGTCAGATATCGGAAACTATATGCATAATAACGTAGGCCGAAATTAGAGCATTAAGTGAAGAATACCCGGAATTTATGAATTTCAACTGAAATGATATATTCAAAATTGGCCATAATTATTGAAATTTTCTGAAATTATATGCACGAAATTTTGAAAATAATTGAATTTCCTTTAAAATCATATATGTATATTTGATTTTGGAATAATATTGAAATTTCGTTTGTTTTTGGCTTATCCTTTAAAATGATATTTCGTTGCCTTCGCTCAATATTGATATTATTAGTTTACATATATCTATATACATATATGTGTATATATATTCATATATATCTTTTGCTTCAACGTCTTGTTCTTCCAACTTGTTTTTTCACTCTCCCAATCTTCTCCAATTTGGAGGAGGCTGTTGTTTTTATTTGAAGAAGTGTCGTTTTCATACTGTGTGTGGGTGCATAATATATGTGACTCAGTGTGTGTGTGTGTGTGTGTGTGTGTGTGTGTGTGTGTGTGTGTGTGTGTGTGTGCCTAATGCAATAACAAATATTTATACTCTTTGCGATAAATGTTTGCGTTGGTTAATAAAGCGATTTGTTATTTCATTCATCGTGCTCATAACTTATATGCATAAATTGGATTAACTTCACCCCCTCCCCCCACCCACCCACACACACACACCCGTCCCACTGCCACAGCAATACCTTATCCTCTCCCCTTCCCCCCACCCCCCGCCACTTACAACCCTTTCCCCATCATGCTAACTGTTGCAAAGGCGTTGGCGTTGGAATTGGTTTGCATTGTATTCGTTGGCGCCGCGGGCTGCCACTCTGTCTTCTCTCTCTCTCTCTCTATCTCTATCTCTGTCTCTATCTCTCCTTCTCTCTGTCTATCTCTGTTTCTTGGTCTGGCCTCTGCTGCCGCCAGTGGTCGCCACTTTCCAGGTGTGAAAAGTAGGCGGAGTTGCCAAGTTTATTTACATTTATGGTTTTTTATTCTTGAACTTTTGCCAGCGATTTATTTGCACAGTTCGCTTTCCAAAAATTGTTTTTATGAAAATATGAAAAAAAAATTGTGATTCTTTTGTATTTAAGTTTAAATATAAATGAGAAACTAAATTACATTATTTTAAGTATTTTATGTAAGCAGCGTAAATTATTTATATTGTTTTGCATTAAAATTTTTGTGATAATTGTATTTATTATAAACTTTATACTATTTTTATAAAAAAAACTAACGTTTCGTTAATTTTTTATAAAATACAATTTTTTGTAATTAACAATTAATTTTGTTTTTATTTTTCAATCTCTTTTAAATTTAAGTTTTAGATTTTCTTCAATTTTTTAAAGTTGTGAAGTTGGAAAAGTAAATTAAACAAAAAAAAAGTTGATTAACTTGTGACAAATTGTGATAGCTGAAAATTAAATTATTTAAAGAGGAAGCTGTTTAATGGAATTTATTTGATTGTTAAAATAAATATAAAATCTGCGCTCATAAATTATTTTGAAGAAAATATGCAAAATATATAAAAATGATTGCATTATATTGTAAATAATTAAACTTAAACTAAAAACAACTATTTTAGGTTTTTTCTTTTTAGCTTAAAGCCTCTTTTGTTTAATTTAATTTTGTTTAATTTTATATTTTTTAATGGTTTTGTTTATTATTTTTGTTTTATTTATTTTTTTAATATTTTTTAATATTTTTTTTATTTATTTTTAATTTTTTTATTTATATATTTTTTTACTTGTTTTATATTTGTTTTCCTCTTTTAAATTCAACATGGCAAATTACTTAGAGCAGTCGAGTTAATGACATCACCTACAGCTTAAGAGAGACAGAGAGAGAGAAAGAAAGAGACAGAGAGAGAAAGAAAGATAGAGAGAGATAGAGTGAGAGTGATAGGGAGGGGGGGAGCTGTGGCATCAGGAGTAACTAAGCGATCATTTACAGGCAACGATCATTTATTTAAAAAATTATTGCCCCAAAGATCGGCAACAAACAGAGCAGAGAGTGCGTGAAAGGAGAAGGAGAGAGAGGCAGTGAGGTGTGCGAACGAGAGACAGTGAGTGAGAAGAGAAGCTGTTGAGTGAGTGGGGAGAGAACAGCAAATACAGCAGCCCAACTCCATTACAAAAGTTACGTGAGAAAGAGACAAGGCAAGAGAGAGAGAGAGAGGGACTGGAGACAGAGACAGAACGAATGAGAGGCAGACAGTTACAGGAAGTGACTGACAACGAAAGGGTGGGGGGGGCAGTGATAGGTGGGGTTAGGCAGCTGGAGAGGGGGTTGAGTCGGAGAGGCGGGGGTTGGGGTGCTGGAGTGACAGACACTTGGTCAGCAGAAGCTTCAACGGCTGCTGTCATTTATTTATGGATCCGCCAAAAGATTCTGAGCCACCATCAGCTCTCTCTCTCTCTCTCTCTGTCTCTGATTCTCTCTCTGTCTATCTCTTTCATGCTTTGTCCCTTTTGCACGCGCTGAAAGTCAATTGTAATCTCATGAGTTTGATGAATTGATTTGAGATTATCAGAGTATTGATAAGAGACAAACTGCAAACTGCACTTCATTCGCTCTCTCTCTCTCTCTCTCTCTCTCTCTCTCTCTCTCTCTCTCTCTCTCTCTCTCTCTCTCTCTCTCTCTCTCTCTCTCTCTCTCTCTCTCTCTGACTGACTCTGGCTTTCTTTCTCTGTTATTAGAATAAGTGCAACACACACTCTGCTTCTTCATGCCCCTTGGTCCTCTTTGGCCAAGACACTTTTGGGGCGATAAGCATAGACATTATAGGCAATTTGTTGTAATTGAAAATTAAAGTGTCAGCCTGTGGCATTCATTAATGCAACAGCAACGGCAACAGCAACGGCCACAGCACTTGGGTCTGCCACATGTTGCACGCGCACAGCACTTGCCCAACAATTTTGTCATCGTGCAACAGACAAGATTGCAGCTCATCGATAAGCTCCGCATACAACAACAACAACAAAATAAAATAAACCTTGGACACAGTTAAAAAGAGAGATGAGTGGCACACAAAGAAAGAGAGAGGAAGATAGGGAAAGAGGAAGAGAGAGAGAGAGAGAGAGAGAGAGTGAGATGGCAAGCAGATGCATTGAAGTTGTATTTTGCTGATATGCAAATTGTGGACATGTCTTGAGCATTTGTGGGGCATGCCACAGGGGCACGGTGCAGGG
The DNA here is from genome assembly GCA_018150725.1 of Drosophila quadrilineata. Lineage (NCBI taxonomy): Eukaryota > Metazoa > Arthropoda > Insecta > Diptera > Drosophilidae > Drosophila > Drosophila quadrilineata. Next base: position 25,235,754 of record JAECWN010000432.1, on the reverse strand, counting down.
AGGGAGGTCAGCTTAAGATTATATTCCGTTGAAATTAGCATTAGTGAAAGAAAACAAAATTAAAATAAATTAAAAAAAAAATTAATTAAAAATAATTAAAATAAAATTAAAATGAAATGTATAAATTAATTAAAATATAAAAAATAAATATAAATTAATAAAAATATATAATATATGATTTGCAATAAAAAAATTTAATGAAATGAATATAAATAGCTTTAAATATAAAATTATTTAAGATATAACAAAAATTATAACTATATGGAAACATCAAAAAAATAATAAAATAAATTAAAATAAAATAAAATAAAATAAAATAAAATAAAATAAAATAAAATAAAATAAAATAAAATAAAATAAAAGAAAAGAAAAAAAATAAAATACAATAAAATACAATATAATGAAATAAAAAAAAATAAATTAAAATAAAATAAAATAAACTATATTCATTATATATTTTATAAAGAAAACTTGTATATTATAAATAAAATGAAAAGAAATATAAAAACTATATATTGATGTTGATATGAAAATTGAAAATTATAGATTAATAATAAAAAAAAATATATAAATAAATGTAAGTAAAAAATTAAATAAATATCATAAATATTTAGTAAGAGTGTAACAGTATTTTAAAATGTTAAATTAAAACTACAAATGAAATAACAAAATGTAATTATAAATATGTAATTGAAAATTCATTTAAAATATTGTCTTTAATTAAATAAAATTGCAATTAAATAAAATAAAATATCTAATTATTTTATATATAGTTTATTATAAGAAAATACCCTCTAAAAAAAATATAGATGAAAGAAAAAAAATTATTGAAATAAAAAGCATGCCAGGGACTTGCAAATATAATTAAATATATATTATGAAATGCAATTAAAATATTGTTATGCAATTATTTTAAATATAGTTTATTATAACAAAAAAATAAAATTAAAATTAAAAAAAAAAATGTATGCCAGGGAATTTGAGGCACGCTGAGAGAAAGAGAGAAAGAGAGAAAGAGAGAGAGAGAGAGAGAGAGAGAGAGAGAGAGAGAGAGAGAGAGAGCATGTTGCACATCCTCCATGGCAAGTCAGGGCCAGTCAGATTAACGATCATCGATCCGAAGACGATCCGCGATCGCATATTTGTATTTAAAAATTTACAACTCTTCTTCTGCATTTTGAATAATGTTTCGTTGATGAATTTTTATATGCAGCGCTTGTCGTCGTCGTCGTCATCGTCATCGTCATCTACATCGTTGTCGTCGTTGATCACTGATCATCACTTTGATCGTGGCTTAGGGCGAACAGAACAGCAGCGAGTGTCAGTTTATGATCATCATTATGTAGTTAAAGTCATATCTCTCTCTCTCTTTTGCTCTTTCTCTCTTTTTTTATCCCTCTCTCTCTCTCTCTGTCTGTCACTCTGGCATATTGCATCTCACTCTGATGATGTGTAGTTTGTCATCAGTCAAAAGTGATTGCAGTTTGATCAGCAATTTGATCGGCATGAAAACGTTTTGAGCTTTTACTTGGTACAAGTTTTTAGCGAGATTTCTTGGGATTTATACATACATATATATATGTAGGATATACATATACATATATGTACTGCAGTTGAGATCAGTTACTGATCAGCAGTGAGAGACCAACGCAGAGATTTAACTTTACTGATTATTTCTTTATTTTAATTTTTCGATTTTTTTTTGTTTTTTTTTTTTTTTTTTTTTTTTTTTACTTTTTTGGTTGTGCACTCTCTTCTGAAGTTTTTGTTTTCGTTTCATAGTCGCTGCTCCGCGATCTCCGCCAGATTATGTTGTTGGCTGTTTTAACGATCAGCCTCGTAGCTATAAATATTTCAGCATCTTCTACATAAACATACATACATATATATGTATATGTATATATATATATATATCTGTATATATATGTGCATATTGTCAGCCATTTGACAATGGACTAATTTACGAAACACCGACACAATTTTAAAACAAATCTACATCTTTTAAGCGAATCCACAACTAAAACAAGAATAAAAAAAAAGAATTAAAAAAAAAGAATAAAGTAAAAAATAAAAATAAAATCTTGTTCTCATTGTTAATCGATTAAGCTTTGTGTTTTGTGCCGTGATAAATTACACATACAATGTCTGCAAATTGAAATTGTTATTGTTATTGTTATTGAAATTGAAACTGAAGTTCAATTTTATGGCCCCCCCCATTCTTTTTTTTTTGGTTTTTACCCCATTTTGCTCGTTTTTTTTTGTTTATTATTTTTTGGCGACCTGTGGGAGATCTTTTCCCCCAGTAATGCTACCGTTTTTTTTTCTTTTCTTTTGATGTTTTCTTGTGTTGCCTCCACTTTGGTGGCCATTTGCAGCAGCAACTTAATTTCAAGCTACCGCTCTCTCTCTCTCTCTCTGTATCTCTCTCTCTCTCTCTCTCTCTCTCTCTCTCTCTCTCTCTCGCTCTTTGTTTTGTTGGTCTGAGAACAATGGCTAAGCACACCCAGGGCGAGCGTTGCAATAATAAAGTTTAAGCATCTGCCACAATCAACTCTCTTATTTTCTCGATATATTTTTTTTTTTTTTTTTGAGTTTTTGGGAATTTAGTTGTAACCCCCCGATGTGGCCAATTATTGTTTTGACCGCTTGCAATAAATTCGTTTATCGCCGAGAATTAACTTATTAACGAACTCGTATATCGCAGCCTTAATCTCATCAGTTGCACACAGCAAAATGTTGAAATATACATATAATATTTTTATATTTTTTTTACATTTAAACATATTGAATTTTTGTTCTATAATATGTGTGCATTTGTGTGTAAAGAATTGAACTTCAGATACTACAAAACAGTATATATGTTACATATATACTTAATATGTTAAATACATAATTTGTAAAGCATTTTTTTTATTAATATTAATTGGAGTATTTTTCACAGATTTGGTTATTTTAATTATATTTAGTTAATTTAATTTGATTTCCTATTTAGCTGTTTCCTTAAAATAATGTATATAATTCGTCAAATACTGTAGACTTCAAGAATAGATGATATATTACAATCGTCGAAGTTAAAAAAAAAGTAAATAAACATATTCAAAAAAAATATATATAAAATAAACAAAAAAAAATGTATGTAAAATTAATATTATATATAAAATTATACATTTTAACTAATTATATTTTAAAATATTTTTAAATTTTTTCTATAATATTTATGTATATTAAGAAAGTAACTCTTCCGATTTTACAAA